>OZ030020.1:60356347-60956347 GCA_964023405.1 Apodemus agrarius | reverse complement strand
CCTCTATATTTTCCTTACCGTTGTAGGAAAAATAACTTTTAAAAACTGCAAACAAAATATCAATGTTACAAAATAAACGTGGGCTGGGGATATGGCTCGGAGTTAAAGAGTGCTTGTCTAGCAAGTCACAAAGCCTTGGGGTTTGTCTCCAATCAAGAGAGAAGAGAGGGAGAGAGGGGAGGAAGCAGCAGACAGCTCTCCATGGGCTGGAGGTGTAGGTCAGTGGTCTGAGCATCCGCCCAGTATATGTGAGGGTCTGAAGTGGAACCCCAGCCTCACAAAACAGCAACCAAAATGTAAAACTTCCAAAGAGAATGAAGGACCAAGCTTGGATTGGGAAGACTCCGAGGATAAGGCATTTACTGTGCAAACATCAAGACCAGGGCCTGGATCCCCAGAACCTACATACATGCTAAAGCAGTGTAGAATGCTTATAATGCCAGCGCTGGAGAGGAAGAGAGACATGGATTCCTGGGACAAGCCACCTGGCTGGACTAGTGAGAACAGGTGAGCTCTGGGTTCAGAGAGACTGACCTAGTAAAGTGGAGGGTGGTGAGGTCTTAATGCACATACGCACTGACCCCACAGTCACCTGTCCACATGTAAACATGCAAAGATGTATGTGTGCATATCATACACACACACACACACACACACACACACACAAAAGGAAGAGGGTTGGAAGATGAGAAGTTTCTAAACAGCCTGAATCCTTGCCGTGTAGCAGACAAGCTATGGCGTTTCTGTAGCAGACCCACCACCCGTTCTAAAATGGCTCCTGCAGATACAGTCTCCTCTCTACCAGTCCTTCTATTTTCATGCCTTATTTTTGGCCTCTGGCTCCATGAGTCTAATGAGGGTTGCTTACAGGAGTGTGGGTGAGGGGCTAGTTAAGGTACGTGAGTCATAGCCGGGCGGTGGTGGCGCACACCTTTAATCCCGGCACTTGGGAGGCAGAGGCAGGCAGATTTCTGAGTTCGAGGCCAGCCTGGTCTACAGAGTGAGTTCCAGGACAGCCAGGGCTATACAGAGAAACCCTGTCTCGAAAACAAAAACAAAAACAAACAAACAAACAAACAAAAAAGGTACATAAGTCATTTTCCAGTGGTTACGCTGCTGAAGAAAATGTCTCTTTCTCTCCCAGTAACCTTTAACTGCCTATGAACCTTCAGGGAGGAGTTAATTTTGAATATTTCTCTCCTTCACTACAGTTGGAAGACCAGTAAACTGTATTGTGAAATGGGGATGCAGTGTACTGTTGGGGATTTGGTTTAATGCTTGTATTATAGTAATTGGGTTCCCAAAATTGCACAAGAATCTCGTTTGTAAGATGCTGAGGGTCCCTGACCCCAGTTGGTTCTGATTGGTGAATAAAGTTGCCGGTGGCCAATGGCTGGGCAGGAAGATAGAAGGCGGGACTTGAGGATTCTCAGGCAAGGGGACCTAGAGGAAGGAGGAAGGAAGGAGGAGGGAGAATCGCCCTGTCAGGAAAGGAGAAAGTCCAGGCCTGAGCAGTAAGGACACAGAGAGAGCGAGACAGCCAACATATAAGAGTCGGGGATCGTGGCTCAGGAGGGCTGCCGGCCTGGGTCCGAGGCGGCCAGGGTGGAATATAGGTTTTAGAAAGTAATAATTCAGGAATATTGGGAGGGAAGTGTTAGCCATGGGTAGGTTTTGGAGTGGCCCAACCAATATGAGCTGGTTAAGTCATATTAAAATATAAGGCTGTGTGTGTGTGCCTTTCATTGAAGAACACAGGACTTTGGGGGCGGGTAGCAAGGTATGCACCTCCTCCGCCGCTGCTGGGGCAAACTGAGCAGGGTTCAACACCTACAGCAACGGTGGCCTCTTACTTTTATAGTTATCGACACTAACAAAGTCACAAACGGCCTCCATAAAGGAATATCGGGGATTGGGGGGGGAGGCTTTGGGAACCCCCAAACAGAAGCCTCTCTGCCTTTGTTTGGAAATAGTATTCTTTCTTAAAGTACTTCAGCCTCAGGAATTACACCCGCACCCCAAATCCTTACAGAAGTATAGGAATCCCGAGGAATAAGGAAGGTGCATAGCAAATGTTTGCGTGTTGCTGGAAGCCAAAAGGGCTTAGCTTGGGTTGGTTACCTTATAGCGTGTCTGTTCCACATCATAGATCTTCTTCTCCGATACCATTTTCGGAGCAAAGAACTTGGCTAACTTGGCCAGGTAGACCCCGTTCCGGAGCCCTTCTTCAAGTTCAGTGGTTGGTGGCAGTTCCTCAACTAAGCAGACTTCCATCCATCTGGAAAGATCAGAAAACATTAAAGTTTGATTGATTCCAGGCAGGTAACAGTCCATAAAGGGAGAGACCTGGTGCTTTGCTGTGTGCTGGAGACACTGTGGAAGAAAACAGGCCTCAGTGATTTTCCCCAGTACAGGATTTCTGGGCAGAACAAGGTTTCAGGACATAAGGTGAGCGAGAGGGTTCAGTTTAGAGGCACGGAACTCACTAGTGTGCCAGAGCTAGTCAACGTCACCTTCGTCTGAACCTTTGCCAAATCCCGTCAGAGCCAGAGAGGGGGGAAAAGGCCAAACCATTTTGTAAGGGTGTAATTAGTCCTGCTGACATTAAAGAAAAATGACTCGAGGCTTATGAGGGGCAATTCTCATAGAGGCTGTGCCTTAGGGGGTACAGTCTAAAGCACTACAGTCAGCGCAGCTGACTCGGTGCAGAGTGGCTACCAGGAAACTCGGGAACCATGGGAAATTCAGCGATCGGCTTAGATTCCCCAAATAATACACTGGAATACGTTAAACATACCCACACTTTGGAGTTGCATATAGTATCTACTGGGTTCTAAAAACATTTTCAAAGATCAGATTAACTCTTAGGGCACTGTGCCAGTACTTCAGAAAGCAGAGCGCCAAGGCCATTGCTGGCCTGAGGATGCACAGTGAGAGAGAGAGAGAGAGGCCGGGCAAGCTCCTGTTTCACACTGTGTGCTGAAAATCCTAAGTAAAAGTGAATGCTCCTCTGTCCTTTCCCGGGTCACACCTGCAAAGACTGACCATTCTTGGAAGGAAAGTCCCAGCCCTGTCACCAAGCCATTGATGCACACACCAACCCTGCTGCTGGTGTGAGCCCCATACCTCCCTCCACAGGCAGATCCCTGGAGGTTACAGACACAGCGGACACAGCGGCCTCAGATCCCCTTACCATGTGGGAGACAGGGAAGCACTGGGCTGTGATCCTAACGCCTGGCCTGACTCGAACTGCAAATGCTGGGCCTTTCTGTTCTGCCTGTGGCTCTCGACAACTTTGAAAAGCTCAATAAATGCCTAATAAGTAAGGAGGAATTCATGGATGATTATTAGGCACATAAATATATAATATGTGAGAAAAATATAAATAAAAACCCTTGATTTTAGAACAAAAATTACAATTCAGTGCTTAGCTTGGGCTGATCCCTGAAGCATTTCAAAATATGCACATACACACATAAATACATATAAATGTGTAAGATATATATGCATATACATATATATGAGAATACAATGCAATATCAAAGAAAAGCAAGAGAACCGTGTGAGAGAGGCTCTGTGTCCACTACTACATGGTAGGAAGCAATAAGAAGGTGTAGGGATGGATAAAGGGCAGCATGGGGTTATGCCTAGACTCATACGGGAAAGCTTTAGTATGGGATAAAGACCTGGACCTGGCCTATGTCCGCAGGCAGGGAGAACGTGTGCAGTGGGGGTGGGGGGTGGGGGGAGTGGGGAGCCAGACAATCCCTAAGCATACAAGGAACGTGGCCGACTCAGGGGAAAGCTGAGAAGCCTCTGGGCCCTTGGGGATACACACACACACACACACACACACACACACACACTATACACACACACACACACACACTACACATACTCTACACACACACCACATACACACATTCTACACACACACTAAACTCACATACAACACACACCATACACACACACCACACACACTATATACACATACGCACCACACACACACACACACCCACACCACACACACACACACTATACACACAGAGCACACACACTATATACACACCACATACATATATACACATACCACACATACTATATACACACACACATACCACACACACACTATACATACTATACACACACATCACACACATACCACACACACACACACACACACACACACACACACTATACACGCAGACCACACACACTATATACACACCACATACATATACACATACCACACACACTATACACACACACACCACACACACTATACACACACACTATACACATATACACACACACCACACACCACACACACACACACACACACACACACACACACACACACATACACCTCAAGCTGGGTTCTGGAGGGCCTAACAGGGGGAGAAGTGGTGACATCTGTTGCCACAGGAAGCAGGGAGCTCCTGGCAGCTTCGCAGAAGAGGCGTGACATGTTGACAGCAGTAATTACAACCAATTAATCTGTATAATAGATGCCTCAGAGACACTGCTGAGGGTCTGGGTGAGATGGAGAGAACTGGGGAAGGGGGTGGGGCCAGGAAACAGTTTAAGGGCTAGGGGAGAGCTTCAGCAAAGTGTCATATGATGAGCCCGGGGGCTCTGCAGCCTCAGACATCAGCGGGCCTCTTCTCTGCTAAACGTAACCGGGAAAGACTTTGTTCTACTCTCACAGGGGCCTGTGAGCTGGAAGAACAGGACAGTGATGGGCTACACGTCAGACACAGCAAGAGTGGAAGATATCTGCTGTGCCTGACCCGTGCTTCCCCAACCTGAACCAAGATTACAGACTTGGAAAGAAAAAGGGATGAAGACAAAGGAAGAGGGTGCCGAGTTAAACCACTGTGCAAGACCAAGCATGTCAGTCCAGTTAGCGTTCCAGCACTACAACAAAACACCCGACGCAAATAGCTTGTAAAGAGAAAAGGCTGGATTCTGTGGCGGAGGTCTGCAACCCCAGGTCCTCTGGAGGCTGAGACAGAAGGATAGAGAGTTCAAGGCCAGCCTGGGCAACATAGCAAACAAGATCCTGCCTCTAAAATAGAAAGGGGTAGGGTAAACAGACAGACAGACAGAAAAAGTATCTTGTGGCTCAATTTTGGAGATTTCGGTCCAAGACTGGATTGACTCATGTGGGTAAACGTCTTCTCAGGGTACCAGATAGCAATGCAAAGGGTGTATGGCGAAACAAGTTGTTCGCCATATGAATAGGAAACATAACAGAGAGATCACATCGTGGAGGGGTCCCACAATGCCACCCCTCCCCCCCCACACCAAGGCTTCTCCTAATCCTGGTGTAGAGCACCCCTCACTGTGCACCCCAGGGAATGAGCCTTTTATGCACGCACCTCTGAGTCCATTCTGCACCAACTACAGCACCGTTTCTAACTCAGATCACTAATTAGAACATCAAGCTACTTCACAGCAAAATACAATCTGTTTCCAACCAATTATGTTTTCAAATAATTACCCTGAAAAGTATTGTGTTTCATATAGCAATGTATAAGTGCTTTGCAACAACTTGGTAATTGGGGTACATGGGGGTACCGTATAGTGACAACTGGTAGGTGGAATACAGGGAGATATGCTGACCACTGGGAGCAAGGGGGCAGTATTCTAAAATAAGACCAACGCTAAGTATAATACCTTAGATTTGAGCTTGCTTAAAAAGGGAGATAATTGCACTTGTTTTGTCTGTTGTTATATGTATGCAGTTGCCTTAAAATACTTGGGATATAAAAAGCTTAGGCTAGCTATAGCCTTCCAAAATCTGGACACCGTAAGCTAGAGATGTGGCTCAGCTGGAAGAGCGTCCGCCTGGCATAAATGAAGCTCTGGGTTTGATCTACAGAACTGAATGGATGGGGGTGGGGTGGCTCATGCCTGGAACCTCGGCACTCGGAAGGGAGAGGTAGGAATATCGGAAGCTCCTTAGCTACATAGAGAATTCAGGGTAAGCCTGGGATACATCATAATCTGCTCCAAAACAAGAAAAGATAGATAGATAGATAGATAGATAGATAGATAGATAGATAGATAGACAGACTGATAGATAGACAGACAGACAGACAGACAGACAGACAGACAGACAGACAGACAGACAGATAGATAGATAGATAGATAGATAGATAGACAGACAGACTGATAGATAGACAGACTGATAGATAGATAGATAGATAGATAGATAGATAGATAGATAGACAGACAGACTGATAGATGGATAGATAGATAGATAGATAACACAGTGTACACTCAACATACACTTATTTAATGATAAAATTTGTCTTGTTTGCCGAGTATCATGTTACACTGCAGAACCTTATAAAGTGCTGCTTTGAATACTGGCTTTCATGCTCCGTAGGGAATATCATTTAGTCTTTGTGTCCAGCCTGGAAAGAAGAGCTAGGTTAACACTGGTAGATGAGTATTGGCATTTCTTGGATCCTGACAATTATCTGAAAAAAAAAAAAAAAAGAACTTAGCTTTCCTGAAGTTCTTTAGCCCAAGGACACATATTTGGCTCACGAAGGAATCAATAAAGTGACCAAGGTCTTCTGCTAGTGTATTCCCAACCGTGAACGTCCCCTATCTCACCAACAGAAGAACGCACCCTGCAGTCCAGGCCCACAGCTTGTCAACATGTGTGAACAAGTCATTCTTAGCTTCCACCACAGCACAAGTCACGCATGCTCTGGTTTGGAAATCTACTGTGCGATCGTCCCGGCGTATGGCCAGATCACTGGTGGAGGGAGCAGATTCTTGGGGAGCAGTTCTACTTGCTCACTCTCCATCTGTCATACTTGGTAACAGGCACGGTCAACCGTCCAGGCTTCCTCTTGAGGGAGCAAACGGGACAAGATAGAGGCTGGTGGTGTGAAGCTTTGAGACTGTCTGAAAAGAGCGCCTGACAGGGCCTGCCACAAACCTACACTGCATCTCACAGCTCAGAAACTGCTACCCATGACCACTGGCCATGACCGCGGCCAATATGCATGAGCCCATCCTTCTGGGACAGGTGGCAGGTTTTGCCAACTGAATCAGGTTGGGAAAACTGATAGTGACATAAAAGTATGAGAATACTTTATAATGAAGTGGAAACAGAGATGTGCACATTTGTAAAAAATGAGTGTCTTCTTGGAGTAAATATACCTGTGATCTATCTCGTTAAAGTGTATAGATGAGAACTTCATGTACCGACACTATATTGTTCAACCCAAAGACTAGGAGACAGCTGTGAATAGGTCCTGCTCAGGATCTGTATCCCAGCTCACTGTAACTGCTACAGTTAGCATGTGATGTACAGGGTGGAGGGGATGATGGGCCTGGCGCGTACAAACCTTTCATGGAGGTTTTTTTTTTTTTTAAAGAATTATTTATGTTATGTATGTGAGTACACTGTGGGTGTCTTCAGGGCATCAGATCCCTCTTAGAGATCACAACCTCTTATAGATGGTTGTGAGCCACCATGTGGTTGCTGGGAATCTTAACCTCTGAGCCATCTCTGCAGCCCCTGTGGAGGTTTTTAAAAATACAATGTCACACTGCAGTTTTATACGTGTGTACAAGGTGTTCTGATCATAGTCACTCCTCATTTCCTCCTGGAACTTTTCCTGGATCCATCCCTCAAGTTCCCACCCTCTCCCAACTTTCTTCGCTGGGAAATTCCATTGTTAGACCTATCACGTTTTATCTCTCTGCTCTTCGGTTTGTGGACCCCTGGTTCACATCTCATGTTTTGGCCATTCTGAGTTAGTACCTGTACAAACTGTTACTGCATGTGTGTGTGTGTGTGTGTGTGTGTGTGTGTGTGTGTGTGTGTTTGTTTGTTTTCTAACCAGGAGTAGAATTGCTAGGTCATAGGTAGGATGGCTAATTTCAATGAACAGCTTCATAGGATTGAGAATCACCATAGCAACAAAGCTCTGAGCAAGTTCACAAGGAGTTACCTAGAGCAGGTTAAATGAGGTAGGAAGCGATCCCTCCCCCACCCCACCCCGCCTCACCACCCCCCTGCTAAGGCCATGCCGTTCCATGGGCTGTGATCTCAGGCTGACCAAAAAGGAAGAAAGAGGTAGAACACAAACAGCCCCTGCTTCCTGTCTGTGAAGGCAACCTCCTGAACCTCCCGCCATATGGTCCCTGCCACCATATACTACATCCCCTGGAACTTGGAGCCCCAATAAACCCCTCCTTATAGTGGTTTTCTCACAGCTACAAGACAAGTAAGTAACGCATACAGCAGCTCTGTTTATCTCTTAGGACCTCATGGCTGCTTTTTAAAGCAGTCATATACAGTGACCGGAGAGGCTATCTTGATTCTCTTGGATGCGTCTATACATTTATCTCAGCCCATATGTTAAAAAGATTACATTTGTTGAATAGCCTTGGTACCTCCCAGTCAGATCAATTATCTGTAAAAGTAGTGTCTATTTCTAAATCTTCGGGGGCATCTATGATCCATCTGTGTCTGTGGTTTGTGTATGAATAGTGCATAGTAACCAGTTTGCCAGGACTCCCCGTGCTATCAAGAAATGGTATCAAAGTTGGCTCAGAAACTGGACTGGAGCTGGAACTGGCCCACCTCCCTTCTGCTGTTACCTCTGACTTGCTTGTGCTTTTCTGGTCTTTCCATTAATCACTTTTACAGGTCCAAAGCACCAATGTGTGAACATCTCATTTCCAAACACAGACTGAAGTGGGGTCTGGTGGCGCATGCCTTTAATCTCAGCTCTGAGAGGCAAAGGCAAGGCTGATCTCTGTGAATTTGAGGCTAGCCTGGTCTACACAGTGAGTTTCACGGCAGGCAGGACTACATGGTCAGACCCTCTCTTAAAAACAACACAAAATAAAACAACAACAATAATAACAACAACTCCTTAAAATAAAAATGGCCACCACCAAACAGGTTAAAGCTACTTCTGAACACTGCAGGGCTGCTGGAGTTAGCCTCCTTGCTGGGAGCAGCAGGGTCAGCTCCTTCAGACACAAGTTAGGACGGAGGTGAGAGGCGAGAAGAAAAGGTTTTCCAGCTTAGGGTTCAAGTCAAAAGACAAAAAACAAACAAACAAACAAACAAACAAACAAACAAAAAAACCCTATCATTTTGTCTAGCAAGAAGCAGAAACAAAGAAATAAAACAAAAAGTAATCTACAAAAGTCCTGGGCAGAGGCCATCCTTCTGCACGGAGCTGTGCCTGAATAGCAGGTGGAAGCAGCCAGGACATTTGCTACGGGTTTTGACTCAGGAAATCACTAGCTATAAATCTTGATTTTTCTCATGCAGTAGTGGTCGGAATAAATGTCCCCAAGATAGAACTGCTGGTCAAGATCAGAAAATGTGGTTCTTTGTTTGTTTTGTTTTTGTTTTTGTTTTGTTTTGTTTTTGCAAAAAACCCTGCTTCCTGACGTCCCTTTTCCCATGAACTTTTAAGTGTCTCAAGTCTATTTCTCTCCCCATAGTTTAGCAGCAGCAGCAGCGCACAGAACGTTTTGCTTTAGAAAGAACATAAACAGCTCTCTTCTTGGCTTTTAGATGTAACGTAAATTGGCCACACTTAACCTTTTGTGCCCACAGGAAGTAAAAACATCAAAAATACAAAATTAAGATCCCAGGGATAACTATTTCATTAGCTGCTGGCCGATGTAAAGTTGGCATCAAAACCCTATCAGCATTATCAGCTCAGAGAAATGTAGGTGGAGAAAACCGCTGGACCCAGGGGCACCCATGACCCTAACCTTCCTACGCTCTTAAAAACTTGCCCGGCTCATTATAAGAAAGCAATATGAACCTAGTTATTTTCTTTAAAGCATGGGTACACATATGGCACGGTCAGAATCAGCAGGGATGCTGTGATGACACATGCCTGTATGCCCAGTACTCTCAAGATGGAGGCAGGGGACTCTCAAGTTCGAGGCCAACGTTGGCTACAGAGTAAGCTTATATGCAATTAAAACAAACAAACAAACAAACAAAAAAACCAGGATGAAAGACCTGGACCCTTGGGGGCTCTCAGAGACTGAGCCACCAACCAAAGCATACAGGCAGGGGCAAGACCAAGGCCCTGGCCCATATGTAGCGGATATACAGTTCAGTCTTCATGTAGGTCCGCCAACAACTGGAACGGGACTGTCCCTAAGGCTGTTGCCTGTCTGTGGAATCCATTCTAACTGGTCTACCTTGTCTGGCCTCGGTGGGGGAATATGTGCTTAGCTAGCCCAGCAGAAAGTCTTGATGTGCCATGGTGGGGGCTACCCAGGGGGACCCCACCCTCTCAGAGGAGAAGAGAAGGGGGAGTGGGGGAAGGATTGTGTGAGGGGGGATGGGGGTAATGATTAGGATGTAAAATGCATAAATAAATACATAAATAGATGGGAGAAAGAAAGAATAAATACATGACTCTAATCTCTATGAGGAACAGACTAGACTTTAGGAAGATGTGTTTAGCAGAATCTGTTGAGTTTGGCAAACAAGAAACCCAGCAGACGGGCAGCGTGGTCTTGGGTCTTTAGCCCTGTTTAAGCACAAAATCCCATCTATGTTGTACCTTCACTTTCGCCATATAGCTTGAAGGTAGTTTTATGCAATGTTAGTGTGTGTGGATTTTAACTGTAACGGATACCGATACGTGAGGACAAGTGGGGGATTTCCCATGCGGCGTTATGCTAGAAAGTTTTCGATTTTGGCGTATTTCACATTTTTATTAAGGGTTTGGGAGTATTTGTCGGACCTTGCCACCGAGAGTGCCACCCTGTGCGGACTTTGTTTGTATTGAGAAGTATACAGCACAAAGTTCAGAATAGAGGTTCTTAACCTGCTGCCGACCCCTTGGGGTAGCCAAACGACCCTCTCATATATCAAATACCCTGCATATCGGATATTTACATTACAATTCATAACAGTAGCAAAATTACAGTCGTGAAGCAGCAATGAAAATAATTTTATGGCTGGTGGTCACCACAAAATGAGGTTGCAGTGTTATAAAGCATGAGAACCTCTGCTCCAGAGTAAGTATCAGGCTAGACCAATGCTCAGCTCTGATGAGTCGTGCCCCTCCCTTGGCTAACCCAAGCCTCAATTCTCTCCTTGGTAACATGGGGATAAGAGGAGGGCGGATGAGAGCTTACTGAAGCAGAGCTCTCGTGTCCAGCACACGGAAACACCTCCACTAAGTAGCAGTTATTGCAGCTTTGCAAACCTAGGACCTTCCTCGGCCCAGCTGCCGGGCCCTGCCGTACCGACTCCAGGCAGCAATCAGGCTAGCAAATGTCGATGCCAAACTCGTCCTTTGCCACAGCTTGCCCATCCCCAGCAAATCCAACTTCATATTCTATTGCCTTCTACAAATTATAGCCTCCACTGATAGTGAATAAGGAACTGTAAATATTTGCCTATGTTTGTGACAGCCAGGTTTTCTCTAGAATGAGCCATTCACAGCAGAGTAATGACAATTACAAGCACCTGCCGTCTACAGTTCCTTAGCATGTTGGCTAGCACTTAGCATGTAGCTGGCACTTCCGGGATGTATTCTTACACCAGCTCAAGAAGCAGAGAGAGGCTGAGCGGACCAGTGAACAGTGGGGCTGTGATTTAAATTCAGGCTGTCCCCTCTGAGGGACACACCTCCGCCACACTCTTCTCTGTTCCTGCAAATCATTTAAGATTAGTGTGGAGAGCAGAGCTTAAGGCTCACTCCCTAGGACTAACTACTGATTGAGCAGAAACTCACAGTGAAGCCCTGTCTAAACGATTCAGATCTGAAGTCCACTCTCCTAAAGCAAGGAGTTCCGGCCCTTTAATACAACACTAAGTTGAACACATTGTTTGTGATTAGCTGATGTTTCCAGAATGGTGGTTGAGATCTCAACTTGTAGGTTGAACAAGTCTTTCACAGGGGTTGCATATCAGATAACCTGCATATCAGATGCTTACATTGTGATTCATAATAGTAGCAAGATTGCAGTTATAAGGTAGGAATGAAAATAATTTCATGGTTGGGGGGAGTCACCAAAACATGAGGTACTGTAATAAAGGGTCACAGCATTAGGAAGGTTAAGAACAGCTGTTCTAAGCCGGGCAGTGGTGGCACACGCCTTTAATCCCAGCACTTGGGAGGCAGAGGCAGGCGGATTTCTGAGTTCGAGGCCAGCCTGGTGTACAGAGTGAGTTCCAGGACAGCCAGGACTACACAGAAAAACCCTGTCTCGAAAAAGCCAAACAAACAAACAAACAACAACAAAAGAACCGCTGTTCTAGAAACATTTGTGGAGTATAAATGTGCTCTGGGACTGAGATGCATGAAAACCTGCCTTCAAACATGTGTCTGCAGTTTAGTCATGATCTCTTTGAGTCACAACAACCTTCCCTGGTCACAGGGTCCCCTTTGAGAAAATTGGGTCTAATACAGCTATGCCACAGAGCCGTCATGAAAACGAAGAGAGATACCATACATGGGATCATCCTGTAAAAAAGTGTCCAGCAGGCAACAGGTGCTTAAGAGATAACCGTTCCCCAGAAATACAAAGTAGGAAGCTGAGCTTGGCTTAAAGGTGCTCCAGCAGGCACACCACACTGCCTTCCACGGAGCAGCCTGACCATAGGTCCCCCAGCATCTACCAGCTAAAGTCGATTGGTGGAGACTGCAGGGACATAGGACACCCTACAGGGAGACACGCTGTCCACAGAGCTTCTGCGTATGGGTGCTCCAGAGGCTGAGTGTGTCCTATGGCCTCTCTAGCGAGACTGAAGCATCAAGGGCATTTGCAGTGCAAACCTCTTCCTGTACTGTAAGATAACCATAGCAGGGTGCGGAGGAAGAGAAAGAAAGAAGAAAGAGGCAAAACGAAGAACCAGAGTGGCTCCCTGGCACGTGGACTGCACAGATACAGTGTACACAGCAGCCTGGGATGCGATGAAGCAGATTCTCCTTCCTGGGTTTGTCTACACTGCGTGTACATCATCTAACCGGACGCGATCTCCCTTCTTGCATTTTCCAACCTTTCTTTGCTCCGAGGTAGGCAGGAAAAGGAACATGCCACATGCTTCCGAAGACTGTCAACCAATGTGACCAAGTTCTTCCCTACCCTTGAGTCCTTCCTGTCAGTCACCTATCTCTTTCCCCAGTAACTCTTCTTCAACATGGACTTGATACATCACGGTCATTCCGGAATGGTGAAAAGCCGGGTCACGGAAGAGAGTTAACAGGCAGAAGCTACAGCCGGCCTCTCCTCTCCTCTCTCCCTCCCTCTAACCTACGACAGGTGCTTCCGTTCAAAGCCAACCCTCTCTTGGAGGTGAAGAATAAAACAAGGGCCATGCATACATTCGAGAACAGTCTGAGGGACAGAGTCAACTGCTCGGGGCAGGCAGGCTCAAATATGTACGTGTGAGCGACGATTTTACTGCTAAAGCCACAGCCCCCACCTCCCATAGCCACATCCCAAGTCCTTTCCCAGCCTTATTGATTTTCCCCACCCCCACCACCAGCTGTACTAAGGAAGTGACAAACGGGGACTCGCTAGATGCCATCAATCATTGTCACCAAGAGGAGAATGAAAAGAATCCAACATATGTTCTTGCAAATGCTGCCCACTCTCCTCCCCCTCCCCCTTCCCCTCCCCCTCCCTCTCCCCTTCTCTAATGCACGCAGTCTTTCCGAGCAGTCAGGCACTTTTTAATTTCCCTTCGGTGGAGATGTACAAAGAACGGATAGCATCCGACTATGACTTTTTTTTTTCTTTTGCCACATTTGTTCACAGGTGTAAGTTCGTGGTTCATGAAGGCCAGCCCGGGGAGGTCTGCACACCCTCACCCCTGCCAGACGCACTCTGTGAGCAGACGCGCAGAGGGCGAAGCCAGTGCCTCTCGGGCACCAGGTGGGATGGCTGAAGAGAAAGGACGCACAACGCAGGTGGCAGATGGCGCTCTCTACAGAGTGTTCTGGGGACAGAGAACAGGAGTTCCCCGGGGCTCGGCTGACCGCTGTGACACTTGATAGATCAATTCCTATGGCAACGGCTCTAAGCACAATGCACTAGAAATAAAACAGGGTGTGTGTGTGTGTGTGTGTGTGTGTGTGTTTTGAATGGAAGATGGATACTTGTGATTGTCTCCAGGGATGTTGCAAGGGGCAGAATGTGTCCACTGGCACCACAGGCCATAGACAGATTTCTCTTTCACTTTATAGTTCGCTACTGGGCTAAATAACGGACGGAAGTCTACAGCAACATGGAGCGTCTCTGAGAACCAACTGTCTGAGAATACTGATCACAAAGACTTTCAAAAACAAGCAACTTTCAAGTCTAATGATAGGGACTGCACGACGTGGTGAAACCCTACCACCCTTTCTAACGTGTAACAGCAAAACCAAGGCAAGGGGATGATGTAAACATAAAACAGCCCAACATCTGTGAAGTTTTTGTTATTTGAATCCACATATGAGACGGCACAGCTGGAGTTAAGATAGTAGAATTCAGGGGTTCCCTTAATGAATGGACGGGCCAAATCCTTGGCATAAGTAAAAACGTAGGCATATAAGAGACACTGCAAGAAGACAAAGCAGCAGAGATGATACACTTTTTACGTAGCACGGAGCAGGAGTCAAAGGAGATCACTTTTAAGGGGCCTAGTATGACTTCACGCAGTGAGTCCCTGTAGGATGCTCTGTGGAGCGGGTCAGCTCAGCCTTTGCCCCTGGCATCCTCCAGCAGGGCCAGGCATGGCCTTCAGGCTGTGGAGGAAAATGTTGCACTGTCAAAGCGGCAGACACTCCCTCCCGTGGCACGCCTCCTGTTCTCCGCTGCCTTATATGACTCTGCTTCTGTTCGATGCCAGGATCTAAAGGCAGCTTCTGCTTAAAAGCAGAATAAATTGTCATTACTGAGAACTATTCAGTCATGTTGTTAGCTGGGCACGCCACTATATTACACAATGATATACCAACTGTACGTTACTATTTATGTATGTAGGATGTACTATGTATGTATGTATGTATGCATGTAGAACCCTAACTGTATATGGTTTTATATACAGTAGTATGAGGATATAACCATGTTTACATGGTGATTTATTATGTGATGTGAATGTGTCACACTCATACACACCTGTCCCTTGAATTAGTTCCAGGACACCCCTGAATCCCCAAATCCATAGATGATAAACTCACTTCTATGAAATATTTACATATTTGCATATGTAAATTTGAAGATGTACGTGGTGCCTCCTCTCCCTTACTTTAAACCACCTCTAGAACACTTTAAATACCTGATATAAGTATAAATGGCATACATGTTTATATTTCATGGCTTAGGGAACTATAAAAAGAAAAGTTTATTTGTGTTTGGAGGATCTTTTCCCCAGAATATTTTTGAGCCAAGGTTGGATTTGCAGGCACAGGACATGCAGGAATGGAGAGCCGGCTGCATCATTACATCAGTATGAGCTCATCATTTAATAATATCTATCAACATAGTTACACATATCTATCCAGGCATTATCCCTAGTAGGCTATAAAAGACACTGGGGGGTATGTTCACTAATAGGGAGAATTGGGCAAGAAGACTTCATTTTCCCTGTATGCTCTTCCTTTGGACCTTTTAAATTTAATAAAATGTGTGGCTATGGAAAATGAACCGTTACAGCCCTTAATTAAGGTAGCCACCCACTCTGCACATAGGATATAAAATAAGAAGCAAAATGTTCCAGTTCTACCTGAGCCAGCCAGGTCTGCTCTCCAGCCCTTCACTGCCTCCCTCACAAGGCCTCTCCAAGCAGCTCAACCCCAAGCAGCTCACCAGGGGGCAGCATTTACTGCAGGGTGACCTGTTTCTACTTCTTGACTTTACATAGAGATTAATAATTAATGACAGCCCTGCCACCCAGAGTACCTTTCTAGGACCAAAGTCATCTGGAGAGTGTCTTCTCTGTCACATGTCTCTGCCCTGGTGTCTCCATATATCTTCACTGGGGGAGTAAGGACTCTGATCTGGGCTGGGCTGCAAGAGCCCTGGCTATACAGGCCTCATGCACTGGAAATCATCTAATATTTCTGTAAGTTAATAGGCTGCTTTATCTTGTCAGTTTTTGTTGTTGTTGTTGTTGTCGTCGTCATTGTTGTTGTTGTTGTTGGTGGTTGTTTTTAAACCATCTACCAGTTTTGTGGTCCTAACGGCAGTTCACAGGGCTGTATAGGTCATGGAAGCAGAGAGAGGAAGGAAAGCCCAGCCTGGAATTGGCAAAACAAGCCTCGTTAGCACAGTTCAACCAGGACCTGACACCTTAGTGGCCAACCGCCATGGATTCTTACCAAGATCCTCCACCTTGTGGAGACTTTCCAGACAATGAGGTATTGTTTCCCTTGTCTACACGGTCATCGTTGCCCTGCATTAAACAGTCATCAGAGAGGCTGTTTGTTCTTGAGGCATCTTCTTACAGATAGAGGAAGTGGCTGCCGAAAGGTCTTCTCTACCCCGTCCCCTTGGGGGGAAAGGCAGCAGGTCTCTTCTGAGAGAAGGGCAAGAACTGACCAGAAAATAAGCATCTATGTCATATGGAGTTCAAAAGGACATCTCTAGGGCTGGGTACTATGCCTAGTTAGGAAGAGAAGTCAGGACCAGCCAGATGGCTCAGCGGATAGAAGCCCTTGCTGCCAAGGCGGCCAAGGTGAGTTGCGTCCCTAGAACCACGTGGTAGGAGGAGACCAACTCCTTCAAGTTGTCCACAGACCTCTACTTTGATTCTGTGTGATGTGTGTGTGTGTGTGTGTGTGTGTGTGTGTGTGTGTGTATGTGTGTGTGTGTAAGCATTTAAGAGAGAAAAGTGACAGACCAGGGAAAAACCCAGATGGATTACCGCCCGCCCCCCCCCCAATAAAAAGGAATGGGCTGAGATGGCCATTGTGCTGTGCTGTGCTGTGCTGTGCTCACACCCTGGGGGTTACCTTTGCACACGACACTAAGGTTTCTAGCTCAGTTGCACAGACAAATGACCAATGAGTTTCAGAGACGAACCCTGCAGAAGAACCCCTCTCTTGGAGAAGGGCTGGAGCAGGAGTCCACACTGAGGTCGGCCATCACCTCTCCAGGCTTCTCCGGCTAGCCTCAGGTAAATCCCAGTGTCACCCATAGGTTTCACCTTCAGTGAGGTATTTAGTGGCCACAAGAAGGAAGGCTGAGACCACGTGACAGTCACACGAAGGCTTGAGGGAACAGAAGCCGGTTTTAAGAGACCTCTACTCGGGCTTCTTAGGTTTCAGGAAACAAGGCTTGAGGGAGGGCGGAGCCAGCTCTGCACAATAACAAATCCCGCTGCGAGGGTGTTCTGGGGCCAGCTTGGGTTTCACAACGCCTCCTCCCTCCTCCTCCCCTACACTTCCCCATACTGGTTATGGATAAGCCGCAGGGGCCGAACCAGGCTAATTCACAAGCTACACATTCACAGGCCTTACTCCTTCTCAACAGATAAAAGTGACGGCTTTCTTAAGTCACAGAACACTACCTGGACAGGCACACACACTCACACGTTTCTTTACAGATGGGAAAAGGAGACATTTCATGAGTATCAGCGCCGGAGGACAGCAGGTAGGATATCTAAGGAAAGGGCCACAAGGTCATCCTGACAGTTTCAGGTTTCGTGGCAAGGTCTCAGTAGAGGAAGTTAACGGACACCAGGAGACCTAGTGTGACAGGTAATTGGTCTCGCCCATGGACACCTCCTGACACCTTCCTAAAGGACAACACATGTCCAAAAGCAGTTCTAAAACCCAAGCTCAAATTATTCTAGGAAAGAGGAAATAAATGTAAAGTGATTTTCAACAGGTCGGATATGCTCACGGCTTGCTGCCACCAGGCTGGGGGCCCACGTGGGAACGAGCCGGCTGTTGTTGTTTATCGGGGAGGGGCGTGTCAGAGGGAAGTACGGAGTGGCAATAGAGAGTAGAGGCATTCGTCATATCTAATCACCTAAATTATTTATATGATTTGGAATAAATCCAGACTAACTTTAGCCTCAGAAAATCTACCCTGGCAGGATATGCAAACAGATACCTGTCTGTGGGGGCGAGCCAGGCGGGGAGGCGAGTGGGGTGGGTGCGGGCTGCTTGGGGACCGCTCCTTCTCATGAATGCACGGATGCAGTTTGTAGAACACAACCTTTGGGATTTCCTTAGAATTGGGGAGTTCAGCTTTCAAATGCTCATTACTAGCTCTCAGCTAATGACGACACAGCTAAATACCGCGCGTTGGCTGAAACACACCTGAAATAATGTCTGTGGTGCTCTCTCTTCCCCCCCTTCCTCCTCCCTTTGCCCCCCTCCCTCCCACTCTATCTATGAACTCTTTTTCATATAGGTGCACGCTGGTCATGAGTTCACAGGGGGAAGAGCTGCTCTTTTCAGCACATCCTGGAAAACTGTAGCTTTCTTCCTGATAAAAGTACACTGAAAGAAACATGACCAAACTAAGCGAGAGAAATCCAGGAGTACACCAGGACTCCACTGCACATGCACTGGGGTGGACTGACTTAAACGGAGCAAGAGATGCAATATGTGTTGCTGAGAATTCAGCGACACCAAACTCGCCTGCCTTGCTTCTTTCCTGCTGGAGGCTGGACCTTGGGTCTGGACACTGCCAGGCAGCATGGCCTGGGTTCCAAGCAGCTGCCAGCCAGGTATCTTTCCTCTGGGATCCAATAACTGGAAATCACTCCCACTTCCCCGCTTTCTCTTGCCTCTGTTGAATAAATGAGCCAGACTACAGTTTCCTGGAGCCCGAGTCCCACGTAATTGCCATCTCTGCTATTTAAAGCGAGCCTACCCAGGTCAGTGGATTTGCCGCTTTCTGAGGTGAGTTCAGGGGTGGGCAGTGACTGGAGCAGTCTGCCCAAGAGAGCACACCTTTGGAGCTCCTGGCAGCGAGTCAGGAGGAAGACCTCAAAGGAAACCCAGAGAAACGTGACTTACAGGCAATTAAAATAATGCCATAGTGACCCCCCCCCTTGCAGCTTCCTCGAGCAAAGTCTGCTGGAAATGCTTGGCCCCGCCCTCTCTGATAACAGGACTGGATGCACAGGGCACTAAGTTCCAGGCACTAAGTTCAAGTAATGACAAAGAACACCACCAATGTCAAAGGGACACTACTGAATTCCTTACTGGAATTACAGCCAAGCCCAAAGCTAGGGTGGACATTGTCTCCTATAGCATACCAAGATGACCAGTCTAATTCTTTGATAGTTCCTCCTCTTACCCAAAACCCAAGGAAAAAAATGGCTGGTTGATGGCCTGGTAGGGACTGAAAGTTTCTAGTGTCCAGGCTACTGCTCATCTCTCAACAAGTTAGGACCTTGGGACAGTTTCCAAAAGGACCACTGGGGACAATGTCCTCCCTTCATGAGGAAGATGGCTACTCTGTCTACTGCAAGAAAGAGTTGAGACAATTTAACTTCCTTCCCATAGGTTGGGGGATACCCAGGGCACAAGACTGGGACCCACTTCCGAAGTAGATGTTTAGAAGGTAGAAAGCTCCTGGGAGGATCCCCATGCAAATAGGCCAGGTGCGGATTTCCAGGAAAGAAGAATACCACCCACCCTAGGGCTAAGAGCCTGGGGTAGAACACAGACCACAGGAGTGAACGGGGCTGCTTTTGAAGAGAGGGTGAAAGGTCAGGAGCGTCATGGCTTCCGGGCAGCAGCTGGTCCTGAAAAGACCCTCACTCAAAGGAGGAGCTGGAGGCAGTAATACCTAGCAGTGTAACGGGGACCTTGTTTCACCTCAGAAAAACTTCTTCAGAAAGGAAGTGGGGGTGCCACTAAGCAGCCTCAGGGGAGACACACACACACACACACACACACACACACACACACACACACACACCTTCAGCATCAGAACAAAGTCTACAGAAGCAGAGACTGGCAAGAGGTGCCAACTACTGCTCAGTGAATCAAATGTCTTCCTGCCTCTTGTCCTGGTTCCCCATGCTCTCCTCTGTGCCCCAGCACCTCAGAGCTAAAGCTTAGAAGCACAGGGGCCTAGAGGTGGTTGTGGGGAGTGGGGGTATTGAGTTAGATGTGAACTGAAGAGTTTGTTTGGAGACAGGGTCTAATTCTGTAGTTCAGGCTTAGTCTCAAACTCACGACTGTCCCACCTTAGCCTCGTGGAGCGCTGGGATACCAGGCATGAGCCACCATGCCTGGCAGATAAGGACATTTATAATATGCCCACTATGTTGTTCAGAACCTCACAAAACAGTGTACAGCTGGAAGCTATGCCCAGGGAAGATCAATCCCCCCCTTATATGTTGTCACCCCACCAAACTAAGCAAAGCTTAAGAAATCAATGACATAACCACCAGGAGTAAATATACATCCACTGCTAGCTCCCTGACAGAGCTGTGTGCTTGAGGACAGTCCACCAGGACTTTCCAGTGACTTGGGGAAGTGGGGGGGGGGGTGGGTCAGCTGTGGGTCCCTGGTGGCCTCTGTTTGAAGCAGGGCTCCTTGACAGCTCTCATGGTCTGAGAAGAGAAAGAGTAGGGGCCCCTGGCTCAGAGTTCTGTGCCCAAGCCCCGTGCACCCAGGGAAGTTAACACACGCCCCACGTGCATTGGGAAGGAGGCAATATGTGTTCCTTCACCCAACAGCTCCGCCCGCGAATGTGTGCACCCACGTTAGAAAGATACATCATCTGAGTGTAACACCCATGGTCCAGATGGCAGCCTAGGATTCCTTCTCTGCTCCCTCCTAAAGGAAAACGCAGGCTGGCCCTGCCCACAGTGCTGACCTTGCTGCCGAGGAGAACCAGCAGTCAAGTGGGCACAGATAGCTATGAGTGTTCACAGTGATTTCACAACCCACATCTGCTCACGAGGGGCTGGGAAATGGAACCATTCGTGTAAAAACGACTAAATCTATAAAATCCGGCCTCGTGCTAGGTGGATGAAAACATAAACACTGAGTCAACCGACCCATCAACTGTGTTCCTTAGTAACTCTGGGAAGGGAACACCAGGACCTGACAACTCCGGTCTGACCTTTAGCAGAAGGACAAAGGCACTATTGAAGGGGAAAAAGACTGAGTCCCGAACAGAATGCACCCAAACTCACACTTGCCAAGCTGTCTGCTCTTTGGAATTTTGCAGTGTTTAATGTCAACTGTCCCTAACTGGCCCTGTGGGTCTCTCTGAAATTCCACTATCATAGCCCAGCTCTATATGAGGGTTTTAGACAATCAGAAGTCCCTAGAAACCTCTCTGCACTAGGGTACTCAGATCAGGCTTCTGTTAACCTTTGAAAAGCTTACACCAGGAGCTTATCTCAACCAAATTATCCAGGCAGCGAGCCTGCCCGCTGCTGAATCACTATGCAAATATCAGGGCCCCAGTCATTGAAAATGACAGAAGGGACAAGGCTTGGTGAGCACTGAAGGTGTCCTTACATTCTGCTCTCTGCATGGGGACAGGAACACACCAACTCAGCTTCTACAGATGATCACGACAGGGTCTGATTTCAAAAGACCCGGAGTCATCAAGTTGAACAGCTGCCAGTCTTCCGTGTGTGGCACGGCAGGTGACCTGTGTGCTGTATCTGTCTTTCTGTACACCGGTCTAGCTCTTAAGACTTCAGAAACTTTATACTTTGTACATCTCTTAAAAGGCTCAGACTTCTGAATCATTTCCCAGAGGGACAGAGCAATCAGAGGTGAATCCTAACATTCAAATGGTGCTGAGAGGTTGGGTTACCGAATCTTTATTTTTAAAAAAAGAAATAAAAGCATGGTCAGCGAGATAGCTCAAGGAGTAAAAGTTCTGGCTGTGTAAGCTTGATGACCTGGGCTGGACCGCAGAACCCACATAAAGGAAGGGGGAGACTCCCTAATGCTGACCTCTGACCTCGGTATACATGCCATGGCGTGCACGTGCACACACACATGCTATGAAGTTAATTTTTTTTGAAAGTTGGTCAATAACAGGTAATTCATACACAAAAAGCAAAGATTAAAATGCTTAGTAAATACATGAAGAACTACTTTGCAGACAAAAAATAAGATGTTCTTTGAAAGACTGGCCTGAATCTTAAACATGAACTTTCTGAAGTGTTGGGATCCATGTGGCATATTGGTGAGTGATGTAAGGGCTTTCCATTATACGATCCCTGTGATCCAAGAATCTCACTTGTGTTAAACACTGACCCCCAAGGCCTGGTTGCCTCAAGGGACAAGAGTCTGCATGTAGGCCCACATGAAGCTCTATAACTGTGTCCCCAAGTTATTTTCCAATTCCCTATCGGTGAATTAAGAAGCCTACAGCCAATAGTTGGGCAGAAGAGAGATGGGCAGGGTCTTGGGTTCCTGGGCAGGGGTCAGAGGAGACAATGAGGGGGAGAGGAAGGTGGAAGAGAAGAAAGATGTTGTGAGTTAGGAGTCAAGAAAGCATGGTCACAAGGCCTGGTCAAGGTGTTAAGAGCAGCCCAGATGGAACATAGTAAGTACAAACTCGGGGTTCTCGATAGGAAAGAGGTTTAATAGCAGAGAGAATAGATATCTACCCAGCTCTAATGCTAATATGTGAATAACTAAAGTTGTGTGTCTTATTTGGGAACTGAATGGTCAAAGGTGGAGTAGAAATCCCGGGCTAGGACTCAATATTTTCCACAACATCTAAGTTTCTAATGTAAAGAAAAACACACACAGGTAGCCAGGCGCTATACTGGAAGCTCTGGTGACACTCTAAGAGCCTAGTGACCTAGCTCCCGGGGTTATCAGTCTTCCCTAGAAAATGTGCGAAAGTGAGAGCTGGAAGCCAAGCACGAGTCCCTTGCCTGCAGTGGAGGCCCAGACACAAGAGCTGGGAGGACAAATGGGGACATCGGCGCCTCGTCCCATGGTGGGAGTTTTAATTGGATCAGTCAGGGCTTCCTGTTGAGTCCTCCGTGTACAGGGAGACACAGAGCTAGTGTTGGACTTCTCTGGAATTCTAGAACTAAAGAAGGGTGGCTAGCTGCCTTGGCAGCCAAGGGGTGATGGAAAGGGGCAGCTGCTTGGGCCTGGCCCATTTCCTCAGAGCAGAGAAGATGGATTGACGCTCCCTGCGATACATACAACAGAACGGTCCAGTACAGGGGCAGCATTGGGGCCGGTCCTTTAGGACTGTTTAGAGGGGCAATGTGACCTCAGGAGGCACAACTGGAGGTAAGGCCACTGTACCTCCATATTGCGAAGGGAAGGGGTTAGAGAATCTTTACAGAACACGTACGAGAGTCCCTTGAGTCAGCAGCAAACTTTAATCAAGTATGTAACACGGGAGGCCACCCAGCACAACCCAAGTTGTGGAAAGATTTTCCAGTTCCTTTATATCACTCCTCTGCCTCCCTTCCCAGGAAACTGATGAAATAAAGATGTTGACCTGTGTTTCCCAAGAGGTACAGTGTGGTTGGGGGGGTGGAGGGGGCAGTGATTTTCATTGCAACCCATGTGGTTTATATTAAGAAGCAGACATTATGAACACTTAGGCTTATAAACACATAGGGAATGTTTAGAAAGATACAAACATGGATGATAATGGTAGCATATAGTAACAGATGCTGAGAATATGTGACTGCCGAGCGTACAGCTTTAAACCAGGCAGTTATATTGTCCTCTTCAAGGCTCAGGAACACTTCCCTAGAGGGATTGGGAAGATTGTAAGAGCTGGAAAATAGGGATAAGAACAGCAACATGCAGCTCCTGTGCACTACACAGCCACTGCTCTCCTAGACTCTCAACAAGTATGGCTGGGCGTGCTGGCTTCACACAGGAATGGCCCATCAACCGCCAGGCAAGATTGGAGGAGGGACACAGAGGATCCTACCCTTCATGGCTGAGCTACGCCCTATGGATGGATTCAAGGAAGGAGACAGAGCCTCCCACTGTGTACCCACCTAGTGGTACTCCTTCAACCTCCAAGTGGCTAGTCCCAAGCTAATGGTCACACAGATAGCCCTGGTTAAACTAAATAGGCCACACAACTGAACGGAAACTCATGAATCTGGGAAAGGGGCAGGTAGGGAGGGAGGGAGGAGGAGGAGGAGGAGGAGAGAGAGAGACAGAGAGAAAGAGAGGACGAGAGTAACCAGAATATGTCATATACATGGATGCAGTTACCAAATGACATAATAAATAAAAACATCTCTCCTATCTGTACAAGTTATTGCTAACAATGTGAGGTCCCATGAAAACATTTAAAGATAACTAATTCTCACTGTCCCTTATTTGTTTGCAAATCATTGATCAAACCAGCTTCATGAAAAACAAAGAAATTAATCAGACATCATCCAAATACATTCTGACATCTCCCAAACATCTTTCCACATCATACTGACCCCTTGAAAGTGCGGCTCTTCGTGGTGTTATGAATTCTTTTCACTTTGCTACTGTCATCTGCTTGACCCATGAACTCAACCTGTCCCCTAATGCTGGTTAAATCTTAGCCAATACTATCACCAAAGCTCTCCCTCAACCAGTGCTTAACTGAAAAAGTGTTTTATTTTGTGTAAGAGTGTTTTGCTTCCATGTATGTCTGTACATCACTTGCATGCCTAGAACCCGTGGAGGCTAGAAGATGACATCAGACTCCCTAGAACTGGAGTTACAGGTGGCAGTGAGCTAACATGTGGCTGTTGGATAGTGAACCTGGGACCTCTGGCAGAGCAGCCAGTGTTCTAACAAGTGAGCTATCTCTCCAGTCCTCTGACGCCTTTTTAAAAAGAGCTACCTCATTTTATATGTATGCATGTGTGCCTACAAGTATGTATGTATGTGTCTATTGACCAAGAAAGTCAGAAGAAGGTGTCATATCCTCTAGAACAAGAGAGTTACAGATGAGGTTGTGTGCCACAGCGTAAGTGTTGGGAAGAGAACCCCCAATCCACTTTGAGAGCAACAGTTGCCCTAAAGCCCTGCAACTCCAGCCCACACCCCAACACCTTCTGTGTTTTGTTTGTTTGTTTCTATTTTCCTCTTGCTTCTCAAACAAACCAAATCTAAACTTTAGAACATCACCAGTTTGATTTTACTGGTTTTAGTTTATAGAATATCATCCAATTCTTAAGAGGCCATTTATGAGGAAGGCACAAAGCTAAGAGGCGAGAGACTGTCATGGTGTCCTTGCAATCTAGGTGAGACATTGTAGCTTCAGAACTTATTTAGACAAATCACTATAGCTAGCCATGGCCCTGGACTAACCTTCTAGGACCAGGGGAAGGGTCCCCCGACTGGCTAACGCAGAAATCAGGACTATTTATTGAGTATTTATTTGTACGCTGATGTTTTACATTACAGCAGATTATAATCCATATACAACAAAGTTATAATCTATAAAGGAACTTCAGTATGCTGAAGAAACAAGTCACATGAAATAATGAAAGACCATAGAAAGCCAAGCATGTAACGTGACTGGACTGTGGAGGAGCGAGCGGAGAGGCACAGGAGAACCAGAGGAGGCAGTGTGGGCCAAGAACACATGTAGAAGTTGGCCGAGGAACAAATATCACAAATGAGAGGCAGAAAGCCCTGGGGGAAACCTGAAGATGAAAAATTACCTTACGTCAGGCCTGGCAACATGGACTGCTATTCCGGGCTGCTCCACAGGTTGTGGCAGGAAGTTCACAGGTTTGAAACCAGCCTCATTACATAGTGAATCTGAGACGAACCTGGGCAACTTAGTGGGACCCTGTCTTAAAATAAAGAGAAAAGCAGGGCCTGGGATACAGTTCAGTAGCTGGGCACTCGCCTCACACGCACATGGCCCTGGCGTCCACCTCCAGAACTGTCAAAACAGAACAGGATGCCTAAGAAGATGGAAAGTTAATGACGCAGAAAGAGAGCACAAGGAGGGTTAAGAGAAAAAGGCATTCATGTGGACCAAGATGGCCAGACAAGCTAAGAAGCAAATGGGCAAACTTTAAATAAGAGGATGCCTTTTTTTTTTTTTTTTTTTTGGTTTTTTGAGACAGGGTTTCTCCGTGTAGTCCTGGCTGTCCTGGAACTCACTCTGTAGACCAGGCTGGCCTCGAACTTAGAAATCCGCCTGCCTCTGCCTCCCAAATGCTGGGATTACAGGCGTGCGCCACCACGCCCGGCTTAAGAGGATGCCTTTAATCTCAGCACTTGGGAGGCAGAGACAGATAGCTATCCGAGTTTCAGGCTATCTTGGTTTACAGGGCAAGTTCCGGGACAGCTGGGACTATACAGAGGAACCAAAATCCACAAAAGAATACAATAAATAAAATAAGCAAAAGGATGATGTCATAGTCCAACATTTGAGGAAGACTCAACCTATCTTTTTCGCTTGGGCTGTCTGGATCAGTAGGAAGCAAACCATGAAACAAAGACATTAGTTGGCGAGTTAGGAGAGGATACAGCTCGGGCTCAGGCACTGAGAAGTGCAGATACGTAAAAGAAGGGGAGAAACAATGCAAACACCCGAGAAACACGGACAAGCCTTTTCTGCGATTTCCTTGTTTGCAATGCTTACCATCTACACAAGGGTCCAAGCGATAAGCCTCAGAAGACGACAATGATGGCAAAGACGGCAAAGGCCAAGGGACTTTCTGAAGTCCTCCTACCTATACCCTTAACCGATCATATGCCTACTAGACATCACCTCGGTGACTCAATACGTCATTTTAAGTTGAAGAGCAGCATATTGGGTAACTACAAACTGCAAGTCCTATTTCTCCCCTCCCCCCAGGGAAAAGCTTGCAATCTTTATTCAATCTACTTCTGCATTGAAAAGTCCACGAAGAGCAGGAAATGTGGTCTGTGAGTGTTTTGGGGGTGCTGGGCTGATAGAGGATCTTTGGGAGGGATGGGGAAACCCTTCAGATCCCCAAAGTGGCTCCTGACCTCAGGGTGGGAAGCCAGGGCACACCTTCTCCATGCTGTTTGGACACTGCCGCCATCTGTTCCCCCGCACAGCTTCCTCCTGCAGAGCCAATGCTCTCCTCTCTTATCTGGCTTGAGTGTCTGCCAGGTTGTTTTCATAAACATCACTAACTTGGCCAGACACTGGGAAGGGAAGTGAGACGGCAAATATGGTTTTGATGAAAAGGAGACATTAAACGAAGTGTGAGCCCTGACCCCGAGGGACGAGGAAGTGCTGAGACTCCACTGCCTCGCTGACTTCACGCCCACACTGAGGGGATGGATCACTTACAGCAGCCTGCTGAAGGAGGATCCATTCATCAGAGATGGAGGATGCCTTGCCCGGTACCGAGCCCACACTGGTCTGTGGCCAGCCAGAAAAAGAGGATACTCTTATGGCCTGTGGGTATGTTTGCCTACGGAAATACTCAAACAGAACCTGGTATCCACTCTTCTGAGTTTCCACCGAAGTCAAGACATAAATCTGGGCCATGGTTATGTATTAACCAGACTTCGGTGGTCCTTCCCCTTCGACAAACAGCCAACACACACCTTGCAGCCAGTCAGTTCTCAGGGGACCTACTCTTCAATTGAAACAACAAAATAAGGTCTAGCTGGCAGCGCCATTTTTAGATATTGCCAAAACCTTCATAAAGAGCAAATGGTTATTTCTTTATAAGGAAAGCCTTTGGGTGGACAAAGAAAGAAGGGGTTAATGAATCCCTGCCTGAATATTTTCCAATGTTTTCTCTTCCCTACATTAGCCCTACCCCTTCCATTCTTTAACATTCAACAGCTCTTGAGACAATGTAGAGGTAAGAGGAGATTACCTGGGTCCCTGCCTCCAACCAAATACAGCAAATATCAAAAGAAAGTCAATTAGAGGAGCCGTGTGTCCCCAAGTCACTGTCTTCACACAAGGAGGCCAGCAAGGTGTGGTATTCAGTGGTCTTCCAACAACTCAGCCAACAGGGCATTGTCATCAACAGTACAGATGGGAAGACTTATTAAAGACTACTTTTATTTTTAATTACGTCTGTGTCTTTATGTAGGCATGAGCACATAGAGCCTAGAGGTGGCAGATCCCCTGGAACTGGAGTTGCAGATAGTTGTAAGCGGCCCAACATGGGTGCTTGGAACCAAACTCTCACTGGCCTTTTTGGATGGGAAAGACTTTCTAAGACCTTAACCCACCCAACGTCATGTGACCATTACATGGCCAAGTTAATACTTTAGGCAAGTTCCTCTAACTCAGGGTAGCCTTAATCCAAGATCCAGGGGCTCTTAATCACAGACTAGGATAGGAGAACAATTACATCTGATCACCTCTCATTAACTTTAGATAAAATACAGCATTTTCTTTGATTATCAACGTAGACAACTGAACACAATAGGTTAATTGGTGATTGGCTAGGACTTTGTCTCCAATAGACTATTTATATTTTGTGCCATTTTATAGTTAGGGATAATTTAACAATATTATTGATGCTCATTATAATTTAAGTACAGCAGTAGCTATAAGATTCTTCAATAGCCAGTTTTATCAGCATGTACCCTAATGCATGATGCTTGCCTTAGTCCAATAATTATTTTAAATGTCATGGGCTCCCACTGTACCTCTATTAATCTTATTTTTCATGTTTATTGTTTCTTTCGTTCCTTAAGTCCAGGCTGACCTTAAGCCCTTGATCTTCCCACTTCAGACGCCTGAGTACAGGGATTACAGACAGGGACCATCATGCGTGCTTTATTTTACATATTTAAAAACATTTTTCTCAGAAGAGTTCCATTGACATTCCTGCCTGCTGGCTACACAGAAATCACATGAACTCCTCTTCTACCTCCAAACCTCATGCCCTTTCCCATCTCCCCACCAAGTCTTCCATCCTGTCTCATCTTTAAACCACATTAAAATATTCCCTGCACAGACCTTAAGTCACTGAAGAGTCAACCAGTAAAATAACAAATGCACTGCCTCCCATTAAACAGTGCTTATAAATTTGTGTGGCTCCAGATTTTAAGCCCTGACTTAGTTTTAAGTATGAGGGATAGTAATTTAACTTATCGTTTTGCTGACACAAAGAACGGTGGACACCCCATTTATCGGAAACCCAAGAGCCGCTTACGAAACTGCCTGCCAGGGTGAAACAATTTCCACCAGCAAACAAAGGCACTGGTGAAAAAGCAAAGTATAATAAAATAAGAGTAAATGAACCCAGAAAGGGCTAGTGAACTTCAGCCAAGATTCTCTGAATATCAGGTAACCGTCCCTCGTACACTGGAAAATGCCAAGACGTGGTGGTCCCCATCCCAGATCCAGACTTGCAGCACTGGTACACAGTCCTATGGGAGGGCTTGCACAACATACCAGCCTCACATGCATAATGCATAGGCGTGAGTAAGCCCCACAAAAGGAAGAGAGAGGAAGAGGGTGCTTCCTCATAGTGGGTACTGGCTCAAGATGTGCATCTGGGGGTTCTGGTATAATCCCGGGGGGGGGGCATTGTCTTAATGTTACTGTAAACTCAGATAAGATTCATAAACATTTTTTAAAAACATATTTCAGATTTGAAATATGAGTACTACATTACAGAAAGCATTCCTCAATCTTTAATGAGGTTATTTATGCTTACTTTCTTTGCAAATGAACCTCTCACTCAATTCCACTCAAGAATGGAATGCCCTTGTTAGAATGTTAAAGAATTTCTTTAACATAAGACTATTTCTCAGTTGATTCAAATAAACCATGATATCATTTGTTCCTTGGGTTTGTTCAACTCTGTGTTCTGATTTTTAACAAAGAAATCCTTTGTGGCTTCACATTAAAAATGAAGGGAGAAATCATGTCCCCCGTTATGCCCAGACACGTAGCCTAACCAATCAACACCACTTCTGATTATGTTTTCCCACAATCGCAGAGTTTTAGTTTGTGCGTCACTGGGTTGGTATTAGCTGATTTTCAAATACAGAGTGCCTTGGGAGGAAACCAGCAACAGAGGCCTTCCCAGAGATCCTAGAGAGTTATTAAAACTTCCCTAAGGGGCTTTAGACCAAATTGCCCAGCCACAGCTATCTCTGGAAGGTATGCAGTTAAGCAGGTCACAGGTCATAGGCCATTGAGCATAGATTGGGAAGTTGGGTTGCTTTAATCTAAGACCAAAAGGCTTTTTGAGCTCCAATTTTCAAGAACAAAATGAGTCTCTTGGTCCCCAAAATGAACCGGAAGGTAGAATGTCCTATATGTTACTTGGAATGAGGAACACCAAGAGATGCACATTCATCTGGAAGCACATACCCCACATATACAGACTCACAGGGAGAGTAGATCCTGTAGACATTTCTACCTGAGTTTAAGGCATAATGATTTTGTAAGTAAAAGGTCATAGGGCAAAGGGCACTTGGGAGCTGTCTAATCCTATCTTTTTAAACACACAGACCCCAGGAGGTGTGGAAGCTCCTGATGCTTCCTCAGGACCCCTGTGGCTTTCCCCAGAGTTATCTCAATTTAACCCAATTCAAAGAATATCTTCACTATCTTCTCATCAAAACTCTCTAGAAGACTGTGCTCCAGGATGGAACCTGACAATTCCCCCATCCTATTCAGGACACAAGACTGGCTTCTCTACATAGCTGATGGGGCCGAAAGAGGTTAGAACTCACCGCCCTGACTATGTTTGCAATATGGCACCTCCCCATCTCCCAGGCCGCCGTGTGTTGGCTCTTCAGCATCTGTAGACAAAAGCTAGGAGGCGTGTGCTGAAGGCACACACAATCCCTGGTTCAGCACGGGCAGTGGGAGCTCCAAGGAGCTGAGACGAGAATGTGGACCACAGACATTGCCATAAAGTTGAAATGGAAAAGAAAAGAAGAGATGTGTTAATTATGGGTCCTTCACCTTTGTCATCAGGGTGTCATTAGTCACAAGAACAAATTCCATGGTGAAAAGACATCATTCATGTGGTTGGCAATAGACAACATATAGAGACAGGAAGAACGCTACACAGTTTCCCAGGTGTGTTGGTTTGAATATGCTTGGCCCAGGTTGCCAGGCCTGGTTGGAGTAGGTGTAAGCTTGTTGGAGGAAGTGTGTCACTGTGAGGGTGGATTCAGAGACCCCCCTCCTCACTGCCTGGAAGACAGTCTCCTCCTGGACTGCCTTTAGATCAAGATGTAGAACTCTTAGCTCCTTCTCCAGCAATGTCTACCTGGATGCTGACATGCCCCCACCTTGATGATAATGGACTGAACCTCTGAACCTATAAGCCAGTCCCAATTAAACGCTGTCCTTTATAAGAATTGCCTTGGTCATGGTGACTCTTCATAGCAATGGAGACTCTAACTGAGACACCAGGTAAACAGATTCACTAGTCAAGTACCTGAATCTTCTGAATTGGTTACTGAGTGACCACAGCACACAGAACATAGATTTACCTGACTAACTACTCACCTTTTCACTCTATCCTGCTATTTCTGTTCCTTCAAGACACATAAGAATATATCTTTTGGTCAGTGTAAGAGTTTCATTTTTGCTACATTTTAAAAATTGATTCATTAAGAGCTAGGGAGATGGCTTCACAGTTAGGAGCACTTGCTGCTCTTCTAGAGGGTTCTATTTTGGTTCCCAGCATCCATCCCAGACAGCTCACGACTGCCTGTAAGTATAGCTACAGGGACCCAGACACCCTCTTCTGACTTACACATACACACACACACACACACACACACACACACAGAGACACACACACACACACACACACACACACACACACACACACAAAATCTCCCCTCATATGTGCCATGGCATAACAAATAGAGGTCAGGGAACAACTTGGAGAAGTCGGTTCTCTCCTTTGACCTTGTGGGTTTAAAAAGGTCAAACCCAGGCTGGCAGGCTGGGCAGGAGGCAGCTTTACCAGTGGTAAGCATTTGAGAATGAGTCCTATACAGCCACACCTTTTGAGGTCCCTTTTGAGGGCTGAATGTTTCCCCGCATCCAGGTTGAGTTGTCTTTTGCTCTAAAAAATTCAGCACACACACATTAAAAAAAAAAAACTCAAGCATCTTAGACCTCCTTGAGTTAAAAGAGACTGAGATTTATAAGAATAATAAGCTATTGAATTTGCAAGGTCCTGCTCCATCCCAGTTGTATGAGAGAAAGCTGCAGAAGGCAAAGTGACCCAGCTTCCCTTCCTCCCTGTGCTTGGATGGCAGGCGGGGCTCTATAGACGATGGCTCCTGCTTGCCTGTGGGAACCTGAGAACAAACCCACACCACCTCATTACTTGCATGGATGGTTTCACTGTAAACACATAAAGTCTTAGGAAGACTGCGGACTTTTAAGAGTATTGATTCTTATTAGCGACACAAACAGAGGTATTATAAGAAGGAGCCTTCAAGTAACGTCTACCTAGCAACCTCTTTCTTTGAACTGCTAGAAATAGGAACTCTTAGACACCATCTCGGACCTTAGGAATCCTAAGTCCTGGGCACAGTCCACAGAAGCCTGTGTTTCATCAGCTTTCCAGGGGGAGTTTTGGAAGCAGCTAACATTTGAGACCAACCAACGGAACTAGAACATTCCCAAATGCTACGGTGATGTGTGCTGACGGACACACACATGAGGCCAGGCTGGCTGCCAGCTCGGAATGCCTCTCTACAGGGGCCGCGCAACTTCTCCGAGCCTTCAAGCTTCTCGGAGTTAGGTCACTTCCTGGCAAGCAGTGACAGCAGACGCTGCCTAAACATGAGTCATTTTCCAAAGTATGGAGGAGTTTTATGAAGACAGAATTTGTGACTCAGTTCTCCATTGTTTAAGTGGACAACCAGTTCTAGCCGTTACAAATTAGATTTTGCCTGCCTTTCACCAAACAGAGAGCCTCCGTAGCTGTAAATAAGGAGGAGGAAAATGGGAAACAGTGATGGGAACCGGGTTTTATGGGGAGCTGACCTGATCCATGGAAGCGCTATACACGTGGTCACTAAGGTCCGAGGCAAGAAACGTGTGACTTTCTTAGTAACCCTGACCCAGTGACAAATGATTAGAAAATAAGACCTCATATTAGTGCTTCACAAACATTTTTGTTAGGAAATAAAAAAATGCTCGTTTCTAGACAACTGAGGTCAACGACAGACCCACCATGTTCATGGACTGTGGGATTCAGCACGGTTAAGACATCAGTTTCCTTCCAACTGACCTGTGGATTTAACCTGTTAGCAGCCCCCCCCAAAAAAAAATCCTAGTGGAATTCTTTAGAGGGCACAAGTGACATCATAGAAAGACAAAACAACTGAAAAGATATATATTTTTTAAGCTGAAGAGGACATTACTTAATTTTATGACTTAGCATAGCATCGGTGAGAAACCCAGATCAGCGGGAAGGGACAGAGTCCGGAACGCAGTCAACTGAGTTTTGGCAAAGGTATTAAGAGAACTCCGGGAAGAAAGGCCAGCCTTTCCAACCATGTGCTGGTACAGTTAAAAGTCTGCATGTGAAACAAATAAACCTCAGTTATATCAAAAACAAACAAACAAAAAAAAACAAAACAAACAAACAAACAAAAAAAAAACAACTCACCAGCTGTGACAATGCACACCTGTAAACCTCGTGCTCGGGACGCTGAGGCAGAGGAACTAGGAGTTCAAGTCCAGCCAGGGCTATCTAGCAAACCTCTGTCTCTAAAATAAAATCAAAATAAAGGAACTCAAGCTGATATCAGTGTGAAACATAAGGCTACCAAAGCCGTTAGAGAATGGGCTCTCCAGACCTCGGACCAAGCAAACAGATTTTCCATATGACACCAAAAGCCAAGCCATAACAGGGAAAAAGTTGACAAATTGGACTTCACCGAAAACTCAAGACATTTACTCCCAACAAAGGACCCACATTGAAAGATTTGGAGAACCACAAAAGTCAACAACATGGAATCTAGGCTTTCTTGAAAAGTGAGCAAAATATTTCAGTAGACACCCTACTCAGTGTGCACATGGAAAGGTCTGCCGTGAAGAAAATGCACCAACAAGCTCTCATAGTTGCGACCTCCCATCAGACAAACGCAAACAGAACACCTGCAGACATCAAGCGCCACAAAGTGTGAAATAGCCAGGAGGTGGTCATTCCAGAAAAAGGTCAGCCAAGCTCCCATCAGCATTGACCAAACACTTTCCCCGTGACCCACAAGGCATAACTAGATAGTTATTCTGCAGAAATAGAAAGCAATATTCATTTAAAAAAAAAAAGCCAATTGAACACAAATGCATGAAATGGCTCAGTTTCTAACCGTCAGTAACTCACAGTGCATTAGCTCCCTCCAACAGATTATGCAGTAGTATAAAGAGAAACACATGATCACTACACACAATATGGATATGTTTCCAGTGCCGTGTGATGAGTAAAAAAGCCAATTTTTAAAGTTTACATGATTAATATCCCCATTCATTTGATATCCCGAGAAAGAAAGAAAAAAAAAACCTATAGAGCAGTAGCTACCATGTGTTAGGGAGGGGGAGAGTTGTGTTTGCCACATAAGGGAGATTTGAGGGATAATGTTAACAGTTCCTAGTACCAATAAATGCAAACATTAAAACATTTTGATACCAAAAAAGTGAGTTAACAATGAATAAAAACCTTAAAAATAAGAAAAACAGATCTGAAATTTAGGGCTCCCTGATTTTCCTGAGAAAACAGACTCATTTCTTGCTTTCTCTGGTGCAGGAATGTATCTTATGCTCAAATGATACATTTCTAACCGAAATTTTTTGACCCATACAGATTTAAGTATGCATAAAACACAAAATTAAAACTCAATCACAGTAACTCTGGAATACAAAGTCATTTTTACTAAATTTATAAAATTTCCTTAACTAATTCTTAATATTCCCCTAAATATTCAGAAGTGAGGATTTGCAGTGATGCTTCTCTGTGGTTCTACCTCATCAGAAGCTTTTGAGAGTTAGCTGATATCTCTACTGGGACCTGGGAAAGCAACCCCTGTTCAGTTGCTATCAGACAGCAATAGAGTCACCACACACTGATATACGTCAAAGGGCAAAACTAAACTTGCCCGTGTATATGCCTTCTTCTACTTTTGTTGTAACTATTCTGAGAATAGTTACATCAGGATTTTAGCATGTCTTACTATAAAACTGGGGCATTTGATAACGTTTTGAAGTTTTCAAAATTTATTTCTAATTAACAAATAATTGTCTATGTGAGAGACAAGGTAATCTTTGAAGAATACACTCTTGAAAGACTTAGCCTTTCTGCACGACGAGAAGATCTCTTTAATTGGTGTACTGATAGAAGAACATACATTTCTTCACGCTGTCCTTGAGTCTTCCCCAGACCCCTTTCAAACAGTGCCTGGAAGCCAACACCTTCACTTCATCTCTATCTTAGTTTCTAGCTGAGGAAATTTCTTTTTCTTTCTTTTTTTTTTTTCCTTTTTTCTTTCCTGAGACAGGGTTTCTCTGTGTAGCCCTGGCTGTCCTGGAACTCACTCTGTAGACCAGGCTGGCCTTGAACTCAGAAATCCACCTGCCTCTGCCTCCCAAGTGCTGGGATTAAAGGCGTGTGCCACCACGCTCAGCTTAGGAAAGTTCAATCACACGATTCAATTGTGTGCACCTGACTTCTAGCCTCTGCTACCCATGAATGCCCTCCTCAGATGCCAACACCTGCAGTAGACAGGGGGAATGAGAAACCTCTGCTTCTCCTTGTCTACAAGATGTGATAATTCCCCAAACATAACAGATTAGAATGTAAAACCAAGCCGGCGATACTCACAGCAATGTGTGCAGGACTTATATGTGGTATCTTCTATGTAGGCATTCACCTGTTGATGAATAAAGTTGAGAAGGACCAGAACTCACGGCAACTGAGAGTCATTTCAGTAGGAGTCTGAACTCACACCCACTTCCCTGAAGTGACATCACACAGATGTATGTGCATTATGTCCATGTGCCTAGTGACATACAAACACCCTTGAAATGTCAACCTGCCTCAGAGAAAGCATCTTCCATCTCTCTTGGTGGGTTAGTCAAGTTGCTAGACATTACTGACCACCATTACTTGGCTCTGGCTTTGGAGTCTCTCTACTTTTCTTATCAACTATTTCCTTAATATGTGGTTGTCTTGGAGTTCATATTGAAAGAGAAAGGACCATAGAATAGCTTCTCTTCTCTTCTCTTCTCTTCTCTTCTCTTCTCTTCTCTTCTCTTCTCTTCTCTTCTCTTCTCTTCTCTTCTCTTCTCTTCTCTTCTCTCTTCGCCTCTCCTCTCCTCTTCTTTCCTTTTTTTCTTTTTTTGTTTTTTGTTTTTTGGATTTGGTTTTTTCAAGACAGAGTTTCTCTGTATAGCCCTGGCTGTCCTGGAACTCACTCTGTAGACCAGGCTGGCCTCGAACTCAGAAATCCGCCTGCCTCTGCCTCCCAAGTGCTGGGATTAAAGGCATGAGCCATTACCGCCCGGCTTCTCCTCTCTTCTCCTTCCTCTCCTCCTCTCTCCTTCCCTCTCCCACTTCTTTTCTATTCTCCCCGCCGCCCCCCTACCCCCCGCCTCTACTTTCTCTTCATTCCTCTCCAAACAGGAATGTCCGTCAATGTTTAAAATACAACGATTTCCTATGCTGGAAAGAGCATTTTAAGAATGGCAACACTCCTTCAGAAAGCAACTGGATCCCGAGCATAGCTACCCAGTGTGTTTTCTTCATTCTAAAGCCTTAGGACTTGCAGGGGGACAAACCTCTTTGTAAGCATTCAAGCATTCACTGACTGTCTTGCCTCCCATCCCGTGAACCATCTTAAAGTATCAGGTATATGTTCCTCATCCTCCCAATTCCTACCCTCCCCGGTGTACAAGCCCCTTTCCTAAGGATCATCAGAAACCTGGGCTGAATATGTTTCTATTAGCTTGGAAAAATCAATAACTTTTCATTAAGATGTAACCTAACACAGAACTAAAACCATTCTACCCACTACAGTATTAGAAAAGAAATGCCACAGGTTCCAGGGCTGTAGACCTGGGGTTTTTCTCCAATGAAAATCTGTAGCACTAGACACCCTCAGAAGATGTTTTCTTTCCCCTCAAAACAAGGGAACATATTAAAAATGACTGAATTTCACTCACACTGCCTTATCGATAGATTAATTTTTCCAGGCGATTAAGATCTCATGCCTGTTTTCCACATGTTGTCACAAAACTCAAGCACCTTTTACAAAGATTAGCCCTGTTTTCTCTGTAAAGACTCCAAGGCTTTAAACCCTGGATTTTCCTGCTGGTATCTACACTGGCCTTTATTGTTACAGAAACAAAACAAAAACGATTTTCTTCTTCTCAGAGAACAGCACATTTAGCATTTGGAGTCCTGCCACTAACATCTGGACATCTCTCAAGTTGAAATCCAGCTTGGTGAAATGCGCTTTGCTTGGGCAATTTTTGGAAACGTCCAAGAAACAAATTTGTTCCTATGGACGCGTGTTTCATGAAGGCAGGGATGAGAAGCAGATGACGCTGTATTCCTTCAAGTCAACCATTTCTCCTTAAGCGAAACTGCTACATCAGAGGTGATATCCGTTGTCCTAAGAATTTCCCCCATTCACGCTCCTACATGGTTGAAAGCCTCTTAGTTGGATTTAGCCACAAGCAGCTTAACAACAAAACACCAACAACAAACCTCCAAAGGAGAACTGTTTAACAAATCTGTCACAGGATCCCTTAACTGTCTGAGAATGTATAGCTCTGAGACCACAGCAGCCGTCATTTAAATATCACGCTAATCCAGAGGACGGGCAGCAAAAGGCATCGGGTCGCTCTGGACTAAGAATTAATTTTGGAAGAACCCATGAATGGACATTTAACTCCAAACATCTCGGTTAAAAATGAAGACCAACAAAACTATTAACTCAAGACACAGGGCACACAAAGGTGGAGCAAAAACCCCAGTAAATGGGCCAATGATCAAACAGCAACCACTCCCCGTAGTCCCGTGTCAGAAGCGGGCGGCTCAGTTATGGAACTGAGGCTCACACCGACCACCACGGAGTAGGTTCCTCTTCCTTTTCTCCAGTGGTGGAGCTATGGCTGAAGAGACGGACAGATACGCTTTTCGTTGAGAGCATTCCTTAAGGGCAAGCTGTGCTCTAAGCACTGTGCTTAGAAACAAAGGCGGAAGGGAAACTTGATCTTAGTCATTGGATAACTCTGAGTCCAGTTGGGTGGGAGGAGGCAGACACAATTCACTAATCAATCAAAGATCATTAAGACCGATGTCAACAAAGGTACTGTAAGATGCTATGGATAAAACAGCTTCTGATGGCAGCACACAGGTGCTTTTCTTCATGATGTGTATGCTGGTGAGTAAGTTGAGCTGTGAGAGGGACGCGCACAAGTATCTGCACTGAGATGGATCCAGCTGGGCCTAAGCTATATGGACTTCATATGATGGCGGTCTGCAGGACAGGCTGGGAGTGGGCAGACCACATGCGAGCAGCCTGTGTCCTGACAGCTGGAAGAGGGAGAGAACAAACCAGATAAGGGCAGGCTCACCCACGGAGCTCACACAGAACAGGGTGAGGAGGAAGCTGAAGGGTTTTATTATTTCAGTTTATTCTTTGGTTTTTCAAGACAGAATTTCAAAAACCCTGTTTCTGACTGTCCTGGAACACACTCTGTAGACCAGGCCAGCCTCAAACTCATAGATATCCTCCTGCCTCTGCCTCCTGAGTGTTGGAATCGAAGGCGTGCACCACCATGCCTGGTTTCCTGGAAGAATTTTTAAACATAACTAGTATTTTAGAGTCTGGAGTCAGAAACTCAAAACTGGAGGCTATCTTGATATTGAAAGGGAAGCATTAATGGTTTTTGCTTTGTTTTGATTTTTATTTAACTTATTATTTCAGTGTTGGCCATTTGTTACAGGGGTAGTCAATATCAACACACTATTATTAACCAAAGTCCCTCATTTTCCTGAAAGTTCCATTCTGGGTTATACCTTCTCCATTTTTTTGACAGATGTCTTATGCCATGCATGTGAATGCCATGGTAATGCCGTGCAGAACAGTTTCAGTATGCCAACAATCCTGGCAGCCCATTATTCACCCCCCTCCACCCCTAGGAGCTTGGCCATCAACTCCCTGCCTATTCCACACTCAGTTTTGTTTTGCCCTGGGGTAGCTGGAATGGTGCTACAGGGAGCTCTGGGAGGCTTAGCCCTTTTTAGATGGCCAGCTGGCCCAACAGTGTCCATTAACCCTCTCACTGTACGAGATGGGAACATCTGTGACTCACCTGAAGGATAAGAAGTTAGGGACTCGGTGCCAAAAAGAACTTCATAAGGAATTCTGGGAATTTAAGGTCTACACATACATACTGGTGCCCGTGTTTGATGAGGCTGGGCCGTAGCACTGCCCAAGGACACCATCCTGTATGAGGGATGCTGTGGAAGCAGGCAGGCCTGGTTCAAGGCCAGAGATTTTCTTCTAGCTCTGACCGTGAGCAAGCTGGGCTTGGCATCTCAGTGGTTTCTTATGTATTTTGGGAACACGATTCTATTCCTCAAACAAGGGCCATAGGGCCTAACTGGGACAAGATGCGTGAAATAGTTCACATGGCGCCTGGCGTGGCGCAGCACTCCAAAGATGGTAGCTATTAATGCTCAAGATCCCGGAAAACTGTCACTAAAGTAACATTAAATTTAGCCAAGTGAAATGCAATATTTAATCATTGTTTAAAGGCAAAATACCATAATTGCTGGGATATATTTCCTGATAGTATTAATTTATGAAATTTTTAAATCCAAACTTCAGTGGCCATCCATGTCTTCAGGTGGAAGGAGGAGATATAAAAGCATCTGGTATCTCTGTAGTTCTCACCAGGCTTGCCTGCCTAACTCAAGAGACGATATCACAGTACAGAGCTGGGCTTCCTTAGAGACTGAAGCTACTAAGAACAAGTCGTCTCCTGTTGCCTGAGAAGAGGACAACGAAAAGCTTTCAATCTTAAGGAATTGAAAGTTGAGCAAGCAAGCCTGAGCTCAGACGGAGACGATCCTAAAGGCTTGCAGGTTCCCAGATGTTTCTAAGTTCTTCCAAGGAGACGAAAGCCTTCCTCCGTGTGCAAGCTTCATGGTTCACTTGTCTTACAACTCTGTGTTTGCAGGATGCAGGGGCAGTCTCGGCACAGGATTTCCGATTCTCTCCTTTAATGGGTAATTCTAGCTTTGGTTGAGTTCTACTAAAAGTTCTCTCTATAAATAGGTTCTAACTCAAAGAGACAATGAAAAGAAGAATCAAAAAGAATCCATTCTCTTGGGAACATGCTAGAGATCTTCAAAACACACTCTATACCAGAACATCAGAAAGGCATCCCTTTCTCCAGTGCTGGTTTCCATTCTTCTGTAAGCCTGTGGGAAGGGCACCGCCCCCCTGTGCATCCTGTCCTTCTTCCTCTACTCTCTGTCTGGATGGTTTGCCCCTCTAGATGTATTTTAATGTTCTTTTCCTCATATAACGTGAACTCTTCACCTTACTCAATCATTACACCTTCTTTATCTCCTGATGATAATCTTGTCTAGCTATTGCTAAAGCTTTTCTCCTAAAAGAAAAGCCCACACTCTTCCTGAGTCCTTCCACGGCAGACTCCGACAAAGGGTGAGCGCTAGTACTGATGTCACATCTGGCCTTTCTCAACAATGGTCTCGAAACTTTCTTTATCACATACCCCCAACTAGCAAAGATATTCTAAACATATGGGGGGTTACTTACAAAACTTAGAGTCAAATCCTGGAGTTATGGGTGGCTGTGAGCCACCATGCAGGTGTGGAGAACCAAACCCAGACCCTCTGCAAGGGCAACAAGAGGCCTTAACTGTTGAGCCATCTCCAGTCCCCAAGAGCCAACATCTTTATAACATGGGATCATTTACTTGTCAACATGGAATCCTGTTCTTTGACTTAGTCCTTCTTTGATTTCTTCTGTTGAAGTCTTACATCTTACATGTATCTTGTCAGATTTATACATAAGCATTCCATTGTAGAGGTCCTAATGTAAACGATAGTTTTATAATTCCAAATTCTACTTGTTCCTTGCTGGCATGCAAGAAAGCAACTGACTTAAATATTAATGTTATGCCACAATTTTGCTATAACTGCTTCTTGGTTACAAAATATTTTCATCCTTCTATGTAAAAGAAAAAGGGAGACTATGAAGTCTTGAATTAAAGAATAAATGTCCTAATGTTTTCTTTCTACTTTCTGCTCTGGAGACCACACTGGTTTGATTTGGTTTTGTTGTTTTGCTTTGCTTTGTTTGGTTTCTATTTTAGAGTCTTACTGGATGGGTTGGTTTGGGCTTAGTTGTGAATATTTCCCTCTTAGGTTCATCCAAAAGATTAAGCCACTGCTCTGGGAGGACAGGTAGTGAGATAGACGGCTTACTAAGTGAAAACTTCACTGACAGTAAACTGGATGTGCTCGGGATAGACCGAGCATGGAGTAAGGAGGTCAGAGAGGAGAACACACCAGGTCTGGCCCTTCACCCGGGTGGGTGGGGGTGGGGTGAGGGGTGGGGGGTGGGGTGTTTCCCAGCCATTTTTGTAGCTTTTACCTAACACTGCACCAGACGTCTGAGCAGTGCAGATGCTTGAAAACCTGTAGCACTTTGGTGTCTTCCAGAGCACTGTAGATGCTTCCTGTCTTCACAGGAGGAATCTGCCCAGTTCTGCCTGGTTGATAGTAGAAGATTGTCTTAGGGTTTTACTGCTGTGAAGAGACACCATGACCAAGGCAAGTCTTATAAAGGGCAACATTTAATTGGGGCTGGCTCACAGGTTCAGAGGTTCAGTCCATTACCATCAAGGTAGGAGCATGGCAGCATCTAGGCAGACATGGTGTAGGCAGAACTTAAACTTCTAACTCTTCATCTGAAGGCTGCTAGTGGAAGACTGGCTTCCAGGCAGCTAGGACTAGGGTATTAAAGCCCACACCCAGTGACACACCTACTCCAACAAGGCCACACCTCCTGATAGTGCCACGCCCTGACCCAAGCACGTACAAACCATCGCACATACACAGTAAGGCCCTGAATGTATCTCTTCTTCACTGCCAACGTAGACACAGTGACAGCTACACAGCAAGGGTCCAATCTATGTTTAAGCCCCAAGACTTAGAACTAACAACAGTCCCTGTAAAGACCTGGGAGTTGCTGATCAGAGCCCCAATGATGGGGATTCTTGACAACAGACAGCTGTGTAGCCTCCATACTGCCTGGAACATGATAGGTGCTTTAAAATATCCTGATTCAACAACTGTGTGCTAAAACAATCCTAACCAAAATGGTAGATGGAAAAGTAGCCGAAGCAGCTGGGTTAAAAGGAAAGGTGCAGGAGGTCATGAATGTACCTGTGCGGCTCTGGGGACCGGGCTGACTCAAGGATTAGGAACGTCCGTGCCACTTTGGGGTCCGGGAGCTAAGTTGTTGATCTAGCTCTACAGCTCGCTCTGTTTATCTACAAGAATGTTTTTAAAGAGACTAACCAAAACAAAGTTTCTTTCCTCGTGGAGCTAAGGAGTAAACTGCGGACCTTGTAGGTATCAGTCAAACACTTTCACAGACCACAGGTTTATCACCTCCTTACTTTCAGAGATTTCCCCTTGTCGCTTTATCCTTTTGCTGGCTTAGCTTTTTGTCAAATAACTCAAACAGCAGTGATGATTTCTCCCTTGGGGAAGCCAGTCCGCAGAGATAGTCTGGCGATGGGAATGAGCGTCATGGTGGGCCGGAAGCTGCTATGCTTTACTGCTGTGTGGCCTTCAGCAATCTGCGTACCGTCGGGGCTGAAGGAAATGGTCTGTGTAAACCACTTGACTCTGTGTAGTTTATTTATTCAGTTACCAAAGTCTGATCCTGTGCTTACCTGATCCCGTGCTTACCTGGCACGTGACCTGTTGCAGGCCCCGAGTGTAGGATATGTCAGGCCAGGACTGTAGTTCCTAAGGGACTTTATCCTACTGAGGGCTGGCTCCACACAGGCCCCATGACCTTATGCCACAGAGCCACCAGGTCTCAGGATGAGAAGGTTCTCCTGAGGAGATGGTCGGGGATAGCTGATGGGGGGAGCAGGTGGGGGAGATGAGGGCCAGACTGTGTGGACCTTTAGAGTCACTCAAAGGTAGGGACTTCAGAGTCATATGTGGGCATAGGTGGCCAGTGCTGCATAGAGAGGAGAAAGGACAAATTATAGTGTTGGCTCCCAGGTTGTGAGGCCCAGAGGATGGATAAAGGCTGCATAGAAAAGGGCAGGGGAGATAGTACATAGCACAGTTGGTATAGCGCTGGCTTTGTGAGCGTGGGAACCTGAGTTTGACCCGTAGAACCCATGTTAACAAGCCAGGTGTTGGTCGGGTGTTGGTGGCGCACGCCTTTAATCCCAGCACTTGGGAGGCAGAGGCAGGTGGATTTCTGAGTTCAAGGCCAGCCTGGTCTACAGAGTGAGTTCCAGGACAACCAGAGCTACACAGAGAAACCCTGTCTCGAAAAACCAAAAAAAAAAAAAAAAAAAAAAAAGCCAGGCGTTACAGTGTGCATTTGTAAGAAGCCTGGGGAAATCCCTGGGGTCATTTGCTAGCAATCTAACCTACTTGGCAAGTTCCAAGCCATATATCCTATATGTTTTAATAATAATAATAATAATAATAATAATAATAATGTGGACAGCACCTAAAGACTGATATTTAAGGTTTTCCTTGGACTCCACATGTAAGCACATACATAACTCAACTGCCCACAAAAATGTACACAGAAGAGACCAAATGTATTATCTTGTGACTAAGGGGAGGGCTAGAGGCAGGGCTAGAAAATCCTGAATTTAGATGAGGACATTTAAAGTTTGAAATACATCATACAAAAGGATCACAACTATACAAATCTAGACCACAGACAAGTGGACTGGACCACTGTGCACCTGGGAGGCACATGAAGGTTTCCCCCACATCCATTTATCCCACGGGAAGGAAGCACGGACTGGGGAGACACAGGCTGTGCCTGGAAGAGCTGTACTCCACCTAGACGCATGCCAAGTGGGCCAGAGTGCTGGGAGAGTAGCGGAGAGATCAGAGAGGGCAGGACCCTATGAAGCAAAGACTCAGCACTGAGGCTGGAAGGCGGGTTCACTTGACCCACTTTGAAGGCACTCAGTCATACCATACCATACCGCAGCCGGAGACTGCCTACGGCCCACACCGCAGCAGGTACCAGTCAACAGAACTCGGAGGCAGAAAGCTCAAGCAAGGTCAGAGATGTGGAGTGGGAGGGGCCGACTGGCTCTGCGGACTTGTCACTTTGACACAGCTGCTGAGGCGAGCACTTCTGTCAAACCCAGCTCTAAAAGTCAAGGCCACTGATGAAGTCAGTGTGAGCTTTGATCGTTCCGAAACCCAGCTGCTTTAGTAGACCATCTGACAAGAACCAAACAGCCCAGCCAAGGCTGGAAGGCCACCAGATTCAAGGCAGCCGTCTCCCGAGAGTACTGCCCGGTAACAGAGAATGCCTACACCCCAAAAGACTATCAGTCCAGCCTAAAACCAAAACAACCCATCAATCTCCCTTTCCTAAGATCCCACAGTCATCCAACAGAGTTGAGCATCTGAGTATACCACCATAAAAATAGTTTAAAAATGAAAGTAAATATTAGTAAAAGCCCATCTGAACTAACTCTGGATTTATCATTTTCTCTCGTAACCTCCCGTGAGAAAAATATCTTAAGAATTACTACCTTTAAAAAAAAAATTTAGAGGGGCTAAAGAGATGGCTCAGATGTTAAGAACATTAGCTGCTTTTCCAGAGGACCCAGGTTCAATTCCCAGCTCCCACCCACATGGCAGCTCACAACTCCAATTCCAGTGGCTCTGACGCTCTCATACAGACATGCAGGTAAAACACCAACGTACATAAAATTTTTTTAAAAATGTTTTTTAAAAGATTAATTTATTAATTTAAAGTGTTTTGCCTGTCTGTGGGTTTGTACACCAAGCACTTCCCTGGTGTTGAGGAGGCCAGCAGAGGACAGTGGACCTCCTGGCACTGGAGTTATAGAGTTATGAGCGATCATGTGGGTGCTAGGAACTGTTCTTAATGGCTGAACCATCTCTCCAGTTCCAACAATTACTTTCTTCTTTTAGAGAAAAAAATAATTTTTTTTATACTTTGTGAATTCAGTGACACAAATCTGTTTCCTGTCATATTATTTCATCCATGATTAACTTTAAGGAGATCCATTTTGATCCAGGCACGGTTATGAGTAGCATTATCTCAGGTTAGACCCCGGTGCAAGAATTCAAACATCCACTCGGATGACGGCTGGCCGTCAGCCTCCGCTCCTTTGGTTGTTCTCAGCAAATGGTAGTTAGTGGCTGTTGGCGGTTAAAGGCCGTTGGAAAAGAACAGTTCAATAGTCTTGGTCTCTGTCATTTGCAGTGATTTTTTTTACACCCTACAAAGACATGGTAGCAAAACCTATGGTGATACCTCAATTGGCAAACGTGTGGGTGAGTCCAGTGCTGCCACTGAGTTTACTAACAGCTACACCACACTATGTGAGAACTACCAGTTAGTTGTATGCAGCAACCGTGCTTTTCTATCTGAACAGCTCCAGTCTTACTCGTTTTGTTTCTTGTACGCTTGTGTGACCCAGCATGGGACCCTGACTGCACCTGTGGAATATAATGAGCCGCCATGTCTGGGCTCTCTCTCTCTCTCTTGCTGCACAGAGGCTGTACAACTTTCTAGTCAGCGTTGAGCATGACAATGTTGTTGCCATGGTAACCAGAACAACCATTTTATTCTCCTAGACCTAGCAGGGCAAATGTTTCCAAGGGCAGAGCGAGCTCCCCAGACATACCACGATTACAGATGCACCAATGACAGAAAAGTGCAGCAGGGGGCTGCTCGGGACAGAAAGGCGCAGGCTTCGCAGCAGCACGAGAGTGGCAGGAGCTGAGGGGTGGCAGAGCTGGGGACCTTCTGAATACAAGACGACCTTCACATGCAAGACCACTCCGATTCCTAAGAGACCTCTGCAGCCTGGAGTGATGGCTAAGGGGTGAGATTCAGTCTCCAATCCAACCAACCAAGCAAGCAAAAACTAAAACCAACACACACACAAAAAGAATAAAGATTTTTAAAAAGACAATTTCTTTTCTAAGAATCTTACAAAACTTTATCTTCACTTGCAGTTTTTTAGAACTTACTTTAAAACAAACAAACAAATAAACAATAAAACCAAAAAACAAACAAACAAAAAAAACCACATAAAAGACGTGTGCTATCCTTGCCTAGAAGCAGGCAGAAAACACTACACTTAACGTTCTTTATGTTTCTCACACACTGTCCGGAAAGAGAGAGTGAGCCAGAGGCAGGAAAGCCTGGGGGCTTGGAAGGGCACTCACTTAGACCCTGATTTTGATTCTTTTGCTACATCACCTTGGCAATTTGTTGAAACATTCTGAAACGTAGTCTCCACATCTGTCAAGGGGGCTACACCTGCAGTTCTGAGGGAGTCATAAAATTAAACGGTGCCTGACAGAGCTCAGGCCTCCAACAGCAATTATCATGAGGATAAAGCTAGGCCGCCGTGACCTGTAATCTATTACCTTATCTTTTAAATGTAAGAAAACAACCTAAAATGATGTCAGGAAGGAAAATGAATGACAGAGTAGGAAAGGAAGATAATTTCAAACTACGAAAATAGAGCCTGCTTCTCAAAAGGAAAGGGGCTCAATGCAGGCGGCAGGAAGGCCGTCTAGCCTGAGTCAGGTGAAGAAGACGTACACATCCAATGTTCCCTGAGTTGGACATATACCATCTATGTAATCCTGTAGGCATGACATACTACACACACACACACACACACACACACACACACACACACCTAAGGAGTCAAAGACAGACAGAGCAGACAACAAAGTGTCCTAAGGTAAGGTTGTAATAATGTGTTTTCTTCTTCTGCATTTCTGAGACTTTTCCCATAAATAAGACACTTTCAAGTGGTGGCAGCACGGAGGTGACAAGCTCTGGCCACACGGTTGGTCCAGCTGTGGAAGAGCTCCCCGTTTCCTAGGTCCCCTGCCTGCATTAATGAGCAACTGCGGGTACTCCAGGCCAGGGGCTCGTTCTCTATGGATGGCTTGGGGCGATAACCAACACTCAGAAAGCAGTGCATGGAGAGAGGAAGAGAAAGAAGCCTGCTAGTTTAGGGGAAAGGAAATTGACTTTCGGGTCCTTGCTGTCCACTTAGAACCTGTGCCCATGCAGTCCTAGGTTACTAGCAACTAGCCTAAGAGTCAGGGAAAAAAAAAATAAACTTTTTTTGCACAGTTTACCTTTCCACTGTATCAAAAACTCGTCGGCTTGAGTACATGCTTCAGGTAAGTGACAAAATTTAAAAGAGCTGGGGGGAGGTGTTTTTTATTTTATTTTATTTTATTTTATTTTATTTTATTTTATTTTATTTTATTTTATTTTATTTTATTTTATTTTTAACAATCCATTAAGGCCTCAAGCAGGAAGGTGGAGAAACTCTTCCTACAGAATCAGTTTGGTTTGATGACTGAGAACAAGAGGTAAGGGCAGAGACAACATAACATAGCTTAAGGGTAAGTCTGACAAGAGTTCTGAAGAAAGGTTTCTTCTGTTTGACTCAGAGTCAGAGGGCAGAGGAGTCGCCGGCTTGAGTTCCCCAAAATTAGCCCTCCCCCCCCAACATATATTAAGGAAAGATGGCCAACTGGATACATTGTAGCTAGTGCAGCGGGTATTAGTGCTTCCTGTGAGGGTCACAGTGGTTGAGCAGAATGTACTCTAATCCAGGCAGTAAGCATTAACTACTGCCGGGTGAGGGGGCATCCCGATTCTCTGACATCACAGGACAGGAACCCATCACTTCCCACCCTCTTTTTCTTTCTCAAGGAATCACTAATACACCTAAATAACCAACCAAAGCAGAGGTGGCAGCAAACCACCCTGTGGCCTTATCTCCTTCTTCCCACACCAGAGCAACTCTCCTGCCTGGGATAACCAGCTAGAACCCTGAAGACCAAGCGGGGGTCTGTGCAAACCCCAGAGATACCTTAGCATTCTCTTCTTCACAACCTATGAGTGACAGGTTGAAAACCCTTGATCCTCTGAGGGGGAGACATCACTGAGCACATCCAACTATGCCACTAGACTGGGTGTGTGTTGAGCGCAACGTGAATTACAGCATTACCTGTCAGTCGCTGGGTGCTTGCTGGGTTTAGGGAACGTATCAAAACTTTATCATTTGACCTTCATTCTCTGCCCTGCACCACAGCTCGGCAATACAATGTGCCTGAGATTGGAAATGAGAAGGTTGAGGCTCTCAGCACTTCCTGAACCTCAGTTTCCCCATCTGTCAAGTGGGCGTGACGACGTCTGTCACAGACCCTAAAATTTGGTTGCATTCAATGAAGAGGTAACAGGAAGAGTTCTGCAGAGAGTTAAGCATTGTGCAAACATGTGACATTAAGAATGTGTTGGAGCCAGTCTCCGTCCCACATTCTGACATGCTCTGGGGTAGTCAGCATGATTCCACCTCACACCAGTCAGAATGGCTAAGATTAAAAACTCAAGAGACAACAAGTGCTGGCGAGGATGTGGAGAAAGAGGAACACTCCTCCACTGTTGGTGGGATTGCAAAATGGTAAAACCGCTCTGGAAATCAGTTTGGCGGTTCCTCAGAAAATTGGGCATGTCACTTCCAGAGGACCCTGGCATACCACTCCTGGGCATATACCCAGAGGATTCCCCTGCATACAATAAAGACACATGCTCCACTATGTTTATAGCAGCCTTGTTTATAATAGCCAGAAATTGGAAGGAGCCCAAATATCCCTCAAAGGAAGAATGGATACAGAAAATGTGGTATATTTATACAATGGAATACTACTCAGCAATTAAAAATAATGAATTCATGCAATTTGTAGGTAAATGGTTAGATCTGGAAAATATCATCCTAAGTGAGTTAACCCAACCACAAAAGAATACACATGAAATGCAATCACTGATAAGTGGATATTAATGAGCCCAGAAGCCCTAAATACTCAAGGCACAATTAGCAAGTCAAATGATTCCCAAGAAGAAGAAAGGAGAGGACCCTGGGCCTGTAAAGATTGGATCAAGTTTTGTAGACCCAGAACAGAGAAATCGTGGGGGTGGGGGGAATGATTGGGGAATAGTTAGGGGGGACAGGAATTATGGGACATATGGTGGGGGGTAACTGGGAAAGGGGAAAGCCTTTGGAATGTAAACATAGAATATAGAAAATAAAAATGAAAAAAAAAGTTATCAGAAAAAAAAAAAAAAGAAAAGAAAAGAAAATGGTGGCTCTCCACAGGATCTTTGGCTTCGCTGTTTGGTAACCCAGTGGGAGGTTTGGTTTTACTGCCAGATGACCGGTGACTTAACTATGACTTGCTAAGTCTTGTCAGTTAGGACGTGCAGAGTTGAGGGGAAGTTATGAAATATTCCAAAATCTAATTCTCCAAGCTTGAGGCCATTGGAAGTAAGACATGGAGCAGCCGGCACGGCTCCCCTGTGTGGGGCATGGTAAGGAGTCACGGGGCTGCTGCGTCCTGTAACAGGTGTATCCAGCCATACTTTATCTTCTAGATTACAGCTGCACCGCCCCGTCAACTCTTGGTTTTGGATTCAGTCTACTCTTCCCACTGCAATCTCATCTTGACTTTTGTAATGCCGACTAAAGTCTAATCACTGCTTGACTTCTTCCGGTGAGCAGAATTGACTCAGCTGACTCTGAGCTAGGATAAGGAGGAGGAGCATAAGGAGGAGGAGCAGAGAATGCTCGTTCCAAACAACTTGTTAAATCGAGGCTTTCGAACAAAGTTTTCATTTGTCCTCCTTTCATGGAGGACAAATGAAAAGGCAAAGCTTGTGAATGGCTCTGAGTGTAACAAAACGATGCTTATTTGCAGTTACGAAGACTCCGCAAAGATAGAAGAGACGCTGAAGTCATCTTGGAAGTGCTGTTTAATTACTCACCCTTTACAGAGTGATTCCTGAGCCCCCGAGACACTCCCTGGATTGGAAGATCTCAGATAACAGGATTTTTCCAGGAAGAGCGCCACAGGCCCGATGTGTTCCTAAGGTGGAGGGCAGAGGGCGGGCCCCATCAGCCGCTCGCAGTTAATTCTGAGCAGACACAGGGTGGCTTCATTTTGCTTTCCAGCCAATCCTATTAAAATAGAAGCCAATGCTTCCCTCAGCTGTTCTCCACTGTTTTCTAAAATAGCACATTTGCCTGTTCTGTGCTCGGTATATGTGGATGCCAGCGGCAGCAAACCGAAGCTTACCACACCTCCCCTGACCTGTGCTGGCCTCTACCCATCATGACACTGGCAAAGGGACGGACTGCTGCTTTGGTAGACCAGGACCTAGACTGCTTACGGCTGTTTCTTGCTTGCCTTCTTGCTTTCTCCCGTTTCTGGCTTGGAAAGGCAAGTTGCCATGAATCCCGTGACCTCGGGGACCCGAATGCCACCAACCAAAACAGGGACAGGATAAGAGTGACGCTTTGCTAGCAAAGCTTCCTAGTGAAAATCAGCCTCGGTGACACTTTCAAGGTAGCCTTGAGAGACCCTACTTAGAGGACTCCACAAAGCTGTGGCCACACTGCTGTCCTACAGAACCAGTGCATTGAAAATAACAATAATAAAGGGTAAGCCATGCAAGTTTATAAAACAGAAAACAAATTCACCATCACATGGTCCTCCACAGACTGATCCATCGCTTACCAAGTCATGCTTTTCTAGTTTGATTCTTTTGAAAGAAAGACCGTGCCTCTCCTGCAAGTATGTTCTAATAAGAGCCATCAGGCTGGGCATGGTGGTACGCACCTTTAATTTCAGCACTAGGAAGGCAGAGGCAGGCATATCTCTGTGAATCCAAGACCAACCTGGTCTATACAGCAAGTTCCAAACCAGGCAGAGCTACACAGTGAGACCCTATCTCAATGAGGGGGGGCAGGGGAAGACAGAGATAGAGAAAGACGGAGAGACAGAGATTAAAGAGGCAGAGAAGTCCCATCATTTCTTTCATAATTGATGGTCAGAAATCTTTAACGAAAAATTGTAAAAACAATGTAAAAAGATATAAGAATTTTCCACAGCCTGGAAACCATGGCTGGGTCACAAAACCTACTGGAAACTGCCAAAGCATTTATTTGCTAAAGATGATGAGGGAACAGATAAAGATGACAAAGAGACAGAGAAAAGGAAAGAGAAGTAGAGAAAGTCAGAGAGAGAGACAGAGATACACAGATTTTATATATGTGTGTGTGTCTCTGTGTGTATGTATACATATATGTGTGTGAATATATATACATATATATATAGAGAGATAAAGATAGATGATAGATTGATAGATGATAGATAATAGATGATGGATGATAGATAGATAAGTAGATAGATAGATAGATAGATAGATAAGTAGATAGATAGATAGATAGATAAGTAGATAGATAGATAGATAGATAGATAGATAGATAGATAGATAAGCCATCAGATTACCAAGGCACTCTGTACTAAGGGTTCCTACACGCCACTCCAGCACTGCCTGCCAATGGTCCTATGAGGAAAGGAATGGCTAGCAGCATTTCACTAGTGGGGAATTTCCAGTTCCAAGAGTGTACATAACTCATTAAAGGTCAGCACCACAACCAGGAGTCTAATTGGGACCTGGTGGCTGGGAAGTGCTTGTTTCTTCTACTATTCTACACTGATTCTCCTTAGCTCTGTTTCAATAGCCTGGTACATAGTGCGAATAACATTGGGGGCATTTTTTAAATTAAACCTCTTGCCCTTTGTACACCAGTAGGTAGCTCCTTTAAACAAAGGCATTATTAAAGTATTATACTAATGGATATTCTATTACAGTGCCAAGAATTCTATTTCTATATTCCAGGTTGTGCAATATTTAATAATTTTCCTGAAAATGCAAGTAATTTTATCTATTACAAGGAAATCTGAAAAGTATCAAGTATAGCATTTGCTTTACCCAACAATAAATATAATCATCACTAAGCAAATTTTTATTCATTTATACAGCATACACTTTGGATATTATTTTGGTACTCTGTGTCCGTTACACAAAATCATTATCCTTCACAAACCTAATTTTCAATGATAAAAACACATCTTCATATTTATTGGATTCCACCAACCCGTCACTTCCTCCTAAACACACAGGTTGCTCATTTCTCACATCTGTAAATAATGTGACAATCAGCACACTTGGAGAGTCTGCTGAACCACAGAGAAGCAGCCCTCCCTCGGGAGTATCCGTCACTTAACTCCCACCTAAGGAGCACCGATGTCTGTTTCCTTCGCTCTAATAGTAGCCTCATGTTTTAGTCCTTGCCAATCTGGTAGTTGAAGTGGGATGCATTTTATGATTCGCATGATTCTGGTTTGGTGAGTTTGTTTGTGTTCATCCATTGTTCTTGAGGGTCATTACCCAGCACAAATACTCAAGCCAAGAATGCAAGCCTCAGGAGGCAGGTGAAGGCTCTGCACAGAGAACCCATCCCAGGTTCCTGTGTAATGGTCTCAGGACATCCTTAGCCCAGGGCAGTGGTATGTGGCTCTTGGGTGTCACATCTTCCTCCTGCTAAAGAAGGTAGCTAGGCAGACATGAGCAAGATGGGGGGGAATGACGTCATGTAGATCTACCCCTTTTGTGGTTAGGCACATCCTGACCAGACAGACAAGTAGTTAGCTAGATGTGAAGTTACCAAGGAAACCATGCCTGTATTTTGGTAGCTGTGTCTCCTGGTAGTTACAAAGTCCCCATTGTGGCTTGGTGTCCTTGAAGCTAAGGTTTGGTTCTTTCAGTCGTAGCAGAAATTATGGTGACAAAGCATTTTCCTAAGGTCGACAAGTGCCACAAAGAGACATTCTGATAAGTAGTCAAGGAAAAACTGCAGGGATACCTAGGGACCAGAGCACGTACCGTAGAGTCGGATGAACCAAAGTGGTACCCAAGGGGAGGAACTCAATGCTTTAATCAGAAGACAGAGGGACTGTGGGAAACTTCTTAAAAATCCTAACGCAGAGCCAAATGGGACTTCGCCTTGGGCACAGCCTACTCCAATCTCTCTCTAGGGTGCACTGTGCTTTTGTTTTCAATAAGTAAAATTCTGCCTAAACTCTATCTCCAGGCTGGATTCCTTCCTTCGAGGAGGCAGGAGGAAGGGGAACCCTTCTCCAGTGGGGTAGCAGCATGATCCTTGGGCTGATTCAGCAGGCGGCCCAGACTGCCTGTCTTCAGGCTCAGAGCATCTATCCCACCAAGCTGGTCCACACAGTTCTGTTCAGTCTCTTGCAGGACTTTGAAATGGAAATAAGGAGACTGGTCAGGAGATCCAGGAGATCTACTGGATCCAAGGAGAAAGAAATACGAACCCATCAAAGGGAGCTCTACAGATGGCACAGGTTTAGGATCCAGAGCACAGCTTGGGGCTTCTGGTGGAGATAACTTTGCTGCACCTTCCCAACATTCTTTCTGTCCCCAAACTCTGCTCCTGACCCTCCCAGGAGTCCAGTAAGTGCCTTTCAAGACTTGAGTTGGCATGAGAAATCTTAAGGTCCAAAGGGTCTTGGGATTTTGTTTGTTTGTTCTTGGGGTTTGTTGTTGTTCTGTTGTTTTTAATAAATGTGTTACTCGCTGGGCGTGGTGGCACACACCTGTAATCCCAGCACTTGGGAGGCAGAGACAGGTGGATTTCTGAGTTTGAGGCCAGCCTAGTCTACAGAGTGAGTTCCAGGACAGCCAGGATTACACAGAGAAACCTTGTCTCGAAAAACCAAAAAAAAAAAAAAAAAAAAAAAAAGGTGTTACTCATGCCCTGGAGTGCAAATCTCTCCTATCAAGAGCACATACTCCTGCAGTCCAATATCCCGAGTGAAGAGCTGATCTCAGCTGCTGCCCCCAACTCCCAATAGTGCAGACCACATGCTACCATTCCCAGCCCTATCCCCATTTTCAGGTAGATTCTAACTTTTCTCTTGCCTTCTCTATTTGTTTGTTTAACTTATATTATTTGTCAACCTTTGTACTATATGCATATCTAATTTATACACGAAGAGAGTTTTTCTTCTTTTCCCAAAACCAATATTTTACACACCTAAAGGAGACAACTCTGAGAGAGGGGTTACTGGTCTATGCAGCAAACAATACAAGAACGGCTCCCAGAAAACGTTCTATGTGAGACCTCCTTGCAGCAAGGAGTGAGGAGAGATAAAGCGGAGCCTTGTAAGTGACTTAGAGGACAGCGGACTATTTAATTCACACACACACACACACACACACACACACACACACACACAGACACACCAATCCCCATAGCTTCACCCTTCTCCACTGTGTCTTCTCTGTCTTTCCTGTTTAAATGAAGTGGGGCTAGAGTGAGAGTGTATTATTGTGTACATGTGAGTGTGCATGCGTGTGCATACCTGCATGCACAGATACATCTGCTTGTGTGTATGTTCACAGAAGAAAACCTAGCTAGGTGCCAGACATCCTGACATAGATAAAAGGCCAGCCAACTGCTGTGTCCTTCCCAGGACACCTCATTTCATAGTGTGTGTGTGTGTGTGTGTGTGTGTGTGTGTGTGTGTGTGTGTGTGTTACTTAGAGTTGTGTGGGGTGCGCATGTGTGCTGGAATGCCAAAGGGCAGATGAGAGGGGGTTCAGTGAAAAAGACCCTCGGTGGAAACGAGGGAGCCGTCACTGCTTCTAGAGGTTTAAAATGCCTCTTGAACCTATGACGGCCTTATTGTCTTTACAAGGCTTTAATACTCTATTGTATGTAGCCTTGCAGATTACAAATGCTTCAAAATACGTGATTTATCCCGTCTGCCAAGTGGCTTTTTCCTTGAAAAGCCACCCTCACGTTTTCTTCCCTAGTTATTGTACATATTTTACAAAACTGCCCTTAAAAATCCCAGAGAGAAAATGCCATTTGAAGAAAAACAAAAATCAGGAGAAATACATAATTTATTTTTATACAGGATCTCACAAAGTTTGATCAAATGTTCTTTCCTATGATGGAAATCTACTCTGTAAGGGGACGTTAATTAGACCACATTCATTGTGGCAGAGAAATCACAATTTTAGTCACCATCCCTCAGCCTCTCTAAGCCAGACTTGTCTTGCAAGAAGTAGGTGCAAGGGATGTAGCTTCTGACATAGGCAACACGGGGTTGCACAGGGGCTCAGACCCAGCACCAGGACGGCAGGTCCCAGTGGTTTCAGTGTTTTCTTTAAAAATCTTTATAATCGCCGGGCGGTGGTGGCGCACGTCTGTAATCCCAGCACTTGGGAGGCAGAGGCAGGCGGATTTCTGAGTTCGAGGCCAGCCTGGTCTATAGAGTGACTTCCAGGACAGCCAGGGCTACACAGAGAAACCCTGTCTCGAAAAGCCAAAAAAAAAAAAATATTTATAATCTTTTTATTTGTCTAAGGTTGGTAGTGCTATCTTCTCTTTATTTTTTTGTCCTAAAAATTAATTTTATTTATATCTTTAATTTAAATTTTCATACACAGCAGAACAGGGTGATAGAGCTTTTCTTCTTTTCTTTTCTTTTTTTTAAAAGATTTTATTTATTTTATGTATATGAGTACACCAGAAGAGGGCATCGGATCCCATTACAGATGGTTGTGAGCCACCATGTGGTTCCTGGGAATTGAACTCAGGACCTCAGGAAGAAGGGTCATTGCTCTTAACCAGTGAGCCATTTCTCCAGGCCCCTGTGGTAGAGTTTTTCATCCCACCATTTAGGAAGCAGAGGCGGGTACATCTCTGAGTTTGAAGCCAGTCTGTTTTACACAGTGAATTCTGGGCCAGCCAAGGCTACACAGTAAGACCTGTCTCACTAATTAGTTCATTTTTATATAGCTATATTTCACACTAAGCACACTCCCCTCACACCCTCTCTTTTCTCAGTCCTTTCCCCTCCCATTTCTCTTCTGTGTTCCTCTGGATGGTTCTGTTTCACTTTCATTTTGCACACAAGCGCGCATGATGAACCCCAAATGAGAGAAACAAGCTATCTGTCTCTCCGAGACTGGCTTAATTCACTTCACACAACTATCTCTAAAAGTGCCCACTTTCCTGCAAATGACATCATTCTTTATGACTTGTGAAATCCCATTGTACGTCCATAACTGCATTGTCTATGTCCACTTCTCCAATGTTGGACATCTAGGTTGGTTCCACGGCTAAGCTATTGCAATAAACATCAATATGCAAGTATCTTAGGGACATGTTGGTGTGGCCTCCTTCAGATGAACACCCAGGAGTGGAATAACTGGGTCATAAGACCGATCGACTTTTAGATTTGGGGGTCGCAGTGTTAAGTAGCATGTTTGGGTGACGTGTGACTATTCTGCTTCAGATAGGTGATAATCTGACACCGTGACAGGCAAGCTGAGGAGAAAGCCCAAGGGAGAGCAATTTAGGGAATGTGAAGAGCCCAGAGGAGGTCGATTGCCTAGAGCCGATGAACAGAGAGGACACAAGGCAGGGAAAGGGGATGCGGGGTGGGCAGTGCATTGCTACAAATTTTCTTCTTAGTTGGAGTGTGGCAGGGGCCATTGCAGGGTTGGAGACAAAAGCAATATTCCCTGACTTAGGATCTGAAAAGATCCGCTGGATACATTGTGTGGGAAAGGGCAGCAGGGTGAAAGAGGCAGGAGATGGATCAAAGGGGGCTTCCCGCATCCCCCTGCAGCACACAGGGCACTGTGCACCACCGTGTGAAGAGAAGCAGATCCCAGTTCCTGAGAGCCCGCGGTCCCGCGGCTGCATCAGCACCCGTGGATTAGTCTCCAGGTTGCTATTTTCTCGAGATTAGGTGACAGGTGAGGGGCTTTTGCCGTTCCCTTTTCTAAGGGACTTCTGTGTCCCCATCACCTGGCACATGGCACTCAACTTCTTCAAGCACATGCCCGGAAGGGCCCAGGGCTTCGCTGGGTGGCAATGCCTCCTGCCTGGCTCCCTGGTCACAAGAACGTCTCAGCTCGTTCTCCTACTTTGTTCTTCAGAGCTCTGCCTGCTTCTTCCATCTCCTGGAGACGGTGAAAGCGACACCAGGAACACCCAACCATCTTAGCCTGGCATTCACAGCTCTCCATGACCACCTGCTGAGATCCTTCTTTGCCCTCCTTCACAAAGTCCCGAAGTGGAAATCTCTGCTCCAACCTTTTGCCCAAATACCCTGATCCGTGCAACACTAATCCTTTCCGTGTGCGCCCTCCGTCCACCCCCCTCCCCCACAGTTTATAGAAAGTCTATTCATCCCAAGGCAGGGCCCGGGGCCACCTTCCCACACAGACTCTGACTCCTGCCATAAATGCTTGCTCACCCCACACTGTGGGGGACAGAGCCGCTCCCATAACCCACACTTTGGAGAAGGCACTGTCCACAGCTCATGCAAGCCGGGCCCACTTCCTAGTCCCTCTCTCTGCTTCCCAGCGCTTCCACTTCCTTACTCTCTAACGTTATAGAAAGCTACCGAGCTCCCCTCACTCCACCCTGCCAACTCACAAGCATGGCTAGCATGCCTATGTGTCCAGACCAGCTCGCTTGGAGCTAGTGCTGGGGCAGCCACGGGGATGCCTCGGGATGCTTCCTGGCACGGCGATAACTACCCAGGGCAGCAAATGACGAGAACTGTAACCTGGGAGAAGTGAGCCCTCTTAGGCTCAGAGGGAGCCCTGTGTGTGCAGAGCCGCAGTGGTAGGAGAGGGAGGTGGGGGGAGCCAAGAGCACCAAGGAGAACTGTGGGAGGCCGATAAGCCCAGCTCAAGTGTCCTTAGGACATGTCAGAATCAGTCACACAAGGAAGAGGAGGGGTGGCAGAGGAAAAGGGACGGCGTGTTCGGAGGCAGACCAGTTATGCAGAAAACCTCCAGGCACACTGTCTGCAAGCAGGAGTGTGTGAGGAGGAGAGGGGGGTGGAGCAACCAGGACGGCTAGATGTTCCTCTCCTCTTCAAGGGGTCTAGCGTAAGACAGGAAGCTTAAGTGAACAGTTAGGCAAAGACGAGGAATGTTATAAGGGGTCCCGAGCAGCTTCTCAAACAGAGGGGAAAGCCCACAAAAGCAAACACTGACCAGTTCCACATGGCACGAATCACAGACCAGACCATACCATTGCGTGGCTCCGTATTTATTTTCATGAAGTCTGCAATCTAAAGCATCCTCATTTTTTTTATCATATTGCTCTAATGAGATGTCTCAGTTCCTCCCTCTTTTTATTTTATTTGATTGAAACTGTCAAGTCAATTTCTTTTTTACAAGAATTTTAAATGTTTGAAATTACCATTATATCATTTCCCTCTTTCTCTTTCCTCCTCCCAAACCCTCCGGGCACCCTCTCGCTCTCCCTCAAACTCATGGCCACACATATGCATATACGCGTAGATGCATTTACTCCAAAATACATGAGTGCAACCTGCTCAAGATTCAGCAGGGAATGAGCACACACCTGCGGTTAGGGACGAGCTGCAACAGAAGCAGCCACGTTGACATTAATTGGCCCTCCATGACTCCATGACCATGACATACACCACAGCAAGGACAAGACCCAGAGAAAAACCTGCCTTCCAGGAATATAGGAGACAAGACACTTGACTGGACACACTAATCATGTTTGTTCCTGTGTGAATATGCGAGCGTGTCATTGAAAGTTTCCAAGTGATAAATTCAAGGTCTTAAAAGAAATCGTAGGCATCTCTAAGGCTACACACTCTAAAGAACATCCTCCTTTTACAAGACTTCCTTTTCAGGGGTGTTAAGAAATACACCTTCAAGCTTGTATACTGAAAGCAAGATGTCTAAGAGGGCTAGGCCCTGTGGTAGCTCCGCTTCATGTAAATTGGTTTCCTTAAAGATACGCTACCACGCAGGTGCCATGGTAGTTTTACAACGGAACTGCCATGTTTGAAAGTCAGTGTGACAGCACAGTAGTCATCAGCTGACAACCCGAGAAAGGACGGCACTGCGTGGAGCACCACCTACCAGAATGGCAGCCAGGAGAACGGCTTTGTCTAAGGCCCCAGTTCTGCCTTAGGCCTCATCTTGTCCAAGCTGCCTCACTTCAGTGGTACTTTAAGGTTTTATGTAATTTATATCAAGTCTTTCTCTCCCTCCCAGTCTACCCCAGGGCCTTCGGGTCCCAATATTCTCTGAAAACACCCTCAAACACTGTTATTTTTTAGATTTAAGGTATTACTTGTAGATCACTTCAGGATGATCATTGGTAGATGAGGGAAAAACGGAAAACTAGCCATGGCTACTCAGGACTCAGGGATATCTCTCAGCTACAAAGTTATCTTCCACAAGCCACCAGCCAGCCCTCAAGGCGCACATGCCCAAATGGGCATATATTGTGAGCTGCTTCAGCAGTAGGCCTGATTTGTCTTAGTGAATCATCTTCAATCTTGCTGCACACGGAAAAAAAAAAGTTCTTTTCAATGCCAGCAGGCTCAGCTGAGTCTTTCTCAAGGGAAGCCAAGGAGCGTGAGAGGCTGCATAAGGTAATTTCCATTTCAATGAAAACCGAGGCCTAGCCTGACTGGAGATTTCCACCCAGCCCTCCAGTCTGAGGCAGACTTTGAAAACATCAAGTGGGCTGCCTACAGGACTCTCCTCTCCTGGTGTGTCAAGAGCAGAGAAACATCCCTGCTCCCGGATTAGCAAATCCCACTTGAGTGTGATTCATCTGCAAGGTGGGTGGTGCGGAGGAGCCTGGTGCGCATGTGCTGTGTACACCGAGTGCATGTGGCCGTGGGGGGGAGGGAGGGGACAGGGAGAGGAGAAACGGGAGACAAGATGATTCTTATGAAAACCATAGTTAATTAATTCAAAATTTCTAAAAAAAAAAAAAAAAAACCTATTCTTTTAAAACACACACGCAGGGGAGAAAGGAAGACGGTCCTCTTAACCAGCAAAAAACCACTTCCGACAAAAACTTACCTCTCCGTCTAAGACGTAGCAGCAAACACAAGAGTAAGTAAGGTCCAGCCAACAGGACTGCATAGGTTCCTTTCTTGATAAAAGTTTTACCTATAGGACTTATAGCTCCATGGGAGAAGGGCCTGCCTAGTAGGGATGTAGATCTGGGTTCAACCCCTGACACACATGCACAGGCACAGGTGTATGTGCATACACACACACATAGCACATACAACTTACTTAGGATAGCCTCATGTGCCTGGAAACAGCACAGTCAACCAAAACACTTAGAAATTTTGACCTGTCAGGTCATTGAGCACCATTCAGGATTAAAGGGAAAATGGGGGGGGAAAATAACATAAAAGAAGGAGGGCCAGGAAACTGCTTATCAGTAGTGCAGCATGCTTGAAACGCAGAGGGTCCCAGGTTCCAATCCCGGCACTGCTCAAAAGGCGAGTGACAGTCAACAGTAGACAGTTCCTGCAACAACACGGGTGGATCTCACAGGCATGGTGGCTAGAAGAGGAAGGACACACCAAATGACCAACTTTTGAGCTTTACAAAGCTCAGGAAAGGCTGATGGATGACAGAGGCAATGTAGCCAGTGGGACTGGGCACGGCTGTGACCTCTACGATCCCAGCCAGCTTTTCTAACCCGCTTCAGGGCAGTCCGGGGCTTTCTGCTCACGAGGGGAGCTGTACAGTAACCGTGCCAGGGCAGAACAGAGGGCATGCAGGTGCAGGGTCTGGCTATCCCAAGATCGTGTGTAGCACTTCAGAGGGGAAAAGACCCCCACTTTCTAATCTCCAATCTTACTGCCTAAGAGGAAAGGAGGAGAGGAAAGGAGGGAGAATAAGAGGTGAAACAGAGAGGATAAAAGGAGAAAAGGAGGAGAGAGGGAAGGAAATAATGGTACCAATAGCTCAACTTTTATCTTAGTGTAATCCTAACTGTTCCCCCTTATTCAAACTGACAAACTAAATATCAATAAACATATACAGACATCAATCACTGAGTAAAAAGCAGCACCCTTCAAAGTGACAGCGTTTGGCAGAGGACGTCCTGTCATGATAAGGGTTGGTGACTAAATAAGCGTCTAAATATCTTATGGTCCAGCTAGACTCCACCGGAAAATGTGCTCAGTGTGGGAAACCAGGAAAACAAGAAATGGGGGCAAAGCTGAGAACACAGAAGCAGCTTCACGTCAGTCATTCGTTTTCTTGTAAGGCCATTCAAATACACTTTTAAATGGATGCTAGTCCTGGGGTTACAATGAGAAATGCATCCCACAGCCTCAGGCATGAACATGTGGTCCCCACTCTGTGGTAGGCAGGGATCAGGTTATGTGGCCTTCATAGAAAGGGGTCACTGGGGCTGGAAAGATGGCTCAGCGGTTAAGAGCACTGTCTGCTCTTTCAGAGGTCCTGAGTTCAAATCCCAGCAACCACATGGTGGCTCACAACCATCCGTAATGAGATCTGATACCCTCTCTGGTGTGTCTGAAGACAGCTACAGTGTACTTACATATAATAAGTAAATAAACCTTAAAAAGAAAAAGAAAGGTGTCACTGGAGAGCTTTTCCTCTTTCAGTTTACTCTCTGCTTTGTTCCTGTCACCAGGCTTCCCTGCTCTGATGGAGTCTCATCCTTCTGGAACTAAAGGACGGAAGTGGTCTTCATCCTTTAATTTGCTCTTGGTCATGATGTTTTATCATAGCAACAGGAAAGTAACTAATATAATCATTTTGAGGGTATGAGGGCATTTTTATTCCAATAATGGAATCCTTGTTTTAAAAGATCGCAGAGAGCTGAAGAGATGGATGGATGGATGGATGGATGGATGGATGGATGGACGGACGGATGGATGGTTCAGCAAATAAAGGCGTGTGCTGCCAAGGCTGATGACCTTATGACCTGAATTCGATCCCCAGGTCCTATAAGATGAAAGGGAAAACCAATGCCTGCCAGTTGTCCTTTGACCTCCAGATGCACAACATGGTAAAGTGTGTGCCCATACACCTAGGCACACACAAATAAAAATGGAAAATATAAAAGTTCAGTTTATTACAAGAGTCTTCTGTGCTGCTATGACTAATAGTCCATCAAAGGTCTACACTGTAGGACTGATGATATGGCTTAGTGGCAGAGGTTTGCCTACTATGTGTAAACCTTTAGAAGGGGTAAATTCTATACAACTGACATATATATCTGTTGTTGTTGTTGTTTAGAGGAACCTGTACCTAATCAGGTGGTGAGTTTGTAGAAATACTTAATATCATATTTTGCCAACATTTTGCCACAGGGTCTAAAATGTATGTGTCAAAGAAGAAAATGAATTTATTTCAACCTCAAGTAGGATACTAATATAAACCTGAACTATAATTAATATCATAAGCTAATCAATGGGTAAAATTATATGGCGGGTGGGAAGACATGAACTAAGCAGAATTTTAAATCCATGTTGCATAGATCAAGCAAAATCTGAGCTGATAATATTTATGTAACTAAATGAGACCGATTTTACATTAAAGATGGCTAAAAATTTCCATGGCAAGTTCTACAAGCTATAAACCTTATATAGTTTTAGTCCCTGGCAACTCTTCCCTTGGGATTCAGTGGATACCGTTATGCCAAAGCCGATTCCTCCTCTGCACGCTAGAGGAAGTCTACTGTGCGAACTTCTTGGAGCATATTTGCATTAGTACACGGGCTCAAGCTCACCAACGTTGCCATAGCAACTCTTGCTAATTGGGCCTTGGCTTCATGTTTAAGGGTAAAGAAAGGTGAATCCAAACATGAAGGACTAAGTTTTCACAGAAATCAAAACCAGAATGAGTGTTGGGGAGTCTTTGATAATAGGCTGTGAGATACGCCAAATTAAGACACAAAGGAAAGATGTGTTTTAAATATATCAAGCTCTAAAATGTAATTAATTGGAAGTGAGACACAGTGACACAGCCCTGTAAACGCAGCACTCAGATGGCTAAGGTGAGAGGCGGGAGGCCCACCTGGGCTATGGAGTGAGACTCCTATCTCAAAAAGCCACCATAATGCAACACAATGAAAAAGCTCACTCCCCGCCTCCACCCCGAAGCTGTGGGGGACTGGATCTTCAGGCAGTGCACACCTGTCACTCATTCAGCTCATTCGGGTCACCAGGGAACAGTGTGGAATGAACAGTGGTCAAGAAGGGCACACTGGGACCTACCTACCCAGCATCCAAGCAGCAGCCCAGGACTTCAAGTGTGCTTCCTTCACTATGATCATGTGGTCTTGAGAACTCCCCCCACCCGCCCCAATAGGGTCAATGCCATACAGAGAGATGGTTCCTACTTCTTAAAAAGAGACAGAACGCTCCACAAAGGATGAAGGAGCACAGGACGTTGGAACTGGGGGAACGCATCAGGCTGATACACAGAAACCGGTTGGTGCCCAGACAAGCCTCCTCATGAGGGGGCTTTCCAGAGCTGTGCCTAGCAACTAGAGCCCCACCCACACACGTACAACAGCTGGACTAGAGGATTCTTGTTCACCTGACAAGGTGCTGGTGCCTGTGCGGAACCACCCTCAGAAGTCTTGACAGTGCTGCTCTCTTCTGATCCCTTGAACCCCGCCTTTGCTTTTTTTCTTTGGAACATGGACATGTGACTCAAGTACACATTTGAAAATTAAGGGGTGGGGGAGCCTACCCAATGAAATGCCTGGGGCCCATTCAGCACTGACCACTACATACATGCTGGAACTCAGATGTCCCATAAGGGATAGAAGTCAAAATTATGATCAATGAGATCTCTGACCTCAAAGGACTTCTAGTTCTTACGCCCAAAGCCAGTCTGCCAAAACTACGCCACTAGGTACTTTAAATAAAGCATTTACATTATTTGTCTGCTAAAAAAAAAAAAAAAAAAAAAGCAAAAGATTTATGTAATCTGAAGAGAAAACAGAGTACTATTGAGCTGTTTAGAAAAATCTAACTATGAAATTCACAAAATATATACATGAAGAAACAGTGGATGGAAATAATGATTCTGAATGATGTAACCCAGATCCACGTTCTTCTCCCACTTATGGCCATGAGCACTGAATCTTCAAATATGTTCCATTCAGAATAGCCAGACAGGTTAGGAAATTAGCAAGGGCCATGGGGGAGGGGACGGGGGTGTGCTCCCAAGGGAGTGGAGATAGACACAGTGCCAAGAAGGGGTATAGGAGAATAATGGGAGGTTAAGTTAGGGTGGGAGAGGGGAGGGGAGGAGGAAAAACATGAGAGACAATTAACACCTAAGACGGTTTTGAAAAAGTCATTTGGAACTTACTACTATAGAAGCTTCCTAAAATACACACACACACACACACACACACACACACACACACACACCCCAAAGGGTTTCGGTGCAGTTACCTTATAACAAGCCAACAAGGTCCCTACTACATTTCACAGGCTACAAGAAGCTCAGTGCCAGGAATTAGTTACCTCTTTTGGAGTTATTGGGGGAACAAGGTCTCAGAGACCCCACCCCCAAACATCACAGGCTAGTGCCCTTCAGAGGTCCACAACTGGTCAAGTTGCCGAGAAGGGACTGCAAAGTGCTCCCTACTAAGTGTGAAGTCTATCTCAGGCCCCGCCATCTGAGGCTTAAAGATTATTGCAGAAAATGAGAAGGAAAGACTGCAGGAGCCAGAGGTGATGGGCGACTATAAGGAATCTATAAGGGCATCCGCACATACGAGCTTACCGCAGCTGTGGCAGTATGCACAAGATCTGTACAAGCTCGAACCAGACAGATCCCAGCATGGAGCGGGAGTCGACCACCCCTGGCTGAAGAGATATTGGCTGTCAGTAGCTTGGAGGAGAAGGGGAGCCAGTTCCCTCTTAGGAGGTGGCCCTCTTAGAGGCTGACTAGGCTCTAGTGGAAAACCATAAATCCAAGAGTGTGGGGGCAGCACAAATTTGACTTAGTGAGTTTTTCAAAAGAAAGAGACAACACAGAGTTAGGTGGGTAACGAAAGGCGGGGGGCAGATCTGGGAGGGGTTGGGGGAGATTTGAATATGGTCAAAATATTGTATGAAATTCTCGAAGAACTAATAAAGATATAGCAGAAATAAATAAGTAAACAAACAAGGAAGAAAGGAAAGGAAAGGAAAGGGAAGGGAAGGGAAGGGAAGGGAAGGGAAGGGAAGGGAAGGGAAGGGAAGGGAAGGGAAGGGAAGGGAAGGGAAGGGAAGGGAAGGGAAGGGAAGGGAAGGGAAGGGAAGGAAAGGAAAGGGAAGGGAAGGAAAGGAAAGGAAGCATTCACAATACCTGAAGCTGGAAGGTTTCTTAGGAGGGGAACGCTGTTCACCAGATTCTTAGCCATTTATTTCTCTCCTCCCACAGGCTGAGAGCTAAGGAGTTACTTACTGGAGTCTCTGCATGGGAACAGAAGGCTGGAGACAGGCATGCGAGGACAAAGCCTTACGGCTAGGCTGGGCAAGAAGAGGCACATACAAAGCCCACCAAACCGGAGTGAGAACCCAACGTTTGTTAAGAATTCATAAAAGGGGGGGCTGGAGTGATGGCTCAGCAGTTAGGAGCATTGACTGCTCTTCCAGGGGTCCTGAGTTCAAATCCCAGCAACCACATGGTGGCTCACAAACATCCATAATGAGATCTGACACCCTCTTCTGGTGCATCTGAAGACAGCTATAGTGTACTTACATATAACAATAAATAAATCTTAAAAAAAAAAAGAATTCATAAAAGAGGGTACCCTGTCCCTGTGTTCCTGATATTCAGAAGGGAAACCTGCCACCTTGAAGCCCCTGACTCCAGGAAGGCCACTTAACCTGCTGCCCATGTTATCTGTAACAGCTGGGACCAAGGTCCAGCTCTGCCAAGTCAGGCCAAGGCGTCAACTCTTTTCAATCACCTCAGGTTCCTTCCTGATGTAGTTGATGGTTCTTGCCATAAGAATTCTATCACGGGCTGAATTGGCTCTTATTTGGTCTGAGAATTGCCTTGATGGTAAAATTCATTTACCATAAAATAAGATGTAATTAAACCACGTGTATGGATTTCCATGTTTAAAATAATTAGTTCCTTCCCTCTGGGTGCTGTAACTGGGAGTGCTGTGCTAGGGTCAAGGCGCTATTTACAGAAGGAAGATTGTGCTTCTCAGTATCCTCATTCCCCTTCATAGCCCACTCCACCTATATTTGTGCTAGACAGAAGCAAATGTGCAAACAGTACCCATACAAAGCAGCTGAAGGTGCACATTCTTCAGCCTTAATTAAGCGGGGATGCCTGATTCACAGCTGTTCCTATTACTGAAAATGTTTTTATAATAAACAATGGAGCTTACAAGTAGTCATTCTGTTCCCCGTTTCCACATTCTACGGTGTACGCCAACATGGCCGCCTGACTTTTGGCTAGTCTTCCCATCATAATACTGCCGCAGACATACACGGGGAAGGTATGCACTCTTGGACCCATTTCGCAAAGGTGCTCTCTGCTCAAGATCATACAGATACTGAGAGAACCAAGAAAGAACGCCTCCAGCCTCCAGCCTCTGTTTGAGAAGAACAGCAGCAGCCAGGGAGCTCCAGGCCTCGCAGTCAAGGCCAGCGAATGTCTCCTCCGCTCTCCCTGTTCTTGTAACCCTGCCTTCCATCGTCCCTGCAGCTGTGCAAGGTGGATGTCGGAGCCCAGCTCTTGCTGTGAATAAAACCTGGCCTGTAAGTTAGTACTGCCCTCCTCTGCGTTCCAGTACCACCCGAATAAAATTAAGTAGTGTGGATAGGTCTTATCCAAGTCCACCGAGTCGAAAATTAAATGACCGATTTTGTGACAGTTTGTCACTAAGTCCTTTATTAAAAGAAAAGGACAAAAGTGACCTAGGTTTGTGCCCAGAGAGGCACCTGTCGTCCTAGATGTGACTTTAGATCACTTCCTTATGAATAGCATCCTGAGGGGAGCTCTGGGCCCTCACCAGCCCCCAGCCCTGTGGGTACCTTCATCTGGACCTCTGCCTCAGGACGTCTGTTATAGCAGCACCGCAGACAGGACAGCTGTGTGCCACCGAGGCAAACCGTGATTCACGAACACGGTAACTTACTTCTGTACCCAAGCAAGATCCCCGAAGGAAGGTAGGGGAGCTGGAAAGGTTGTTTGGGAAGATGAGACAACTCACAGAAGGAAATAAATAAATAAATAAATAAATAAATAAATAAATAAATATCAAAATATCTGACGCTGCCTGTGTATGAATGACACAGAGAAGCTGAAGTTCCTTCATCTGCTATTTTACTAACAAATGTCCCAAGAGGAAAAAGAAAATTATTCTAGAAAGGACTTAGCAAACAAAACATCAAACAAATACACATGATGGTAGTCAAGGATGTGGGGGAGGAGGGGGCTTTTGGACCTGCCTCTCCATTCCTCCCTCGAGTCCAGTCAGCTCCATATAATAAGTTCCCACCTGCTATATGACCAGACTGACATCTTGTGTACACACTCTAATAAAGTCTTTGCAAATGTCCCTGCCCAGCCCCTCCCCTACACAGCCATACTCTATTGGTATAGAAAATGACTCAACCACCATCTCACATCTCCCCCTCCTGTCCTTGGCTGAGCCTGTGTCTCCTGTCTATACCCAGCCTGGGAGAGCCACAGGAAGAGGGGAGCTCTACCCACTCGTTTTTTTTTTTTTCCTCACTTTTCTAAAACCAACATAAAATTCTGTACAATGTAAATAGATCTCATTCTTTGCCTCCGCCAGCACAGTCCGTTTATTGTGTAAGCTTGCTGAGTCTAGGCTAACCCATCCTCAGATCCGTACGCTTCGCAATGAATGTGGTTCTGATCACTCTGACGGTTCCCAAGGACCAGGACTCAGTAAGTTCGGAGGTCCTTCCAAAGCTTTATTTCACAATGTGGAAACAGACTGGCTACCAGGCACATTGCCCATATGAACTGGAGAGGCGCACCCAATTCTCCAGGATCAATACCTCCACGAGGCATGACACATCACTATGGCATGAATATGGCCCCCAAATTTCATGTAATTGAGAAGGATGCCCAGTGTTGACCTCTCTATCTACATGTATGCGCACACATGTACAGTGAATCTCTGTGTATATGTGCATACACTTACACACACACACACACACACACACACACACACACACACCCCACACTCATGAACTTTTACAATTTATTTATTAAAAGTATATGTCCCAACTAGTAAGTTAGTTATACATTTGGAGCAAAAGTCTTTGATGGGCCCCTCATTTCGGAGGAAGCAGAGAGTCCTCCATGCTTTTCATCTAAGCTAGGTTGGAGAACTGGGGCCTGTGACAGCATCAGCCATAGATGCTGGTCCCTCCCCTCCAGAGCAGTGTGGGTTAAATTTGACAGCAATGGTTTGTCACAGTGGACACCTCCTTTTGCACCCGAGAGCTGGGCCCGCTCTTGTTCGGGTCTTTTTAGCCCCTAACTTAGCTCCAGTGGTCAAGCTGACCCACGGCAACGCTTCTAGATACGGTCATTTGCTTCCTTCGGTCCTCCTCGGTCTTGTTCCAAATCTACCCACTCCTACCCAATTGCCTGATCTGTACAAAAAAACAAAACTGTCACTTTCAATTGTTTAAACTTGTTCTGCCTACTTAACAGCTTTCCCTTTCCCTTCATAATACCACCTCAACCCACTTCAGAGGCAGCTGTTGTCCCCCACGTTGTCCCCTGACTCACAAGACAGGCATCATTGTCTTCCCCAAGGTTTCTCCTAGACCACACTACCTCCATTCAAGAAGAATAAGACTAGTGACTGTCAAACCCTAGTCCTGTCCTTCCTGGCCTGAGCTCCAGGACTTTCCTTTCTCACGACACTGTGTTCCTTCCAGGCCTACTTGTGTCTGGTGGCTTTAAGGACAACCTTGGCAGCACCCAGAGGCCGAGCTGGGAGACTTCCTCCTCTCTCACCTCCAGTACAGCTCCACCTAGGCCCCACCACACCCTGGCCATTATCACTACCTGGAAAAACTCCACCCGTGCAGTGTGGGCTTCCAGATCTCTGACCACGGCCTGTGTTTACCAGTCTCCACTTCCTTGTTCTTTGGGATTCCGCCCCTCATCCTTACCACCCCACCCCCATCTTAACCATTCTGGCTTCACTAGCCACTGTAGCTGGGTTGGACCTCAAGGCTGCCCAGTTTCAAAGATGTTTACATTAACTCCATGGGGTCTTGGTAACCCAGGACTTTGTCAGAGCCAACATACTCATCCTGTGGCCTGGCTACCTCATTCATTCCCCCTATAGGTTGATAATGAAAGTTACATGAACCTGATGATTGGCTTTGCAAAGAAAACTTTCAAAACTTTAGTTGTCTCCTCGAAACCACTCTGGCTTCCTATCCACCCCTGATTAAAGCACTTCTGCATCACACTGCCATCTGTTCAGTAGCCCTGGACACACCCTGCCTCTCTCCTCCCATCCCATAAGGAGGAATCCTCTAGTCTTTCCATCAAAGCCAGGTGGGAAGGCCAGAAACAGAGAAGGCCTCAGCCAAAGGTGCTTCTGTCTCCCCCCTCAAAAACATGATTCTCAAACTCCAGGTGGCAAAAAAAAAAAAAAAAAAAAAAAAAAAAAAAAATTCACCTGAGCAACTTAGTAAAACAGAAACCAAATGTCTTCAAGTCCACTTGGGAGGCAGAGGCAGGTGGATCTCTGAACTCAAGGCCAGTCTGGTCCATAGAGTGAGTCCCAGGACAGCCACGGCTACAGAGACAAAACTTGTCTCAAAAAAAAAAACCAAAGGGGGGGGCTGGTGGGGGTAGAGAAGCCAAGAGATATTTAACCCAAGTCAAGCAAGACACAGGGCGAAGAGTTTGAAATAACTAAGGATGCTAATTTCTAGACTCTTGTTCTAACACCTACATGTATTTAAGTTTGTCACAAACAACAAGAAAACAAGACAATGACAAAGACAATGACAAAGACACAGGTAACTAACTCCCTATACTAAAAATTCAGTCACAAACTAAGAACTGAAATTGAATTTATCAAACAGATGCCATATCCATTTTTACTGTTGAGCTTTCTAACTACTATTTCCCTGATCAATACGACTTGGAGAGACTCACAGAGGGAAAGACCCAACAGTCAAAAACACATTCTTCCTCATCCCAAACCTACCCCTAAACCCACCACAGAGAGGGATCTGGTGACTCTGAGGCTGGGTGCTCTGCACGTGGGTTTGGGACCTGGCCCGTCCGAGGAACACAGTGCCTGTACTGAGAAAGCGAGGAGAGGCCACTTGGCATTCTGCAGCCATTCTGAGAGGAACTAAGGATCTGCCATGACAGTCGGGGTCCTACAAAGCTCCCTCCTAACCGACCCCCCCACCCCCGCCCCAGCCTGCACCGTGAATAAAGATATTGTTTTATGGGTTTTAAGCATCACAGCATGAGGCGGCATCTGGTTCATCCAGGAAGGAAGACACTGCAGTGGTGTTTGCTATTCATACCTTTTGATGTCTCAGGGAAAAGCCAAGCACACTGTGAAACCAGTCAAAGCAGTGACAGAACGAAAAAAGATGGCTGATGGGAAATCCAGCCCTAACCAGTAGGAGGGGTGAGTGAAGGCTCTCCTGAATGAGGAGGCGGAGAAAGTCTGTAGTATAGAAAATGAAAATTCCCATCAAAACTTGAAAAAAACTAAGAGATGGGGGAGGAGGAGAAAGAAGAATAAAGAAGAGACATACAAGGCACAGCTGTCCATAATGAGCGGGTCCCGGCTGACCACTCAGAACAGAACAGGGGGTCAGCTGCGGCGCAGGCTTGGAATCCCGACACTCGGGATACTGAGGCATAAATGACATCAGGTCAAGGCCAGCGTGGGCCATGAGAGAGAGAAACAAACACCACACAAAACGAGGGAGAGATAGAGACAGAGAGACGGACAGCAAGAGGGGAGGGGAGAAGGAACCCTAATTGAGCAATGACACTAATCCCACTAAACTCAAAGAAAACATTCAGGAGCTGAAAGCACAAACCCATGAAGAATAAAAGCCCAGGCCAGTGTGAACTTACAACCATAAAGACATGAGTGGGTAGTGGGAGTGAGGCATGCTCACGAATATCTACAATCCTAGTACTTTAGAGACTGAGGCAGGAGGATACCAAGTTAGAAGCCAGCTGGGGCTGTATTTCCATATACAACCTGGGCAATACAGCAAGATCTTATAGATAGATAGATAGATAGATAGATAGATAGATAGATAGATAGATAGATAGATAGAGGATCAGAGGGAGGGAGGAACGGAGGGAGGGAAGAAAAGAAAGAAAAGGTGGGGTAATATTTTAATGCGAACAGTCTGACATCAGCATTATACCTGGTTATAATGCTTTCTTATGGCTTGTTGGCTGTGACTTTGAACCAACACTAAAGTCTTTCCAGGACTTGGCTTCTTCACCTATAAAATGAGGGTGGCTCATCTCCCCAGGACAGCAGGGAGACTTGAGACCACATGCAGTGAGTGCTCAGAGAATGGTCCCTGGTGAATAGCCGCTCATGTGACACCCTTATTTGTAAAGTGCGCTTCAGACTGTGGAAAGTTTCAAGCCCCTCCCAGGCTTCCAACTTTGAAGAGTCTGACAAACAAATACAAGCATTGGGATCAAATAACAGTTGTTTAACTTGTCCTTGGCCCGAGATTAACATGAACACATCAGCTAGGCGCCTAACCAACATACAGCCATGGCTAGAACACACAATATATGGTCTAAAACAACAGCAGCAACAACAACAACAGCAACAACAACAACAGCAACAACAGCAACAACAACAACAACCCATTCCAAAGAGGCATCTCACAGCCAGGCTTAGCTGATAGAGACCACAAGGTGAGCTCCCTTGAGTCGCTATCAGTCAAGCATACAATTTCCCAGTGTCCTCTGCTGCCCACACCTGGTCCCCTGCCAAGCCCCATGGCTTCTTCCTTTACACCTTCAACACCATTCCTTCAACTGCAATTACATACACAGCACCTCCCTCTCGTCACCACCCAGTCGGTCACTTTCCCCACCTCTGCTCTAAGTACTGCAGGCCTCCAGGAGGGCTGCTTGGCCTCTGGTCTCCTTTTGTCTCACAAAGATACCCATTAAGACCATCACTCATTCTTTTTTTCAAGTTAACCCAGCTGAGTCCTTTCTTCGAGAAGATTCCTTTCCCCCTTGCAAGGATGTACCTAGCCCTGACCTACCTAGAGGGTAGAACCCTGCTACATGTGGCCACCAAAGTATATTGGATGGAAAGCAGCCCCAGTCAGGCCAGTCCTCCCAGCAGGCCCTTCTCTCACCTGGGAGCCAGAGCTGAGCGAGACCACCACACTGTGGGAAATCGCTGCTTCCTCTCCCACCAGCCTGGCCATGGAGTAACCCTGTGTTCTTTCTCTTTTCCCTCAGCATATCTGAGATCACAGCCAGGGGAGGACAAAGATGGGGGAGAGATGCAGTTACCACTGAAACAAGAAAGCTGTTTGCAGGATGCAAACACAATTAAGAAATTCCTTAAAATATTGTATAGAGCAACGAGTCCCTCAACACGCTGCATGCCAAGGTATTAACCTCCAAATTCCAATTTTTTATTAGCTATGCTTGGGAGCATATCCAAGGTTAGGGTGTCCTTAAGGATAAGGACAAAGGAAAAAAAGAAAAAAAGAAAAAAAGGATAAGGACAAAGAGGCCCACGCATGAAGGGGGACTCAGTAGATTCTGCAAAAAAAGGCATGACCTTTTTTTTTTTTTTTTTTTTTTTTTTTTTTTTTGGTTAAGTAAGCACAATTATTCACTGTATACTGAAACCACACTTGCGACTTCTACTTGCTTAAATATTGGAAGCACATCATTTTTTTTTTTCAAGCCCAGTTCTCTAGCTCACTTGCTAGATCAGGTTAGAGCTTAAGACTTGATTTAATCGAAAAGGTGTCCTTTTGGTGTCCGTAGTATAAACGGGACACAAAAGCAATCACACCCATGGTCTGTTTTCTTTCCAGGTACCTTCTGAACAAAAGCCTACCCCAGGCTGAGGCATACAGAGATCAGCTTTGCTTGCATCTAGTTCTATTGAGACAATATTTCTAAACAGGCCCGTCACCAAGGGAAGCCCCCTCCCCCTCCCCCTCCCCCCCCCAAACACATACTTATTTTTAAACTCAGGGCAGAAATAAGTAAACCTCAGCAAAATTTGTGTGTGCATTTTCTTCCTTCCTTAAAAAAGAAATAAGATACCACAGGAACCTTCCTCAGGAGATACAATAGTAGGCCCCATTCATAGCTATGTGCTCAACTGTAATGGCCAAATTCCCTGTCCGTTCCTTGCCAAGATTTCTCCTTCTGTTCTCTGACCTTCATAATGGCCCCAGTTGGATTTCCTGATTCCTCAGCCTAGACTTCTCTCAAAATGAACCCTCAGACTCAAGGTTTGTTTTTTTTTTTAATAGCTGTCCCCAGCAAAGGACTGACTTTCTCAAAATGTATTCATTTTCATGACTCAAAAATACATTTCACATACATTAGTAAGAAGTGCTAATTCTTTAAATAAAAGGAGTAACTTTTCCAAACAGGGAGATTTCTGGCCCCAGCAAGAACCTTTCAAAGCCCGTAGGAGCGGCACACGCCTGCCCAGTCCTGTGTCAGCGAAATCTGTGCCACAAAGCAGCTATAAAGCCAGCTTGCAGGATATCTGAAAGGACAACCTCAAAGTCCAGTTAGTCCTAAGTTATAAGACAGAAGAGTGAACTAGCTCAGCGCTGGGAGTGTGGCTCAGCGGGAAAGCCCATGAGTCGTAGGGAAGGGGTCCTGGGTTCTATCTCCATAATACTTAGTACCCAGTACTTAGTACCCAGCACTTAGTACCACATCCTCCCTCTGTCAAGGAGGGACAGAGTCCTGCCCACAACTAAACAAGCTTGAAGGCAATGTGCCCCGCTGGGAGCCTTGCGGTACCTGCAGCCTCGTGAGAAACCCAGGACCCAAGCGTCCACTCAGGCTCTGACTAGATGGGAAAAATCTGCTCCTGTGATTCCACCAAGAACCATCTCCTCTGCTTTCTGAGCACCACAGAGAACCCTCTCCAAGCCAGCCTGTCTGAAAGGACTTCAATCACAGTTATTAAGACGATAACACACCATATAGCATCCTATGATTTGTTAAAGTGTGCCCCCATCGCCACGATCAATTTTAGAACATTTTTATCATCCTCAACAGAAATCCCACTCCACCACCAGTTACTCGCTGCTCCCCGCCAGCCCACCAAGCCTTACCAAAGCCTCTACCTCTCTAGATCTGTCTGCATACCTTTGCTATGCATAAATATTATAACATGAATCTGTGTGTCCTGTGTCATATGGAATTTTTATATTTTATTTTTATATTTTATGTATTTCATTATGTAGACGTATTTTGTTTATTCATTAATTCATAGATTTGGGTTGAGTTTTATTTTTCACTAATAGAAATAATGGTTTATATACACATTTTTTTGTGTGGATATAGGTTTTCGGTGCTCAAGAGTATGTACCTGAGGCTGGGGTCGGTACATCCTATGGCAACTCTATGCTTGATAATTTAAAGACCACTGGATACTTCTAAAATCACACCATCAATTTACAATCCAACCAACACTATGCAAGGCTCCAAACTCTGCATGTCTTTGGTGACATTTGTTACAACTTGTCATTTGTGTCACAGCTAATAGTAAGAAATGTTAGTTTTGATTTGTAGTTTCCCTGGTAACCAGTGCAGAATATCTTGCTTTTATTGGCCATTTGTTTTTATCTAATTTAGAGAAGTCTATTCCTAAGCTTTGTCCATTTTAAAATTGGAAGATTCTGGTTTTTTTTTGTTTTGTTTTGTTTTGAGACGGGGTCTTCCTTTGTAGTCATATCTGGCCTGGAACTCTCTCTATAGACCAGGCTGGCTTTGAACTCACAGAAATCAGCTTGCCTCTGAGAAAGGATTAAAGGTGTGTGCTACCATGCCACCTGACCTCTGTCCACTTTAAAATTAAGCTCTTAACTTTGTATTAACAAAGTTAATCAGATATACTGTCTTTGTACTTTCTATTTAATTTTTTTCACATATGCTTTGGCTGCATGCATGTCTGTGCACCATGTACATGCCTGGTACCCAGCAAGGCCAGAAGAAGAAACTGGATTCCCTTGGAACTGGAGTTACAAATGACTGTTGCCTACTCTGTGGGTGCTGCAAACAGAACCTGGGTCCTCTGCAAGAGCAGCAACTGCTCCTAATCACTGAGTATTTCTCTAGCCCCTGTGTTTTCTTTATGGAACCTCGAGACTGAAAACAACAAAACAGCAACTGGAACTTAGCTGGGGATTCATTGGGTCTATAGAGTCATTTCAAACCTCGTGTGTACATGTCAGTATGCACGTGCGTGTTACTGTGAATGTGGGTATTTAGGTGCCGTAGCCCAGGTACAGGGTCAGAGGGCAACCATGCATGTTAGTCCTTGCTGGCTTTGACACATGACTTTATGCTGTTGACCACTGAGCGTGCCAGGGTAGTTGGCCTGTGAGCCCGCTCTGCCTCCCATCTCTCGGGAGGAGACGACCGTGCCCAGCTTCGGAATGCCGGGATCTGAATTCAGGTGCTCATACATGTGTAGCCAGAGATGCTGAGCCATCTTCCCAGCTCTGAAAACGTTATTTTCCTGGTCTATTCCTTCAAAGACACTATTTTAAAAGAAGTTTTCCTCAAAGACTCTGGGATTATCTTTATGACAAACTCATAAAAAGAGCAGGGGGGAAAAAAAGATTCACTGATGAATTCCAGGAATACTGAGGAGGATAACACACTGTAAAGGTTCATCTTTGCCACTTTTGACACACTGAATAGAAAGCTACACTTGCGCAAGCCCATGCCACCAGATGTCTGACCCATCCCAGCATTCACAGAATACTTTCTCCCTTTTCGGTGATTTGGAAAAAAAAAAATCAGAAGGAAGGTGGAGCAGGTAGCAGTGTCTTTACCATGCAATTACAGAGCAAAATGGGACTTCTCCAAAGGGTTAGACAGCCTGCCCATAGTCACGCAGGAGCAAGGTAGGACCAGGAACCCAGGCCTGCCAACTCTGAATCACAACCCCTTTGCCTCACGGCGCTCCTTCCCACTTATGTAATAAAACAAAGCACATACCTATGGAGTGGAACATATGTCACAAAGAAAAGCAAGGTCCTCCCACTGAATCTCAGTCTCTGTCATGGCATGTGCATCGTGTTGGGTGCCTAGGAATCTCTGCCTTTAGCTTGTCTTTAAGCAAGAATTTGACTAAGTGTGTGTATTCAATAATCTTATGCTGACAAGACCTCTTTGATGGTCTCTGACCTAAATGTAGACTGTGCAGACATGTTACAATAATAATCATGTTGATTATTAGGGCATAAAGTTGCACCGCACTCTTAAAAGATGAAACGACACTGAGAACTCCCAGCAAAGCAATGATAAGGCTAGGATTTTAGGAAATCCTCTCCCTTCCTGCTCCTCACTAACAGGCACGAGCATTTCCCTGAGTGTTCACTGGCTGTGTAGATTAAGAGGGCAACTACCCATCTGTCTCACAAAGCAGCATATGAAGTGCTAGCCTGTAGCATTGGCGCAGCAAAGGGCAGAGTCCTCTAGATCCCTCAGATAAAGAGGCATTTGCTCTTTGGACTCTTATCTTCACTTTCTCTTAGGAGAGCTCAGCCAGCATTTACTTACAAAGAGTCCAGAAGAGTCAATGTGGTTTTTATAGACAACATACCCAGTGCTCACACACCCACAAGTTAAGGAGATTGCCGTCATAAACCTGCTTCATAGTTTAGTGACCCATGGACTTCAGTCACACAGGTCATTGTTTTACTGAACATTGTTCTATTGCCCATTACTGTCATGGGCAGGAGGTGACACTCTTGCGGAAAAGAAGTTGGGTGTAGATTACATTGATGCCCCCGGTCTCCAAGCCAGTGTGATGCAGCATCTGAAATAATCTAATTTGTCCCGTAGTTTCCTGGGAAGCTCCGAGGAAGGGAAAGGGAAGACTTCCTTCCCTGGCCCCTTGACACTGACCACTCTCAATTCTCCATGAGCAAAAGTGGTATCTCGCCGGGTGTGGTGGCGCACTCCTGTAATCCCAGCACTTGGGAGGCAGAGGCAGGCGGATTTCTGAGTTCAAGGCCAGCCTGGTCTACAGAGTGAGTTCCAGGACAGCCAGGACTACACAGAGAAACTCTGTCTCAAAAAAAAAAAAAAAAACAACAACAACAACAAAAAAAGTGGTATCTCATGGCTCACTACCAACCAGCCCACCAGTGAGTTATTATCTGCATATGCCCAGGTAAGTGTGGTGCCCAGCCAGCAGGGATCAAGGGGTGATGAATGAATGCAGTGTGTTCAAATCTAAAGTACAGGTGACAGGTGAGAGTGTCTCCCTGGCCATCCATAATCCTGATAAGCCTTAGAGATTGTTGGGTCCATTCAGGATGTGCTTGTCGTCAAATTCCACAGTCTTACTCCAGGGCTTAGCTCCAAGACCTGGGACACAGACAGACTAAGCCTGGGCCTTACCTCTTGGCTTCCTCCAGGTGACACAAGTACTCATAGGCGATGTTCTGCCGCCTCCTCTCATCCATCTCCTCCGCAGACAGCCTTTCATCATCCACGATTGCTAGAAACACAGGAAAATAACACGTTCCTTAAAAACTCCTGACTCACGTGAATAGCACAGTAAATTAGACCTCTACGTCATGGTTTTATCAATAAATATTTCTCTATTTCATTTGCAAGGGGCGGATGCTACCTTAGGTCGTGTTTTATGTCTTGACCAAAAGCTGTGGTAGGTTTAATTTTGTAGATAGCATCTTAAAAATGGGTTTCATTCTGACACATATGCCACTACACGGAGCGTATCTCCCTCCTCACCGCCCTCATCCCTCCTCCTTCCTCCAGCTGGTCCTCTTCCTTCTCACTTCCGCTCTCATTGAGCCCGTGCACACACACAACACACAGATACACTCACAGATGCACACAGACACACACACACACTGAGACACACACAGAGACACAGACATGTGCACACACTCACAGATACACACAGAAAGACACACACAGACACAAACACACATAGAGACATACACAGACACAGACACACACAGAGACATGCACACACACAGATACACACAAAGACACACACAGAGATATACACACATAGAGACAGACACATGTAGAGACACGTACAGAGAGACAAACACACACAGACATGCACACACACAGAGAAACATACATACAGACACAGACTCATAGAGACACACATAAACATGCATAGACACGCACACACATGCCCACATACACATTTAGACATGCACGTGTGTGTGCGCGCGCACACACACACACACACACACACACACACACACACAATTAAATTAAGTTAAAAAAAAACCCTAAAACCACCAAGGGGCTAGAGAGATGGCTCAGCAGTTTGGTTCCTAGTCCTTCAGGTGACTCACAAATGTCTGTAATTCCACTTCTAAGAGGTTCAACCCCCTCCTCTGTCTTCCTTGAACACACACACACACACACACACACAGTGCACACACATACACTCAAACTCAAACACACATAAACACATTTTTACAATGAATCCCTTTGCCTTTGTATTTTATAGTAATGATTTTACTTGCTTTTTTAAAAGATTTGTTTTTATAATTTCTAATTGTGTGTATGCCTACAGGCACGCATATATGTGCCTGTGTATGTGCATGCACGTGTGTGTGTGTGTGTGTGTGTGTGTGTGCGCGCACGCGTGCAGGGGCTTGCTGATAACAGAGGCATCTGATACCCGTGCTAGAGTTACAGGCAGTTATGAGCTGCCTAACATAGGTTCTGGGAACGAAACGTGGGTCTCTGCAAGAGCAGTGTATTATCTTAACTCTTAAGCTTCCTCTATGGCGTTTTGTACACGTGGTATACATCCACCTCTCTCTTAAGCCTTCTCTTGGGATTTTGTTTTGTTTTGTTTTTTTGTTGCTGTTATTGTTGTTTGGTTTTTAAAGATTTGTTTATTTAATATGTGTGGGTGTTTTGCTTACTTCTAGGTCTGTGTCAACAGGAGTGGCTGGTGGCCACAAGGCCAGATCCCCACTAATGTCACAGGTGTTTGTGAGCTGCCACAGGAGTGCTGGGAATCGATCGCAGGTCCCTGTTCTTAATGGCTTAGCATCTCTTTAGTCTCATGGTATTGTTTTTTAACAGAAGACTAAAAGCAGGTCTGAAGCTAAGGGTTGACAGTATTAGACCAAGACTAGCTATCAGATTTTAGTAAGGAGACGCTGTGGAACTCACACAGCTTCGAATCAACTAGAACACTGCCTGCTAGCAACAACTCCCGTGACAGTACTCTGGAAGGTATCCAGGCACTTAGCTTGGAGGCAGTGACATCATGATGCATCTCAGAAATTCTAGGATTGAAGAGTAAACCCATAAGGGGTTGTCTCTTCTTAATCCCCAAAGGGAACTGCTACTTCTCATCCAAAGGCAAATGCCAATGAGTCCCACTGTAGACAGATCAGAACCTCTAAGACATGCCCGTGCTATGTACAACCTTTCTAGTTAACAGGTATCTAACAGGCTAAAGGAGACAGGAAGGAAGTTGAGTTTGCAACCCTACATAGTGTATTCTAATTCAGGCTTAGTTTATTAACTCAAACACCTTGCCCTAGGACTTCTGTGAAGAACACAGTTTCCTGAGTGTACTTTTAAAAAAAAAATTATTTATTATTATATGTAAGTACACTGTAGCTGTCTTCAGACACTCCAGAAGAGGGGGTCAGATCTCATTACAGATGGTTGTGAGTCACCATGTGGTTGCTGGGATTTGAACTCAGGACCTTCGGAAGAGCAGTCAGTGCTCTTAACCGCTGAGCCATCTCTCCAGCCCCAAGTATACTTCTGCCTGCAGCATCCAGCTGTTGCATCACCAAAGCCTCCACTGTTCACTTGCGTGGCAATGTTGCTTTCTCATTAAAAGGACCCTTGTGCTTCAAGGCTGGCCATTACAGTGAGCCATTTTACCCACGGAATCATGTGGAGAGCAGGTAGAGCCCTGAATGACACGAAGCTCGACCATGTCAAGGACCCCAATGCCTCAGATCCATGAGAATGGCCAGGCCTTCCCTGGTCATGTATGGATGTTCATGGTGAGTACAGAAAATTTCAACCATGGCTTCCTCCTCCCAAATGACTGCAGTGTGAGATTGCTCCCTTACAGAGACCCCTCCCCCTACTGAGATTAACTAACCCACCTCCTTGTTCAGCTATATATAATGAATGGAGCTCTGTTATGGGTTGCCGGTGCATCTCCATCATAGTGTGTGGCCCACTCAAGCCCAGTTTTTCTGTCTGTGTGTCTGTATTTCTTCATTCTTCATCATGCTAGCCCTGACTAGGTCACTCTGTGCAGGCTGGGGCAGGATGGTTAGCCGCCATCAGAAATGGGTTGGGATTGAAGGGCTCCTGTGGACCCTAAGACAGTCAGGCCAATTCCAGATCTGACCAATAAGGAGTCAGCCACAGAACCTCGAAGGAGAAGAGGAATTAAGGCCAAAATAGGAATTCTTTTTTTTCCTCAGGTCTCGCACTGTAGCTCAGGCTGGCCTTAAAGTCATGATCCTCCTCTGTCCGTCTTGCTCCTGAATGATTGTTATAGTTCACTACAAACCACACCCTGTCAGCATTTGAGTTTCACTACAGTGTGTACAATGCTAAATGCTTAAGATCTAAAGTTAATACTGAGCCCTCAGGGAACCCAAAAGAAGGGAGATTAAATTTGAAATAGTATAAAATTTGGCAGTATGTGCCATAAACACAGAAGTATGCACTAGATTCTTGTTTACTGAGCACCATTTTTGCTTCCAGGTCTTGGGGAATGTGTGGTCCACACTTGGTTTCATTTATACCCCGTGAATCTGTGAATTTGCTCATTCAACAGGCTCAGGGGTTGAAATGTCTTTTGAGCAAGCAGGATGACCTAACTTCTTCCCATTAAGCCTCGACTCTTGGGTTTCACCACCTCCAGATAATACAAGATAGTGGCCTAACTTCTAATAATGTGTGACTTTGGGGGACATTCAGATCCAAACCATAAGACATAACCTAACACATTCCATCACCTAACCTCCAACGCCATTGTTCCTAACAGCTCACCCTAGGACAGACCTTCACTTCCAACCTCTCATTTTAATAACAGTTGAAAGAGAAGAATACTTATTATGACTGACAGGACATTTTCATTTTGGGGACCCTCAGATACTCTAAAACCTGAGCACAAATTAAACTTCCTAGGGAGCATCTATCTCTAAGAATCTCTAGGGTGTGTGTGTGTGTGTGTGTGTGTGTGTGTGTGCGCGCGCGCGCGCGCGCGCGCGTAAGGGTCCATTCAAAGGAAGCACTCTTTAACCCCAACCATGTCTTGAGAAGAGACAGAAGCCTCATGAGACCTTCCAGCTGAAAACACTCAAGGGAGAGGTGTAGCATCCTGTCCCCTGGGGCTCTAATCTCAAATGCCTCCACAACCACCTGAGATTCCACCTTTTCCAGACAGCTATTTGGAAATTTCTAGGCTCTGCAGTCACCCTGTTCAGAAAATCAAACCAAACCAAAAAAAATCCCAACTTACCCAGTATATGAATATGCACATGTAGGTGTGTGTGTGTGTGTGTGTGTGTGTGTGTGTGTGCGCGCGCGCGCACACACAGGCGCATGTGTACACACACACACACACACACACACACACACATACACACACAAGCTCTCGAGTACACACACCCACAAAGTTTTAAATTAATATTGCAACATGCTAACCACTGTTGATGGCATCACATCTTCAAGTTTGAACAGCAGGCCACTTCCTAACTGTTCTAACTCACATTGTTCCCTCTCCTAGCACTTCTTATTTTTATAGTTTAAAAAATGATTGATTGTTTGTCTGCATGCATGTATTTGCACCATATCTGTGCAGTGCCCTTGGACATAAGATGGTGTCTGATCCCCCCTAGAATTAGAGTTATGTATGGTTGCGAGCCACCATGTGAGTGCTATGAACTGAACTTGGGTCCTCTGGAAGAGTAGCCAGTGCTCTTAACTGCTGAGCTGTTTCTGTAGCCTCAAACTGCCCATATTTCAATAAAAAGAAATTCACAGAAGATACATTCTATGTCATGGTGTCCAGCATACTTCTCATAATGAGGTTGTATGTCCTCTGAAAATATTTGGTAAGCAATCTCTTATCAGGAAAGGCTAATAAAACCACCCCAAATATCTGTATGAAGTCATTTTATTTTTGCCTGTTTGCAGTGAGGCAAAGGAAGTTAAGCCGCAAACACAGGACCATCCAATAGATTTCAATCCTGTCTCACTTTAATTAGTAGGCTTGAGTGAAAACATCAGGTTGAGAACCAGACAGACAGGAGTGCTCACCCCCAGGGCACCCCCACACCCTGTTTCTTCCTTCCAGCCCTCCGCAATACTTCAACCTCACCAGCCCTTCCGTGTGGGTGTGCAGAGGCCGGTGATAACCTACCATCCAAGGGCAAACCAAGGTTAAGAGACTGAGAAAGCCTTCACAGCACAAGTAGATGCTTCTGGACCCCAGAGGGTGTGTCAAAAGACCTTTTACCTTACTCACTGTTCATTCATGTAGAAACTTCTGATAAGAACTCTTGGCATGAAGAGCAGCCCTGCCATTTAAAGAGCCAGGACGAAGCTAATCGTTCACTGCAGCGGACATGACTTTTCTGCCTATAAAGCACTTTCCCGAGTGAAGGTGTGGTTCTCACAATCAGCTGAGGGATAGGCCCTATCTCTTATAAATTAGGAAGTCATGGTCAATGAAGGGGTGGGGCTGCCTATGGCTATTCTCTGGGTTGGTGTCACAGCCAGGACCTGAAATGACATCCACAGTCCACTGTTGTCACCATGACAACAATGTGCCACTGAACCCAAGGCACAGGTGGTTTAAATAGCTCTAGGGTTCCTTTCTCTTGAAAACAAACAAACAAGCAAACAAACAAAACTTGATTATCCATGATTTCTTGACCTGAGCACAGGGTCCCCAGTGGAGGAGCTAGAGAAAGGACCCAAAGAGCTGAAGGGGTTTGCAGCGCCATAGGAGGAACAACAATATGAGCCACCCAGTACTCCCAGAGCTCCCAGGGACAAAACCATCAACCAAAGAATACACACGGAGGGACTCATGGCTCCAGATGCATAGGCAGTAGAGGATGGCCTTGGTGGACATCAAAGGGAGAAGAGGCCTTTGGGAAGACTCAATGCCAGGGGAATTGCCAGGACAGGGAAGCGGGAGTGGGTTGATTGGAGAACACGGGAAGAGGAGATGGGTTATAGGAAAAAAACAGGAAAGGGGACAACATTTGAAATGTAAATAAATAATATATCTAATTAATTTTTTTAAAAAAAATAGGAGAACAAAATGCTGAAATCGGCTGATACAGGCTCAGCGATGAGAGCACTTAAATTCTATGGCAATCACATGAGAGAGCTTGCACAGAGGCGTAAGAAACAACAGAAAAGAGCTGCGTGGAAACAGAAAGCGTAAGACAGGGAAGGAAACCCGAGTCGAGGGCCAAGAACACCCACACAATGCAACGTAAAACCAGCCCCAGACCTACCCCTCGGTAAGGTGTGGCCAGTCACTGTTTAACTGCCCCTACCCACTACCCGCTCCCTTCACACAGATACCAAGGCCGCCATATCCTCTGGGTTCAAGCCATTCATCTGTTCACAAATATTTGAGTGGCTGCTTGGTGCCAGCCAGTTCGGACACAATGTATGACTCACAAGGTCTCTTCTGGAATTTTTATTACAGTTACACAACTGAGATTTGGCATCAGGACAAGGTGCATGGGTTTGGGAAACACGCTCAAGGGAGCTTTGGCAAGAGAATCTACAACCGTGGCTGGCTTTCCTAGGGTGGTATTATCTGGGTTGTACGCCTTTAAGGAAAACCAGATTAGAAGTCTGATAGGAATAATCAATTCGGAGAAATACACCCACCATTTAGTATTTTAAGTACACATTGTTATTCTGTGTGACTCAAAATTCTCTACCAAGAATCCTAAATATCCTCAGGTATGTAATTCAGTTGGGTGTGGAAACATATTCTATGGCTGCATTGCCTTAAAGGGAACACCTAGATCAATAAGACCCATTCTCAGCGCTTAAGGACGGTTCATAGGCTGTGGGATGCACGGGTACCCATGGAAGACACTAGAAGAGACTCAGGGCAGAGGCAGGAGGATGGAATAAAAGGATAACAGAACCAAAAGACTAAGGTGTTAAGAAAGCTGACAATAAGGAAATATTAAGGAAATGTGACCTGTGGAAAATTCTGGTTCCATGACAGCTGCCTGAAGCCTTCCATGGCTACGTAAACTCTAAAGGACCCCATGATCAAACTTCCCTAAACTGGATTTCTTTTTAAAAAACAAACAAGCTCGAGTTTGAAGTTTTTAGCAACCCTATACATAGTCTCAAGTACTCTTAGAGTATAAAGCAATAACTCGGGTGTTTGGAACCCCAGAGGCTGCATCAGATCACAGAGATGCTGCTGAGCAGACAGCTGCCCGGGCGCTTCTCCCCCACCCCCACCCCCCCACCCCTCCCCACCCCCACCCCCCCACCCCCCCACCCCCCCACCCCCAACCAAGGGCGGAGGAGACAGCTGGGCTGGCCGTCTGGACTTGAAGTCATGGGCATCAGGTCCTTCCAATTCCCTCGCTACCACGCCTGCCACCCAGACAAGGTACAGGCATCTGCCACCTACTGAGGAAAAGTGAACTTCATGTGGACCCTGCCTGCCTGGCTGTTCCTTGAGTTTCTCCCCACCACACACTTCTAAGATCATTCCAAAGCTGGAAATCAACATATGACCCGGGGGCCATTTGGACTAAGCAAAGCTGTAAAAATATGGGTCTCAGACCCATATTTTCATAGAAAAACAACAAAACAAAATAAAACAAACAAACAAACAAACAAAAAAACCTCCTAAATCTTCAAATTTAGCATTGGGGTTATTTCTGAGAAGCGGCAAGACCAGGCACGGAAGGGGAAGTAAGCGGCAAGTACAAAAGCTTTAAACAAGTGTCACCACCCCTTCTCATCCTAGTGTCACCAGGGTCGAGAGGTATTAAGAAAGGAGAGGACCCTGGGCATGTAAAGATTGCATCCAGTTTAGTAAAGAAACCGAGGGGGTAGGGGGAATGATTGGGGAATAGTTGGGGGGGAAGAGGAACTATGGGAACTATGGTGGGTGGGAACTGGGAAAGGGGAAAGCCTTTGGAATGTAAACATAGAATATAGAAAATAAAAATAAAAAAAAAAAAAGAAATCCTAAACAATAATAAAAAAAAAAAAAAAAAAAAAGAAGCAGCTATGTCACATCTAAACAAGAAAACGGAATAGGAAATAGGTCGGGCTTTAGGAAAATAACGGAACCTTTTCTACCTTTTCTGTAAATAAGCTCACACTGTACAAGATCCACAGGGGAGCCCGGCATCATGATAGCTAATGCTCTACATAATGAGCCCAAGGTTGACCTGGGGTACACAGCAAGACCCTATAAATAAAACACAGAGAGAGGAGGGGAGAGGGGGAAGGGAGGAAGGGAGGCAGGGTGAGGGAAGGGGAACGGAAGGGGAGGAGGAGGGAGAGGGGAAGAGGGAGAGGAAGGGAAACAGAGAAACAGAAACAGAAACAGAAAGAGAGAGAGAGAATAGGCTAGGGGATTAGGGACCAGAAAGAGACCGGGAAACACACACAGAGAGGGAGAGAGGGTCCTCAGATCCCACTCACACGGACACATTGTGAACATGACACTGGAGGGCTCAGGTCTCAACAGCACCTTTTCAGGGCAGAAATTCATTGCTCATTCTCACAAACCAAAAGAAAATTCATTCAGTCCACTCTAAACTCAAACAGGAATGTCGACCTTCTCCAGAATTTAGAAACCAGATGCAGAGCATGCTGGGGTTACGGTGCACAGGGATGAGAAGGGGGATCCTGGGGCGTCGCTCGGTTTTGGAGAGCAAGAAGCCAGTGATTCCTAGATTTGGGGTTATTTAATTTTTATTTGCATAATGGTAATTTTTTTTCAAGAACTATTTTAGAAATCAAACCACTACATGCCAGGAAGGCCCAGGGAACGTTCCATCTGACTGCTGCCTCCTCTCCACACCCCATCCCTCACCCTCCTCACAGAACCCAGGGAAGAAGAAAGTGTTAAGTTTCCAGAAGCAAATAGGCAGTTGAGACTCCAATGGTAGAGGGCGGTTTTTAAATCTGTTGCTACTGTTTCTAAACAACAGGAAGGAACTTACTTAGCTCACCTCCAGTTGGTATGAGCCCTGTGCTCATGGGGTTCACTGTCAAAGTTCTCAAATTACTTAGATCCAGTCCTAAGGTGATGCACACTATTCTCAATAGATAAGGAATAAAGGCCTGAAGGTTTACTCGACTTTAACGTCCTGTAAGAATGAGGCAGCGTCAGACCCACTAAACAGACTTCCTAAGCTAAATATCAGCGGTCTCCCGACCTGATCCCAAGAAAGTCACTAACTAGTGCTTGTTCCTGTTCTCTCAAAAGCCAACATAGGCTGGCCATGGTGCTACAACCAGCTCTGGGGAGGTAGAGACAGGAGGATTCTGAGTTTGAGACCACCCTGGGCTACATAGCTAGTTTCAATCTAGCAAAGGGATTAGGTGGTAAGACCCTATCTAAAAAACAAGCCAACAGATAATCACCCCACACAGTAAAATACCGTAGGATAGTTCTACAAGGCTGAAAGAGGTAGAAGACGTGACGATAATGAGTCATTCCTGGTCTTTAAAGAAACCAATAGTAAGCAGGAAAGAAAGAACAATTTCTTGGTTCTGAATGGATTTCTTCCCTGTGGATCTCAAAGTCTGAAGGCTGGGACTTTATAGTCTTTTCTTATGCACACGTGAGAAAAAGCACGGATGGTTAACACAGAGTAAGGCAGGGCTTCATGCATGGTATCTCTTTGTCCCTACATTCCTTTTAGGGAGGAGTCCCATTCTCTGATGTCTCGATGACAAGATAAACGGAAAAGAGGCCATGTGGGCTCAGACCATTTGAGATCACAAAGAAGTCAGTGACAGCTGGAACTGGGCCACCGCCCTCAGTCACGGTCACGGACACCTGCCTCATCAGCAGGCACCGTTCACACTCTATATAGTGTGAACTATATAGGATGGATGCCACACTGTCTTCAGAAGGTAACGCTGATTTCTCAGAGATACAAAAACCTCAGACAGAGTCCAACAAAGGAAACCTGTGAAGAAGATAATGTTTAGGATTCAAGTCAGACAACAGGAGTATAAGAACTGTGACATAACATGCCATACCAACAGAGCAAGGTCACTCATGTGACCCATACATCTGCGAAGACTTAACACATTTGAAGAATGTCACTTTTAAAATCCGAGGCATCCTTCTCCATTCGATGCCCATCTCTCTCCAAAAGTGTAAACTGCTTAAGCCAGCTGACCTAAGGCCCAGCAGAGGGAGGGGTAGCAATTTAGGGGTTAACTGCATCTGCAAGAGTGTCAGACTCTCAGGGAGTGGGAGGGGGACAGGGAGGGGGAAGGGGAGGAGGAGGGCGGGAGTAATATGCCTTTAATCTCAGTACTTAGGAGGCAGTTGGATCTCTGAGTTTGAGGTCAGCCTGGTCTACAGAGTGAGTTCCAGGACAGCCAGGACTACACAGAGAAACCCTGTTTTTTTTTTTTTGGGGGGGGGGAGTCATACCCAGTCAAGGATTAATGCTGGACACTCAGTTCCTCATCTGTAAAACAAAAATAATGCTACCTACCTTATGAACCTATTGTATAAGAATCATATACCTACATCCATACATGCACATATAAACACGTACCTATACACACACAAACATAATGCACATATGCATATATATACATACACATATATACACACAAACATACACAGACATACACACACATATATATACAAAAACCTACACACCACACATACCCATACACCATATATATATATATATATATATATATCACATATATATGTGATATATATATACATATATCACATATCTCACTATGTCATCTACAGTGGTCTTGAACTCACAGTGATCTTAACTACCTCTGACTCTCCAAGTGCTGGGATTAAAGACTTATACCACCATACCTTCAGTCTGAGAGTTATCTTTTATCTTTTATTTTTGAAAAGGGACGGAAAGAGCTAGAGGATGGGGAGGAATGCTGTGAACTGCTGACTTCTGTACATGACACGTCTGCTGCAGCCATGATCTCATAACAGCAATGGTTGCTTATAGGAGACTTGCATGAGGCTGGACCAGCAACATTCCAGCGTGGATAGGGAGGGGCTCCAGCTCTTCCTGCAGACCTTATGGGCAAGTTAACCCCTGCTGGGAGAGGGGGAGTGGTGTAGGCACGGTTACATTGCCTTTGTTCAGGTAAATAACCTTCCACCCCAGCTCACACAAGTTAATCCTGATGCAGTAGGCCACAGAAACAGAAAGTAGGAGCAGGATTTCCAAAGCAGAGGTTGGTAGGATGAGGATGGAGATACACGTGGATAATAAGGGGACATGATCAAAGTACACTTTATACAAATAAATCTCTCCATATATGAAATTATAGTCCCATAAACATTAAAATTAAATGTACATTTTAAATTAATAGCCACATTATTGCATAAGCAGTCATTAAATCATTTACAAATGCAAAATAATTTACAGCTAGCAACAAATTATTACAGTAGCTAACTTTTCAAGAGTAATTAAGATAATATCCACTGCTCTTACTTGATGATCTTAACATCTATCTCCCACATAACTTGTGCTTGTTTGAATGAGAATGGTCCTTATAGGTTTGAATACTTGGTCCCTAGTTAGAAGAACTGTTTGAGAAGGATTAGGGGGTGTGGCCTTGTTGGAGGAGGCGTGGCTCTGGCAACGGGCTTTGAAGTTTGCAAACCCACACTGTTCCCGGTTAGCTATCTCAGCTTTCTGTTTGTAGATCTGGATGTGAGCTCTCAGCTCCTGCTCCCGCACCATCCCTTCCTGCTGCCACGCACCCTGTAATGGTGTCCTAGATTCCAGCCCTCCACAACCATGAGCCCCAAATTAAACATTTTTCTTTGTAAATTGCCTTGGTCATGGTGTTTCATTACAGCAATAAAAAGGTAAGTAGATCCGTACACATAATGAAAAATATATAGCGTTATGTTCAATGCCAGTAAGGAAACAGTAAAATACAAGTAGATTGTTTCCAAAAGGGCAGCTCCAAGACTTTATCCTTATATATTTTTTATTGTTATACATCTTCCAAAAACTCTATACCATTGGCATGCAGTCCTTTAAAATGTCAATATTAGAAAGGGGAAAAAAAATCGATTGTTAAAATGTTCAGCTACAGAAAAAAAAATACGAAGAGGATGAAGCCCTGATAGTGGGTGTGGTCCAAGAGACAGCTTTTCTACATCTAACTGATCCACCTGATCACTGAGAGAAAAAGACTTCAGTCACTCAGAAGGTGCAATGAGTAATCTGCCAGGTTTGCTGTGTAAAGATAGAGAGGCAGTGAGGGATAGAGAGGCAGTGAGGGACGCTCCAGGCAGCAGGGAATGACTAACCCTGGGCTGTCCTTTCAGGGTTCCACTGGAAGGCCCAGCTGCCTGGAGGGCGGCAGGACTGGTAAGCCTAGGAGGGAAAGCAGGTGGGGGAGGGAGGGAGTGGACGGGGACCCAATCTGGAGACTCAGGAGAAGGCTCCTACAAGCCTGTGCAACAGGCAACCTTGGGAGTCTAAATTCCAGAGGAAAGAAAAACAGTGTGAGCTTTGAATGGGCAGGATCTGGCAGGGGGAGGGGCGGGACGAAGAAGAACACCGAGGTGGGTACGGGGGAGGGAAGAGAAAGCCAGGGAGCAACAGCCAACTCATTCTGTGACTTCGGATGGTGGAGGTGGGTACAGCACATGGCTCGGCACCAGGAAGTCACCCAGTGTGCCAATTTGCATAAAGACAAGCTTGCATAATTAAGGGGGAGGAAATACGGATGCATCCCACTGCTCTGAGGATATACTAAGGAGCCAGCTAAGCACTGAAACTTCCTTTGGAAGGGAAGTTGAGTCTAACAGTGGAGCCCGCTGGACGCAGAAGGGCTCTATTAACACAAGCATATGCTGTTCGTTAGGGAACGAATTAGCACCTAATCTAGGACTCTTAAAATATTGCCAAAAATCCAGCTCTCGGATGAACCATACTATGCAAATGAGAACGTGTTGACAAACAGTCGTGGAACAAAAATACATTTCAACATGACAACATCCTGGACCAATGCAGATCGGGATAGCTCTCAAGATGCAGGAGTCTCTTTAGCTTCAAGGAAATAGCAGCCTCAACCAGCACACACGTACCGTGTTCAGGAGATGGCTCTTATAAGAAAACATAACACAGAGTAGATAGGGCCCGGCTCAGGCAGCGGGGGCCTTGATCCTAGCACGCCGAGCTCCTTACGCCCATGGGGTCATATGTGTATAAAGTGCTACACTGTACGTGAACTCAGATGACAAGGCTAGGCTTCAGACAAGCTGCCTCCACTTGCCTAAGACAAAAATGGGTTTGCTCCAGGGCCAGAGCTAACTGATGACAAAGCTGGCTTGTGTTCGAAACCTCCCCAGGGTTTCTGTTTTCTTTTCGATGTCCCCTGTGTTTCTGGTGGCCTGCCAGTATAACAGAACGAGTGTTCTTACTGCTTTCAGACATGCGCACAGAGAGCCTGAGGAAGGGATGACCCGGATGGAGTGGTGAGTATACCTGGTAAGAATGGCTGCGTCTCGTGCACAGTTTGCAGGAGTGAGGGAATGGAGACAACCCTTGATTGTGCAAACTACTCGGAAAGTGACAGATGACACCGAGGACAAACACTCTCTCACGGGCAGCCATTGCCCCGCTAGCGCAACAAACCTACAAACGTTCGGTTTGGGTTTATTCTAACGGGCAGTACACCGCTGGACTTGGAAGGTGGATGGCCCCAGGCTTTGGAAAGTACATATTCTTATTAACGGAAGACACAAAGGCTTTCCTCTGATGCTCACTCTAAACTCAGAGAGCTGGACACAGCACAGGACAGAAGACCAGCACCTTAAATGTAATACAGGCTGTTCTGCTCCAGACTCAGTCTGAGGATGTAACCCGCCCTCCTCAGCCACTGCTTTCTTGGCTGGGGACTGGACCACAGTACCGTATGTAAATTCCCCCTCACATGTGTCCACTGCAGCCCAGAGGGGGACAGCCTCTCTCAGAGGATCTGAACACAGTTTCGGAACTAAGCCATTGTTTCTACGGCAGACGCTCACAGCCGTGCCAGTGACTGTGAAGCACAAGCGTCCACAGTGATAGAGGAAAGCAGGGATGGAAATGTCTTCTTTCTGATGGTCTCCTAGGTGTAAAATGTTGGAAGAGAGTTACAGAGGTTCAGAGTGTCCAGACTCACTCCAAATGCCTTATAATTAAGGCTGACGGAGGCAGTACCACAGGCGAAGTCCGTAACTCATGGCTCATTCGGCCAGAAAGCACTTCAGGCAGGAGAGGACTGGAGTAGGAAGAATCTGGGAGTGGCTGGCTTCTAGTCCAGCAGGGGAAGGCACATTTCACATCGGAGGAAAGTTATGCAGTCACAAGCTTTTGTACTTGGAACAAGTACAAAAGAATTAGAGCACAAAGAATAGGAGAACCCAGGGAACAAGGGAGCGAGAGGCTGCCTGAGGAAAGGATTGATCTGAGTGGGATTTCTTGATGGAGATAGTGTGAAGTCAGGCTCGAAGGAGGGGAAGAGTAAGGGATTTGGTGGGAAATAGGCCTGGGAGCTAGGCACGGTGGCTCCTGTCTGTAATCTCAGCACTCAGGAAACAGTGTTCAAGGTCAGCCAGGATAGCCAGCAAGGATAGCCAGGGCTATCCAGCAAGGCCTGTCAAGAAAGGAAAGAAAGAAAGAAGGAAAGGAAAGGAAGAGAGAGGGGGAGGGAGGGGGGAGGGAGGGAGGGAGAGGGAGAGGGAGAGGGAGAGAGAGAGAGAGAGAGAGAGAGAGAGAGAGAGAGAGAGAGAGAAGGAAAGGGAAAGGGAAAGGGAAAGGAAAGGAAAGGAAAGGAAAGGAAAGGAAAGGAAAGGAAAGGAAAGGAAAGGAAAGGAAAGGAAAGGAAAGGAAAGGAAAGGAAAGGAAAGGAAAGGAAAGGAAAGGAAAGGAAGAAAGAGGGGGAAGGGAGGGAGAAAGATGCAGCCCTGGTGATAAGAATGAGAAATGCTCTGAAAGTTCATTGTACGTAGGGGTACACACCTGTAGGTACCATTTGGTAGGTAAGAGGCAGGAGGATCACACATTTAGGGCTAGCCTGGGATACTTAGATGGGCTTCCTCTTAAAAGAAAGAGGAAGAGAGGAGAGTAAGAACAGAAAAGGAATCAAGAAACAGTGAATAAACTTCAAGGTGTACTTTTGTCCCTTGGTTTCCAGTCTTCTGCACTGTTTCTTGGCTTTCAAAGGCTGTTTAGCAAAAACTCCTCCAGCAGCCCCTACCTTCCCAGCCCTCCCCAAAGTCTCTGAGTTTCCCAGGGCAGGAGCAGGGAACTACCCAGAGGCTGTGTCCAGCATGTCGGTGTGAGGCCTGCAGCTGTGAGATGACAAGATCACAGTGACCACTGACACCTTGAAGTCAAGGGGCCAAGCAGAGCTTCACTGTCAGGTTATGTGTCCTTCCAACACGGTTAACTCAGCCCACTCAATAACACACATCTATAACCGAACCATGTGTAGTTCCCGGGACAGCAACTGTAACCTTACAGACAAAAATTACCACAGTCACCATTAATTTAAATATTCAGGGCTGGTGATACGGCTCAGTGAGTGGGTAAGGCACTTGTTGTGCAAGGGTGAGGTTCTGAGTTTGAATCCCCCACCCCACCCCAGCGGTCACAACAAAGCCAGATAATGGAGGTGTGCACCTGTCATCTCAGCGCAGGGAGGCAGACAGGCAGATTCTCGAGGCTTGCCTGATAGCCAGTCTACCTGACACAGGGAGCGCCGGGTTCAGGGAGAGACCCTGTCTCAAAACGTAGGATGGATGGAGAGCAATAATAAAGGAAGAAGCCTGGCCTCCACATGTGCCTGCATTAGTGCAGGCACACAGGTGAGTATGTATGTGCACACACATGCATGCACACATACACAGTCATGCACACACATGTGCATGTGCATATACACGTGCATATGCACATGCGTGCAAACACACATACACACAGAGGCACAAGCACAAACATGTGCACCACGCACACACATACATGCACACACACACACTCATGCACATACACAGTCATGTACACATATGTGCGCACACACATACATATACACACAGAGGCACACACGTGTGCAACACACACACACGCTTGTGTGCAACACACACACACACACACACACACACACACACACGCTTAAGACAAACTCCTCCCTGGCCGGCTCACTAGTATTCACAGTACACTCCATTTATTCCCCAGGGACCATGCCTAGAGCTGCACCCACGGGAAGTGGGGCTGAAGGAGTTAAAGGAAATGGCCCCCTCGATCTGTTCTTCAAGTCTTGGTTCTCAGTCCGTGCCCTAGCACCTCCTCTACAGCCAACTCCACACCTCAGTCTATATGTGTCATTTCATGTTCTGAGCTACACTCTTCTGACCCTGGGTCACTCCCGGCCATCCTTCCCTCTTGCTCTGAGGCCAGCAGAAATCAGAGCTATTTTGTGAAAGTTGAAGGGCAGAGAGTAGAGCTCCATGAAGCAAAGAAAGCCTGCAAATCCCCGGACAGCCCTGTGCAGGACCGAGGAGAGAGAACCACCATCCATCAAGGGTCAGAGACGAGCCGATGAGGTTCTGTGGCGGTGTGAGAAGGAATGGACCTCCCCCCACCCCCATACACACACGCAGGCTCCTCTGTGTGAATGCTAGGTCCTCAGGGAGTGGTGCTACTTGACTTGACTCTCTTCCAGCTGCCTGTGGATGTGGATAACTCTTGGTTCCCTCTCCAGCACCATGTCTGCCTCCATGACACCCCATGCTTCCTGCCATGCTAATACTGGACTGAACCTCTGAAACTATTAACTAGCTCCAACGAAATATTTTCCTTTATAAGAGTTGCCTTGGTCATGGTGTCTCTTCACGGCAATAGAATCTCCTTGATTGCCGGGCGGTGGTGGCGCACGCCTGTAATCCCAGCACTTGGGAGGCAGAGGCAGGCAGATTTCTGAGTTCGAGGCCAGCCTGGTCTACAGAGTGAGTTCCAGGACAGCCAGGGCTACACAGAGAAACCCTGTCTCAAAAAAACAAAAACACAACAACAACAAAAAGAATCTCCTTGATGTTCACGGTCACAGACAAAGACAGTGTCAGCACACCACACACACACACACACACACACACACACACACACACCTCCTTCAGCCTATCATCTCCACACAGTTTTTCTTACTCTGCATTACCAAATTTCACTCACAAAATCAGCAGTTTCTTTTTATGTTAGACAGAGACCTAGACTGGAGAGATGCCAATCCTTTCTTCAGGTCAGGATTGACGTGCACTGGGCCCAGACCAGCAGTGAGGCCTTCTGGGAGACGCAGAGCTGTCATTCCGGACACCTCTTTTGCTTTCCACCCAACCCTGGGCTCCCGGAGTTATGAATTAAGTAGCTTGCATAAACCCAGGACAGAGCCAAGAACTGGGAAGACTGAGAATGAAGAAGATTCTCTAAGGACACGACTTGAAGTCCAGCTGCCATGCACATCTTCTTGTCGGCATCCCCAGTCAGGGTTTCAGTATTCTGTAATAATGGCTCCCCTGCCTGCAAACCTGAAGAGCCAGCATTCCCCGTGTGCCTTGAATACCTGTGAGCTGCACGGACCTGTGCACCACCGCCGCCGCCGCCTGCCTCAGCAGTGTGTGTGAACAAACTTCACACCCAGCCGTCCAGGTGCCAACTGCTCGATTCACACCGGGCTGTGTACGTGCAGAGGATCGGCAAGCTCTGTCAGAGGTGGCCTTCCCAGGAAGCCCTTATCCCAGCCTCCTGACCCATCCAGGGCTCTCCAGAACTGGTTAGCAATGACCTGAGCCCTCAACACACCTGTCCCCTTGGTCCCCAGAGTTCACAGTGGAAGGAAGCACACCAAGAACAAATATGAGCCGAGAAAGAACCAGGACTCTCTCAGGTCACAGCCTTTCCCGTTTGGTTTGTCAGGGCCAGACTCCCCTCAGGCCGGACACCTGAAGCATGTGCCTCATTTTGAGTTTCACATACTCACAGAAGAAGTTCATTTCAAAGTCATAGGTAAAACCTCACAAACCCATCCTTCACACACTAGCGCCTAAGCCAAAAGGTCTCCTTTGTCCTTTCTATATTCTTATCGTAGACTTATTACCTGTACCTTGCTTTTCTCCTTCAAAGTGAGGAGCACTGGGTGTGGAGCGGGGGCAGGGAGCGCTCAGCCCTGGGAAAGGCTAGGCAGAGGCTTCTGGTACAAGCTGTACTGGCAAACATCGATTAACTGGCATGTGATTAACCAGACTTGGCCGGTTCAAATGTTTTACTCCGCCTCTCTCTCTTTAAAAAGATTAAGACAACAAATCAGCAGATACTGTTTCTATACATAAAATTACACACAGAAGAAGAAAACCAGAAAATAACAAGTACTGGCCAGGATATAGAGAAATTGGAGTGGGGTGTGTGTGTGTGTGTGTGTGTGTGTGTGTGTGTGTATGTGTGTGTGTGTAAAATGATGCAGCCTGTGGGGGCAGCCTACACACTCTTTATAAAAGTCATATAAACTTGTCCATAATCCTATAATCCCAATAATCCCACCTCTGGTACAGACTCCCCTAACATTGAAAGCACACGTTCCAACCCTCATGTTCACAGCCATGATATCCAGAAAGAAGGAAAAGGTACACTGGTAAACAGTGTGGCACATACAGGTAAATAGACTATAATCTGAGCCACACTGCCCCATGAATATTGGCATCCCCTTGAGGATGTTATCCTAAGCAATAGGGCAGTCCCAAAAGCCAAATGCTGTATGTTCAACTTACATGAGGTGCTTAGGGTAAATTTATACAGACTGTGAGTAGAATAGATGTTTCAGAGGGGCGGGGAAGGAGACAGAAGGACCAGTGTCATTTATACCGTGTTGACCAAATGACACTTAAACACGGCCTGACTCATATCATAAAGTAAAAATACCTAAGTGGCATTTCCCTATATGTCAAACACAACTTCTCCACAAGTGCCAACTCGTTTGATCTTCTTGGCCACAAGGGAAGGTGTGGCATAAGCATCGCCTTCTTTCCTGTCACTTGGAGCCACACAGCTGACCCTCAACTCCAAAACCATGTCTTGAAATGCTGGGCTGTTCACGTGCCTGAGACCACCAGGCCTGGGGACTACCAACTATGTCACACAGAATCACAACAAGAGAGCCTACTACTCACACATACTATCAGGAGGCCCTTGACACCAGACCACTGCGCTCCTATACAATGGATTCAGTTGCTTTGACTAATTTCACAAGAACAGGGCCTCAAATTAGAAAGAGAAGATCTCTGGATTAATTCTCTTTTTAAGACAAGATGACTGCCACATGATACCAAGAAGATATGCTTGCTTTCTTATATTTCATATACTACTAACATTGTGAGCGTGTGTGTGTGTGTGTGTGTGTGTGTGTGTGTGTGTGTGTAGGTAATACATGTATGTATAAAAGGTTCACAGAGGGGGTGGCCTGTGAAAGAGCCCAGGAGGCCACAGGATGAAGGCTAGAAGTCGGTGGGCTGTGCCCTCTAGAAGCTTCTAACAAGTCATAGACGTAGTCTGTAGATGTATTCTGTCTTCTCTTACCAAGTTGTAAGCACGTGTGATGGGCTTCTCGCGCACACAAATACGTTTTTAAAGTAAAATGCTGTTCTCATAATTGCAACCACCAGGAAGCTAGGGACCAGGAAGACAGTTTGATCAGTGAAGTACTTGCCCCAGCACCCAGGTCAAAGCTGGGTACCACAGTGTGCACTTGTGATCCCACTGTCCAGAGCAGGGACAGGGAGATCCCTAGGGTCTAATGTCTAGACTGTCTAGCCAGTCCATGAGTTCCAAGTTCAATGAATGACACGATCTCAGAAAAAAAAAATAGAGAACAATTTAGGAAAACTTTGACCTCTGGCCTCTTGTGTACACACAGACACATACACACACACACACACACACACACACACACACACACACACACACACCTAAATATAATGGTTAATGGTTCAATAATGATTACATGTAGATCCCCTTAAGCACTGCTCCCCAAGCCCACTCGGTTATCCAAAAGTCAGTGAAGATCCAGTCACAGTGCACACAATGTGTCTTCTCTGCTCTAACCAAGTGCCTTTCCCTTACTGACAGCATTCTATGACTTTCTCCCCCATAACACACTGGAGCAAGAATACAGCTGGCCAGATGCAATGACGTCATTAGCAACCCAAACCCCTCTAGATCGGGGCTGACAGCTCTCTGCCTTTTACAGTATGTTTCAATTTATAGCATTAAAAATAAGAACATTCTATTATGTAACCTCAATACAAGTATCCAAATCAGGAAATCTAATACTGAGACAGTAGTATTATCTATATTTGAGAGCTAACTCTTAGCTGGGCAGTGGTGGCACACACCTTTAATCCTAGCACTTAGGAGGCAGAGGCAGGCGTATTTCTGAGGCCAGCCTGGTCTATAGAGTGAGTTCCAGGACAGCCAGGGCTATACAGAGAAACCCTGCCTCGAAAAACCAAGAGAGAGAGAGAGAGAGAGAGAGAGAGAGAGAGAGAGAGAGAGAGCGCTAACTCTTTCCGAGAAATGTCTTATGCAGCTTTTTCCTTCTATTTTCCTTCATTTATTTTGTTTTTTGTTTTTTAGGCACTGGGCATTGAACTCAGGGACTCAAGCATGCTGGGCGAGCACCTCACCTCTGAGCTATATCCTTGGCTCCCCGAGGAGCTTTCGTCCTGCCCTTTGCCTTTGGCAGTCGAATGAATGTCTCCAGGTTTATTGATCCAGAAGGCTGCCAGCTTTTGTCCTTCTGCATCTTATGTGTTTAGCGATTTCCAGCCACTGATTCTTACACTGAACACCTGTTGATCTCAGTCTGTTGAGCGCTTTGTAACAGGTAAGCATCTTGTGCATGTAAGCACACATGTCACTTACTGACTGCATTCTATGACTTTCTTTTACACGTGTAAAAGGCAAGTTCTATTTGGCCCACACATATCACATGATTCGGGATTGTCACCCTAAAGGCGAGGCTGACTTCAATCACTTGATTCCTGAGATATGAGCTATGTTACTCCACATCTGTGGGGAGACACTTTGAGACCATATGAGATCCCTTTATTTATGAATCTTACATCCGTCCAGGTGGGCAGCTATTGATTTTCTAATGCCAACTTTTCTTCCACTATTGTAAGGAAGGGCCTTTCCTTCTCCCCAACTTCTTTGTCAATTTAGACCTGGGATTCTAATATTCAATCGACCTAATGTCTCTGAATTATACAGAGTGAATACATCAAAATGCCAATAAGTAGAGAAAACTGGTCAAAAAGGGATTAGAATTGAAGATAAATGGCTTGTAAAGCTGGTCTAGAGTCTAACCAGGGTATGTGATGAGTTTCTGCCACAAGCCTACAGCTATACCCACTCCGTGGCGACACGGCTCTGTAGTGACCCCCTGCCGGGTCCCACAGACATTCCTGGTTTCTTTAGGCGCCATGCTCACAGTCTCACACCCAGTTCCCCATCTTCTCAGCAACTTTGCTGTGCTGACAGTGAGCTGTTACTGAAAACAGCTCACACAGCTGAGGACTTGCTGGAGGCTTCAGTGCCAGGCAGCCCAAGGCCAGGGTGCGGGTTCTACAGCCGGTGCCCTCTTCCTACCAGCCCCGACCTCCCACTCGTACACAGTGGGACAGAGTTAAACTTTACGGTTTGTAAACCTCTCATAACCTTTGCTTCCATCCACTTCAGATGGCAGATTACTACTATATTAAAATGAGGTTGTATAAGGAACGAGGGCATGCTCTAAAGGCCTGGAAATCATTAATGTGTGCATGCCCTCACCATAACTCACGCATCGTATTTCAATCCTATGGGGCAAAAGGCACTCCCATTGCTCGGTCCCTTCTGGGAGCCATTTTTCAACCAAGACACAGGTTGGACATATTTTCATCTTGTATCTCTTCGGAGTCATGCATTCTCTTCGGAATAATGGTGCCATTACTCTTGGTCCCATTTGATGCTTTCTAAGGGAGTTGGATTTGGGGCTATACTGAGTAGCGTGAGTAACTGTGGCTGGGAGCAGCAAGGGGGGCTGGCTTTTTTTAAACCATGAGGCCAGGTGTGTTCTCACATCTGCTCTGGAGCTCTAAAACTGCAGAGTGTGGGTGGCTCATGCCTTCCGCTCCCTATAACACACACGCAGCTTACTTACGCCCGGCAGGGGAGTTAATCTGCAGGTCTGCGGTGTGACAAAGACTATAAATGTTATAGCCAAATTATTACTGTGATGGAATTTCCATTCAAGGATATGAACTGGGGCTTTTAAAAGTCTTTTAGGAAATGATACCATATACTTACTTCTTAATGTAAAGGGTAGCAATGGGGACTTATAACCCCACCACACACATAGACACACACAGACACAGACACAGACACAGACACACACACACACACACACACACACACACCAATCCACTATTAAGAAACAGAATCGGCATACTGTCACTAAAGGTCATTTAGCCCAGCCCATTTGTATAGCCCCCCCCCACCCTTCTCTATGGGCTTTAAATAACTGTTAATGCCTCCCCTGGAGGTGGGAACTCAGAACTACCTCATCTACAGGGATCCAGGCTTTGGGTTGCAGCTCTTTCTCGCTGCCTCCTGTGCCTAGTTCTTTAGTCTGGTGGGTAGGGTTTCCTTTCCTTGGTTGATGGACAGAGAAGCCCCCTCCTGGCTTGTGGCACCAACATGAAGAGAGCTTGGTACCACCTCCTGTGCCTCAAAACTCCTGCCTATCCCCCGACCCCCGGGGCGTCTACTTTGAGGTTAATGCTCATGCCTTCTCTCTTACACTGATGGCTCAAAGGGTCTCCAGTTCTCCTTAGCAAGGCAACGCTTCCTTCAAGTTGCTCTCCCGTACATGTCTGATCCCAAGAGACTACTGTCTGCAGTGGGTCGAATCCACAAGCGAATAATAGGAAAGCTAGAGCTAAAGGCAGACAGACACATAATATGAAAACTAAATGACAGCGTCTAGCTGTTCCCAACTGAACCAAAAGTAGAGTCCAACCCAAGCCCATGCCTAAGGCTCACAGAATCCCAACCGCGGGCTCTCTTGTATCTTTCCTTTACCAACCCACCCTCACAATTTCCCTCCAGACACTTAGCCCTCCCCCTTCTCCTCCTCCTCCTCCTTTCCCTGCTTCTCCTCTTCCTCTTCTTCATCCTCTTCCTCCTCTTCAAATATTCCATAGACACAACATCTTCAAAAGTATTTCCTTCAAGGGCTAAGGAGAGGGCTCAACCAGTAGAGTACTCGTTGACCAAGCGTGAGTACCTGAGTTGATCCCCAGCACCTGTGCAAAAAACCTGGAGTAGAGGACTTGCCTATACTCCCAGCAGTGTGGAGATGGAGACAAGTCTCTCTCTCTCTCTCTCATTCTCTCTCTCTCTCTCTCTCTCTCTCTCTCTCTCTCTCTCTCTCTCCCCCCTTCGGGTCTGGGTATATTGCTCAGCAGTAGATCACCTGCCTAGCATACTCTTCATGAACTTTTAGCTTAGTAGTAGAAGACCAAAGATAGATGATTCATAGATAGATAGATAGATAGATAGATAGATAGATAGATAGTAGGTACTCTGAGTAAATAAATAGTAGGTACTCTGGGGAAATTTCTATATTCTTTCCAGGAAAGAAATGAAAACCTATCCACTGAACTGTGATAGGAAAAAAAAAAAAACCAAAACCGTACAGCACATGGGAATTACCCAGCCGAGGGAAGGGTCAGCAAGAGTCCAGCCTGTGAGGACGCTGGTGAGAACAGTGATGAGAACCATATGCTGCTACCACAGAGCATTTACAGCTGGACTAGATGCTCTCTTAAGCCCTTTATGAGACTAACCTAATCCTGACAAAGCGTGTGTGGGGGGGGTGTGGGGGATGGGAGGTACCATTATCGCCCTTGTCAAATGATGGGACCAACAAGACGTGGGGAACGTGGATGCTATGTGGTCATTTGTGGAACCTGGAGTGTCCCCTCTGCAAGCTGGCCCCAGGCCCCAGCTCTAGACTATGAAATGAGTGGCGGGGTGCCTCTGCAGGTTCGTCCGAGGTGCACTAGGGTACAATGGGTAACCCGAAGAAGTTCTGGTATTTGTAACTCAGGAGATCACATATAGACTGAATAGTCTGTCTTTCAAAAGAGTCGTCAGAAGCCCAGTGTGCTTTGCCGCTTGGCCAAGTCCATTATGGAGCAAGTCCTTTAGCCCCAACTCAGCTGCGTGTTTTTTTTGAATGTCCTTAAACCGGGTCATCAACGATAGATAAAATGTTTGCAAACAACTGATGATCAGCCTGGCTCTATAAAGAATAGATTGGTCATTTTTATCTTACCCTTCTTGACAGAAAATGATTTCCATGGCAAAAAGAAAAAAGAAAGAAAAGAAAGAAAAAAGCCAAACACAGTGGTACAGGCCTGTAATCCCAACATCCAGAGGGCTACAGCAGGAGGATCACTGTTTTGAGGCCAGCTGGGACTAGAGAGACTCTGTCTCAAAATGAACAAACAAGCAGACTAAGTAACAAACTCCTCAAAAGCTACAGGGGCTGGCGGGAAGGAAGGTCCGTGGTTTCTTTTGCTTTAGTTTCATAACTTGATCTATTAGGGAAAAAATAAACAAGCAAAATGATTGTTTTAAGTTTCTCCTCAATTTGAAAATGACTGTGAGACACTCTGCCCGTTGGTTGTCACAGGCAGATAGGTGCTGAGGCTAAGGGCTGGGCTTTGACATCAAATGCCCTGGCTCAGTCAGCACGAGTCTCTCAGCCTCAACACACTCAACTAGCAAAACGAGAATGTCTGTCATCTGTCCAGGGAGCATCCAAGCAGGGAAGAGACTGCACTTCGGCAGTTTTATTTTGTCTTCGGCTCACTAGCTATCCCAGGCTAGCCTTGAACTTGCGATCCTTGCAGCAGCCTCCCAAGGGTTTGGCTACAGGTGGGCCCCACCACAGCCAGCTGACCAGAGACTAACAAAAGAACTACTTAAAAAACTGGAGAAAACAGTTATGTACCACGGATGCAGGGGGAAAGCAGAAACAGGGAGCCATCGCTCTCCCACCCCACCTCCGCCCCCACCCCATCCCCACCCCCAAGATATGAAAGGGAAGGAAGAAGGCTGGGAGCGCCAGGAAGAAAGTGGGAGCACCAGGAAGAAGGTTGGGAGCACCAGGAAGAAGGCTGGGAGCACCAGGAAGAAGGCTGGGAGCACCAGGAAGAAGGCTGGGAGGACCAGAATGTGGACAGAATTGATCTGGAACAACAGCTGCAGGAGTACAGCTACCCTGATGGGAGCTGTGACTTTAGCAGAGGAACCAGACACACCCTCCCTACCTCCCATAGGCACACACAGCCCAGAGGAGTGGGAGCAAAAGACACAGTCTATCATCTCTCAGACCAGAGAGGTGGAGTCTATACTGGATGTTTAACAGTTAGCTTCTCAGCACACAGAGCACACAGCAGGTCTGAGGGGGATGTCAGAATAGCCAGCCTGGTGTCTGTCTCAAGGTTGTCATGCGCAAATCTTCTCATCACCAGTTATTCTATGTTTCTATCCATCTTAATAAGTGGCACATGTCATAGGGCAGGAAGTATAAGGCAAGCCACTGCTGGGCCAGAACACATTCCAAACCCTTGTGTGGGAGAAGGCACTCTTCGAAGCTCATGTTATGATACTAGTTTAAGTAATGCGATTATGTAACAAATGAGATATGACCAAATTGTTATACAAACTCAGAGAATACGGATGGGGTAGCACCCTTAAAACCAGAGCGGGGTCCCCATTTCTGCTTCCATGTGTTTCATTAGCTGGAAGGAGAGGGGTACATGCTGCTCCCCCAACCCACCCCAGAATATTAGCTTGGAAATACTCTGATGAGAGCCGTACGTCTCCGCTAATGGCACGGAATTTTCCCGATTTCATTATGTGAGCACAGCTAATTTCTTTTGGGGGATCATTTAAGTTTAAATGTTTCAACCCAGCATAAGTATGTGAATTCTTCATTTCTGCTGAAGTCATTCTAAAAAGACTTTGGGTGTGGTGCTGTCCCTGAGGAGACTGTCCAGGAATAAGGGGAAGAAAGCAGCAAGACCACAGGCCACAGTGGTACAACTGTAATCATCTCAGTACATGGTAGGCCGAGGTGGGAGGGTGAAGTTCAAGGGCAGCCCAGGTTATGGAGTGAGTCCCGTGCTAGCCTGAGAGATCCTGTCCGAAAGAAAGAAAGACAAAAGACCAAGACCATTTTCTAAAATCTGTCTGCCAGCTACCATAAATGCCAGACAGACTGGTGCCTACCCCGGCACGGACCGTTCCTACTGCCCCGATAGCGGAGGGAGATATGGAGTTTTAAGATTTGTTTTGAATTGTGTGTGTGTGTGTGTGTGTGTGTGTGTGTGTGTGTGTATGCCGTGTGACTGTGAGCGCCTGCAGAAAACCAGAAGGGGTTGGATCCCCTGGAAATGGAGTTATCTGAAGTGACTACTGAGAACCAAACTGATCCACCACAATTGCCTTTACCCCAGGCCACATTTCTCCAGCCCTGAGATATGAGAGATTTTATGTTTATATGTTTATAAAGTAAGCAAACTAGTAGATTTTTTTTTAAGTTAAAAATCACATAGGACAACTCAACATAAAAGTAGTAGAGGAATATCTAATTGATTGAAAACTTGAGCCAGCACACAGAACTATGAAAAAACTAAAATGTGGCTTTTCCTGGGGATCTACCACATCCCCAGACTCCACGCTCATCCCCGTTAGAAATCGCCGCTAACAGTCCAGTGCAGCCAGCACCTTTAAAACCCCATCATGGCAGAGGGGGGCGGAGGATGGCTTTGCAGGTAAAAGTGCTTAACGCGTGTGACAGTTGGAGCTTGATTCTGGAGCCTACATAAAAAGCTGGGCACAGTGGTGTCCCCAGCACTCCTGCTTCCAGACGAAAGGCAAAGACAGGAGAGGAGGCCAGCTGCCTGTGCAGAACCGCAGCAACACCGGAAAACAGCCTCGACAAGGCAGAAGGGACGCGCCTTCCAAAGGGCTAGCCTCTGATCTCTGCGTGCATACTATAGCACACAAAGTCACGTGCACACATACCCACATACCCACACACTAAATAATAATAACGAAAAGCTTGCATAGAACTATTTCCTAAATGTCTGCATACCTATGTGTTTATAAAAATGCTACTCATTATTGTGTTCATGTTTTTGTAAATAATCTTTCTCATGCAATAGATTTTTTTTGGTATATTTCTTATAGAGATATTTTGCTTTTTCAATGCTGCACATTATAACTTATGTAAATATCTATTTAAACTATTCTCCCGACAACTAGGCATTTAAATTAGCACCAATTTTTTTTTTTTACATACTTCATTGTTCTCTTTAAGTCTCTACAATATTCACGGTTCTTTTTCTTCTATTTACAGTTAATTCCCTCTTGATTCAGCATGGCAGACTTCTGCCTGAGCTAATTTTCAAGTGGATCAGTGCCACAGTACAGTGTAGGTTTAATAATTTGTGTGTGTGTGCCTGTGCCTATGTGTGGACATGCACACACGTGTGGGTGGGGTGGGGTGGGGTGGGGGGTGTTATAATTAAGTGGCTAAAATACATTAATTTTTCCAAGAGAAGTGGATCTATAACCCTTGAATCTGGGTAGACTTAACAATGGTTTCAACCAATTGAGCATGGCAGTAAGTAATATGACTTCCAAAGTCAGATTATTTAAAAAGTCATGCTTCTTCCCCACGGCTCTTGGAGCATTACCTCCCCCTGACTATAGTCCTCTTGGGAGCCAGCCACCAAGCTAGGAGACACCCTGGTGAGCAGACTAGTTGGGACCAGTCTTGGAGTCGTCCCAGCCTTAGGGTGTAAGAGTGTAGAAGGGGCCAGACTCAACACCAGGAAGCTAGAGTCCTTCCAGCCAAGGTTCATTAATTTGTCCAGCAAACAGAGCAGAAACAAGCTGCCCCCACCAAGTCCTCTGACTTCTCAGCTCTGAGAACCTGTGAGCAAAGTTTCGGGTGTTATTGTAGAACTGAATAGAGAACATGCATAGATCCACCCACCTAATCTGGGCTGTTGCTTTTTCTCTTGTCCGAAGTTCTGTTACGTCTGGGTAGAAAGACATATCCAAGACTCTGAGATCTAGACTAGAAGCTCCAATTAAACCATGGCAACTCTCCTGTCCTCACTCACTAACCAGAGACAACTATTCTTTCTCCCTTAGAGCACAGAGATGTGCTGAGCCGCTATGCAAGTCTCTGTCTCTCTGTCTCTGACTGTCTCTGTCTGTCTCTCTGTCTCTTTGTCTGTCGTTCGTGTGTGTGTGTGTGTGTGTGTGTGTGTGTGTGTGTGTTAATCATCTCCAATCAGTCAGAGCAAAGATATTCAAAGGCAAATTGAAAGTGAAGTTGGGGTTGAAGGTCTGGTCTGCTCTGGACTCGAATCTCCAAAATGACTTTCATAGATTGACAGTCTTCTAATTTCAACAAATTGTAATTCATAAAAATTTACTTTAATACCCTGGGATTGATAGGAATGATAATTAATTTTAATAAAAGGGGAAAGATAGTGAAAAAATATAGACACAAATCTAGACAGGAATAAAGCAAGAAAGAAATACACCTATAATCACTAATAGTGATTATAATTAGTGAATAAGAGCAAAGCTTAATTTATAATATTCTGTGCTGTGCCCGCCCCCAGGATGACTTTCAGATTTTTTTTATTATTTTCAGGTTTTTTGTTTTTTTTTTAATTAGAAGTTGTATAGGGTGGTGGTAATGATGCGCATCTTTAAACCCAGCACTCCGGAGGCAGGGGCAGGCGAAACTTTAAGTTTAAGGCCAGAATGGGCTACAGAGTAGGTTTCAGGACAGCCAGGGCTACACAGAGAAACCCTGTCTCAAAGGAGGGAAAAAGCCGCCATACTGAGAAACAGCACAGTGCCTGCTAGTTCACGGCCACAGCCAGCGCCCAGAACAGAGCAGCAGGTGCCCTGGGCTCCAGCCTGCCCTCTGTATCACAGAATTAAATGTCACCCATTTCACAGGGTGCTCCACATCGCGCCCCCTCCCTCTCACGCTTCGTGGCCAATAGAGAAAAGGCTCAGGGTCAGAGCATCACAACTGTTCTTCATGTCTCCCCCAAACCCTGGGATACACGCTGAACTAAGAAGGCAAGTACTTGGGGACCCATTACCCCTGGGAACCCAAACCGCTAAAGGGAGGCCAAGACGGCTCTGAAGGGAAGCTTAGCTTGAGTAAATGCAGAAAGTCAGCCAACACCTCAGACTTAAAGCAGCCCACTCTACTGTCTTTCTGGGTCTGGTCTGCTCCTTCTCTGCCCAATCAGACAGTGCAGCCATCTGTCCAAGGCTGTCTTGAAAGCACTTATCACAGTACCAGGCAAGTCTCTGCGAGCATTGGTCTTCCCACTGACGGACCACTCCCAAGGCTAGAGTAATCGGTGGTCACAGGAGGTTTTGTGATCAGCCTGGTACAAAGTGAACCATACAAAACCTCAGGCTGACACCCGCTCTGAGCATTACCTCATCCCTTGGATACGTGTGCCAATTTGTCTGTAGTTGTCAAGAGTTGCTACTTACTGGACCCTCTTTTCTCCGAGTGTGGCCTGAAAACCTAGGAGTTAGTCTTCCCTCAACTCCAGCCTCGCTCGAGCAGAATCTGCAGCTAAACTAAATTCTCACACACAGCGCATGAACATCTAAGGTTGGGCAGTTCTCCACTGGAGAACCCTGATCTGGTGCTAGACATTTCCGTCCCAATAATGCTGAAGACACTAGCCATAGATATTTTGGAGAGAGGATTTTAAGGGTGGGAGATAAGCATAATCCCCTTTCTTGCAGAAAGATCTTATTATTCATGCACTCTTGACACGGGGGAAAGGAGCCCAGATCACTGTATTCCAAAGCCAAATCCCAAGGACATGAAGGTGAAATGAAATCGGCGCCACCCACCATCACGAACGCTAATTGGTCTAGCACATGCTATTATAAAAGTGTCAGGTGGGAGCCAGGCCAGAGGAACACAGCTGCACAAAACAAAATGTTCAGTAATTGAATCTGTTTCTTTACCATCAGCAATGATTTTCCACCGGGGGTATCTAGCAGTGTCTGGAGACCTCGCCAGCTGTCATAAAGGACAATGTACAAATACAAAGTACAGACCAATTTCCCCAACACCCCCCGCCCCAAACCCGACCCAACCAAACCAAATCAAAACCAAACCAACCAAACCAGCTAAGAACTGGCTCTTAGGGAACATCCCCCAATGCAAGGTGAAACCCTGGCCTTCAGGATTCCCGCCTGTCACTTCCTCTCCTTCCTCCAGCCCCTCCCCTCACAGACTCGACACCCCAATAATACTCGACTCCAGAAGTGGCCTGCATCCCCCTTCCTCTCCAGCTTCCCCATTGGCACTAAGAAGAGCCTGTCATTGCATATGTGACAGCCTGGGGACAGAGGAAGGACCTGCTTGTCCTGTTCTCATTATTCATGCAGCACAGGCCCTGGATTACCTTTTATACTGTCCTGCCTGTGCTGTAAGAGCAGGAAGGGGCCAAGAACTCCTTCAAGCTGCTCCCTGGGATTTGAAAGGGACCACCACCCTGCAGACTTTGGCACGCAAGCCCCTCTCCTTTATGACAAGAGGAAAAGGATCAGGGCTCACAAGGAAACTGAGAGCGGGAATAATAGGGCAAGCCCCGCTTTTCAAAGTGCAGACAACTGGTGAATGCCTCTCCAGCTTCAGCACAACTTTGCTGAAAAGGAACCAACACCCCCTCGCTCCGGCTCTGAAACGCACCCTCCGGCAAACATTCCCACTGTTTTTTGGCTTCCTCTCTTCCACTCCAAGATGGCTACAAAGATGCTGTCTAGGATAGTCGATTTCATTTCACTGAACCGGAGAGTGGCCCTAAAGGCCAGGAAAGCCATGCATCCCAGCGCGGCCAGCATCCCTACTCATAGCCTGCCCCTTTACTACACATCTCAGTTTGGACAAGGAGTTGTAACCTTTCTTCCGGGGCACACTGTTCCCAGAGAGAACAAAGCTGCCGGCTTGGCATGCTTTTGGAGAGCACTTTAAACCACAGACCTTAAAAGTTAAACTCATGTGCAATTATGTCTAATTTGGCCCTTGCTGGTGTTATGCCCACTGACCGAAATTCTGCTTACAGGAAGATGACTGGCCGCTGATGAAGAGAAACCCGGGGCTGAGCGAACACACTCTGATCTTGTGACTTGAAGGCGTCGAGACAGGAGGGTATTGGCACAGGCTATGGGAAAACCTGCTTTAAACCAGACCCGTGGAGTCACCCAAGAATTTTCAACTCAAATTCACTGTTAAATTCCACCTGCTGATTCCAGCATTGCATGAAAACTCCCCTTCTAGTCTGGTATGTGTGGGTTAAGGTTAAGGTAGGGGGCACAGATGATGTCATGGATCATCTCATGGGGACAGATAAGGGGAGAGGAAAGGTGGCGTCCACTGATTACTGGCCAGTCCCTGCATCCCACTGCCGACTTCCACCAAGACTACGAACCTGGGTAACACAAGTGCCGATGGGGAGAACGTTTCTCACAGTTGGAAGGAATCAATTAAAAACTAATATGACTTCTTCTTTGACCGTGATTACAGGTCGCTGGGGGGGGGGGGGAAGCCTGCAGAACAGGAAACACCATTCCGTATAAAACAACTGTTAACCCTGAGACCCACATCCCTTCGGGCTTCCCTCACGCACTCTAGGTCTGAACTCCCTCTCAGGTCCTGCTTTCTCACTTTATCACATTAGCATGGCCCCAGATCACGGTAGGCTAGTCTGTTTGTTTAGGCTGTGTCTGTGGCTCTCCAACAGCAACATGGACAGCTGTTCGCTATTCAGACTTCAGAAGTTTATGCACAACAGAAGGTAGTAAATATGTGGACGAAAAAGAAAAGCAAACAATAAAATGTCAATGAAGACTCCATCTCCCGGAGTCATCTCAGTCCCCAGTGTGCTGAGCCTGGAGGCCTTCTTTTGACCCTGCTGGGCTCCTGACCCAAGGGAGCACATGCAGGCTTTAGCAGGTTAGGCGAATCAGGGAAGGAATTGGCAAAGAAGGTCAGGTTCCATCACCAGGTGAGAAGGAATGTCAAGGAGACAGAGCAGAGAACGTGTTTGGGGTGTTTAGAGAATCCTTGAGCACTGGAGCCCGGCACAGGGGCCCTCTTCTTCCTCTTACACCACCTGTGTACTCTCAACCGAACTTTACTCACGCAATCTTCCCACAATGCTCCTCTTCCCCTTCTCCATTCACTGAGCACTCCCCCTGCCCAGCAGTGGCTTAGCGCTTTACAGTCTGCCCTAATGACATCATCAGACAGGGACTAGAGTAACCATGCTGTCAGAAGAAACACCCTAAAGAGATAGATATGTGTGCCCCTTCCTTTGGGTATCAGACTGCTGAACCCATGAACCTTATGGAATTCCAATTTCTTCATGAAACCCATGCCAGGAGCGAGGACAGCCCTAGTGCCAGCTGGAGGAGGAACTTGTCTCCCAGGAGAGGATGTCATATAGTTCTGGGACCACATTAGAGGGTGGGACATGACAGTGATAAGTCAGTGATGGGTGGACCCACACCTTAACCAGACCTGCATAGTTATTCAACCCTCTTAGCTCCTGCTGAAACCTAAAATCTCATGTCCACACACCCCAGAAGAGCTGTCAGTTGGCTCAGAAGGTTTAAGGCATTTTCTAGGAAGTCTAGCAGTCTGAGATGTATCCCCAGAAGAGAGAACTGACTCCCCAAAGTTCTCGTCTGACATTTCCAAGTTGTCCTCTGACCTCTAGGCATATGCGCCCTCAGATGAAGAAGTAAATAAACACAGAAATGGATTTTTTAAGGTCTCTGAAGTTTCTTTTTAGACCACTACGTCTTTCTATTTGCTGTTCTTCCCTACACAGTCACACTGAATAAATCTCCTTTCTCTGTTTTTCCATTACCTGCCTCCTTCATTAGCATATAGGGTACAAGTGGCTTAACCTAGCTTACTGGGGCAGACTGGCTGCAAGCTTTGATCCCACACTTCGGTTCCTAGAGAGAAAGCCAGGGCTGAGCAGTAGTACACTACAGAGCCACACGGTTCCAAGTCATGCCACCTCAGCCCCATGGGAACACTAGCTCCCCAGGGACAGAGGGCAGCCCTAGCTCAGGTCTGTCAAGGAACACTAACAGCTCACTTCCGTCCTGCAGCATTTTGAGGTTTACAAAAGTGAGCCTGAGCTGGGCAGTGGTGTAGCACGCCTGTAATCCCAAGCATTTGGGAGGCAGAGGCAGGCAATTTCTGAGTTCGAGGCCAGCCTGGTTTACAGAGTGAGTTCCAGGACAGCCAGGGCTATACAAAGAAACCCTGTCTGGGGAGGGGAGGCTGTCTATACAAATGAAGTCAGGAAATAAAAGATCAATGAAAGCAGAGGCACTATAAATACAGTGCTCAAGTCCTTCACCAATTCAATAGTTACATTCCCAATTTGGCTTGCTTTCTATCAGCCCATGCAAAATACAGAAAGTGGATATTCATAAACACAAGTTACAGATTTATTTCAGAAAGTCCGGTTGCTATAGAAATTCTCTTAGAAACCGTATCTGTCTCAGCCATCCAGTCAGATCAAAGGGGCTTCTAAATGAGTCTATTTTCTGCTGAACTGTTGGCCAAACCTTACAGGCGCTGCAGTGTAAACCTGACAGAAGCTGTTCTAAAAGGGGCCCACACACCCCCCAGCTCCCTCCTCAGAACATGCCAAAGGCACTAGGAGAGTGTTGAAGACATGGGAGTTACTTGCTCCACCACAGTGACGTCGTCGTGATGTTGCCTCTGAGAGTGCTTGTGGGTGTGCCCTCGCTCTCTCCTCTCTCGTGAGGTTGGTGAGGTGTGGCCCACCATGCCTTTGTCTACAGATCCTTCCACAGCCTTACTGTGATATCTGTTACTTCTCCGTCTTTCCTGCCCTCTCTGCCTTCTTTTAGGCAATGGCTGTGACACTGGTGAAAACTAAACCCTGGTGTAGTAGCAGACACCAGGGCTGGGGACGCAGCTCCAGCTATGGAGTCCCTGCTTAATGTGTGAAAGACCCGACATGTGACTGATGATGACGGTGGTGGTGGTGGTGGTGATTAATAAACATGGGCACCATCTAAATTTCATTCCCTGGAGATGCATGTCATTGTTTAAGATTAGCCAGACACCCTGCTAGGATACCTAGGAGTCTCCCTTGCCCCACACTGAATGGCTCTCCTGGATGGAGGAGTAGCAGTGTGTCATAACAGGAACATAAAGGAAGATGATACAATGGTTAAATACTTTACCCAGAATACAGACAGAGTACAAAGGAGCCAACCTTGACCTTAAATTTGAACTCAACAGGCACGGTGGGCACAAAGCCAGGAGTCACACGACCTGGGTTCAAATCCTCACTTTACTACCGATGAGCCATATCTTTATGCAAGTATTCACTCAGTCTGACCCTGCTTTCCCACGAGCAAGATGGAGCCGATGACACAAATCTCAGGACTATTGTGAGGATTACATTGGATAATCCATTTTAACTGTTTAGAAGCTAAGGCTGGAGCTACGTGCCTGTAATTCCAGCACTTGGGAGGTAGAGGTAGGAGGATCAAGAGTTCAAGGCCATCAATGGATACATACATACATACATACATACATACATACATACACCTATTCATCTCATAAATAAATAAATAAACAAATAGTTCCTAGAATAGCACCTGACACATATAAGCATTTAGATATGCTATAAGTAGCTTTAGAATTAAATGAATCAAGAAGAGTAGAAACTAATTCCCCTCTCTTAAGACATGTATACAATGCCACACCTCACCCTGCAACCTCCTACCGGATGTGAAGCATGTTCTCCTCAGGCTGTCCAGGGGAGACAGACTTGAGACCCAGAAATAGGATCTGGGTTTTCAACTGCAGTAGGATTATCTTAAGTTTTCAAACCATACTAGATTCTTCTGCAGAGCCAACGTTTTTCTTGATAAATAACCCTGGGATCTCCACGCAGTGTTCAGCACAATCTCCAACTAGCCATGAAGAGGCAACCACTGGGAAACAGGGTGTGGCGGTACATTCTTATAATCCCAGCTCTTAGGATGCAGAGGAGGAAGGATCAGGAGTTCAACATCATCATAAACAGAGCAGACTCAAGGCCAGCCTGGAATACATGAGACCCTGTGCCATATACATCAAAAACACATCAAACCAACAACTTGGTACTTTGGAATTAGACTGTTGTTCATGGAGTTCTTGGCTCGTGGCGAGCCACGGAATAAAAGAATAAGCAGCCTTCAAATTCCGCAGGCTGGCTAGTCCCGAGTTCGCCTTAGCCAAAGCGTAAGGAAGCCGGAATCACCCAAACATATGTGCTTTCTCAACACTCCGCTACCTCAGCAATACATAAGAACGTCTCTCCCGCGTCCTCAGAAAGCTGTTCTCCTTACATGCAGCTCAGTTATTTGGAGCACTGGCTTTCATCCACCCTTACCACACACGCATCATGGTCCCTACGATCTACTATTCTAAAGGCCTCAGGTTGCCAGTCCCAAGACAGCTGGGACTCTCTTAAGAGGCCAAGTCCAGTCAAACAGTAAGTAATAAGGCATTTAAAAACACCAGCTTCTGGGAACAGCTGGGATTGCCTAAGCATCTTTTAAGCATATTCTTTCTTTCTTTAAAAGATGTGTGAACCCATCCTCTGGAGCTAGAAAAGGCCCAGAGAAGTCACACCCAACGTCATCCAGTAAGCATCACTCGGTCCCCCTGCCCTTGCCTCCTCAGGAGTCACCAGTCAAGGCTAGTAACACTTCCAACCTTTCCCAGTGTTGCAACACAGTGCAGTGCACATAGCAGCAGCTCCTGAGAGGCCAGGCAGGAACAGCCAACCCTGTTTTACCTGTGGCACTGATCACCAATGTTTTTCCCTCTCCTTTTGAGGGACAAAGACACTGTCTGCTTAGGAGACACTAAAAAGCTTCTTGTCATTTATTTGCTGTTAGGCCTTGGTCACGGGTGACCCATAAAGATATCCAATCTGCAAACTCTGAGCAAAGTCCACAGCACAAAGACACTCCTCATCCCTTGCTGAATGAGGGGCTGATAACAAGTGGCCCACCTCTCTGGAGGTTGTGAAGAGTTCTCCTTTTGACTCAAGAGAGCAGTGCCCTGCATTTATGTCAGCAATCCTTACTCCCTGGGAACACTACTTGATTCATTGTCTTTTGCAGATGAACCCCCTTCTTTAGAAATTTAAAAATTCTGACTCACTACTGCCTATATGGGTTTTTTTTCCCTGTCACTATTGCTGCTTGCTTTGGTTGATCCTTATGCCTTTGACTCAAATTTTCATTATCTCTACTTCATGTACAACCCCTCAACAGAGTCCCGGGGCCCTCAATACTCCTGTCGGGAAGCCTCTCATAGGCCCACACTGACACACATATGCATATACATACGCATATACATATGCATCAGCAAACACATACACATTCCCGTACACACACATACACACATGTAAACACATTCTCATCAGCATATCCATATGCATGCACAAACATGCCTGGTAACCTGAACTATCACTGAATCTTCCCTAAAACATTAAACCTGTCTACAGGCCCTGAATTTACTCAAAATAGAGTTTGAGGATACAAGAACCCTATGTCTTGAGAAGCAAAAAATAACTACTTTAGCTTTTCCAACTATAGAAACACATAAGAAATGCAGAGAAGAGGGGAAAATATTTAGTCCCTCTATTATCTCTGTACATAGAAACAGCTCGCTTGGCTGCCTTTTGACTAAAATTAAGTGTAGAGACAGGTGACGCAGCCTAGGTCCCAGCAGCAACTGAAAACCACGCTCCTGACCATCATCAATTTTATACTGTTCTACTTTATTTACATTATTCTCAGCATAATCAATGTGATATAATATTTTAAAAATGTATACTTGCTTTAAAAAAAAAGTAATAAAAAGTGAAAAAAATTCAAATAGTACACCCGGTCCAGCTCCTAAAAGCAATCTCTAAAACAATTCTACAGAACTTTCTAGAAATGTCACACAAACATAGGTAAGGTAGAACATTCCTTGTTTGGTGTCTAAGTTTTGTCTTACTTAACAGACCAAAGGTACATTGGCAGAGGTTCTGAAACTACCATGTAAAAACACATTAGAAATTTCATTTCTTTCTCAGAGTTCACCTTTGTTGAACTTGCAAACTTACAGCCACAGCTCACACTGGGGGGCGGAATATGTAAGCACAAACTCCTGGCCAGGTCAGACTAACAGCAGCAGACACTTTGCAGGGGTCTCGAGGAGAAAAGCTCTTAGACAATACCCAGAATCAGTGCTGAAGGGCAGACCTGGTTTGCACGGAGAGGGAAAGTGTCTTTACGTATGCTTCTTTAAAAATTCATGTTTTCCATTCGCAGCATACAAGTCATTAGTAAGCGCAGAACAAAGCAAGCACATGTTCGTATTGGTTCTGTAATGGTCATTTCTTGGACAAACTTCCTAAGGGTTGAATAGGCGGCAAGGCTCCAGAAAGCCGACTCACTAGAACTCACTCCCGGGGGAAGCAGAGTTGTGCGACGGACACCTTGCCAAGTCACACAGTGCAACCCTGCAAAGCCTGCTCAGTGAGCCCCAAGCTCAGGCAAAGAATGAGAAGCAGGTCTGCTCAGGTTCTCATTAAGGAATCTACCGAGCGTGGCTGATGGCAGTGGCTCCTTTAGGGGAAGCGGGGGTGGGGGGGGGTGGGGGAGGGGAGGCAATTGATAAATGATTCTATGAGATGTCGGTTTGAGTCCGCAATGTTCCCTCATTGCGATACCAGCTTGTATATATCGTAAGCCCTGTCCCTAGACAGTGGTGCTGTCCGGAGAGACTGTGGAACCTTTAAAAGATGGGGTTTGTCTGACGAAAGTGGGTCACTAGGTTGAAGGTCATACAGCTGGCACCTAGTACCTGCCTCTCTCTGCTTCATGGCCGTGCTGTGATGTGAACAGACCCTGACGAACGCCCCTGCCGTATGGCTCCACCACGTCCCCTCTGCCACGATGGGCTGCAACTCTCTGAAACCAGGAGCCAAAATCAATCTTTCCTCCTCTAAGTTATCTTTGCCGGGGGTCATGGTAACAACTATATAAAGGAAGTAGTACAGACACTCACTGGGATAAATAATTACAATAATAATAATCCAATAAACAAACAAAAGGGAACCGTAGAAAGGAGAAGGTAAGAGAAAGAATGAATGAATCAGAGAGTGAGTAGCCAAGGCCTTTTATTTCTTAGCGGCCATTGCTGGAGAGCAAGCCCAGGGCCTCAGGCCTGTAAAACAAGAGCTAAGCTGCAGAGCCCAGCCCCCAAGGCTCCCCAACACACCAGTTACCACACAGTTCAGCTTCACTGGGCCTGTGAACTTAAAACTTGGCAAACGTTCTGGAAGCAGTGAGGTCTGAAAGATGCCTAACGCACCCAGTGGACTTCCTCTTCTCCCTTCTTACCTGCCGGCTAGCTTCCCACAAGACAGCTCTGCAAAAGACCGGCTGACCCCGGCGGTAAAGTCCAACGCTACGACGAAGCCAGGCACAAACTACCAGGGCACTTGTTCCTTCTCACATAGCTGGCACTAGAAACCCTTCAAGTCAGCACCAGTGGCCACGAGCAACTTAATCATAAGACTAGATGAGACAGGAAAAGGCTTGCTAACGTCAGAATAAAATGAGTGTGTCTGATATGCTGGTGATAACTGCAAGATCACACTGTAAGGAGACTAAAACATGCAACAGAGAAACCCGGACCCTCTCTTGTAGTGCGAGTTTTTGGTATCTTAAAAAACCCCAGTTAGGGTATACGGGTGTGTTTTACTCCCAGGTATTGGATATAGGGCTGCTTCAGTTTGTCCACAGCCATCAACTGAAATTGTCTCTTGTTCTAGAGAGCTGTGATTTCTGCCAGCTGCAGATAGTTTAATTCTGGAGCGGGTATAAATGCCAGAGCCCAAAGAGCAGCCGGGGGCACGCCAGGGAAGAGGGCAGCAGCTGTTTGCTATTGCTGGGTTGCTGGTTTTCGGGATTACTGAATATTCCGATGATGAAGATAGAACTTGGACCCTGATGAACCTAATCAACAAGAAGTAGCCTGTTAGAGGTCTATGTCCCTTTTCCATTCAAACCTTCTTTCTCTCCTGCCTAATGTTAGGGGGTTGAAGGGGATTAGGGTGGGATAATGTTTGGAAGGAAAGTAGAGGAATAAGAACCCAATAAAATAATAAATCAAATAGGCCAACTCTCTGCAGCCTTATTTGGAAACACTAATAGAATACAGGAGCTTAAGTCACCTACAAGGATTAATCTGATCCCCACCCGAATTAATAGACAGAACTTGATGTCCTTAGAAATGACGGAAGAAGCTTCATACTCTCACAGGAGAAGGATCTAAGGATGTACATATACCGCGAGTTGAAATGGAAAGAGGGCTGAGAGATGGAGGGATGAGGAGGCGGGGTGGATGAAGGGGTTCTACCCTGCTACCCTCCGTTAGGGGGCTGAGCCTACGGACGTCCATTCTGCGCACACAGGCCATATAATATCACTTAGCCCTTTGAGAATGCACATTCCCAGCCACACTTTGCAAAAAAGAACACATAAAAACTGAAATAACTTGCTTGGGTTCCACACAAGAAAGCAAGCCTAAAGTCCAGATGAATTGTCTGCTTTTAAAATAATGGAAATGACTGTGTCCTTTAGATGAAAAGTAGAATATATATATATATATATATATATATATATATATATATATATATATAACTATTGAACTAAACATATAATAACAATATCTTGGGTGCCAAAGTTCAGGGTACTAGCTAGACTCCTAAGTACTTTAAATATATTATCACATGCAAACCAAATCAAATTATCAAGAGCCAACAGGAAATATGCTATCAGCATTACTTAAAAGTGAACTCATATTGCTAATGTAATACAAGAGCTGACCAACATCATCAGGAACTAAGTTACTCTCACGCACACACTGAGCCCACCCCCCACCACTGGGCTCCAGACTTATCCTTCCAGTCCCCTTGACTCAGGTTCAGTTTGGAGCAAAGTCTCCCCGCCTTGGACAGACTGGTTCTGAGCCCCTCCTGTTCAACTTACCCTTTCCTAAGTACCATGAACCACAACCATCTAACTGTGGTGTGTGTGTGTGTGTGTGTGTGTGTGTGTGTGTGTGTGGTGTGTTAGCCACACTCAGCCAGATGACCAGACCAGACTGTCCTCAAAATCAGGACAATCACACTTCAATCTCCCAAGAGTAGGGAATCACAAGGATAAACCTCCAGCGCCCAACTCCATCTTTTAAAAAGTATACAAAAAAAAAAAAAAAATGTCTTCCTCAGCAGAGACAGAAAAATGAAAGCAGTTAAAAGCTTTTTCGAGCAAACTAAGTTGTTCATATCTGTAATCCAGCACTCAAGGGGCTGGTAAAGTAGAATATTACGTTCTAGGTCAACTTGAGCTACATAGCAAGACTCTCCCTGTCTCCAAAATAAAATAAACAAAACAAAGTGGTTTTCTCTCCAACTCATCCTGCATAGTAAGACCTTGTCTTAAAAAAAAAAAAGGCGGGGGGTGGGGAACTCTCAAGCTAGAATCATAAAAATGTTGTCTACATTCTACATTTCATCAACTGCAAAATGAACACATCTGTCGTTCTGCTGGACGGTGTGGATGGCCTGGGCACACTTAAGAGTCTCACGCCTGTCTATATTATCTCTACTAACACATTGAAAAATCCTTAAAACCGACTAAATGAATGAAAACTGTGAGCTACCTCACTCCTGCACAGTCCATAAACGACTAGACAGTTTCTCCGTCTGTGTCATAGTTGTTTCCCACGGGAGAGCAAAGCAACCTCAAAGCCACACTAAAACAAGTTCCTTACAATAAACATGAACCCGTACAGAAATCAGTGCCTAGGCTGGGACGTGGTACAGTTGTGTGCTCAAGTAAAACACAAATAGATGGTATAAATAAAGTATTGTGTAAGGTACCCGGGTTTGCACTTCCTTGGCAAACCCCTGCGCATACAGTGAAGAAGGTAACAGAATATTGGCCATAGCCTCTCTCTCTTCCAGTGTGTCAGGGAATCAGCATCACCTGGAGGGGCTCTTAAAACCTAGAGGGTGGGAGGAGTGTGCCCAGAACTTCCACAGGCTGCTAAGGCCAGGCGCCTGCCTTTGCAATACCTTCCCAAATGTTCTACTATCGCTGTTCCAGCAAGTGTCCTTTGAGAAAACCTCAACACAGTTGGAGACACTCCCTTGACGAAGACAGTCCATGTGCAATACATGATTGTAAAATGGCTCTTTATCCTAGCCAAAGACCGAGAAGCAATACACGATTATAAAGTAAAAGGACGGTGCAGGTAACGTCGGTAAAACCTGTGGGTCTTTTGCCAAAGAGAGTATAACTATTGAAAAAGTCCCACCCTCAACTGGGAAGCCAAATGTGGACTGAGCCATTCTTCTTCTACCAGACCGGAGATGTTGATCATCAGAGGGCATGATCACCGTGGAATGTGAGAGGTGAAAACTGTCACAGGTAAGGGAGAGAATGAGGAAACGCGAAGAGGAAGAAACCTTATCCCTGATAGCCTAGCCTTCAAGATCCTCGCCCCACCCAGTGTGCGTCCCTTACCCGTTCTCAGAGCATCCGCTTACCTTCAGCACAGCCACCTAGCAATGCTACCCATCCTAAAGGCACTCCCAAGCCCAGAGGACCCTGGGCCAGTCGGAACAGAGAGTACTGTGCACATATTCCCAACCAACCCCAAACTTAGCTTTGCCCGACTTTCCAGAGTGCTACTCATTCAAGAACATATTGTTTAAAAAAAAAAAAAAATTGTTTTAGCCTCTCGAAGCCCAGGAAGACACTACAAACTGACCTTTACTGCCTATAAATAAAGGACCCCATGATGTGTCCCCCTTCCAGTGACTTCTTTACCCCTCAGCATCTATCCACGATTAAGTATCAATCCTGGCAAGTATTGATCCCCACAACAAGTACCCCAGAATACCTTTCAGCTTTGCCTCTGACCTACCTGAAGTTCTCGCTCAAATGCAGAATCCTCAACAAAGCCCTTTCACTGCCCCAGACCCACTGCTCTCACATTTTCATTGCCAGAGAACTTGAAGATGCACTAGTAAAAGTGTTATTTCTTATCTCTCAGACTGCCTGCCTGCCTGCCTGCCTCTCTCCACCTTTTTCTTTTGACAGGGTCTCATGTATCCGGGGCTAACTTCAAACTCACAATGTAGCTAGGGATGGCACTGAACTTCTGATCTTCCTGCCTTTGCCTTCCAAGTCCTGAGATCCCAGGAATGCACCGCCTTGTCTGTTTTGTGCAGGGCCGGGGATCCAACCCAAGGCATCATGCTACATACTCAGCAGCCATCTTACCAACTGAGTGCCATCCCCAGTCCCTGGTCTCCTAGGTTGGAACTAGCTGTGTTTCCTCCCCCCTCCCAAGGTTTTGTACATAGGAGGTAGATACTCAATAAACTGAAATAACTACAATTTGTTTACTCTGTGAGCCAGGAACCATGCATGCATCAGACTGGTAGCTCGAGGATTAGCACACACTTCTCAAGGTGCTGGAGGAGACACCAAAGCCACTCCGGGAGAGATGGAAGTCAGAATTCAGACCCGGAGCGATTCAACTTTAGAGCTCTTACCATTTCCTTCACACTAGGCTTCCTCTGAAGAGGGAAAGATAAACTGGAGCAAGAAATGGAGACGGCAGCTCATGGGTCAGCCAGTCACCCCGCTGCAAGCTTTTCTCATCAAGCCCAGACTTCAAGGGAATGATGATATATGTAATAAAACGCACTTTACAAAGTATCCTATTTAGAGTCATTGGTGCGTGCCGTTGTATTATTATGGAAAAGCCAGGCTTCCTTTCACATCAGGGCCCCAGAGCCTGACAGAATGTCTTTATCTGTACACAGAATGCTTTGACAAGCCTGAATGTATGAATATGAGTCCATGGATTGCCTATGCTTTTTTTGTAGGGAAAAGAAAGCATTAAAATCCACCTTAAAGAATAGTGTATCTATTTTTAAAAGTGCCCTGTCCAAATGGATATAGGTTTCTGATTTTGATGAAATCATGACCAACAGCTAAAATCATGACCAACCCCCTCCCCCCTCCCCCGCCCCCAAAAACTCAGGCGTGGCACCTTGTTAACGGTGAATGAGGAAAGACTACAACAGGGTCTAGCCATAGTGCTTCAAGTTGCCCCTGTAACCAACCAGCTGTGTGGGTAGCACAGTATCATGGATTCAGATTCTGTGAGAATTAGCAATGCTATTGTCTCCCCATTAGTCTCGCAAAGTAATAATGACCCGCTGAAAGCAATAAGAAATTTTAAAAAGCGCCCGGGTGTAGTTAGGTCGCAAACCTTAATTCCACAGCCCGTGCTAACTGCCTACTCTGGACCTTTGCTTCTCCTGGAGACTGGGCAAGCTTTAGTGCTGTTTGCTTAGGAGACGTGAACCAAAGGAAGCTGTCTGGAAGTGTATGGTGACCTGGGGGTATAGATCAGAGGACAAGAGCTTGCTAGCTTAGACGAGGCCTGGGGTTTGGCTCCCAGCACCGTGCACACAAAAGAAGCTGGTAGAGAAGGTGAGTAGGGAAGGGGTAACTGCCAACAACAGTTCCCTAGAGAAAAGAGTTAACATCCCAAGTAACATGAACTTTGAAAGCAAACTTGGTATTACAAGCTTCAATTCTCCCAAACAAGATCAGACTGTGTAATTAAAGTTAAAAACACACTAAAATAACCCTGTAGCTGTTGACTTTCAGGAGCTCGACCAAAGGACTAGCTCGACCTTCGGTCTGCGGAGACAGCGTCACGTGACCTCACACCTTCTCCCACAGCGTGTTAGCGCTGAGCTTCACGGGACAGAGCCATACAGGGTCTCTGCCCTGTTCCATAGCTGAGCTGGCTACTTCAGGACTGCCACGGCTCCGCGGGTCAGACTGGAAAATGGAAAGCAGGGGGGCGGGGTTTCCATTTCCCACGTGACTTAAAAGCCACGCCCTTCAGACTTCAGACAAGGGCCGCTTCACTCAAAAATTCCACAGCAGCTAAAGCCTTTTTACACACATGTACATGAAGAGAGGGAGAGAGGGAGGGAGAGAGGGAGAGAGAGAGAGAGAGAGAGAGAGAGAGAGAGAGAGAGAGAGAGAGAATTTATGATACCCATGTCATTCTCAGGTGTTGGTCCTTAGAACCTATCCACCTTGTGTTTTGAGACAGGGCAGGTCTCACTGGGACCTGAGGCTCTCTGATTAGGAAGGGCTCATCAGTGAGTTTCAACCATCCTCTGCCTCCCCAGCACTGTGATCATGAGTGTGCACCCCCACTCTTCCTTTCCTTCTTTTTCTCCTCCTCTTCCTCCTCCTCGTTTTCTTGACATGGGCTCTAGGGATTGAAATCAGATCTTCATGCTTGCCGGGCTCAGCACTTTACCGTCTTAGCGATCTCTCCAGCCTTCAGCTGAACTATTCTTGTTTAAATCTCGCTATGTGGCTCAGACTAGCCTTGAATTCCTCATGCACCCTAAGCTGGGCTCAAAATCATACCCGCCCTGCCGTGGCCCTGAGTATTGGAATGGCAAGTCCATATCACCAAACCTGGTTTATGCGTCCCTTTCTAAAAGGAGTAAACAAGGCTATATCTGTCATTGTTATTTTCACAATGCAACTCATGAGAAGGCCCTGTAGCTTTCAGAGTAGAACTCCATCATTCTGGCACATCTACAATCAGTAGTGACCCAGAGTGATACTTCCATGATGACTGGATTGCTACTGCGGAGGAAACGGAGCTGTAGGCATCGGGGCCTTTCACTGGCCTTTGCAACTCTCAAGGAATTAACAGGAGACAAACTTTTGACGGATCATGGTGGTAATGGGGCTCTCAGAAGTAACTCAACAAATACGTCACAAGTCATTGCAACCTCACAGAAGCGAACTGTGAATTGTACCTAAGCACGCGTGCTGTTTAAATGCGTATCTACATACAAGCTCGTGCGTGCACACAGCCGGCTCCCGCCTCTTCCTCCTTTTTGCCCTTCCTCAGCTTTGAATTGCTGAGATGACAATTCAGCATTTTTTTGTTACTATCACGCCACATGACTCTGCAGGCTGCGGGAACACATGACCGGGAGTAACAGGAATTCAATGAAAATTGGTCTACTTAGTTTTACTTGAGTGTACACCTATGTCCAAATTTGAACAGTCTCAGCAATCCATCAGGAATGTGAGGAGGCTCGCAGCGCCTGTGGAGAGGCTCGCAGCGCCTGTGGAGAGGCTGCTGACAAACCCTCAAGCACAACTTAGGTGGTGTTTTACAGACGCTTACCCTGAAGGAGAGGAGGGAGCCCCGAGGCAGGTTAATTTAGTTGCACCGGGTACGAATTACTGACTGTAAAAACAGTGCAACAGTGCAGGAGGTAGAAAGCAGAAAAGCCCACGCTTAAAACAAGTAAAAGAGCTTAATTCAAACCACTGAAAGGTTGTCATCCCACCACAGTCTGGAAGACTTGGGATACTTCGCGCTGAACTGACAGCGCCACCAACTCCTGGCGCTTTCCTTTTTTAAGATGTGTAGATCCAACCTGTGTGGTAGGGCTGGAAGCTTCCTGAACTCACCTCACCAAACCAGTAAGCAGGAAAAAAAAAAAAAGTATGCCCTATAATACAAGATGAGGACAACCCTGTTGTCCTTCCTGACACAGTGTTCAGCCTTGACAAAGGGCCCAGAAAACCAACAACTCATTCCCAAACCAGGCCCTTTTTGGGAAAATAGTCAAAGAATTCGGTAGTGTCTATTAACATCAAGGTATATTCTGCTAGATGTCCTGTGTGTACGTGTATACCGGTAAAGGTCAGATGCTAACCTGGAAGAGTCAGTTCTCTCCTTCCATCTTGTGGGTCCTTGGAATTGAACTCAGGTCATCAGGCTTGGCAGGAAGCCTCTTAATTGGCTGAGCCATCTTACCAGCTCTAGATAGCTCTTTCTTTAACCCACTATAAACATATTCTAGATATGAACACGCTATCAAAAGTATTGTTAAAATGTTCATTTAAATTGTATAGCCGGCTATAATATTGAACGTTTCATATTTCGCATATCCTCCACATATCTGAGTGTGGATAACACATAAGCACATATTCCCCATTTTAACCATGTTGAATCAGTGCAGAACAGCATTTGATAAGCCCAAGGAAGCTAAGTGGCTCCAACAACAGCACCCCAACCTGCCACTCCAGATCAACACAGAAAGTTGGAGGATTTCTCCGGAATGTGGCTCATTCTGCAAAGCTGGCTTCAGGCTTGCCAGATCTATGCCTCCTTGATTAGTCTTCTAAGGCACGCTGCAGCGACAGGCTGATTCAATAAAAATCAGGCATCATATCAGATGCCCATGCAAGGGCTAATGAAAATGCTGCATTCCTGGGCCACTTTGTACACTGAGCATGGCTAGTGAGGGATAACGCAGACCATGTGATGATGTCAAACCATTTTGTAATGTGTGCTTGCCTCGTTACAGACCTTAAAGTCATCTTACAGCGCGACAGAGTGAAACCACCCTCTGTCCCAAGAGCTTGTCACATGAAAGGGCTCCCAAAGACCTGAGGTTGACACTGCAGCCACCAGATGAGCCCGGGGCTCCTCCTCCTCCGGCCCGGGAGCTCTCTGTGCGGTTTACCAACTGCAAACTGGCACAGGCTGCAAAATGCTGGGTTGCTGAATGCTTTTTCTCACTGTAGCTGGCTCCTTGCTGTCACAAGGTAAAAACAAACCTCTCACCTCTGATGGTCCGGTCCAAAACTAGTGTGTGTGTGTGTGTGTGTGTGTGTGTGTATGTGTGTGTATGTGTGTGTGTGTGAGAGAGAGAGAGAGAGAGACAGAGACAGAGACAGAGACAGAGAGACAGAGAGAGACAGAGACAGAGAGACAGAGGGGGGTACTGACTTAGGTTAGTTGGTGACCCTCTTCCAAAGATTTCATCTGTGCTCCAACCAAACACCACAAGAACACACTAGCTCTGTTGCAGTCGGCACCACCTTAACCTAAACCTGGTACTTCATCTACCAAGGCCGGTCCAAGCAAAAGATTAACCCATGGTTCGCGGCCATGCGTTTGTCGACAGAGCCAACCCAGGAGAAGTCAGCGTTCTGTTTGTTTTAAAGGAAATACTTCCTAGCACATATTTAGGACTCTGAACTCTGCACACGGGGCCACGTGGTTGGCGATAATCTGGCTCCCTCTTGTTAGTCAAAGCCACCTCTTTCCGCCGCCGGCAGCCCGCGGCTGGGTAACCGACACCGTCACGTTCAATCAGACCGCCTTGGAGTCTGTCCTCACAGAAATCCTCCCGCGCAGGAGATCGGGGGCGGGAGAGCCACCGGGAAAGTGGCTGGGGGGTGGTACGTGTCCCTGTAGGCTTTGGCTGGAAAGGCCACACACCTGTGGGGCCCTAAGTGGCTCTAGCTGCTCAGGTGAGGCCCAAAAGAGGCTAGTAGGAGAAGCCTGCCCTTCTAGAAAGTGCCTTCACCTCTCGCAGAGCGCGCGGGCACAGGAGCTGTGCTGCCCACCTGTAGGCACAGCAAACAAACTTTCCGCCCCTTTTGGGTGGGAAGCACCGGATCCCCTACGCCACCCTCTGGCCCGAGCCGGCAGCTCCCAAAGCTAGGCGGGCTCCTCACCTGATACCCCGAAACCACAACCTGGTCTCTACCAGAGCTGCTGAGGCTTGCGGGGTGGAGGGACTGGGCTGGAAGCTGCAATTAGGAATTTAGAAGAAAGGGGCGGAAATCCGCGCCCTGCTCCTCTGCAATTCCACTTCTCAACTTTGCCAGCCGCTGCCCCTCCGCGGCGCGCCCTCAAGCCCCTCGGCCTCCCAAACCGCCGTCCCAGAAAGAGGGGCGCCCCGAGATCAACAGCAGCCCTAACACTCACAGCCGTAGCGGGGCCGTTGCAGCGACGGCAGCTCTTCGTGCGGCATCCTGCGCTGCTCCGGGGGCCCTCCCGGGGCGCGCCCCCCGTGGTTTCCCTCGCTGGCCAGGCTCGCGGGCTCCGCGCCCCGCGGGCGCGCTCCGATCCCACCTCTGGCTGCCCTCGCCCGGCTTCTCGGAGCTAGCCGATCGGCTCCCTCGGTGCTCCTTCGTCCCGCGCCTGCGGCGGCCGCGTCTCGCTGACACCGGGGCAAAAGTGAACTCTCTCCTCCCTCGCTCGTCCGCCCGCGGGCCGCACCGCCTCCCCCAGCAGGTTTCCTTTCTCCTCCCGCCCGGCCCCGTTATTCACCGCGGTGGGAGCGCGCCGCCGAGCAGCGACCCCTACTGGCCGCACAGCGCAGCGCCCGGTGGCAAGGACCCGCCTCCCGCGAGAGGAAGGGGGCTGAGAGGCACCCTGGACCCCTGCAGCTGGAGCCCAGCGCGCAGATGGAGGGCGCCTTGGAGCATTCGGAGGGTGGAAGTGAAGCGGCGTAGGGAAGAGCAAGAAAAACCACAGCAGACCACAGGCACCCTGTTCGCCTGGGTGTTGCTCAGTGACTGAAGGACAAACATTGCAGTTCCTTTTCCTCTAGAGAGATTGCACAGGGACAACCCTCATACACACACACCTCCCCACCCCCCCAACGTGCGCCTGCTATTCGGGCTTAGGGGTGTAAACGAAAGTTGCTTATGACTTTTGCTCTACGAGACGCAGGATTCTCCTTTCTTGACGAGAAACGGTAAGGGCAAGCTCGTCCGCAGGCTGGAGGGGCAAGATAAACAGCCTCCAAACAACGCTCAGAACGCAACTGCCAGTCATCCGCCCACCCCTCTGCCAGCCCGCCCGCAATGTGCAAAACTGTGGCTCAGGCCCAGCCAGGGTCGCACAGCCACAACCCCCTTTCCGGCTCAGCGTTTGAGACAGAAACCACAAGTAGCTGTTTTAAAAGCACGGGGTTCATGCGGTTGCTTGGAGCCGGGAGGAATGTGGAACCCCCTCGGAAACGTAGGCCCATTGCTTTTTCACAAATGCGGGGCATGTGGGTGATCACATGACTCAAAAGAAAAATCATCGAAAGAGGGGGTATTCATAAGAGATGATTTAGCCGAAGAAATGTGGTGGTCTAGCGACACTAGTCACCTTGAATTAAGCAAATCTACAGAGAGCGGCCAGCTGTTTTCGGGGAGACACAACGATCTCTCTCTCGAGAAACTTGAAATTCAGACTCTTGGGCCCCACCCTGTCTCCAGTTCAGTTGGTCTGGGTTGAGGCTGGTGAACTTGCATTTCTCACAAGTCGCCGGTGAAGCTGAGGTTGAGCTGGTCTATGAGTTACGCGCACAGGAAGAGGGAAGTGTCACTGTATGGGAGCGCAGTGTTCCCCACACCCCATTCCTAGAGACACTGAATTCTTACCTGGTTGGAATGGAATAAAAGGGGTGCCCCCCCCCAAAAATGTAAATGCTTCTAATGATAAGTGCACCTGAGAGGGGAAATGGCCACAGGTCACTGATGCTCCGCCAGAGGCCAGCCTGTTAGCCAGGCGTCTTCCGCGTCTCTGGAGGATGCACTGCTTATTCTGTGCGTCAAAAATAAACTCCTCACACTTCAGTTCTGAGGATGAGCCCAGGATGCGGGGGGGGTGGGGGGGCTCAAGAAGTCGATGGTCTGTGTGTCTAGAGGTGGAAAGAAATCACTGTAAACCACAACAGCCTGAGAAGGTGGTGTGATTTCAAAGTGTGGTGTCAGGTGGGGTTTGAAGAATAGGCAAGAGTTGGGTGGAGAACATCCTATCTTAGGAGACAGGCAAGGGTGGGAGCCGTGAACTGGAACCTGGGGTTGGGCCGGGATGCCGTTACTAAGCCAAAGAGCACTTTCTGAACGTCAGGCCAAGTGCATTGATTATGACCATTAAGGGACATTTAAGGGGCTGGAGAGATGGCTCAGCACTGACTGCTCTTCCAGAGGTCCTGAGTTCAATTCCCAGCAACCACATGGTGGCTCACAACCATCTGTAATGGGATTGAATGCCCTCTTCTGGTGTTGTCTGAAGATGGCTACAGTGTACTCATATAAATAAAATAAATAAGTCTTTAAAGGGGGGGGCATTTGAGAGCTCTTAAAGGCATGCAAAGGTGGTTTTGTCGTTTATTTTTGAGAGAGGATCTTGCCCTCACCCAAAACCAGTCCCTGGTTCCTGATCCCACAGCCTCAATCTCCCAAGTGCTGGAACTGCATATGAGGGCCGCCACAACCACCCAGCATTTCTTGGTTTTGAGCATGTGAATCAAAGAATGTTCTGGACCTGAGGAAAGGTACATTCTAGAGCAGATTACAAAATGTATTAGAGCAAACAGATGGAGACGCTGATGTTGGATGGAAGAAGGGGCTATATCAAAATCTAGGGAAGAAGAGCTATGAAGTTGACCTCGGGAAGCATGATGCTTTCGTGCAGGAGGTTCTCCAACACTAACAGCGATCACACATGCTTGTAGGTGGGCTGGATGGAGTGAAATCTATCCTCTGTGTTTACATAAACACAAAGATGTAAGTGGGAAGATTGTAGTTCTGGGTTCGCTGGCTGCTGAGTGCTCTGGAGGATCTGGGGCTCTGTGACTCGAGGCTGATGTCACCGCGAGAAATGAATGCTGAGAACCATCTAAGGCAGTGCTTTTCTCTCTTGCAAGTGGCTGAAGCCAGTCTTTGTCGACTCCGTCTGCATAGTGCTATCTTCTCACAGATCACCACACACACAGCCTCTCTGGAAAGAAACTCACCTACAGAATGTTAGGCTATTTGTTTTTAGGATCTGACCTCAGAACATAGAATCAAATAAATACATGGCGTTGGGTCATTGTCCTGTGTCTTCAACTGTGAGGATGTCGGGAAGCAAACAGACAAACGGAGGCCAGATTGTGGGGGAGAAAATGCCTCTTGGAGTTCATTTTGTTTAGATTTCCTTTTCTAAAACATGTATTTATTTAGAACATGTACATGTGTGTGCACATGGGCACTTGTGTGCCATGGTGCAGGTGTGGAGGCCAGAGGACAATTTGGTGACATTGGTTCTCTCTTTCCACCATGTCACTCCTGGGGGTTGAACTCAGATAATCAGGTTTGGCAACAAGTACCTTTACACACCGAACCATCTTACTAGGCTCTAAGACACTTAAAAAAAAAAAAAAAAAAGCAAGCCGGGGGTGGTGGCGCACGCCTATAATCCCAGCACTTGGGAGGCAGAGGCAGGCGGATTTCTGAGTTCGAGTCCAGCCTGGTCTATAGAGTGAGTTCCAGGATAGCCAGGACTACACAGAGAAACCCTGTCTCGAAAAACAAAAAACAAAAACAAAACAAAACAAAAAGGCAAGAAAAGAAAGTTCTTTTTTCTAGATGCATGACATTGAAGAACTACTAGGCAATATGTTATGACTATGATTATTATTGGAGGCATGACTTTGCTATGTAACTCAGGTCAGCTTTAAGCTCTTGATCCTCCTGCCTCAGCTTCCCAAAGCCTGGAATTATACATGTGCCACTACAGCCAACACTAACCAAGTATTGAAAAATCAGTACTGCGAGGGAGCTGAATGTCTGTTGATACGGTGTTTAAAATTATGTTTTAAGCCCAGCTCCCTTGTTAGCAAGTTGAAATGAGAATGAAAATGCTTAGACATTTTTATTTATTTTATTATTATGGTATTAGAGCTTGAAACAAAAGCCTCCCTCCCCTAAGCCAGCCAAACACCTCCCACAGAGCCCCCTTTTTTCATTGCCTTGTATGGTAGTCCGGCCTAACCCTGCCTGAGGAGGACAGGGTTGTACCTCCCTTGTCTCCTGTCAGGGCTAGCCTCTTGCTTTGTGTGCATGCATAGGATCTGGCTATAGTCTGGGGCTACCCTCAAACTCTCCATCTTCCATCTTCAGCCTAGGAAAACTTGCAACTTTGAAATATCAAAAAGAGACAAGAGTATTGTATGAGTCAAAATTTTAGCACACTACTTTAACATCCATTCACTTTAAAAGTGATTTACGGGCCAAAGAGATGGTCCAGCAGTCAGGGACACTTACTGTTCTTACAGAGGACACAGGCTCAGTTCCCAGCATCTCCCCATCAAAGCTAACAATCTATAGTTCCAGTTCCAAGAGATCTGACACCCTCCTCTCACCTCTGCAGGCACTACACACACAAGCAAGCAAAAGACTTGCTTTATAAATATGAAAGGAACATAAACAACACTTTTAGAAAATGATTTGATTTTCCAATAAGATAGCACTATCCACCACTCAGCAAGTCTATCCAAACAGTGACTTACTGATATCTTTAAAATCACCACCAGGCATGAGGCATGAAGAAAAGACACTTGGGCCTTTTCAAAGGATGGGGAGGTTTTGTGTAAAGTTTTCTAATTTGTCCACCATTCCACAAACAGACTGCAAGAAGAAACCAGAGCAAAGCCTTACTGCAATGGAGTCCTCTCTATCTAAAAAGGAAATCGTTCCAGCTCAATATCAGATTAAAAGAATCCGAATCAGAAATGAAGGAAAGAGTATTTCTGTTCTGAGAAACAGAAGTGAGAGTTAAAGTATCAGGAGAAAGAAAATGGCAGGACTGGATTCCCTTTTGTATTTTTTAACAGACAGGGAAACTGAGGCATGGCCATTGCCACAGCCAAGCAAGAACAGTGAGTAATTACACTTCCTGCTTCCTGGGGTCTCTGCCAATTGCTTTTCTTATTGTACACATTTTTCTAGATATACATTATGGTTTTTTTTTTTTATGAAATCCTTTCCCCCTTCACGAAAACCTATAATTTTGGACAACTTTCAAATATTTTGTAAATGTCAAATCAGTAAAGCCCTTCCAGCGATCTTTTAATCTTTCATCCCCGCCCCTCTTTGCTTCAAGGATAAAGTTGCAAGTAAATCAAAGTTGGAAAGGCTGTCTAAACCTGATTGAGTGAATTAAATAAAACCACCCACAATGTGATGATTATTCCCCCGTTTCATAGTTTAAGAAAGTCAGAGCCCAAATAACTCCGAGAAAGTAATTCCCAGGGTAGCCTGTGAATGAAATCACTCCAAGGGCAGAGAGCAGCCTTGCCTCCCAGCTCCACCCCCCTGATTGTTCCTCTCCTATTACCTTGAGTCAATTCTCCCTTCTGCGTTCACCACATTCAGTGTGTGCTGGATTATCTGATGAATATTGGTTGCCTTCCTTTGGAACATGAACGTCCTTATTTTTCTTTTATTTCGTTATTCAGACAGGGCCTTATGATTGCAGTCAGGACTCCTCTCTATAGCTGAGGATGATCTTAAACTTCTCCCTCCCCACCCAAGGGGAGAACATAAATTCAATCCCCTACTACCACAAATTATGCAGCTTCCCCGCATCTGGAGAAATCACAGGGGGCAGCACATCTGGTGTGCAGTGGATAAGCCTCGCCCTGGGTAAACCATCTTCTTGATCCTGGTATTTCCCCTGCCAGGCAGGTATGAATAGAAACTTCTTGACAGCTGTGACTTGGACTGAATCTTTACTGTGGTGCCTGGTACCTCAGGGAGTGCAATCGCACTTAGCTGTTTTGTTGCAAGCTCGATTGTATTAAATTCCTACATGTGCCCTTCCCTGTTCTAGGGAAAATTGCCACTTTCTAGCTTCTGGGTCTCAAAGGCAGCAGACCATAGGGCTGGGTTCACCCAGGGTGTTTTCCCCAGCACAGAAGCCCAGCGCTTGCTTCATAGGCTGATAGTGTGTACTATAAGCTTCAGCTTTTTCACTTCGGCGAAGCACAGACTCCCACCCCCAAGTTATCATTTAGTTGTTATGACAAAGAGTAAGGGACACTGAATGACACTTTGGGTCCAAGCTGTAGTTCCCATTGTAAGGTCAAGGTAGTCCTTTAGATTTCTACATGTGTGACTGGGGTGCCATCAAAAAGGTGCTTGGGGGTGCACCTCTACATAGCTACGAGGGGGTGTTTTTATACATATACATATACATATACATATACATATACATATACATATACATATACATATACACATACACATACACATACACATACATATACATATACATATACACACACACACACACACACACACACACACACACACAGAGAGAGAGAGAGAGAGAGAGAGAGAGAGAGTTCTAAAGCAAACTTCTAAAATCATCTGTCTTCCCATTGCCTGTAATGTCAAGTTATCATGGATGGCTCAGGCTTTGGCAGAAGCAGGTGGCCCTGACTTCAATTTCCCTAGCCTGACTATTAATATCCCTTGCTAAAAGGCTGTCTTCATTAATTGATAGAAGACAGATTTCTAGCTAACCAATGAGAACTTGCACACTTTGAAAAAAGCGTCACTAGTTACAGTCGGAACATGGTCAATGAATGAAGCTGTGTGAGAAGCTGTGTGAGAGCTAGTGAGATAACGCCGAGGAAACAAAAGTCTTGCAATCTCTGTTTCTCCACAACCTGGGTTATTCCTGGGGTGTGCTTGTGTGCCTCTCCCAGGTGTAGTAAACAGCAGTAGGCTTACTTCAGATTACCCTGACATTTTACTCTTCTTTTTCAAAAACGTCTCCAAGCATGAGTTGTGCTTGTGACTGTATACGGCCTAAACGCAGGTGAACTTTGCCCTTGCTTAACACTCAGAATATAAATTGTCTGATGCCCTGAATAAAGTTTGCTATGCAATGAGATTTTAAGTCTGCCTCATTTTTAGGCTCCACTCTCCCAGGTTCACACTGCCAACTAGAGTGGTAACAGTTACCAAGGAATCAAAATCATCACACCCACTAGGTTGGCAGAATGATTAATAATTAACACGTGCGAGGAGTCAGGGACGCTCCATAGTGCTGGAGCAACAGCACTTAGAGCAAGCATGGTGGGCTGGCCATCTCTAAAGTGAAGGTGCGTTTTCCAATGTTAAATAATCCCCTGTCTCCTAAGGGCCTGGAGTGAAGCAGCCACACACAAGGGCACACGTGCAAGGATAGTCATCCCAAGGGAAAACTGGGAACAGCCAGTGTCCTGCTGTGGCAGAATGGATGAATACATTTTGGTATAGAGCATGGATACGCGGTATTTACAACATGACACCATTTGTGTGCCATTGCAAATGCACGAAGTCATATTACATAATATATGTGGAGATTAGGCACTTAGGAAAAGCATGTAAGACGGGCAGAGAGGATGCCCTATTTCAGAAAGGCAGTTAACTCTGAGAAGCTGGGGAAGAAGGTAGAGAACATCAAATCTTTAACATTTGATTTCCTTCTTTCTTGGCTTGAGTTAACTTCTCCCTTTGTAGGCTGCCTTCAAACACATGGCAATCCACCTGCCTCTTGCTCCCCTGACCCCCTTTCTCCCCTCCCCCAGCCCTCCCCATACTGTGCTTTCAACTCAACCTCCTAGGTAAGTGTCATTGAGCACCATCCTGACCCTATTAAATTAAAAGCAAACAAACAAACAAACAAACAAACAAACACCCCACTAAGCAAGTTGTGTCCCGGAAGCACAATGGGGCGACGGTTGATCTTCATTACGATTTGATTGCATTTGGAGCCACCTAGGAGACATAGGTGAATCCCACTGGGCGAAAATAAGACCACTACCACAATTTTTAAGCCAGATTTGAGGCAAGCTTTATTAATACTAGCCAGGATGATGGACGCTGTCCAGGTCCATACCTGGGATTTCCAGTGAATGGCACCAAATAACTTTAGTCATCTGCTTATAAAGGCAAAACCCATAAGGCTACGTACTTCCTGCCTTCATCCAGTCAGGGCCAAGCATACATCCTGATGTACTTCCTGCCTACCATGCCCGAGCACATCCTGTGCAACCAACCTTGTTTACAGAAGTAAAAACACAAGGTTTGTTATCTTACATGAACTACAGCCCCCAGCATTCCAGGAAAGTATCTGCCCTTGGGGAAGTGGGGCTTACAAGTTAGAGGCATGTTTGTTATATAGATCTCTTCAGGACAGTGATTTATTTTGTCACAAAGAAAGAAGTAACTAATGCACATAGGCATTTGATGTTTGCTCCTAGATATTTTTCTTCATGTTTGGAATTTTTTTTTTAAATGGTGTCTTGTTCTTTTACTTTGTGCCTCTATTTTTCCACTTTGTTTTGTCTTATTATGGTTTGTCTTTTAATTGTCTGCTTTCTAATGAAAGAGAAGTAAAGGGCGTGGATTTGGGTTCCAGGGAAGATAAAGATCAGGGAGGAGTTGGAGAGTAGACACCATGATCCAAATGTAGCGTATTAAAAAAATCTATTTTCAATTAAAATTAAATTATGAATAAAAAAATAAACAAATATTTTGTGACTGCCTTTAAAATAGAAATTATGTCAAAGTGTCTTGATTTAGCATTTTTACTCATGTATTTCATTTCCTCAATAAGACAAATCTATATTGTTTCAGAACAAAACCCCATTGCAATAAATGACAGTGGTGTGGTAACAGAAATATGCAGACACACATATCTTTGTAAGGAGGTGCTTATTGTTGATTGAGGTTGTAGCATATACCCCCCAAACTCAACTATTCCTTAAGGAGCCCATTCCTGATAATCAACTTCTCCATTTGGGGATTGGTTAGTGAGTCTTGAATGTCCTCTTAGGATTTAACAAGGGATTTTTCTCTTTTCTTTCACTACGTGGTGGAAGATGGATTGTGTGGCCAGTCTGTTGTCTACGCAGAACTTAACACACAGTCACACAGCCCCTCTCCTGTGCAAAGCCTTCTCAGGGAATTTTTACAGCCAGCCAGCTGCTACTTCTCAGTGGCTGGTTAGGGGTTAATGCCACATCTGGATCTACTCAGCCTGGGACCATTTGTGAAAGTCAATGGTGCACCAAGGCACTTCCCAGCAAGGAAGGCCCGCAGCACCACTGACTGCCTTTTGTCAGGCATAAATACAAGTGTCACCTCACTGTAGACCAAGTCAGAGTCATCCCGGTCCACCCCACCTTCCTTTCAACTATTTCCTCTGGATGGCGGATGCCGTTCCTACAAACATTGTCAGTTACTTTTGTTCAAAACTTCCAGGCTGTTACATTCCACAGGATCCTTCCTTAGAGGCTGGTGGGTCGCTGAGCCCCAGGGGCATGCCCTTTTGAGTGCGGGTGCCCTGTCTGAACCACTACCAGCACCACTACGGGTCTGATCCAAATTCTGTTGTACAGATGGACAGCTCTGACGAGCCAAGCCTGTGTTCTTTTTGCTCTTTCCAATTTGTTTTATTTTGCTTCCTTCTCTGAATCCCTGTAACAAATCCTTTCATTGGCATTCTTCTTTGGGCCTTTAGGGTGTGCCACCTTAGCTGCTGTTTCTGTTTCTATTGCTTTGTTTGATCAGGAGAAAAAAAAGTTGGTTCCTTCAGTCAGCTCCTTTGCACTTAGTTTCCAAGATAGTAAACAAATGAGGCCCCTCCAAGGCTCTGACACTGCACTGGGGAAAGCCATCACAGGAAAGCCTGCTAATCCTCCATGGACAAACTTTCCAAAGCTGGAATTTCCATCCTGGAGATGTTCTAGGTTGGCTTTTCTGTTTTGAGATAGAGTGTCACACTGTAGCCCAGGCTGGCTTCAAATTCCAACACTCCTCTGGCATCTGCCTTTCAAACACAGGGATTAGGTGTGTGAGCCCCCAAGCCCTGCTTTGCCTACAGATTTTCAAAGACTTAAAAACCATGAGCTTTCATGAATTTGGGATTTGAATTTCATACAGCACACAGTAGGCCAGTAAAGGTTTTATAATCATAGTAAAAATGTCCTTGGGTCTTAGCAAGTGACAATATCAACAGGACGTGTCTGCCTGGAGGGAGTGTCTGCCTACAGGAAGTGTCTGCCTACGGCTTATAAAGATTATCATTTGATTTCCACTATTTCCTAGTCAGGTCAGTAAAACCAGCTATCTCGAGAAGTCTTTTTTTTTTTTGCTCGGATGTCTGCATTTTAAGCATGTTAGAAGACTGTTAGAGTTTTTATTCTGAAGCTTCCTAGATTCTATACTTTTTTTTTTTTTTTGGTGAGACTTTAACCTGAAGGACACCACACAATGAGGTAAGAACAGACTCTCCTGCTGAGTGAGCCTGGGAGGCACAAAAGTTATCGGAAACTGATGGAGGCCCTGTCGGTTTAAAGCCCTCCTGTCTAGCCACTCTACACTCAAAGTGCTACATGTTGCCTAGTCGTGTGAAAATCATTTTAAAATAAATGCACATTTTTTTCACTTTGACTGTGAATTTTTACAAAGAATTGGAGAAACATGAAAAAGAAAATTAAACTAAATAGAGTTAGTAATTTATTAGCAAACTATTAATGTCTTGAGTTAGAGGCAATAGTGCAGCCTGTGCCCAGGGCACTGAGGGCTCTAGCTTTGAGTCCTAGGATCTCTCTCCCTCCATGCTCCGGTCCCCCTCTCTCTATCTGTCTCTCTCCCTCTCCTCTCCTTCTCTCTCTCCTCTCCCTCTATGCCCCCTTTCCCTCTCTCCCTCTTCTTTCCCTCTCAAATACATACATACATACATACATACATACATACACACACACACAGTGGTGAATTGAGCTCTGAGTTTTTAGTGTTTACATACTCTTGGAAATCTGTTAATTAGTATAATAAACTTGAGGCCTAAAACAGTGCTTCATTGAAATTGTATAAGGTGCTCCTTCAAAAAGCATTTCTGCTAGAAATACCTTAAAAGGATTGTGCACTGGGTGGGAGGTCCGTTCTAACAAGCAGCAAAACCCAAGCTTAAAGTTTTTGAAAACCTGGTTCCTGTTCATATGCAGTTCATTTTGGGTCATTCCCACACCTCCCTCGGCCCAGAAGAATCTTTGTTCCTTGTGGTTTCACTTCTAATTTTTACACTAATTTCTTCGTAAACAAATTTACAAATAATACATTTTAAATTTCAAGTGGATTTTCTTGCTTTAGTCTATTATTAGAATGTGTTGGCTCGTTTTATATCAACTGATAAGTTGAAAGGAGAGAGCCTCAACTAAGAAAACAACTCCATTATGTCCATCTGTAAGGCATTTTCTCAACTAGTGGTCCATGGGGAAGGGCCCAGGATTATGATGGATGGTGCCATCCCTGAGCTAGTAGTCCTAGGCTTTATAAGAAAGCAGATTAAGCAAGTCATGAGGAGCAAGCCAGTAGCAGCACTCCTCCATAGCCTCTGCATCAGCTCCTTCCCCCCTCTGGGGTCCAGCCCTGCTTTAGTTCCTGTCCTGACTTCCTTTAATGGTGAACATTGATATGGAAGTGTAAGCAGAATAAACCCTTTCCTCCCCAAATTCCTCCCTATGACGTTTCATCACAGCAACGGTAACCCTAAATAGAACATAGCATTACTTTAATGTTTTTCTAGTCCTGTTTTAATGAATGTTTCTCTGTGATAATTCTCAGAATTCAATTCACATTCAGTATCTAGTGTTTCAGGGTCTAGGCCAATGTTATAGTCCTTGGTCTCAGAAGTTAGGTGTTGGAACCTGCTGTGGTGGTTTACACTTTTTGTCTCAGTTCTCAGAAGGCAGAGGCAAGCAGGTGTCTATATGTTCAAGGCCAACTAAGGCTACATAGTGAGACCCTGTCACAGAAACAAAAACAACAAACCACAAAGTTAGGTGGTGAGCCAGGCAGGAGGTAGCTGTTGGTGAAGGAGTGACAAGACAGTTGTGGGGAAAACTACCGATTTCTTATTTGATCTGAAACTGGGTCTACAGAAAAGAACTCATGCCTGGTATTCAGTACTGGGTCAAAGGTTCACGGCTGGGGAAGTTAGAGTCACAGAGGTCACTTCACTAATTTTGTCTTGCTAATTGGGACATTTTCAAAATGCCCCTTGAATAGTTGTTTTTATACCTGTGGGTTAGTGCCTTGATCAAAGAAGCTTATCCTTACAGTGAGTGACAGTTGATGAAACTCATAGATGATGAGAACTAGGGGCTATTGTGTGTTAAACACTAAGGACATTCACACCACCCATTCCAAGGCTTTGAGAACATCACAGAGATGTGGGTGGGGGAGGGGAGGAAAGAGTGTGAAAGTTAGATGGTCTGGATCAAGACTGAAATGCTGTCTTGTGGACATGACGAGGCTGTGATAGTCGTGAACTCATAACTGTGGTTGCCTGCACAGAGAACACAAAACTAGAGCACTAAACCTTCAGTCAGAGATGAGGGAAGGGCTCATGGGGCTCTGTTTCAGCATGGTAGCTAGAATTATTGCGGGCTGCTATGAAGGAGATGAAGTCATTCTTTTTGGTCATGTATCCACTAAGGAGTGAAGTTACTCATTTTTCAGTGGATGCCGCCACACTGCGGCCCTCATTAAAGCCAGTGGTGACAAAGTGAAAAGGAACAAAACAAAGACAAGAAAATAAGACAAGGCTTTGGCAGCAGGAGAAGGGAAAGAGAGGGTGGAGGGATACACATATGAAACTGTCAGAGAAATTAATTTTCAAAAATTGGGTATTAGAATTTCACTTATAAAAGTCTCAAACTTGCCCTATGCATAAAATCCCTATTTCCAGGTAGTTTTTATTTCCCCCCCAGAGAGTTATTTGTGTCTCCTATAACTTGGCACTTCTAATAATGGATGTTGCTTTGGTTGACCAGTACTCTAGTTTTATTCAATGCTAATAGTCAATATACAATGTATTGGCCAAAGCAATGAATAACTCCAATCTCAGTTCTTCTCCGAAATTAACTTCTTGGCCCATCACTTGCCTCAAACTGGAGTTCTCACATTGATTTCTTGCCTCTTCCAAGCTCTTCTATAACAGTATACCCTAATGGGGAGGAGAATTCCAGCAATATTGGTACAGGTGAACATCCAAACAGCATCTGGTTGCAACAGGAAGCTGAGAATTGGCAGGTTTGTATAAAATAATCAGTGCCTATGCAGTAACTCCCACCCAGAAAAGAGCAGAGTACTGGGGTAGCAGAGTAATGTAGAATATCACTGTAAGATCTGGAAAGAGAACCCACTATGATACCCCTGGGGTGAGGGTGGGGAAACACATCATGTAGCCTCTTGGAAAGTCGCCCACATGATTGTTACTCCAATCAAATCCAGCTCCAGAAATGGTCTTAAGAAACAAAATGAAATTTGGAGCTGACTTTCCCATGGGTTTCCCCCTTGTAGATTGGACCACATGGTGAGGATGGATCCAGCCAATGCCAAACCCTGTTATGTCAGTAGATCATACTTAAGGACTCCAGCTCCAGGAACCACAATGGGGCAAAAATTGCATCAACACATTCTAACAGCTCCATTGTCTAGAGGGCTGGAAAAAGAAGAGGAGCCAGGGCAAACACGAGCTGCATAAAGAGAGATGCTGGCTGATGGGCTACAACTAAGAAGAGATAAAAGAAAAGTCTAGTGGGCCCGGGTGTTGTTGAGCTTAACATATCTTCAACACATGCCATAGGGTATGACATGTCGCTGGCTTTGCTCAGTCATTTAGAAGAAGAAAGCTTGGTCTGGAGTACAGCTAAGTGGTAGAGCACTTGCTCAACACTGTAACTGCCCGCAGTTACATCGAACGGGTTACTTGGAAGGGAAGCTGGGGATGTATGGGAAGGTGGCAAAAAGAGATGGAGACCAAGATAACACCTGCTATTGAAGGTCTCAAAGTTTAATGGAAAAAATCCAAATATATAGGCAGGGGAAAAGGCTAGAAGCTTCTCAGCAGAACTGGTTCAGTTGCTCCACAGGTGGCTAGTGTTTCTCAGGAAACTGCAGGGCCTTGAAGAACAATGGGCTTCACCTTGGTCTGAGCACTCCACCCTAGGCAGAGGGGATTATGGCTGACACAGGAGTTCCCGCTCAAAGGCTGGGAAAAAACTTCACATTGGTCAATGTCAAGTTCCTGCCAGGTGGCATGGCACGTCAATAAGGCTCTCTTACACAACACCTAAGAGGTCCTAGGGTCAAACCTTAGTAATCCAAAGAGAAGAAAAGTGGGTGGAATTCACTGGACCATAGCCTGCTTCTGTTAGTGACTTCTAAATTATTAAAAAAGACATTGTCAAAATGATTGCTTTCTTGGGAGAAGAGGATCCGAGAATGGAGTCAAGTGTGTTAACCATCTTTTTTTGTAAGGCACTAGGAGAGTTAAATAGTTCTTGATGGAGAGTGTGTATGTATGACAGACTTCCTGGATGGAAACAACACACACACACACACACACACACACACACACACACATACACATTCACATATATACCTCATAAAACAAAGACATACACATAACACACATACATTCACATTCACATATACACCACATAAACACACACAGACATACACACAACAAATATGCATTCACACATATATCACATAAAACACACAGACATACACACAACACACAGACACATAACACAGACACACAACACACAGGCACACACACATATGCACACATACATGCATGCACGCACACACAATTTATTCACCACAGAAAAGGAGCCTTGAACAAATCAAAGTAACAACTGCACCAACGTCCAATTTAGTGAAGCTGTGAGTTTTACTGGGCTTCCTTACAGGAAAATGGGCGAGGGGTTACTTACAGGAGCAGAAATGGCTCAAACCCAGCTGCTTCACAAGAGCCCACTCCATCATGAGCACCAGCTCATGAAAGCTGGAAACCTGGAGCACACCTGCAGATAGCCCAACAGGTTGGAGAGTGTCTTTTCCAGTGGCTAAGTGGGGCAGAGCCTTTTTCTAGTTGGCTCTGCTTGTCCTTGTTTCCTCTTCAGCAGTCCAGGTGGTCTCTCCTCCTCAGACTGTTTGTGCAGCCTCTGCTTCCTCCGGGCTGCTTGGATTGAACCTCTTCCAAGCAGCTCAGTTCATCTGAGAGTCTTTGCAGCTCAACTTGTCTAAGAGGGAGACTGATCAGTCCTTACTGCTTATATACTCTTAGAGAAGGAGGAGCCTAATAAATCTGGTCAGTTTTAGGGATTTCCTGAAGCTAGCTTGTGTCGTTTACTTCCTGTCTTACTAACTTTTCCAGAAGAATAGAATGTTTTCTCAGAGGATGCTACACAACACAAGAAGATGAGTTGGCTGTAAAGGTGAACTTTTCCTCAAGAAAGAACTTTCAGAAGGAGCTCTAGTACAAAGTAGACAGCTTGAACATGGGGAAGTGCGGCAAGTTCTGTTTAAGGCCTGCCCTGGATCACTGGAGGTGTGGTTTCAGTCTACAAACAGCCTTTCAGCCTTCATGTTGACTCTTGGCCATCAGGTTCTTTTTTTTTTTTTTTAAAGATTTATTTATTTATTTTATGTAAGTACACTGTAGCTGTCTTCAGACACTCCAGAAGAGGGAGTCAGATCTCATTACGGATGGTTGTGAGCAACCATGTGGTTGCTGGGATTTGAACTCAGGACCTCTGGAAGAGCAGTCAGTGCTCTTAACCACTGAGCCATCTCTCCAGCCTGGCCATCAGGTTCTTAAGCTTTTGCTAAACTATTCTATTGTGCAATTGTGTATATTCACTGGTTTACTTGATTACTCCTTTATGGACAACACTCTGCCTAGAGTTGAGGAAGGTTAGTAAGAGAAATATACACTAAGAGTCGTGTTGTACACCTTTGATCCCAGCACTCAGAGGCAGAGGCAAGTAGATCTCTGGGAGTTTGAGGCCAACCTTGTCTAGGTCTCTGGAGCAAGTTTCAGGACAGCCAGGGCTACATGATAGAGAGACCTTGTCTCAAAAGAAAAGGTGTAAACTACAATTGTTTCTTATAGCAGCTCAGCAGCCCACTTTGCTCTTCATCTCATGTTTATGAAAATCTGTGTTTTGGAGGACAGCTGGGTCTAAATAACCTAGGGAAATCAATGCATGGGTGGTGAAACTTAAAGTCTTGAGCAACATTGTAAATACTCATGAAAACGTTTTGCATCTTCAGTTTCATTTTTTTAAAATATTTTTAAAATTAAATGACTGGAATGGGAATGTAGCTTAACTACAGACGCTTGCCCAGCTCAGGAAAAGCTCTAGCATGATTGATAATGATGATGATAATAATAGTAATAGTAATAATAATAATAATAATAATAATAATAATAATAAATAACCAAGGGTTAGAAATGTTGCTTGGTGTTGGAGAGCTTGCTTAATATGTGTAGGACTCTGGGCTTGATTCCCAACACTGCAGTAAGACAAATAAAATAAAAATTTTAATTAAATAGTTAACCAGGTGTGCTAGCACACTCCTATAATTCCTGCACTCTGGAAACAGGAGCAGGAGGATCGCAATTTAGGAACCAGTTGTGGCTACAGAGGGAAACCTTGTCACAAGACAAAACAACCAAACAAGCACGTGACGATCACAGAAGGTAATCAGAGAAGAAAAGCTCATTGCTGGCATTAAACCTGTCACCTCTCTAACTCCTGCCATGCATTTCATTAGCACTAAGTTCCTATGTAGCCCATTTCTCTGGTCACAATAGCAGAATGGTTGGTATCCAGTACAGAGAAAGGTGTCTTCTCACTCAGAGAGTTGTCTGTCCAGTCCTGCTGCTTTTAAACCCCACGAGAAGGGCGCTTTATGCCTTCAAATGTTTCCTTTTCTACTGAGTAAATATATTTTCTTCCAAGTCAGTCCCAGCACAGAACACTCAGGGGCATTCAGAGGGAGAGTCCTGGATGTGACCTTTGTACAGCATTCTGAACACTAAAGGGGAAGAAGTGAATGAATCAATAGCATGAGTTTGGTACCATGATAACTCTATGTTGGAATATTCCTCATTCGGGACATATACACATAGATGTGCCTTGCATGGCTTAGTGAAAGATGACTAACAGTTTTTACTCAGCCAGGTGTCCCTGGAGAATCTTAGTTTCAGGTAGAGGGCATCAAGTACCTAGAGACAGGATGGAGAGCAAACAGATCTGGGGACCCACTTGGCATCTTGGCTGGAGGGCATGCCTCAGTCCCTCTGACAGAGGAGCCCAAGGAGAAGGCTCTCAGAGACCCTGGGCCTAAAGGCTGTTGGTCAGCCATAGTGATTTCACAGAGGAAGAAATTGGTGCATGGTATGCGTGAAGAGGAAAGCAGGAAAGGTCAGATGCTTTGCGTCGTCCCCCTCTCTTCCCACCCCCCATCTCTCCCACCCCCGCCTCCACTATGAAAGTTTTCCTTAATGAACTAAAGAAGAGAATCAGAGACATTAAGAAGTTTATCCAGGATTTTTCTCTCCGGTGACTGTGCAAGGTGGGTATGGCCAGGAGTAAAGGGAGCACAGGAGTGGCACAGCAGCTGGGACAGGGCCTTCAGGGCTCCTGATGCACCCAGGAGCTGGGCTGCTCCACAGCCATCTGTGTACCAGCCCTGCCAGGATAGAACTGGTCTCCAGGGAGTGCTTTGACTCCCAGGTTTGGAGGTGAGACCACCATTTTCTCTCCGGTGACTGTGCAAGGTAGGTCTGGCCAGGAGCACAGGGAGCACAGGAGTGGCAGAGAAGCTGGGACAGGGTCCTTCCGGGCTCCATCTGCACCCAGGAGCTGGGCTGAGCCACAGCCCACTGTGCCAAGGGAGAACTGGTCTCCCAGGGGTGCTGAAACAGCTTGCAGGCCCACAGGAGGGAAAAGCTTCAGCAGAGACAGTGGAACCAACTAACACCAGAGATAACCAGATGGTGAAAGGCAAGTGCAAGAACATTATCAACAGAAACCAAGGCGACATGAGACCATCCAAACCCAGTTCTCCCACAACAACAAGTCCTGGATACCCCAACACTCTGGAAAAGCAAGATTTGGATATAAAGCAGAGCTCATGATGCTGATAGAGGTCTTCAAGAAGGACATAAATAACTCCCTTAAATAAATACAGGAAAATACAACCAAACAGGTGAAGGAATTGAACAAAACCATCCAGGATCTAAAAATGGAAGTAGAAACAATAAAGAAATCACAAAGGGAAACAACTCTGGAGATAGAAAACCTAGGAAAGAAGTGAAGAGTCATAGATGCAAGCATCACCAACAGAATACAGGAGATAGACGAGAGAATCTGAGGTGCAGAAGATACCATAGAAAACGCTGACACAACAGTCAAAGAAAATGCAAAATGCAAAAAGCTCCTAACACAAAACATTCAGGAAATCCAGTTTACAATGAGAAGACCAAACATTACAGGTATAGAAGGGAGCAAAGATTTCCACCTTAAAGGACCAGTAAGTATCTTCAACAAAATTATAGAAGAAAACTTCTCTAACCTAAAGAGATGCCCATGAACATACAAGAAGCCTACAGAACTCCAAACAGACTGGACCAGAACAGAAAGTCCTCCTAGCACATAATAATCAAAACATCAAATGAACTACACAAAGGAAGAATATTAAAAGCATGGCTCAGCAGTTAAGAGCACTGACTGCTCTTCCAGAAGTCCTGAGTTCAAATCCCAGCATCCACATGGTGACTCACAACCATCTATAATGGGATCTGATGCCCTCTCCTAGTGTGTGTCTGAAGATAATTACAGTGTACTCACATTAAAGAGAGGGAGGGAGGGAGGGAGGGAGGGAAGGAGGGAGGGAGAGAGAGACAGAGAGACAGAGAGACAGAGAGACAGAGAGACAGAGAGCGCCTACTTATGTGTGGGGGCTTTAATCCCAATGCCATGAAGGCAGAAACAGATATTTCTAAGTGAGTTCGAGGTCAACCATATGAGAACCTGTCTGAATAAAAACATCACTCAACAAAAAGCAGTAAGGGAAAAAGGGCAAGTAATATATAAAGGCAGACTTACACCAGACTTCTCACCAGATACGATGAAAGCTAGAAGATTCTGGGCAGATCTCATACAGACCCTAAGAGAACACAAATGCCAGCCCAAAGTACAATACCCAGCAAAACTCTCAATCATCATAGATGGAGAAACCAAGATATTCCATGACAAAAACAAATTTACACAATATCTTCCCACAAATCCAGCTCTTCAAGGGATAATGAATGGAAAACACCAACAAAAGGAGGGAAACTACACCCTAGAAAGAGCAAGAAAATAATCATCTTTTAACAAACCAAAAAGAAGAGAACCACACAAACATAACTCCACCTCTAATAACAAAAATAAAATGGAGCAACAATCACTTTTCCTTAATATCTCTTAATATGAATGGACTCAATTCTCTAGTAAAAAGACATAGAGTAACAGACTGTATAGATAACCAAGACCCAACATTTTGCTACATACAGGAAACTAACCTCAGGTACAAAGACAGACACTACCTCTGAGTAAAAGGCTGAAAAACAATTTTCCAAACAAATGATACCAAGAAACAAGCTGGTGTAGCCATTCTAATGTTGAATAAAATTGACTTTCAAACTAAATTAATAAAAAAACATGAGGATGGACACTTGATACTCATCAAAGGAAAATCTACCAAGATGAACACTCAATTCTGAACATCCAAATACAAGGGCACCCACATTCATAAAAGAAACTTTACTAAAGCTCAAAGCATGCATTGCACCTCACACAATAATAGTGACAGACTTCCACACCCCACTTGCATCAATGGACAGATCAGGGAAACACAAACTAAACAGAAGTTTACTTTTAGTGAAACTAACAGAAGTTATGAACCAAATGGATTTAACAGATATCTATCGAACATTTTATCCTAAAACAAAAGAATATACCTTCTTCTCAGCACCTCACAGTACCTTCTCCAAAACTGACCATATAGTCAGTCATAAAACAGACCTCAACAGATATAAGAAGATTGAAATAATCCTATGCACCCTCTCAGATCACCACAGATAAGGCTGGTCTTCAATAACAACAACAACAACAACCAAGCAAACAAACAAACAAAACAAAACAAAAAACACCAGAAAGCCCACATACACATGGAAACTGAATAAAATTATACTCAATGATAACTTGGTGAGGGAAGAAATAAAAAAATAAATTAAAGATTTTTTAGAATTTAATGAAAATGAAGGCACAACATACCCAAGCTTATGGGACACAATAAAAGCAGTGCTACAAGGAAAACTCATAGCTCTGAGTGCCTCCAAAAAGAAAATGGAAAGAGCATACACTAGCAGTTTGACAGAACATCTGAAGGCTCTAGAACAAAAAGAAGCAAATACACCCAAGAGGAGTAGACAGCAGGAGATAAAAAAAAAACTCAGGGCTGGGGGCTGGAGAGATGGCTCAGCGGGAAGAGCACTGACTGCCCTTCCAAAGGCCATGAGTTCAAATCCCAGCACCCACATGGTGGCTCACAACCATCCATAAAGAGATCTGACGCCCTCTTCTGATGTCTGAAGACAGCTACGGTGTACTTACATATAATAAATAAATCTTTAAAAAAAAACAAAAAAAACAAAAACAAAACAAAAACAAAACAAAAAAACAACTCAGGGCTGAAATCAACCAAGTAGAAACAAAAAGAACTATACAAAGAATCAATCAAACCAGGAGCTGGTTCTTTGGAAAAACAACAACAACAACAACAACAAAATAGATTAAACCCTTAGCCAAACTAACCAGAGGGCACAAAGACAGTATCCAAATTAACAACATCAGAAACCAAAAGGGAGGCATAACAACAAATACTGAGGAAATCCAAAAAATTATCAGGTCCTACTACAAAAGCCTATACTCAACAAAACTGGAAAATCTAGATGAAATGGACAATTTTCTAGACAGATACCAGGGACTAAAGTTAAAGGAGGATCAGATAAATGATCTAAACAATACCATAACCCCTAAAGAAACAGAAGCAGTAGTTAATAGTCTCCCAACCAAAAAAAGCCCAGGACCAGATGGGTTTAATGCAGAGTTCTATCAGACCTTCAAAGAAGACCTAATACCAATACTCTTCAAACTATTCCACAAAATAGAAACAGAAGAAACACTACTCAATTTGTTCTATGAAATCACAATAATGATTATACCTAAACCACACAAAGACCCAACAAAGAAAGAGAACATTAGACCAATTTCCCTTATCAATATCGATGCAAAAATATTCAATAAAATTCTTGCCAACTTAAAGCAAGAACACATCAAAATGATCATCCACCATGATGAAGTAGGCTTCATCCCAGGGATGCAACGATGGTTCAATATACAGAAATTCATCAATGTAATCCACTATATAATCAAACTCAAAGAAAAAAAAACACATGATCATTTCATTAGATGCTGAGAAAACATTTGACAAAATCTGACACCCCTTCATGATAAAAGTCTTGGAAAGATAAGGAATTCAAGGCCCATACATAAGCATAGTATAAGCAATATATAGCAGTCCAGTAGCCAACATCAAACTAAATGGAGAGAAACTTGAAGCAATCCCACTAAAATCAGGGACTAGACAAGACTGTCCACTCCCTCACTACCTGTTCAATATAGTACTCGAAGTTCTAGCCAGAGTAATTAGACGATAAAAGGAGGTCAAAGGAATACAAATTGGAAAGAAAGAAGTCAAAATATCACTATTTGCAGATGATATGATAATATACTTAAGTGACCCAAAAAACTCCACCAGAGAACTACTAAACCTGATAAACAACTTCAGCAAAGTGGCTGGATATAAAATTAACTCAAACAAATCAGTAGTCTTCCTATACTCAAAGGATAAAGAGGCTGAGAAAGACATTAGGGAAATGACATCCTTCACAACAGTCACAAACAATATAAAGTATCTTGGTGTGACTCTAACCAAGCAAGTAAAAGATCTGTATGACAAGAACTTCAAGTCTCTGAAGAAAGAAATTGAAGAAGCCCTCAGACTATGGAAAGATCTCTCATGCTCATGGGTTGACAGAGTTAATATAGTAAAAATGGCCATCTGGCCTAAAGAAATTTACAGATTCAATGCAATCCCCATCAAAATTCTAACTTAATTCTTCATAGAATTAGAGCAATTTCCAAATTTATCTGGAATAACAAAAAACCTAAGATAGCAAAAACTATTCTCAACAATAAAAGAACCTCTGGCAGAATCACCATCCCTGACCTCAAGCTATACTACAGAGCAATAGTGATAAAAATTGCATGGTATTGGTACAATGACAAGCAGATAGATCAATGGAATAGAATTGAAGACCCAGAAACTAACCCACACACTTATGGTCACTTGATCTTTGACAAAGGAGCTAAAACCATCCAGTGGAAAAAAGACAGCATTTTTAACAAATGGTGCTGGTTCAACTGGCAGTCAACATGTAGAAGGATGCAAATTGATCCAGTCTTATCTCCCTGTACAAAGCTCAAGTCCAAGTGGATCAAGGGCCTCCACATAAAACCAGATATACTAAATCTAATAGGAGAGAAAGTGGGGAAGAACCTAAAACACCTGGGCACAAGGGAAAATTTCCTGAACAGAAAATCAATAGCTTATGCTCTAAGATCAAGAATTGACAAATGGGACCTCATAACATTGCAAAGCTTCTGTAAGGCAAAGGACAGTGTCAATAGGACAAAATGGCAACCAACAGATTGGAAAAAGATCTTTACCAATTCTACATCCGATAGAGGGCTAATATTCAATATATACAAAGAACTCAAGAAGTTAGACTCTAGAGAACCAAATAACCCTATTAAAAATGGGGTACAGGACTAAACAAAGAATTCTCAACTGAGGAGTACCAGATGGCTAAGAAGCATCTAAAGAAATGTTCAACATCCTTAGTCACCAGGGAAATGCAAATCAAAACAACCCTGAGATTCTACTTCACACCAGTCAGAATGGCTAAGATCAAAAACTCAAGGGATGGCAGATGCTGGAGAGGATATGGAGAAAGAGAAACACTCCTCCATTTTTGGTGAGATTGCAACCTGGTAAAACCACTCTGGAAATCAGTTTGGCGGTTCCTCAGAAAATTGGACATAGTACTACCCGAGGACCACTCCTGGGCCTATACCCAGAAGATGTAATAAGGATACATGTTCCACTATGTTCATAGCAGCCTTATTTATAATAGCCAGAAGGTGAAAAGAACCCAGATACCCCTCAACAGAGGAATGGATACAGAAAATATGGTACATTTACACAATGGAGAACTATTCAGCTATTAAAAACAATGAATTCATAAAATTCTTAGGCAAATAGATGGAGGTAGAAAATATCCTGAATGAGCTAACCCAATCACAAAAGAACACACATGGTATGCACTCGCTGACAAGTCGATATTAGCTCAAGAGCTCAGAATACCCAAGATACAATTCACAGACCACATGAATCTCAAGAAGAGGGAAGACCAAAGTGTGGATACTTTGATCCTTCTTAAAAGGGGGATCAAAATACCCATGACTCACAGTCAACCAATAGACTGAACATAGGGTCCCCAATGGAGGAGTTGGAGAAAGGATCCAAGGAGCTGAAGAGCTTTGTAGCCTCATAGGAGGAACAATAATATGTATCAACCAGTACCCCCAGAGCTCCCAGGGAATAAACCACCTTCCAAAGAGTATACATGGAGGGACACATGGCTCCAGCTGCATATGTAGCAGAGGATGGTCTTTTCAGACATCAATGAGAGGAGAGGCCATTGGTCCTCTGAAGGCTCAATGCCCCAGTGTAGGGGAATGTCAGGTCAGGAAAGTGGGAAGGGGGGTTGGTAAGCAGGGGGAGGCTGGCTGGGATAGGGGGTTTTCAGAGGGTAATGCGGACAGGGGATAACATTTGAAATGTAAATAAAGCAAATATCTAATAAAAAAAAAAAAGAACTGGGGGAAAAAAGAAGTTTATCCAGGGACCTGTGTGTGTTTAAAACATTAGCATCTTGGTGTCAATCCAGAGCACCCTAAGTCGTTAGGAGATTTCCCCTGGAGAGCCGAGTGCTACCTCTGCTGAGACACTGACCTGGGGTAGCTTTGAGACATCTTTGTTTGAACTGTTGAAGAAAGAGAAAGAAAGAAAGAGAGAGAGGGGGGAGGGAGGGAGGGAGGGAGGGAGGGAGGGAGGGAGGAAGGAAGGAAGGAAGGAAGGAAGGAAGGAAGAAAGAAAGGGAGAGGGGGAAACAGGAGGAGAGAGGGGGAGGGGGAGAGAGAGGGAGGGAGAAGGAAAGAAAGAAAGGAAGGAAGGAAGGAAGGAAGGAAGAAAGAAAGAAAGAAAGAAAGAAAGAAAGAAAGAACAAAGAAAGAAAGGCGGGCTTATCTTCAGGGTGATTGTCTTCAGGGTGAAGATCAGGGTCCAATAAGGGTGTGGTGGCTCATACCTGTAACCTTAGCACTTGGGAACTAAGGCAGAAGATTGAGTTCAAGACTGGGCTATAGAGTGATGATGTGCTTCATGAATAAGACTAAATACATAAATGAGAGAGAGAGAGAGAGAGAGAGAGAGAGAGAGAGAGAGAGAGAGAGAGAGAGAGAGAGAAGAGGGAGGAGAAGGGAAGGAAGGAAGAAAGAAAGAGAAAGAAAGGGAAGAAAAGAAAAAAGGAAAGGAAAGGAAAGGAAAGGAAAGGAGAGGAAAGGAGAGGAAAGGAGAGGAGAGGAGAGGAGAGGAGAGGAGAGAAGAGAGGAGAGGAGAGGAGAGAACAGATAGTGGTTTGAGATGTGATAGTCGTGTCGTCCTTGGCTGAGTTGGAACAGGTTGACTGATGGGCTGGCCTACGTCATTTTGGTCCTTAAAGCAGGGACTATGAGGTGTAGCTGTCTCTGGAAGCACATATGGCCCTGTGCAGAATCTCCTGGTAGCCAAGCAGAGTGTACAGACATTTCTTTTAGCTTATACCGTTTGGGCCCACACAGTATTTAAAAATAACTAACGTAGTTGCCAATGTGTTAAAATTTTAGTTTTTATCCTCGCTTCAAACAAAAACAAAAGCCTGGCCAGTGAGGTGGGCGTCCATCTTCAGCAGCAGTGGACTGGGGGTCCCTCTAGGCTGCTTGCTGCCCTGGACCATACACCCTGCCTGTGTGGACACACCTTCATTCCCCTACCCTAAAGTCTGTGAAGCCCTGTGCTGAGGGCTTTATAACCACCTCTGCCATTCAACACATCTCTCTGAGCTCTGCTCTGCCTGTCAAAGTCCTGTTTCTCCTAGGTGGCCTCTGGGTTAATTCAGCTGTCTTCACACCACCTGTCTAACCCAGTGCTGGAGTGACCACCCCACGGTGTGTGCTGATTTACTCAGCGTTTTCTGCAGTGACTAGAAAGAGAGCATTTAGGTAATATGGGGCTGGGTGCCATGGTGCCCATTTGTAACCCCAGCACTCAGGAAGCTGAAGCAGGAGGATTAAGATCAAGGCAAACTAGGAAGGGAAGGAGGGGGGGAGGGAAGGGAAAGAACCAGACAGAAGGAGATTTTGGGCTTTCAGTGAATTCCGTATGTGCCAGCAAGGTCAACCTCAGGGTCCCCCCATCACTTCTTGAGGATGAGACAAGCCCCAAATCCCAACCCCTACTTGTTGGAGAGGTGGGAGTGTTCACACCCTCCTGCCAGAGGTCATTTTAGGAAAAGGGAGACTTTCCCACCTGCCACTCACTTCTGAGGAACAGCCCTCAGGACTTAAGTCTTCTCCAGGCCTCCTTCCAGGGCCCGGCCAGCCATGACTGGTTCTCTAGCATGTGAGGAGACTTCCAGAACCACCTGGAGAACTCAATAGAGCTCGACGCTGGCCAAGCGCCTGGCACCGCTTAGGGAAACATCCGGCTTCTCCGGGGCCCTGCAGGTACAGCTTCAAGGTCAAAGCTGGAGGGTGGCAAAGACAGGGTTGCCAGACCTGAAATCTTGCAACCCTGGGACCAGTTCTCTGCCATTTTGCCCTCTCAACCCGCTTCACCCGGGACTGCTGCTGTATTCTTACTGCGAGCACCAGACGCAGCTGCCCCCTTAAGACTTTTAGGGAGGTCTCATGTTTAAGTGTGAAACTCTGGGAACCCTGAGGGACTGATAGCACCGGTCAACAAACCTCCCCCAGCGTCCTCTACGTTTTGTTTACCCGGAAGTTACTGTATGAATTCTCAAAAATTTTACTATAATCTCTATGGGGCAGGGGGAGAGAAGGGGGAGGGAAGGGAGGGACTATAGGGGAAGAGAGGAGGGGGGGAAGGCAATGGCAGAGGAAGAGTGGAAGAAATTGGTTCCTTAGAGTTACAGCTTCCCTGACTAACATTTCTAGGTTGACTGCGTTTCCAGGAGTGTGAGATTTGACCAGCCAAACTCAAAATATTCCGTACACAATCTGTCAGCCTACAGAGTCAGGGCGGAAGGGAGCAGAGATAGGAAAACAGAGCATGCAGTTCAATGCTCAAAAATAAAACCGATGATCTGCGTAAGTGTGAAGATTGTGATTCTATAGGGAAATTACATAACAGGAATGATTGTCGCCGAGTGTGGCGTGCCTGCTACAGATCAGCTAAGGGCATATGGGTTCACTGAGCCACACCCTGGTGGGTCCTCAAAGGCCTCGGGAAAGGGTTAATACTGTACAACTGTTTGTCAAGGACTGGTCAGAGGTTGCAGAAAAAGGGATTTTCCTTGCAAAATCCACTGCTGGGAGTTTTTAACCACAAAGATAAAATTATATCCATCAGGAAAAGCTTTCTGAACTTGTCATTTAAAATGGTTTATTTTCTGCATAATGGTGACCCACCCAGCCTTTGTCCAGACAGGACTGCATCTCATTTCTAGCGTCCTGGGCTGCCTTGCTGCATGGCAGAAGCACTGGATGTTTGCTTGAGGGATGGATGAGTGGCAGGATAGACTCAGGAGCTGGCACGCTGGCTCTTCTGTCTGCACGCATCACTTCAAGGGGCGCCTCCAAGCCTAAGCGTCTCTCCTGCCCTGGCCATCCATCTTGGTGGTAATGCTCTGCTCGGACATCTGGGTAGAATGGCTTTGCTACTGTGACCCTGTGCCTGTCCTTGGCCCCGTCAAGCCAGTTCTGATAACAGTAAGGGATGTAACACAAACAAAGATCTTAAGGGGCTGCAGCTATGCCTCAGTGTGCAAGCACTTGCCACCATCAGCAAGGCACTGGTTCAAATCCCCAGCAAGATAAACACGCAAAACAAAACAAAACAATAACAATAACAACAAAACAAGTTCTTAGCAAAGGAACACGGGGGCAGAGTAGCTGGAAATTACATATGAAATTGTCAGGTAAAAGCTTATCTCAAGAGACTATTTGTGTGTGTGTGTGTGTGTGTGTGTGTGTGTGTGTGTTTGTGTGGATATGCACATGTATGAGTGGGTGCTCTTACACATATGTGCATAAATATATGTGGACAGCACAGGTCAACTTCAGGTGTTGTTTCTTAAGAGCTAGAGCTGTTCCTTAGTTCCCGAAACAGGGTCTCTCATTGGCCAGGGGCCCACTTAGTACTCTAGGCTGGCAGGTCATCAAGCCCCAGGGATTAGCTGTCTCCCTTTCCCCAGGACTGGAATTACAAGTGTACATCACCACTGTGGGTCTTCTCACACGGGTTCTGGGTATCAAACTCAAGTCCTCATGCGGGCTCCAAGGAAACTCCCACCAACAAGGCAACCTGGGAGTACCATCACAGAAGGCTGTAGAGCCTGTTCTCCCTCCGAAATGGGGCAGGTGACTTCCTTCTTGACACTGTGACATCGGGTGGGACAGGGTTAAGCCTGGTGGATTTGAGCAGCAGTATGACAAACCTCAGAACCCTGCAAGCTGCACTTCTACCCACCGTCTGCCACGCTGGAAATCAGCCATCGGAGTGACTTGGCTTTTTGCATGTGCTTATTGGTGGAACAAGGTTTAGATGAAAAGCTTTGAAGTGAATTCCTGGTCACTTTCGTATTTCCACGCACGTCACCAGCCGGCCAGTTTGCTCCTCCTTGAAACCATGACACCTCGAAATGGCCAGAACAAGATGGCACTGCTCACAGAAAGGAAGAAGAGGCCATGATATCCAGGAAGCTGTCCTGACTTGAGTGGCAGGGCTGCCTTCCAGCCTTGCAGAGAGAGACAAGAAGGCAATGGAGATGGGTCCAGGGAGGGTTTTATGGGGGTGGCTGGGAAATGTAGTCTTTCTGGGCTGTTTCCTGACAGATCCTGAGCAACGTGAAATCAGAGGCTAGAAAAACAAATCTCTTTAGAAATCAAATTCAGGAATAAAATGTTTCAACTTTCCAAGTGGGGGTGGAATAGAACATTCAGCGGGCAAGAGAAGCATCTGGAAGTTAGGCACTCAGAGAGAGGCACTGCATATGCTGCTTAAAACTGAGATTACAGCTCTACCCTTCACCGCCCATCGGTGACTCAGATCTTTCCAAGTCCTGGCTTTCTCACTGTGCACAGGGGCAAACAGAGTATCCAGCTCTCCGGGCTGTGATGGAGATGTAATGGTAAATCCTTATCAAGGTGGAAAGCCTGGTATAAGTTCAATAACTAAGTTCAGGTACTGGTAGTGACCCTTGCAAGGTGGGCATGGAGATGTGCTGCTCTGAGACGCAGAACCAATAGTGTCTGTGAACAGAGGCAGAGAGGGAGAGAGAACTTAGGGAACTGACTCTCGTGGTTATGGAGAACAGCAAGTTTAAATCCTTCAGGGTGGAGACCCTATGTTGCAATTCAAGCTCCCCCAAACAATCAGCTACAGACTCCTTCTTGGTGGGTAGCAGCAGGGGACGGTCTAGTTTGAGTCTGTTGCCATAATTAATACCATGGTCAAAGCAATATAGAGAAGAAATGGACTTATTTCAGCTTGCAGGTTACAGTCCACCATTGGAGGAAGCCAGGGCACGAACTGAAGCAATAATTTAAGTCAGAAACAATGAAGGAACACTGCTGGCTGGCTTACTCACAAACTGTAACTTGGATAGCTCCCGTATACAGTCTAGCACTGTATAAGGAATAGTACTGCCCACAGTGGGCTGAGCCTCCCACAAATTAATCTGAGGAACCCTTCAGTTGAAACTCTCTTCGCAGGTGACTCTTGCCTATGTCAAGTGGGCAGTTAAAGCTAACTGGGACAGGAGTTATCAAACTTGTGTTCTATTTAAGCTTTCAATTGATTGGATGAGGCCCTTCATATTAAGGAACTTACTCAAAAGTGCCTACTGACTTTTTTCTGTAGTGGTAGTTGGTCTTTTAGAATGTTTATCGTATTTATTTGTTGTTTTTGAGATAGTATCTCTATATTGGTCAGGTTAAACTTAAATTCCTAAACTTAGAAGTCATCCCACTTCAGCCTTCTCAGAGGCTATTGCTACAGGACTGTAGCATAACACCCGGCTTAAAGTCTACCAACTTAAGTGTCGCATCTAAAAACCTCATAGGAACATCCAGAATAACCCTTGATTATATTTCTGGTCACTGTGGCACAACTACATTAACACATGAGATTAACCGACATTTTAGGAGTGACTAGCCCTATTTTATTTTTATTGATTTATTTAACTTATTTACACTTGGGTTTTTGAAACAGGATCTCACAAATATAGCTCGTGTTAGCCACCAACCCAGGATCCCTCCACCTCAGCTTCCCAAATGCAGTGATTATGGGTATATGTCTTCACCCCCAGCAACTTACCCTCATTTTGCATGTGATTAGGATCAGAAGACATAGCAGCTGGGACTGGAAAGGTCTTGAGGAAGCTGACTCCAGAGACAAGGCTGTTTACTCAGGGTTTTGGAGTTCCTTAAGGTGGGGTACTTCTCAATCTGTGGGTCACAACCCCTTAGAGGTTCAAACAACTCTTTTACAGGGGTCACATATTAGATACCCTGCATATAAGATATTTGCATTATGATTCATAACAGTAGCAAAATTACAATTTTATAAAGTAGCAAAAAAATAATTTTATAGTGGGGGGGAGGGTTCACTAAAACATGAGCCACTGTCTTAAGGGGTCCCTTTTAGGGGATTAGGAAGGTTGAGAGCTACTGCTTAAGGAGATAAGAACTGAGCTTGGGGCATAGCCTAGTGACAGAGAACTAGCTAGGCATGTCTGGGTCCTGACTTCCATTCCCAATAGAGCGTAGCTACCCCCTGAGGTGTCATCATTTACCAAAGATGCAGGTTTGTAGCATCTTCCTGGGATCTGAAAACAAGCTCTTCTCAGATCATTACTTTAAACATTATTAAACTTTATATCTAAATATGAAATGAGGAAGGCTCTTCCTGTGGAGCAGTCTGCCGTCTGCTTCTCGCTAGATCTGAAGGCAGGGGGCCCAGAGTGGCAGCCCGTGGTCTAGGAGGTTCTTCTGTCCTCTGTTGCCCACACCTCCAGAGGGCTACAACCAGATGCTGGGTATAGCTTTGACCAAGAACACTGTTGGTCCAGAGCAAATGGCACATGTGTAAGAGAGATGGCTGACCTTCCTCCTTGAAGAGAGCCTCAGAGTCAAGATGGACGCTGTTTGTTCAAGGTGGTCTTGGTGGTGCATGTGCAGCGACCCCAGCATCAGGAAGTAAAGACAGGAGTTCCAATAGTTTGAGGTTAGTCAAGTGTGGTAATACACCCTTTTAATTCCAGCACTCAGGAGGTAGGCAGAGCTCTGTGAGTTCAAGACCATCTAACCTAAACATTCAGTTCCACAACAGCCAGGGCTGTTTCGAAAAGCTAATAAACAAACAAAAACAAAAAACAAAAAGGAGGAGGGTTTGAGACCATCTTTAGATACACCCAACTATGTATGAGACTTTGTGTTTTTTTTTTAAAGGGGGGCTCTTAATGGCTCAGCAGTTAAGAGCACTGACTGCTCTCCCAAAGATCCTGAGTTCAAATCCCAGCAATCACATGGTGGCTCACAACCATCCATAATGAGATCTGTCTCCCTCTTCTGAAGTGTCTGAAGACAGCTACAGTGTACTTATATATAATAAATAAACCTTTTTTTTTTTAAAGGACTCTCAATAAAGGACAGATAAACATAAAATAAATAAAGATGGCTCCAGGTCTATAGAATTGAATCCTAAGTCTAATTGATTTAAATGGTAGTCATCACGCCACTTCTCCTCAGGAAGCCTGAAAAAGGCTTTAGAGAGCAAAATATGTGAGGACGAACTGATGTATCTCTAAGCATAAATTTTTTTCTAACCTACTTTAATACAGGTTCAATCTCTCCTGTGGCCCATCACCCAGCAGAGGTAGTGAAAAAGAAAAATTATGATATGGGGGATGTGGACCTGTTTAGCAACAGTTCTTTAGGGGCAAGCTCAGTCTTCTTTCTCAGCAGTTCAGTCCTGTAGCAAATACAGATCAGCCGCTGCAGACCAGTCCTGGCAGGCAGACACCACACACGAACCAGCAGCTGTAGTCCAGTCCTCTTGGCTGGCAGATACCATGCAAGAACCAGCAACTGTAGTTCAATCCTGAAAAAAACCACAAGTCTTGCTAACTAGCCCGAGGCCATCAAAGCAGCAGGAAGTCACAGGAACCTCCCTGGCAATTCTTAGGCGAGTTTCTCTCAGGAGTGGCAGTAACACAAGCGGAGCTCAACAACTCTATGCAAGGTGAACCCAATATGTTGTGGGTTGGTTTTAATGCTACTTGTGTTGATTTGGCTCTCAAAATTACATGAGAACCTACCCGTCTATGTGTAAGATGCTGAGGGGGCTGAAGGTCCCTGCCCCCAATTGGCTTTGATTGGTCAATAAAGCTGCCAGTGGCCAATGGCTGGGCAGGGAGGCAGAGGCAGGATGCTAGGAGTTCTGGGCAAGGACACAGGAGGAGGAGAAGGTGCCATGCTGGGGAAAGAGAAGGTCTAGGTCTGAGATGTGTAGGACAGAGAGACAGAGAGACTGCCACCATGCAAGAGTCAGGGTTTGTGGCCCAGGAGGGCTGCAGGCCTGGGTCCTGAGTGGCCAGGTTGGAATATAGGTTTTAATACATTACAACTCAGGACTATGAGAGCGGAGAGTGTGCTAGCAATGTGGAGGATTGAAGTGGCCCAGTCATTGAGTTATCTAAGGCATATTAAAATAAAAGGCTGTGTGTGTGTGTGTTTCTGTGTGTGTATCTGTGTGTGTGTGTCTGTGTGTTTCATTTGAGAGTCCGGAGCATTTGGGCAGGCAGAGAGGAGCTCTCACAGCTGCCACCCAGGGAGTTCAGAGCAGATTAACCTGCTACTGCAACACCAATGCATGCCTGTCCTCAGCTAAGCATAGCAAGCACAGCAAACCAAACTGATGTTCCGTCTCCCACCGCCTGTGGGGTCATATGTATACTCCTCCATCACATCCTTGCACCTGTGTCTGCTTCAGGAAAACATCATTTGACGTAACCGGCTTTCCAAAGAAACTCGAAGTCTCCACTTCAGGTATCAAACAGATTAGAGACTGCTGAGGACTCAGAAGAGAGCACATCTGGAGAAGCCACTATATTTAGCTCTTCAAACATCAGTAAAAAAATGGTTCCCATTAAGAAGAGAAAAATGTGTGGAAATGCTAGGATTCAAGTTCGAAGGGGCCCCCGTGGAGGATCTTCCGCAGTGGAAAGCCCACGGGCCCCCAGGGATGAGAATGGAGCTTCACCTGAGCTGCCGGCCATCCCCAGCAGTGATCTTAGGGGAACCACACCCCAGCAGAGGCTCTGGGTCACTGAGGGCAAAATCTCTGGCTTCCAGGCCTGTGGTGGTAGAGAGCCTGTGAGAGACAGCCCAGCTACTGTGCCCTGAGTTTAAAAGGCTCACACTTGGAGAGAACAAAAGAAAGCAGTCCTGCCCAGTGTGCTTCACAAAGTCACCCGGGAGGGGACAGAGCATGGGGAGGAGGACACCAGCTAGGCTCAGGATTAGGGGACCTGTGGGCAGCTGTGCTATGAGGATGTCTCTCAGTGCAACACATTAGCAGGGAGTCGTGAAAGCTCACTGAGAGCTCGTGACATTCTGGACTCCAGGTCCTCTGATGCTGGCTGCCTTGGCCTTTGCTTTGAAGCCGAGGGACAGTCAGTGGAAGGCCTATGCAGACAGAAGCAGAAGGACCCGGACAGGTCCGTGGTGAACTACAGGTTTAACTAACATGCACCCCCTTTCTGGGGAAGACACGTAATGAAATAGTAATGTGTTGGGCTGGTGAGATGGCTCAGCGGTTAAGAGCGCTGAATGTTCTCCCAAAGATCCCGAGTTCAAATCCCAGCAACCACATGGTGCCTCACAACCATCCATAACGAGATCTGACGCCCTCTTCTGGTGTGCCTGAAGACAGCTACAGTGTACTTACATATAATAATAATAAATAAATCTTTAAAAAAATAGTAATGTGTATTAGGAAGTTCTTAGTGATATGCAACTGTTACAGCAGAAGGTTCTAGAAAAACTTCTGGAGCTCAGTTACCATATAAAGCCTGGGCAGCCAATTCAAAACCCCATACAAATATTTTATTTTTTTAAAGATTTATTTATTGTTATATCTAAGTACACTGCAGCTGCCTTCAGATGAACCAGAAGAGGGCATCAGATTTCATTACAGATGGCTGTGAGCCACCATGTGGTTGCTGGGATTTGAACTCAGGACCTTCAGAAGAGCAGTCAGTGCTCTTAATCATGGAGTCTTCTCTCCAGCCCCCCACCCCATAAAAATATTTTATGTCTGTATACTACTGTATCTTTTTCGGAGAGCCTTGCCCTGTGGTAGCTGATTTCATTTTTTTTTCCCCCGAGTTAGGAACTGAAGCTAAGAGCATGGATGTTAACAAGCATCCTGCCACTGGGCCAACTCCTTCTCTACCTTCTCTTCTGAGACAAGGTCTCACTAGGTAGCCCTGGCTGGTCTTTAACGCTGTAGCCCAGGCAGGTCTTGAGTTTAACAATCCTCCTGCCTCAGCCTCCTGAGTACCTGGGGTTACTAGCTTACACGACCAAGGCTTTGGTTTATTTGATTTTCATAGTACCTCTATGGACAAGTCCTTATGGGAGAAGAAATAAAAGCTCGTGTTGGTAAGCTTTTATTCCATTTTTACTAATTCAGAACCTTTTTGTTTTTCATTAGACCAGGGTTAGAAATACAGGTTCCTAGCCGGGCAGTGGTGGCGCATGCCTGTAATCCCAGCACTTGGGAGGCAGAGGCAGGTGGATTTCTGAGTTCGAGGCCAGCCTGGTCTACAAAGTGAGTTCAGGACAGCCAGGGCTACACAGAGAAACCCTGTCTCGAAAAAACCAAAAAAAAAAAAAAAAAAAAAAAGAAAAAAAAGAAAGAAAGAAAGAAAGAAAGAAAGAAAGAAAGAAAGAAAGAAATACAGGTTCCTCTGTAGCCCCAGATCCCAGAGCCTCGAGCAATTGCTGGGTCAGATTTTTTTTTTCAGATGCCAGCTAATTTGAAAAATTTCTATTCAGATTATATAACTTGTCATTTTTTTTTTGATTCAACAAATGAAGAGTAAACTAGGAGCAGGAATTCAATTAACAGTCAAAATAATATATTTTGTGGCTTCTCAAGAGGCAGACAGACATAAGAAGTCTGTTTCCGACTAAGAAAGCAGTACCCTGGGAAACTCCAAGGAAACACGGCATTTCTGGTGATCATGTGATCACCGTCTGCTGTAAAGGCTAGTGAGCATTTCACAGCATTCTCTCCACGTCAGGCACATTCTGAGCAGGTGCACACTTCACTGTCTTTATCCTTACAACTCCCTGGGGCTGACCATCTCCCTCAAACACAAGGGACAGGAAGCACCGATGAACATTGGGTGGCAATGGTCAGTGAGTGCAGCACTCTCAAGGGAGAGATACCAACTAATGGACTGGGTCAGAGACCAGTGGGGTAGGGAGAGGCAGGACTCCCCTGGCCAAGGATGCCGTGGTGGCTTGAAGGGGAATGTCCCCGTGAGCTCACGAGTTTAAAGACTTAGCTTCTGGCTGATGGGACTGTTTCGGAAGGACTGGGAGGTGTGGCCTTATTAGAGAAGTCATATCACAGGGACACCCCTCCCCCCACTTCGAGGCTTCAAAAGCCTCCTGCCTTCTTCAGTTTGTTCTCTGCCTCCTGGTTGCAGCTTGAGATGTGAGCTCTCAGCTGTTCCTGCCGCCAAGCCTTTCCTCTACCATTGTGGACTCTCACCCTCTAGGATGGGGAACCCAATAAAACACTTTTTATTCATTTTATAAGTTGCCTTGGCCATGGTGTTTTATCACAGCAATAGAAAACAGACCAGTACAGACGCCCGTGTCACCTCCTTCCCTTCTCCGAATGTGTGCGTGGAGGGGAGGCTTCACTCCTGCTCAAAGCCCTCAGTCTACCAAGCTGGCTTGTCTAACTCCATGTGCACTTTGGCCACTGCTGTTGTTCTTGGGCGGTTTCTTTCTGTGGTTGTGTTATTCTGTTTTAGGATAGCTCACACTGTAGCCCAGGCTGACCTAGAACTTACTATGCACCCCAAGATGGCCTCAGGCTTGTGTGCCTCTGATTTCGGTTCCCCCTTCTTTTTCTTAAAGTCACCAGTTCTTTCCCAGAGATCTCTAAGAAGGGGTCAGGTAGCCCACACCTTTGAATTACCTTTGTCTCCTAAAACTGATTCCATTTCATCTGTTCCTCTATCCCATCCGACTGCAGTCACTGATCTGAGCATCCATTCTGGTCCTCCTGTCAGAGGGGCCACAGCATTCTTGAGTCTCTCTCTCTTTCTTCTCATTGGTTTATCACTCCGTCTTGAGGATGCTAATGTGTAAACACCTTCCCAGCGTCCACACTTCTCTCACTGTATCTTAGTTACGGTCCTATTGCTGTGACAAGCCACTGCTACCAAGGCGACTTATAAGTGAAACCGTTTTATTGGGGGCTTGCTTACAGTTTTAGAAGGTTCGTTCATTTCTATTATGGGGGGGACCATGGCATCAGGCAGGCAGGCATGGGAAGTGGCTGAGGGTCTCTTCATCCTGATCTGCAGGTAGAGTGAGTAGGACTGTACCTGTCTTAGAAATCTCAAAGCCCATCCTAGTGACACACCTCTTCTAAGAAAGCCACACCTCCTAATCCTTCCTAAACAGTGCACCAACTGGGAACCAAACATTCCAATGTAGGAGCCACGGGGGCCATTCTTGTTCAAACTGTCACTACCTCTGGTCACCACCCTTCTTTCTTGGCTCTGGGCAGTGGCGAGTTCTGTCCTGATCTCTACTTCTCACTAAGATTTTCTGCACAGCAGTCAGAGTGACCCTTGTGAGTAAGGCTGACCTGAGACTCTCCTTATAGACCCATGCTGAGGCTTCATTGCTCTGAAGTTAATGGCTACACCTGTATTTGGAGAGACAAGGGCTTCGGGATGTGATACTCATTGTACCAGTGTCCTTTTCCAGCCTCCCCTGCTATTACTCTGCTAGTCTAGCCCTTTTCCTTGATCAAGTTGGTGACCTCTGGCTCAGGAGGTCATCTCTCATTTCTCCTGTGTGGTTAGGCCCAGGTTGCTAAAATTCCTTCCCAGAAGAAGACATAAGTACTGTGTACTTCTTCTAAGGTCTGAGGGGCAAATGGAAGCATGATTTACCACTGTGGAGAGCCATACAGTTTATCGGCTTCCTTACAGAGCACAGCTGAGGGGTTAATTACTGGAGCGTGGCACTTTTGTTGCAAAGAAAAACAAAACAAACAAACAAAAAAAACCCAAAAAAACAAAACAACAACAACAACAAAAAAAAAAACCAAGTGACTGTACTGGAAAGCATTTATTCAACAGGGATGGTGCTCATCATAGGCACAGAGAAGGAGTTCCCTTCCCTGAACTTCCCAGCCTGTTTAGCTCCTCCTCAAGGCCCAAAGCCATGTGCTCTTAGGGATTGAGAAAGTTTTGTTTAACCCTGCATCTTGGGAGCTGGAGAAAACATCCCCTGACACTTCTATCGTCCCTGACCTTGGGCACAGTCCCCAGGTGGCATGCTTCTAGTCCCTGACCTTGAGCCAGGAGGCTACGTCCTCTGTAAAACCCTCTCCCATTTGCCCATTTCTCCCTGGGTGGCATGAAAAATTCAGAGGGAATGTACTGGAGGGAGAATCTGGGTGTGGTGACCAATGAGTGTAATATCAGCCCTCGGGAAGGCAGAAGCAGAAGGATCCTAAATTCAAGGCCAACCTGGGGGACAGTACGAGATGTGGTCTCCAGCAAGCAGGCAAGCAGGCAAATAAAATTACCTTGAGAATACTCAGCAGGCCGTGAAAGATTCAGCTTGTCCAAATGTAAGAGGGTTTCATAGAGGAGCGAGGCTCCTGGCTTAGCTTTTGAAGGAAAAGTCAAGAGAGTGGGAAGCTATTCCAAGCAGAAGGAAGAGCTAGGAGGAAGTTGGGGTGGGCGAGGCTCCGCAGGCTGCGTGCAAATGAGGGTGTGAAAATCAGAATGCCGTACCTAGATAAATCACATCACTCTCAACTGGGAAAGGATTTGGGTATTCCACTGGGTGTCAACTGTCATTTTGGGCTTGGCATCTGTGGACATTCATTTTTTTTTCATTGTCTTTGAGATCCTGGAGGCAATGCACTTCCATGAGTGCCGGTGCTGACCATGCCAGCAAGTACCGCTGTTGTGTTACAACCTCTGCCCACGCTTAATACCCTGCCTGGCTTGTCACCTCCTCTGTGTCCTCTGTGAGTCACAAGCACACTCTCACGGCCCTTTCCAACTTCTTCCTGGTTACTATAGTGGGGCGTGGTGGAGCATGCCTGGAATCCCAGGGCTCTATGGGCAGGGGCAAGAAGATGGCTGTAGGATTGAACCCGACCGGTCTACGGTGAGTCCAAAGTCAACCAGGACTACCTGATGAGACTGGGCTGAGAGTGAGCGTGTTGGGAAAGGAAGGGAGGGAGAGGGGGGAGTGGCATATGCAGCGTGTTCCAAGCACTCCCCTCACCCCTACGTTGGCCTGTTTTCTTCCATCACATTGCTCAGCCACAACCGCATGTTCTGCTTTCTGTTTTCTTTCTTGTCAGCTCTTCCAGCCCCAGCAGAAGGCAGAATTTCCAAAAGCAAAGTCAAGTGTTTTTATTTCACTGGTATATTCTCCATGCTAGCACAGAGCCTGTCATGTGATGAGTGAATTATACCACATAACTTCTGCGGTAGTTTGAATATGCTTGGCCCAGGGAGTGGCACTATTAGGATTTGTGGCCTTATTGGAGTAGGTGTGGCCTTGTTGGAGGAAGTGTGTCACTGTGGTGGTGGGCTTTAAGACCCTCCTCCTAACCATGGGGGAGCCAGTCTTCTCCTAGCAGCCCTCAGATGAAGATGTAGAACTCTCAGCTCCTCCTACCCCACGCCTGCCTGGATACTGTCATGCTCCCTGCCTTGATGATAGTGGACTGAACCTCTGAACATATAAGCCAGCCCCAATTAAATGTTGTCCCTATAAGAGTTACCTTGGCCATGGTGTCTGTTCACAGCAGTAAAACCCTAACTAAGGCAACCTCCTATGTAGCTTCAGTTAAATTCATTGGCTAAGCCGGAATTTAGCCACTAATCCAAAGGTAGTTCCTCATTTATTAAGTCCCACAAGCTGAGCCTATTAAATCCCACATGTTGGGAGTTCACTGGAGGGAAGCTGACTCTGGATGGAACTAGAGAAAGGAAACCACTGAGAGAACCCAGAAGAGTAAAGAGGCGGAGAGGAGGATCACAGAGGGAGCCTAGTGAGAGGAGACAGCTGCTGAGAGGAATGGAAGGAAGAAAGAGGAGCCATGCTAATCATGGTGGCGAAACTCCAGCCTCAAAAGTCGAGAAAATGTCTCAGAAACTGAGGCCCAGGTGAAAGAGCTGCTGGAAGCGCCTCTGCTGTCTCTCTCCTCTAGACAACATCCTGGGTGTGCGCAAAGCCTGCCCACGGGGCTAGCACCCTTTTCCTTAGTGACTACATGTTACAAAAGCAGCTCACCTTGAACAAGATAACTTGAGGGTCTCCAGTTCCTTCACCAGAGTCTGCTGACAATGCAAACCCAAGGGCCCATCTGACTACTCTACCGCTCCTGGGAGCAGAGCTGGCTCTCCTGGCTCTCCTTTGCTGCCGGGAAGGCTCTGGGCTGGTGTAGTTCTTAGGGAGGGTGGCTGGGACACACGCCCTTGCCCGCTTAGGCAGCAATGCTCAGTTGTTTCTCAATAAAGTGTGGTTTCCTTGTGGGAAACCTGTGTGATTCACTTTGAATCCGTCCTTCCTCTTCACTACAGTGTGGGGAAAGGTCAGAGAGAGAGATCTTGTTGCCAGGCCAAGTCAGCAAACATAATCCCATATTTACTGTTCTAGTATGACCCAGGGCGGCTCTTTTGAAGCAGACCAAGGTGAGGTGGGGGAGGGGGGGTATAGTCAGAAGTTGGAGAGTGCGTGTGGGAGGAAGACTGTGCCACCCAACCCCATCCCCGCCCTCATGGCCTCCCTAAGAACCTCCTTGTTACCTGATACACCATGGGGCCTCAGTCCCTCAGCCATTTATTGTCCTGAGTCTTTCCCAAGGTGTGTACCCAGAAAGTTTCCTAACTATCCAGATGCAAGGCCAGTTTTTCTGATGTAGCTAGAACAACTCTAAATCATTTTGTTGTGGTACTGCCTGACACGGAGGGTGTTAGAGGCCATACAATCTTCTTAAATGACAAACATTGTCCAGGTAGCATGTTATCCAAGACGACTTACTACATGATTTTTTTTTTTTTTTGAGACAGACTGTTCTTATATAGACCAGGCTGGCCCCAGACTTATGGAATCTACCTGCCTCTGCCTCCCAAGTGCTGAGATTAAAGACATGCCAACATTCCTGGCCACCACTCCATGAGTATTGATCCTGTTCCACCAAATGTTAGTGGCCAGACAGAAGTTCTTACCCTCATAAACTTCACTTAATAGGCAAGATAGATACTAAAAAAATAATTATGAACAAGAGGGTTATAAAGAAGGGGGAAGTCCACGGCACCTGGAGAGCTTCTAGTGGGGGCACTAGATACAGAATTAGTCCCTGAAAAAGTTCCTCGAAGACTGAGCAGGCATTTTAGCTAAGGTGGGGATGGCGCATAACAAGAGTCCGACATGTGTAATTACATATGTGTAGGTCCAAGATGTGGGGTGAGTTGGGAAAGACAGACACAGAGACAGGGAAATGCTGGGAAACTCCAAGTCTCATGTGGCTGAGCTGTAGAAAGCTCGCGGAACCAATGACAACGTCAAATGCAGCAGGCTTAGCTCTGCTTCCCTGCCAGAGCTTGGTGGGCCAACAGCCGTTTCTCTCCTAACTGTGCCGGACAAATGGCTTTTCCAGGTTATAAACAAGGGACCCATCGGGCTTTCTTGTCCCTGTTCAAATGCACTTATTTATTTTGCTGTGACAGAGATGGAACCCCCCAATCTTCGGCATGCTAGACAAGTCTTTATAGTGCTTGCAGAGAAGTGTCGGCTGCAGCCTGTCACCAGGGCCAAGACAACCGGGTCCAAGTGAGGCCCGTGATTCCCCCAAGACTCTGAACAGGCTCGTTGCAGAAGTTTCGTGAATATGGAAGCAGCTCGTGCCAACATGCTAGTGAGAGAATAGAAATGTCTCTCGGTGTGACTTTGACTTACAGGCATCAGCTAGCACAGCTGTCCTCGAGGGACAGACAGGCTGAGGATGCTGAGTCACTGCAGCATGGTGACTTCCGGTCACCAGCGTTCAGTTCTGGCCCCTGGGACGTGGTAGTGAGACAGCAGAGCCTGTCTTCCTTTTGCCACTGCATGCCTGTGAAGAAGCCCACTTACCTGCTGGCCCCTGGTTTTGAAGGAGCACATACAAGCAGCTCCTCAATCCTGAGGAGCTAAGGCCAAGTTGGCTGGAGTTATATCTGGAAATGTAGCCTCAAGGTTTCCTACAGATACTGGCTCTATGTCCTCCAATAATCAGCCCTGGTGGAGGGAGGACCTGCATGAAGCCCGGTACATGCCCACTGTCTGCAAACAGATTGTTGGTGCTCGTTAGCGCCACATTCAGAGGTCTGGAAAGCTTAGCTTTACAGCTGGTGGAAGAGTCAAAATGGAAACCCAGGCTCTTCTACCACTGTCCTGCTTGGTTTTATTACACACTTCTTCTGCCTTACTCATTTCCTTTATGATGATATTTACATGGCTGGAGAGATAGCTCAGCTCGTTTTGTTTTGTTTTGCTTTGTTTTGTTTTTTGTTTTGCTTTGTTTTGTTTTTTGTTTTGCTTTGTTTTGTTTTTTGTTTTGTTTTGTTTTGTTTTGTTTTTGAGACAGGGTTTCTCTGTGTAGTCCTGGCTGTCTTGGAACTCACTCTGTAGACCAGGCTGGCCTTGAACTCAGAAATCTGCCTGCCTCTGCCTCCCAAGTGCTGGGATTACAGGTGTGCACCACCATGCCCAGCTGATAGCTCAGCTCTTAAGGGTGCTTACTACTCTCCCAGAGTTCAGTTCCCAGCACCCATGTCAGGTGATTCACAAGCACCTCTCACTCTAGCTCCAGGGTATCCACCACCTCTGACCTCTGTGGGCACTTGCAGCCTGGCTGTGCTGGAACTCATTATGTAGACCAGGCTGTCTTTGAACTCACAGAGATCCTCTTACCTTTGCCTCTAGAGTGTTGGGATTAAAGGCATGCATGTACCACCATGCCTAACTTCTAAAAGTGCACTTACACTTTTGGAGTGCCTTCTACCTATATGCATGTTGTTTTAAAGTTGAAACTGTCTTCAGGGAGTGCTGCTTTATTTCAGCATCTGCGGTATTGCGTTTCTTAGTAATTTGGTGTGTTTTGGTTTTTTTTCTGACAGAAGGTAATTATGAAGAATCAAGTAAGAAAATACACAAGGTTACAATTTACAAGAGCCTAGGATTTTAACAGCCTGGTTATCATAGAGACCTTATCTCAAACAAGAAAATCACCATAAGATATTTTAAGTACTTGTTTATTTCTATGTAAGGAAAGAGGAACATCATTTTTATATCTTCATAAGACAAAAAAATGACAGTCTCCTTGGAAATAGTGAACAGATTCATTTTCAAAATGGCATCCTGTGTTGCAGTCTTTATTTAATCTCAATCAGAGGTTCCTATCTCACCTTCGATTATTCAGTTCCCAGATAAGAGACACACAGCTGTTATATTTATTAATATGCCTTTTATGTGCTAGAGCTGGGCAGATGTCTACCCTCCAAACTATTAGAATCTACTTCCCCAGCAATAACCCAGAATTATAATTTACTGTGTTCTATCTGGGCAGCTCTTAACTCCAATTGGCCAGCCCCCCGGCCATGTTTGCGGGGGCTCACCTGCCCTGTGTCCTTCCCAGCCTTGAGCAGGCACAGGCTGGAGAGACCTTGAGGGTTGGCCTTGTGAGATCTTACCGACCTAGGTAGAGTCATCTGTCTTGGCTGCACGTGCAACTTCCTATAGGATCTGCCCGATGAGCTTGCTTTGCAACATAATCCAGCTGAAACAAAGGATGGGGTCTGTGGGCTTGCCCTATATGAACTGCAGTGCTGAATATTAAACATGGAGCCTTGATCCGAACCTTGTCTTGGCTTCATCCTTCTCTTGTGCCCCTCCCCCCAGCCCCATCTTTTTTATTTCCAGTCCCCCTTTCAGGTAAACCCAGTTCTCCATGGCTTCTGGACAGTTACACTACTCCATGGTAGCTTCTCCTCCCTCCTTTTTTCTCCTCATGGTTCTCCTCTGTCCCCAAGCCTGGGAACTCAAACTCCACCTACCTCTCTTCTGCCCAGCCATAAACGGTAGGCATCTTTATTCAACCACAAGTTGTTTTTTTTTGTTTTGTTTTGTTTTGTTTTGGGGGGGTTGTTTGTTTGTTTGTTTGGTTGGTTTTTCGAGACAGGGTTTTTCTGTATAGCTCTGGCTGTCCTGGAACTCACTCTGTAGACCAGGCTGGCCTCGAACTCAGAAATCCACCTGCCTCTGCCTCCCAAGTGCTGGGATTAAAGGCATGTACCACTACCGCCCGGCTCCTTTTCTTGGTTTTGACGTCTTTCTATGTAGCTGTTCCAGAACTCACTGTATAGACAAGGCTGGCGTCAAACATTTTGAACTCATTCTGCTTCAGCATTATGAATTAGAGGTATGAACCTTCACATCTACCTTCTGGTACTGATTTTCACTTAAATATAATCTCATTGATGACCTACTGAAAGGGCTTTTGGTCCCCTTCACTGGGGATAGCTTTGAGAACCTGTTGCAATCTCTGGATTCTGAGCAACCTGTTCTTTCTAGAAGGAGGAGGGAGGAGAAAAGTGAGGAGGAGGAGAAGGAGGAAGAGAAAGAGGAGAAGACAGAAAGGCCACTTGGGGTAGCAATTAGTATGGGGGGGCAGGGTGTGGATATATGATCTAAATATTCAGGAATTTTTGAAATTAAGATAATAATCATAACTTTCCTAGAAAAATCAAAGGACAGGGCAGGAGATGATTCAGTAGTCAATTCAAGCATGAAGACCAGCACTCTAGTCCTCACCATCGGCAAGGTAGAGAGAGGATCCTCAGAGCAAGCTGGCCACCTGGACCAGTCAAACTGAGCTCTAGGTTCAATACATAAACTAGAGAGCAACTGAGGAAGACATCTGATGTTCACCTCAGACCTCCACATGCACACCTACATGTGACCACACATGTGAACAGGCATGCATACAAACCACAACACATAGACATGAAAGAAAAAAGTAAAGAAATAAAGATTGAGTGGCTGTTGTTTATTACTCTAGGATAGGACTTCTTAAACTTTCTCTACTTATGACCTCCTTTTGCCTCAGGTATGCAATATACATAATTATATGCTTACATTAGTTAAATAGTTATCAATATATAAAATATTAATCATGTATGATTATATACTGTATTAAGTATATAATTATATATAATTATATGTAACATATTAGGCAATATATATAAGGTATACTAATCAAACATTTACTTATATTAAGTCATAAGAAATTTACTTTAAAATAACACTTTAGAATGCATGTAATTTTATCAGTTTTTAAAGACAGAGGCAAATCAACATGCTAATGAGATTGATGCCCTGGTATGTTTCTACAAAAAAAATTAAATCTTGGGGCTTAGTTGATAAGGTGCTTGGCACTTAAGCATGGAGACTTGAGTTCAGTCCCTAGTTTCTGTGTAAATCTGGGCACAGTAGCATATACCTGTATTTCCAGCACTGGGAGGAGGAGGCAGGAGGATATCTGGGGCTTGCCATTCAGCTGGTCTAGACAAATTGCTGAATGCTAGGTTTTGCGAGAATCATTGTCTCAAAAAATAAGGTAGGGAGCAGCTGAAGAAGAAACCCAACATCAACCTCTGGTCTCCACACTCACATGCACATATAGCCACACCTGCACAGAATTAAACTTCATTAAGTATCTGACACTATAGTGTGTAAAGTACTTTTCATATTTTTCAGTTGATTTGATTTGTAATTATCAACACTGAAAACGTTGCTTCATATAAATATGTAGTATGAAATAGCAGGAGTGTGTTAAGGACCATTTCAGAAATGGTTGGGAATTTCACCCTAATCTATAAAATGAATATTATCTGTATATTCATTAATGCTGAGAATTAACATGACAGCAATTATTCCTTAACCAGCTAGTTCCCCCAAACAACCACATAGAGATCTTGTATTGTTTCAAAGCTTAGGTCTTAGCTGAGCAGACTAGCTCATCTAAGTTAACCTGACCACCTAGCCCCATCCAGTCACATGGCTAGCTATACCTTCCTGGCTCATAGTAGTCATATCTGTTTCTCCTATTATCTCTCCTGGCACAAAGCTTTCCTCTTTCTTCTTCCCAGAGTTTCTCCCTCCCAGGAAGTCCCGCCTTCTACTTCCTGTCCAGCTCATTGGCCATCAGATTTTGATTAAAGCCAATCAGGGAATGTCTTAAGTAGGTGAGAAAGAACAGAGATATAACTTCACACTGTATATCTCAACAATAATTCCAAACCAAAGTTCATGAAACTTAGGTCAAGGATTCAAGCAGCATTTTTAGAATCAAATATTCTAGCATTATCCACTCTAAAGATAAGCTGTTCTGATACCTACATAATGAGAAAAATAGGAAAAGGCAAAGACCTTTTTCTAAAATCAAACCATTGCTTCTGTGAGAACAGAAAGTTCATATGAACAGTAAAAACCCTGCAATTCAAAGCATTCAGTAGCCTCGAATCTGAGCCAGTCTTTTGGGGCAGTGTTCCTTGGCTTCGTGTGGCAGGGCAATGGTTATAATGGCTGTAGTGCAGAGTATACATGTCCTAGACCAGAACCTGGGCTTCCATCCGGTCACAGGATGCCCCACAGGTGAACGATACCAGAAACTCCTCAGTTTTGCTACATATCTGATTGTGAGTTAAAGTTGGGCCATTGTGCATTCAGAAACCTTGTTCTATTTAGCTACAACTTTCATGACCTACCACTTTCAGTTATGTAACCCCTTTGAGGGCCATGACCCACAGAAGTACTGTGGGGGTAGCATTACCAGTGATCACAGTGGCGAGTAGCTTTCCCAAGAGAGGCAAGTCATAGCCAGGGAGCAGTAGTAACACTTGGCATTGAGGAATGGATTTCAGAGCAGTCAGGGCTCATGTCTGGCTGGCTGATGCCAATGGTCAAACAGAAGAAACACAATGCCCTTAGTGGCTATTCCCAGCAGTAGCTGCTCAGGTCACCTGCTTATCTCTTGGAATCAGGCCAAATCATGAGTTTTGATGACTTGAAATTTGAGCTGTGGGGAATTTAATAGAGGCTGCAATGTTTTCAAATCAAATGAGCAAGCAGGCATCCGTTCCAATGGAGTCTTTCTTGTTCCCTATGCTGCCAAGGTCCAAATCCAGAGCTTTGTGCTCTGTCACTGACTCCTGTAGTGGTAAATTGTTAAAATACTCTGAGCTCCCAGCAGATGATCATGCTTCTTGCCACTCACCAGAATTCTTTGGATTCTCGAATGAAAAGACACACACACATGCAACCTTTATATTTTGATATGCCTTAACTATCTCAATGGTTGGGCCTCTGCTGAACCTCCATGTGGCTAACTCCCCTTCGATATTCCTGAGTTAATACTTATTAAATCTGTATTTTATCTCTGCTAACCCAGACCCAATCTGGGGAGTGGCCCCTGGGGCAACTTTCCCTGATTCCTACATGTTGGTGTGCTCTTAAGTCTGATCTCTTGCTTCCCTGTCATAGTGATTCTGTGCCTTCCTCTTCTCTTCATCCCTTGTCCAGGAAATCTAAAAATTCTGCCTCTGTCTCCCTGCATAGTCATTGGCTGTTAGTAACTTTATTGACCAATCAAAAACCAACTGGAGAAATGGACCCTTAGTGTCTGGACACGTAGATTCCCATGTGATTTTGGGAGACAAATTAAGTCAAAGCATTAGAACCAATCTCCAACAGACTCTCTTCTAGTTCTACTAGAGTCTTAGAAAAAGCCAAGACCTGATCACTAGACTTTTAAGATCCACCGGTGAGTGATCTCCACAGGGCTTTTCAGGGCTTGCTTTACAGAGTAGGGAGTGATTGATGATGTCATTCTTATACTCAACTCTTACTCACCCACTCATTCATTCATCCACAATAGTCACTGAACACTTACAATGTGTCAGGTACCTTCACAGCACTGGGACTAGAGAAGCAAAGGAAAGAAACAGAGCCCCTTTTTCTCATGACATGAAAATTTTACAGAAGGGACACAGAATCCCAAATAAGTGCATACTGTTCCAAGTGATGAAAAGAACTACCTAAGCACATTGAGGTGACAGGTGGAGTAGAAGGACATTTTAAATAGGTTGAAGTACAAAGCTCTGTTATGCTCTTACCTGAGCCAACACTGGCTGGAGGACTGGAGCAAACCTGCAGTTCTTTGGAGAGAGTACTTCAGAGGTGCTCAGGCACAGACAGGCTCATGGAGGACCATAATGTGGTTTGTGAGTGACAAGATCAAATATACTGTGCCTATTAGTGGTGTCAAAGAGTGACGTTAAGAATTGGTCTTAACCCATAGCCAGACATTAGCCAGAGCTCAGGGAACTCCATGGAAGATGGGGAGGAAGGATTGATTGTAGGAGCCAGAGGGGTGGAGGATACCATGAGAACAACTAAGTAGGGCTCACGGAGCTCACAGAGACAGAAGAGACAATCATGGAGCCTGTAGGGGTCTGAACTAGTTCCTCTGTACATATGTTTGTAGAGCTTGGTGTTCTTGTGGGACTCCTAACAGTGAGGGTGGGGGTTGCTTCTGACTCTTTTTGTCTCCTCTTGGGACCCTTTTTCTCCTCCTGGGTTGCCTCATCCAGCCTTGATTTGAGGTTTTGAGCCTGGTCTTAATGTAACTTGCTATGCTGTGTTCAGTTGATATCCCTGGGAGGCCTGCAATTTTTTGGGGGGTGGGGTGGGGTGATGTCATATATGAGAGAAGAATAAATAAATTTTAAAAACTGAATTGGTTTTAAAAGGAAGCAGACCTCTGGTTCAAATGCAATGATTTGATCTCTTTTACATTGGTAAGGTCATGCTCAGAAGTAGTTCTAAGAAAAGAATTCCACACCCTTTAATGAATGTCCAGTGCTGTGAACTGGCTCTGTCTTTTTCTGAAAGCTTTCTAATAAACCTATTTACCTAGATCAGCAATTCTCAACCTGTGGGTAATGATCCCCTTGACAAACTTCTATCTCTGAAAATATTTACATTATGATTTGTAACAGCAGCAGAATTACAGTTATGAAGTAGCAACAAATAATATTATGGTCGGGGGTCACCAAAACATGAGGAACTGTATTAAAGAGTCCCAGCATTAGGAAGGCTGAGAACCACTGTTCTAGACTTTCTGCCACTTTTGCTGTTGATGTTGTTATTTGCTTTTGAGAAAAGAGTTTTGCAGTGTTGCACAGGCTGACTTCAAACTTGAATTCATCCTCCTGCCTCAGCCTCCCACAGTCTGGGATTACATGCATCTATAACCACAGCTGCCTTGGTCTAGCACATTTAATAAAAGCTATAAAACTGTTTGTACCCAGTGACTTGACTTGGTACTTTACTTGGTGGAATGTTTCTAACAAAGCAAAGGAGAGAAGAGAGAAGCAAAAATCTTCACCAGAGCTCTTTACAGAGCTTTATATAGTATATGTAAATATTTTCTAGCAATTGTAATTTTCTACAATGGACATTAGCATGCTCAAGGTTTATAAGACTGTAAGAATAACTCATGGGGAAAATGGTAATAAGCAGAGATTTATTGTGTGGAGTAGGAAATAAAAGATTCAAGCCTGCATATTTATCTGCTTAAAATTATGGGAAAGATATTGATCCATATCATGATGACCAAAGAGTATTAGGAGAGCATTAAATATGCACACAGCTTTCTATTTAGATAGACTGGAAATTTATATTGGGTCTTGTTTTCTTCTGTTGAGCTCTACAAGTCAGGATTTGTTGTTATTCTTGTGTTGTGTAACGTAAGTTAGTCTCTGATGTGCAGCACCACGCCTGGGTAGATTTTTTTCTAAGCTCTTAGTATCCACACATTACAGGTTTTTAAAGATGCAGGACTGTTCTGTAGGCACTCAGCTTACTCGGCAGTGGTGAGATATTTGCACATGAGACCTTGAGGGACAGGGTGTGGCTTGCACAGTGACCAGGGCTCTCACTCAGCAGAGCATTGCTTGTTGTCATTTTGGATTTGGAGCTGCACGTACAGATCCACAGACTGGGACTGCAAACCAACAGAGGCTCTAGTAGAGGCAGTTTGACATCAGCTAATGAAAATTCATAGGTTGACATTTGGGACGAGGGACGGGAGGACAGAGCTACTGCACAGGGTCCCAAGGACTAAACTACAAGTCAAAACAGTACACACACTGATGTTTACGTCAACAAGCAGAAACAACTCGTGGCTCATGCCATTAATCTCAGCCCTCAGGAGGCAGAGGCAGGCAGATCTCTGAGTTGGAAGCCAGCTTGGTCTACAAAGTGAGTTACAGGACAGCTAGAGCTGCACAGAGAAAAAACTGTCTCTGAAACCAAACCAAACCAAACCAAACCAAACCAAACCAACCCAACCCAACCCACTAACCCACCAACCAAACCAACCCAAACCAAACCAACCAAACCAAACCAAACCAAATCAACCCACCAACCCACCAACCAAACCAACCCAAACCAAACCAACCAACCAAACCAAACCAAACCAAACCAAACCAAACCAAACCAACCCACCAACCAAACCAACCCAAACCGAACCAACCAAACCAAACCAAACCAAACCAAACCAAACCAAACCAAACCAAACCAAACCAAACTAACCAAACAAATCAAAGCAAACCAAACCAATCAAATCAACCAACCAAGCCAAACCAAACCAAACCAAACCAAACCAAACCAAACCATCCATCCATCCATCCATCCATCCATCCATCCATCCATCCATCCATCCAACCAACCAACCAACCAACCAACCAACCCACCAACCAACCAAAAGAAACTAAGCAGCTTATCTGACTCTCTCAGAGGTAAGGGGTGTGAAACACAAGAACCAAATGTCTCAAAACATCTCGCTTTTTCTAGCAACCAGAGTAAAGTCCCCTCTGCTTCAGTCTCTACATAAAGCAGTTATGCACCACCATGCAGACCACTTACTTAACCTTTCATGGTTTTGTTCCTGTTTTCTTCAAGCCTTTAAAACAATTTTTTTTGCCTATATATAAAAGAAAATTCTTAGCTGTGTGCACCCACAATCCTAGCTCTTGAGAGGAAGAGGCAGGAAGATTTAGAGTTGGTAGCAGGCTTGAACTATTAGTCAGTTCCAGCCTAACTAGTCTGAGATACATAGTGAGACACTGTCTCAAAGAGTCAAAAGCAAGCAGCAAGCAGCAAGCAAGCAAGCAAGCAAGCAAGCAAGCAAAACTTCAGCCACCAAAGAAATCCAAAAAGCAAACAAACAAAAAAGTCCAACCTTTTCGAACTGGGGCTAATGGGGTTACTTCTTCTATTTAAGAGAATGACATATTGCCCAATTCTAGAACCAAGTCAAATGAAAGCCAGACAGACATGCCTCACAGTTGTGATTCCAGCTACTCAAAAAGCTGAGGCAGGAGGATCACTTGACCCCCTAAGTTTGATGCCAGCCTGGGCAACATAATCTCAAAAGAATAAAACAAATATCAAAGCCTGCGCATATCTTTAGATAAATTTGTTGTAACTGTCCACTGTGGCAGCGCTGAAGATACCAAGTGTTTATGTGGGGCAGTTGTCACACCGTTTGGATTTGTCCCAGTATCTAATTTGTCATCTGTTAGTGGGAAGACGGACACCCCAAAGCAAAACTGTGAACAATGAGACACCTTCATGTCTTTCATGTTTGTGGCCACTGACCACAAACGGTTTGTGCGTTAGGTATCATTTTGTAGTGTCTTGTTTTTAAATTGGTGTTTATCATCAGTTTTTTTTTCTCCATTATCATGTAGACTTGTTGAGGAGAGGGTCCACTACTGTTTTATTTTCTCTTGGTTTCTGCATCTACTTCTGATCCATGATATTTACTTTCCTTATTTGTTTTTGAGACAGTCGTTTGACATGCAGGCCAGGCTGCCCTGCAACTGTCAATCATCCTGCCTCAGTAGGCATTTGCTACCACACCCAGCTTGATATTTACGTGTTTGGTGAATGAATACGCAAGCGTGGAGCACAGCCATCTGAGGACGAAGTCTAGCCCTCTGCAGCTCAGCTGGATGTAGTTGCTCAGCTGCCCTGCACACAGATCCCACACTGGGAAATGAGAAGACCAACTCTGACTGCCACACAAATTAGAATTTCAGCTGTGGGGCTGAGAATGGATGGAGCTCAGCGGTAGAGCACTTTCCCAGCGCGCAAGCACTCAGCACTCAATTCCCAGTGAGAAACACGCACACACACACACACACACACACACACACACACACAGAGAGTGAGAGAGAGAGAGAGAGAGAGAGAGAGAGAGAGAGAGAGAGAGAGAGAGACTCAACAGGAATTTCATATTATATGTGACCCTGGGCAGAAAGGGAGATTATTTCTCATCCTTGGGAATTCTCATATTCCTGCTTCCTGCTTCTTCTCTCTTCTGTCTGCTTTCTATGGGGAATGAAGGTCTGGAGTTTGTAAAGCTATGGTGAAACTCCTCCAGCTGTGCTTGTTTTCACTGCTTTGTAACTAGCTCAGGCTGAGTGAGTGCTCTCACAGAGGGGCTCCCCTCCTGTCCCACTCCATCCCATCCCCTCCCACCCCACCCCACCCCATCTCATCCCATCTCACCCCATCCCACCCCATCCCATTCCATCCCATCCCATCCCATCCCATCCCACCCCACCCCATCCCATCCCACCCCACCCCATCCCACCCCATCCCATCCCCTCCCCTCCCCTCCCACCCCATCCCACCTCATCCCCTCCCCTCCCCTCCCCTCCCCTCCCCTCCCCTCCCCTCCCCTCCCATCCCGTCTCATCCCATCCATTTGCTTGCCTTGGTCCTAGGGTGGAGGCCTCATCGCTGAGCACTGATAGCTTTGTTGCAGACAGCACCTCTGCCTTGTGGGTCAAGATGGTAAATGTTGCTTAAGTCATATTTCAGGAACTTGGAAGGAGCTTAGACCAAATGGAAACCACAGGTCCTTCATGTTCCCTAACAAGTGTCTACTAGGTGACCTTCTGACATTAGAGGGCCCCAACTACATGCTCAGAGCATGTAATGGCATCTCCTATGGAGAGCTGAACAGCACGCATGGGCAGAGCACTGGTCCTTTACTTTACCTCTGGTCACCTTTCCCTGTGCATCATGGCAACCTACGTCTTTATCCTATGAGGCCTCTTGCCTTGTTGCAGACTTGAGGCCAGCTCTACTGTCTCCATAGCATTGGCTGCTGTTTGGGAGCTCATTGTTTCGGAGATCGGCATACTGTGTGAGACCAGCTCAATAATAATGGAGGAGGCAGGGCATCTTCCTGTTGTATGTTTCTTCTTCCCCCACCCCAGCAGCTGCAGGGTCCTAGAAGAAAATCACACACACACACACACACACACACACACACACGCACGCACGCACGCACGCACGCACGCACGCACTTGCAGGACATGTAGATCTGTGCTTGTTCAACTCTTGCAGCACTTTAACCAGACAGCTGTCAGAGCAGTCTGTGAAGAAAGGGAGTTGCACAAGCTGGAGCCTGGCGTCTGAACAGCGGCAGACCTCCAGGCTCTCACAATGCTGTCAACAAGAAGTTGGTTCCTGTTGGGTGAGTGTGGGACCTCCCTTGCTTGTACCTACTTAAAGCAAGTCCCCAGCTGGATAATACATGGGGTTCTTGTGGTATGCGGGTGGTGGCACATGTCTGCCATCGCAACACTTAGGAAGCTAAAGCAACGGGACTTCTGTTCAAGGCCAGCTTTGGCTATATTAGATCTTGTGTTAGAAATCAAGGACTGGGGATGTTGCTCATTGGTGAGCATGTCCAGCACTGAAGGCTGGAGTATCTACCAAAGGTTAAGAGCATGTGTCTATTTCTGTGTGTTCTTGTTGGAAGTCAAGACTTCCGGAGGATTTGTTTGTTTGTTTAGACAGGGTTCTTGTTCTATAGTCCATGCTGGCCTACCATTCACTATGTGTGCTCCAGGCAGCCTTCCATGAGAGGTAGTCCTTCTGCTCCAGCCTTCTGAGTGCTAGAGTTATGCCTGAGCTGCTATGCCTGACTAAAAGTTTAGTGGTACATAGAGTCAAACTCTATGTATTTGATTAAGCGTGTCAGGGAGACGCAGCTGAGTTGGCGTCCGGTAGAAGAGACAGTCCTCAGGCATGTTTGATACAGTGGTCCCTGTGTTGGATGCCACAGTAAGTCGGCCACAGAGGAGGCAGATGAGACTCCTCGAAGGTAGGCACTCTAGATCTGCCTGCAGGCCAGAGGTCTGCCTAGAGGTCTGGAGTGTCATATCTAATGTCTCATAGTTGAGTCCTTCTAGGAAGGCAGCTGCATCTCTCAGAGTCATCCCCCTATTTCAGACTCTTATCCTAGAAGAACACGCAAGTGGCCCTTGCCTTCATCGGGACAATTCCAGAACTCTCTGCATTTTCACAGAGCCTCCCTCTGCCACACACTAGAGGTTTTTTTTTTTTTTCCCCTCCCATGTCCTTCTCTCTTCTTGGGCAGCTATTCCCAAGAGCACTCGTCAACAGGCGGCCTGTGCTAAAATCTCTCTCTTAATCTGTTTCTAGGGAAACCTGACCTAAGAAGGAAGCATGGCAGAAGGGCCTTGTAGGTTAAAGAGGCAGCGGAATTGTTGCCTGGCAGCGAGTTAAGTCTAGTTGATGTCTGTGTACTTGGTCGGACATGGAAGGCAAGGAAGTAGGAGGCAGTTGCAAGGATCAGGCCCTAGATGGCCAGGAAGGTGTGTACCAGGAGTCTTTTCATTCTCGGCCTGTTCATTTGCCTCTTCATACAACAGATATGAATCCTGTGCCTGCAGTGTATATGGCATGAGGTCATATTTTGGGGTAGTAACTAAGTCTAGGTATGAAATTCCTTTCTATTTCATGTATCTTTTATACACAGTCCGAAGATGATTTTATGTACAACCCCTTTTCTTTCTTCTTTTTCTCTTTTTTGTGCTGTTGACTGAGACAAGGCCTTTGTGTATCTAACAAAGGTTGTCCCACTGACCTACCACTACCCTTTCTTCATTTTTATTCAAGGTGGAGTTTCATCATAGAGCCACCCTGGCAAAAATCTCACTGGTAGTTCAGGCTGACTTTGAACTTGTGATCCCCTTGCCTCAGCCTCCTGAAAGCATAGGCTGGGATTACCATCGAGGCCTCTCATGCCTAGCTTCTACTTTTACACAGTATTTTAAAGGATACTGTTCACTAAACGAAATTATACAATGTGGGATTTTCCACTTGCAGTGTTATGTCAACGATCCTCCCAACATTTGGAAGTGCACTGGTTACTTTCGTACTGCTGTGACACAAATAACTCACTGATAGAGGACTTGTTTTATCTCACACTTTCAGATATCAACACATAGCCCTTGATTCTGGGCTTTGGGTGAAGAATAACAGCATGAAAGCCATGGTGGAGTAAGTTCTTTACCTCATAGTCAATGGGAAACAGAAAAAGAGGTCAGGACTGGGACCACGCGCTGTAACCTTCCAAAGCATAGCCCGCAGCAACTCACTCGCTTTAACTGGCCCCTTCTCCCAAAGCTCCAACCACATCCCCAGGTAGCAGACACCAGCCGGGGACTAAGGGTTCAGAGCATGAGCTGTGGGTTGTGATTCACTTTCGGTTGTGAAGGGAGCATTTTGGATTTCAATATGTTCAACTTGGATTACTTGTACTGGTTGGTGGGAGTTCTTTATCTTCTCTGAATGAGCATCTTTTGTTGTCGATTCACATGCTAGTCTCTGTAACTCCCGGGATCACCCACCCTTTTACTGCTCCAGTGCTGTCTTTTGACTTGCTGATGGATACTAAAGATGCACACAGTAAATTCCAGCAGAATATAGAAGGAAATGTAACATTAAAAAATAAAACTATGCAGCTGGGCGTGGTGGCTCATGCCTGTAGTCCCAGCACTTGGGAGGCAAAGGCAGGCAGATTTCTGAGTTCGAGGCCAGCCTGGTCTACAGAGTGAGTTCCAGGACAGCCAAGACTACACAGAGAAACCCTGTCTCAAAAACAAACAAACAAACAAACAAAAACTATGGCTGGAGTGTAACTGTCCGCAGTTACATTGAACGGGTTACTTAGAAGGGAAGTATGGAAGGGGATGTATGGGAAGGCCGCAAAAAGAGACGGAGACCAACACCTGCTATTCAAGGTCTCAAAGTTTAATGAAGAACTCCCAATATATAGGCAGAAGAAGACCCTTCCCCAAAGGCTGGAAGCTTCTCAGCAGAACCAGTTGAGTTGCTCTACAGGTGGCTAGTGTTTCTCAGGAAACTGCAGGTCCTTGAAGAACAATAGGCTTCACTTTGGTCTGAGCACTCCACCCTAGGTGGAGGGGATTATGGCTAACACAGGAGTTCCAGCTCAAAGGCTGGGAGAGGAACTTCACATTGGTCGATGTTCCTGCCAGGTGGCATAGCACCTCAATGAAGCTCTCTACACTGGAGAGATGGCTCACTCTGACTGACTACTCTTCCAGAGATCCTGAGTTCAATTCCCAGCAACCATGTGGTAGCTCACAACCATCTGTAATGGGATCTGTTTCTGTTGGGGAACACCCTCTTCTGATGTGTCTGAAGAGATCTACGGTGTAAATAAACAAATCTATAAGATCATCATCAACAACAACAAACAGCAAAATTAATAGGTAAAGAGGATGCCTTTATGACTTTGAAGTAGATAAAAACTTATGATCTTTACAGCACTAACTTAAATGGTAAGGTTGGTAACTTAGAGTATATTAATATTCAGAATGGTGGGCATGCATGTGTGTGCATGTGGGGTGTGTGTGTGTGTGTGTGTGTGTGTGTGTGTGTGTGTTGCTGGGGATTAAAGTAAAATGCAAGTTTTTCTTCCCAACCCAAGCTCTGTAAGACTCAGGGAACCTTAACTTACTGGAGACCCCCTGAGTGAACAATGTGGAGATGGGAATCAATGCAAAAAGCAAGAGGAATTTTATTTAATCCAGCATGCTGGGGTCGCCCTGCACATGGGGAGAGGACGACCACACACAGCCTGTGTAGTCCTGTAGCAGGCATTTGTACAGTCCTCAGGGCGGTGGCCTTTAAGCACAATGTGATTGGCAGAACAGTGTTACCTTTAAACTGATTGGTTGTTTGAGAATGAGGTGGCCAACCATCGCCAGGACCTCCCTATGGTCTGAGAAATGTAATTTATCCTCTCCCTTCTGGGAGGGGCAAGTGTTCCAAGACCTTCCCAAAGTTACTGAGCTAACCCTTTCAGCTCCCAGAATAACAACTCAGACTCAAAATATATTAACAAATAGCCAGGCCATATAGCTAGACTCATTCCCTGACTAGCTAATAACTTAAAATAACCCATTTATACTAATCTATATTCTGCTATGTGACTGATTACCTCTGCTCAGGCAATATGCTTCTGTCTTCACATCTTCCCCAGTGACTCTCTCTTCCTTAGTTCTATCCCAGAATTCTTTCTGCCTACGGGATGTCCCACCTTCTAGTCTATCCTTTTCTATGGGCCATGGTACTTTTTAATTGACAGATGATACATCCATACAATACGCATGATATTCTCTCTCACATTATTCCCAGGACCTTGTACATACTGGGCAAGTGTACTTCTGAGTATATTCTTGTTTTAAAATTAAGACGTTCTAAGCATTGGAAGACTTGATTAAAAGAATATTTCCATTCATATAAAAAGTCTTGTTATATGGGCTCGAGTAGCTGATTCAGTAGGTAAAGTGCTTGGTGTGAAAAAAATGAGGGCCTATGTTTGGATTCCCAACATCTACCTAAAAAAGCTGGGAGCAGCAATCCCAGTTCTGGGTGGGGGTGCCCGAGGGTCCCTGGAGTCTGCTGGCCAGCCTGTCTAGTCAATTGACAAGCTTCAGGTTTAGTGAGAGACTCTGTCTCAAAAAGTAAGGTGAAGAACAGAGCAAGGAAGACACCCAACGTACAACGTTGACCTTTGGCTTCCACACACCCACACTCTCAGGTGTGGGTTGCTAGGGTCCAAGAATCACTGAAGGAAGACCCCAGACTCAAATAGTATTCTGCAGAAATTACCAGCATGCAGGAGTCAACCATTTATCAAAATAGTGCCCCTATACAAAGGTGCTTAAGCTTTTTCTTTTTTTAAAGGAATTAGGGGAATTCTAGTTAGGGATTGGGTAATCTAAAACTTCATTGGTGGGTGCTGGGGATGTTACATGGGTCGGTCTCTGATTGGCTTGTATCCGGGTAGTCAATATACTGCATTCCTGTGCCATGAATGTTTAGCCACAGGATGATCTCAAACCATCTAAAGCTGCCCAACACAGATGGCCCATCCTGAGATAAGATATTTTTCCACCCTCGTGGTTCCCTTCAGCTATTCTTTGGACAGAGGATTTTATGGCCTTCTTATGACCTCAGGCTGACTTAGCTCCAGACTTATTCTCCCTAGGTCAGAGCGGTCATTGTCTAAAGACCCATTGCCAAAGCTACCTCTGAGGAGCCCAGTATGTTTCCCAAGGAATGGGAAGAATTTCATTCCCAAGGGTTTTGGACATCTCAGCATGTACACCCCCACATGTATACATGCGAAAACATGCACAAGCATGTGATATACATTAAATATATACAATAAAAAAAGAGTGTGTGCTGTGTCCTTGAATTTCATTAATCAAGTCTTTTAAACAAGGAAACACATATTCTTATTTTGGGGTGTGGGTTGGGTTGAGGTGGTTTGTATAGTTTGTTTGGAAAGAATCTGTTTAGCTCAGGCTGGCCTCAAACTTGTTTCATTCTCTGTTTCAGCCATTTGCAAATTTTGAGACTGTAGGCAGAAACCTTCCTGTTTGGGAACTAGACTGAACTTAGGTGGGTTTTAGTCTAAAGACTGAGGTCTTATCTTTTGGTGGCACTGTCCTCCCTTGACCCCCTCCCAGTGCTCTGTAGGTTCTGGCCACAGTGGGCTCTGGGCATATCACCAGTGGCTCCTTGTGTTATCCTCCTCTACAAAGAGACTGTGTAACACTGACGTGGATTCTGTTACTCTCTGTAAATCATTCATTTCTTCCACTACCACTTTGTTAACTTTGCCTATTGTGAATGGTTGATCTTTGTTCATTTTCTTGGGAAATCTCCAGGTAAGACTCAGGCAGCAGTTCCTGGAAAAGACCTGGAGTCTTGGTCAAATGCCTTGTTTCAAGATCCTTTGAACCCATTGGATGAATGGCAAAGCCTTGGGTAACAGGGGAAGGGATGGGTCCTCCATGACTTGTGCTCAACTTCAGGATGGGTAGAGTCGATAAGGCCCCCATATACATTAGGCATTCTTTCCCTCCTCCTTTTGATTGTCAGAGCCCCGTCCACCCTAAACACCCCACCGCACCCCATCTCTGTCTTCATGCATGCCTATCCTTCTGTCCCAGACTCCCAAGTGCTGGACATGTGCCACCACACCTGGCTTGTCACAGTTTTGGGAACCTTGGGCAATGCTAGGATTCCACTCCAACCCTGTCACCCTGTTTTAGCGCTCTAAGGAAATCTGACTCCCATGATCCCTGTACTTCAGAAGACCTATAGCAAAAGCAGGGGCGGGGCACCTTCTAAAGCAGATTTGAACCTGCACTGACCACCGAGATGCTCAGAGCAGGCATTATCTAGGCTGCAGCTCTAGAAAATGGGACCAGAGCAGGACTTGGGAGATGTGGTCGAGTGCCTTAGGGTTGCAGCCAGCGTCGCTACAGACCTCGGTGTCTTCACGCATGCCCATTCTCCTGTGTTAGCCTTCCAACACACTTGGGTTGTCACAGTTTTAGGAACATTGGGGCAATGCTGGATTCCATTGCAACTTGTCACCCTGCCAAGTGCTCTAAGGAGACCTGGCTCCCTGCTGTAAAAGCAGGGGAGGAGGGGGGAACAGACAACAACCTGCTCCCCTATGGCGGATTTGAACCCGTGCCGGCAGTTACAGGCTGCCCTTTGCTGGGTGGGTGTGCACCAGGCACTTTGCTAAGCTTTTTCCTGTACATTTTCTCAATCTCCGCAGATGCCAAAGAAATACAAACTGTCATCATTTCTAACATAGAGTTGCAGAAAATGAATGTTCAGAAGCGATAATTTTCACTTCCTCCCGACATAACTGCCAAGAGGCAGGGTCAGGATTCAGACCCACATCTGCCTGCCCAATTTCCAGATTCAAAAGTGCTTACCCAGAAGCAAATGCAGATTAAGCCTCCCACTCCCCCATTGGCACAGGTCCCTTCTGAGGGGCTTTGAGGGGCCTAGCAGTGTGTTCACATGGTCATAGGCTTTTTGAATATTTTTGCACAACTGGGAAAGTCACAGAGCAATCACAAATCGTTTCCTTAATAGGTTAAGACTGCCGCTTGGCCTTGCTGCTGCCTTCTCTCCTTCAACCTTGTCTCTGTGCTGGGCTGACCTGGGCCTTCGGGGGATATGTCTTGAGGAAGGAGTTGGGGAATAGATTCAGTTTGGGTTCAGGGCATGTGTTTGCATTGATCAAAGTCTCTTTGGTGCTTGGTGCCTGGATAACAAGTGTGAGCGCAGTCTGTGTCTTGGGCCTAGAAAGCATGTGAGAAGTGAGGATGAAGTGGGGGAAGATGAAAGAGTGGCAGAAACCTGCCCAGGCATAGGGGCCCATACTTTGTAACCCCAGCACTCGAGAGGCTAAGACCAGAAGATCGCAAGTTCAAAGTCAGCCCGAGCTATGGCAAGATATGGTGTTAAAAAAAACAAAAACAAACAAACAAACAAACAAAAACCCCACAAAACTTAAGACTAATGGAAAGCAAAATAGAACTTTTATCTTTCTGTTTTGCTCATCTGACATGGTATAACAAAGTTATTGCTGCGTGAAGCCACACAAAGAGTATACAGCCAAAATCTGTGGCAAGTAATTCCAGAGATACATCAGGAAGTTAATAAAACTATTATTTTTTTTCTGGATTTTGTCATAGTTTGTTATATTTATCAGTATTTTTTTAAATCTTTTAAATTATTGGGGTTTATTTACACATTTTAAAAGAGTTACTTTTTGTAATTAATTTTGTCTTTGTAGTTCCTTCCAGGATAATGTGTTTGTAGGTTTTTTTTTTTTTAAATTTTGGTTTTTCTGAGACAGAGTTTCTCTGTGTAGCCCTGGCTGTCCTGGAACTCACTCTGTAGACCAGGCTGGCCTCGAACTCAGAAATCCACCTGCCTCTGTCTCCCAAGTGCTGGGATTAAAGGCGTGCGCCACCACCGCCTGACCATGTTTGTAGTTTTTATTCCCCCATCTTCTCTCTCTCTCTCTCTCTCTCTCTCTCTATATATATATATATATATATATATATATATATATATATATATATATCTTGTAGTGCCAGGGGTAGAGCCCAGGGCTTCATGTACATTAGGCAAGTGTTTACCCACTGACCTATATCCCTGCCCCTTTGCCATTTCTCTTAAAAAGCACCCTACAACCCCACACACAACCAACCAACCAACCAACCAACCAACCTACCTACCTACCTACCAACCAACCAACCTACCAACCAACCAACCAACCAACCAACCAACCAACCAACCAACCAAAACTAGCTCCTGAAACTAGTACTGCCCAAACTGCTGTTCTTTGAATTGGAGACTCCCAGCCTCCACCTCTGAGGGTCAGGGCCAAGGGTACCAGCAGAGCATCCAGGCTCACCAGAGCCTAAGCTTTTTAGAAGTCTGGAAAGTGCTGCAGACTTCAAGCAGGGAGGACAGCCCGGCAAGGCTCCCCGAGATCGGGCAACTGACAGCCCAGTTGGGCTGGGCGTGGCCACAGGTTTTGAAGAAGCAAAGTCGAGGCAGCCGTGATGGCTAAACTCATGGGAGCACAGCTTTGTCCTCACGGCTCCACCCGAGCCGGAATTTGCTGATGAGCCTTCCTTGGAAAGCTCCGTCCGAAGGGCACGTCTGTCAGAGTGCCGCATGAGGTGAGAGCGGGCAACTGGGTGTATCTGAGTGGTGACATTGTGGACACAGTCTCCTCTTCTGCCTTCCCATTGGCTCTTGAGTAGTGCGGGTGCAGACACACACTGCAGGCATGGGTTACAGGTATGCCCGGAGCACTGGACTTTGACCCCAGACTGCCCTGCAGCCTTCGCCTCCTTCTCTGGGCCTGGAAGTCCCCGTGGCTGCAGGAGCTTGCCTGTCTTCAGTAACTTGCCTCTTCTGTGGGGTTCACTTCTCCACCTGGTGTCTGGATTGCAAATTACAGGAGGTGATCCTGCACGCGGTGTCCCAGCCTAAAAGGGGATCATATCTGTGGCTGGTAGCATGGTCTCCCCGTGCTCTAGGACCCCTCCTTTCCCTAGCTGTTCTTGGAGTTGCTTCTCAGGACCAGGGTGATGTGGTGGGGCTGTGGGCTGTGGGATGCTTTGCTCAGAGGCGGTGGTGGGTGTAAAGGCGTGGGGCACTGATATCTGGAGCAAAGGAAAGGATTCTATTATGAGAGTGTGGCTTCCAGGGCAGTTGTGAAGAAGAGAAAGGCCGGGCGTGGTGGCACAGGCCTGTAATCCCAGCACTTGGGAGGCAGAGGCAGGCGGATTTCTGAGTTCGAGGCCAGCCTGGTCTACAGAGTGAGTTCCAGGACAGCCAGGGCTATACAGAGAAACCCTGTCTCGAAAAAACCAAAAGAGAGAGAGAGAGAGAGAGAGAGAGAGAGAGAGAGAGAGAAAGAGAAAGGCGGGAGAGGGACACGTAGCCATGGCTGTAAGAAGGACCTGATACAGGCTCCTCAGGCTGGCCAGCCTGCTTTGGGGGCTGCCCTAGTGTTCTGTTTCTGGTTTATGAATGCAGGGTCCAAGAGTCGGTCCAGGACTGACCTCCCATTGGGTAGGGACAACTCATTGCAAGTGTAAATATATGTACAGAGTCTAGACAATCCTTCAGGTGACCAGAGGCATGTTCAATCACATTCTGTATATACATATGGAAAAAATGTGACCATCTGCTAGGACAGTGAAATCGCTAGCACTTGGGATAGTGAGACAGGTTGAAGCGTTCTTCTTGAATTTATAGGTTTATTCTCTATCCCTCACCTCAGAATGTGATTATGTTCGGAGATTACATCTTTAAGGAAAACTATTATGAGAGCGTTTTGAGGGCCCTCACCCAATACAGACCAGTGACCCTATACGGTATCAGGACCCAGAAAGGTACTGAGGGAAGAGTGTTTGATAATGTCTGAAAAAGGTGGTCACTGTCAATGGATATATATTATGGCAGATAGAGCTGACTAATGCCCGAATGTAAATAATCATGGCAATTTCATTTACTAGACATCGATAATCAAGAAAAGCACACACTCAAAGCTACGTTATGTTGTGGTAATACACAGATTGCTTGGCTGCACCCGGTGAGAATAGTTTCAACCCTGGGGCTAAGCCAGGCTTATAGATACCATCATAAAAAATCTTCCAGGGGACTGGGGATCTAACTCTTCACCTTCAATGTTGAAAACTGAGGAAGACAGACCGCGCTGGTTCACACTCGTTACCCCAGCACTTGGGAGGTAGAAGCAAGAGGATCCAAAATCCAAGGCTCTCTCGGGCTGTCTGAGCCCTTATCTCACAAAGGGGATGGGGGAGCTGGGAGATGCCTCAGTGGATAAAGCACTCACTGTGCAAACGCCAAGGCTCAGCCGAGCAGAAATGGATGTTATTCCAGTAGGAGGTAGACTTGGGGAATCTGGGGGCAAGCTGGCACAGCAGACTAGCCAGACTCGGTGAGCTCTGGGTTCAGTAAGAGCTCTGTCTCAACCAATACAGCAAAGGGCAGCTGGGGAAACACCTGGCACCCACTCCAGCTTCCACGTCTGCACGTGTGCACACACACTCACGCACATATGTAGCCTGTGCTCACTCAAGCTCACACACAACAAATAAGCCTGCATACGAGTTCACCTCACATACACACAGTAGTTCTCAACCTTTCCTAATGCTCTGACCCTCTGATACAGTTCCTCATGTCGTGGTGACCCTAACCATAAAGTTCCTTCCGTTGCTACTTCATAACTGTTTGTTTGCCACTGTTATGAATCGTCATGTGACACTTTTCTTCAGAGATAGAGGTTTGCCAAAGGGGTCTCCACCCACAGGTTGAGAACCAACTTGGAAAGTGGAGACTTGGGGGGGGGTTCTGACTAGCTTATTCTTCTTTGTTTCTTTGTTTCTCTCCCTCCCTCCCTCCCTCCCTCCCTCCCTCCCTCCCTCTCTCTCTCTCTCTCTCTCTCTCTCTCTCTTTCTTTCTTTTCTTTCTTTCCTTCTGAGACTTTCCGAAGCCTGTGGTTACACAGGTCTGTAGTCCTAGCATTGGATGATAAAATCATGAGCCCCAAACTAGCTTCAACTTCTTAAAAAGACTTTGATTTTATTTTCTTTTTAAAGACAGGGTTTCCTCTATGCAGCCTTGGCTTTTCTGGAACTGCTCTGCAGACCAGGCTGTCCTCACACTCAAAGAGATCCTCCTGCCTCTGCCTCCCAAGTGCTAGGATTCAGGGTGTGTGACACCACTGCCAGGTTGTTTTGCTGTTTTTTGTTTGTTTGATCATTTTTAATGTGCCCAGATCTGCAAGGTTAAGACCTCTGTGGAGCAATGGGAAGAATGAAGATTAGTAAAGCTCGAATAAGGTTGCTATGGCAACGAGGGAGGACCTTGTAGGGAAGTACTTGGAAGAAATAAGGGTATGTACCAAGAGAAGGAAGCCTTCGGAGGGAAAGCTACCAAGAGAACCTTATGATGGTTGGATGTTCTATGTTTGTACTATAGAAAATGGTGGTCACCCGAATCACAGGTGACGGCTGAGGGCCCAAAATGCAGCAAAGTGTGACGGAGCCACTGGATTCCGAACTGAAGTTTAGTTTAACGATACATGGTTCACGTGGCTACTGGTTTTAGGCAGTCTGGCTCCAGAGCTTGTGATCCACTCTCTAGTTGAATTCTCTTCTTTGTTCATGAAGCCTCAAATTTGTTCAGGCAGTCAGAGTCATTAGCTTCGAAGGAGGAGCGTTCCTCTCAGGCTCTGTGGAGAATCTCTGTGTGACTCTTGACTGCTCCAAGCAAAAAACGATACTCAAGATCCAGTTCGCTGTGATTGGCTTCGGAGTATGCAGATAGCACACATTCAGCCAATGAGGCAGAAGAAGTTTTTCCTTAAAAAAAAAAAAAAAAAAAAAAAAAAGCCTCAGTGGCTGGTGAGATGGCTCAGTGGTTAAGAGCACGGACTGCTTTTCTGAAGGTCCTGAGTTCAAATCCCAATAACCACATGGTGGCTCACAACCATCCTTAATGAGATCAGACACCCTCTTCTGGTGTGTCTGAAGACAGCTACAATGTATTTGTTTATGATAATAAATAAATGGGCCATAGTGAGCGGGGTCGACTGGAGGGAGCAGAGGTCCTAAATTTAATTCCCAGCAACCACATGATGGCTCACAACCATCTGTACAGCTCCAAGTGTACTCATATACATAAAATAAAATAAGTCTTTAAAAAAAAAGGCTCAGGAACAGGGACTAGTTACTTCTGGCTCTTCGATTATTATATCAAGATATGCTGTTTAGAGTTCCTGCCACTAATGTGAGTCCCCTTTGGGATGAAGACCAGCACACTAAGGAGAGCTGATCTAAAAGGGGGAAATATCCTGGGTGGTCATTAATGTTGTCAACTCACAGTGTAATTGTTAGAGGAGTTTAGTTAATGGGCCACTGCTGATATTTCCTCCCTGAGTCAACCTAGAATCTGCCAGCACAGCTAGAGACCGCTGAAGCTGCACCAGGTGGTGGTGTCTGGACTGCATCACATCTGGATTCTTAAGCGCTAACGAGATGCTGGGGGCAGGGTATAAAGGTCTGCCCAGCTCCTGTAATAAATGTGTTTGCTTTTGCCACTTGCCTAGCCTCCAGAGTCTATGTCCTTGACTTAGCTCCTTCTGATCCCCACCCCCAAGGGTCTCGGTCGGGGTTGCAAGCAACATGTACTAACATGTACAATGTGTTGTTCATAAAAGTTCTTGGGAATGGAAAGATAGTTCAGTGGTTAGGAGTGCTTGTGCTCTTCCAGGGGACCCAAGCTCAGTCCCCAGCACCCACACTGGTAGCTTAGGATGGTCTGCAGATGAGGCTGCAGGGGACCCGATGCTTTCTTTTGTACTCTTCAGGGACTTCCATACAAATGATACACAGATACAGGCACACTTAAAAATGCAAGTTCTTAGTGGGAGGTCATGATTTGAGCTGGTGTCATGGCTACCCTGGAGACAGAGGTAGGAGGATCCCTCCAGTGTAGCCTGTCAAAAGCAGCAAGACCCTATATTAAAGAAGAGCAGGGGGTACTGGGGTGTTAAAAACCCGTCAAAAGTCATCTTTAGGGGAACAGCAAATATGTGTCTTTGCCATCTCCTGTTTCTGCCTCTAATTTGAACACCATCAAATATAGCCTTTCCCCCTCATTGTTCTCAAACGAATGTTCCAAACAGTCATTATCAATTAATTAGAGGTGATATGTGAGATAGAAATCTGTTAAATGTTCTCGCAGTAGGGCAAAATAACACAAGCATCTGGTTCACCAGCAACCAACCTCCCGCCCCCAACATTTTCTTCACAGAGGCTCTAGGTGGCCATTGGAAGGTATTCCGGAAGAAATCAACAACCCAGTACCCATGCAAGCAGCCTTCCAAAGCAACTAACACTGACTGTACCAGAGGACCTGCCTTTCTCTGGAACCTGGGACAGAAAAGTGTGCTTTTGAATTTGTTCATTTGTTTTTCTCCCTTTCTCTCCCTGGGATAGAGTCTTTCTATGTAGCCCAGGTTGGCTTCAAACTCTTGTGTGTGTGTGTGTGTGTGTGTGTGTGTGTGTGTGTTTTGTTTTGTTTTTTGTCTGAGACAGGGTTTCTCTGTACAGTCCTGGCTATCCTGGAACTCACTCTGTGGACCAGGCTGGCCTCAAACTCAGAAATCTGCCTGCCTCTGCCTCTCAAGTGCTGGGATCAAAGGCCTATGCCACCACCGCCCGACGACTTCAAATTCTTAATTGTCTTTCTTCAGTCTCTTGATCACACGCTTGTTACTCCCCACTCTCCACCCCCCATCCCCCAGCAAAACGTGCTTGTGCTTTTCAGGTTGTTTAGAAGGAACTGTCAGTCACACAGCAATCTTTATTTGAATATAATGGAGCAAAAATGCTCTTTTATTAATCTGATGTACATTAAATACCTTTGCAGCTGTTACATGAATGAGAGTTATCTGGCATATAAATGTATACACACTTCCACATGTGACAGATCTACACCGCACACGAGCCATCCATCCCACACGGAGCATGCCCTGTCACAAGGATACACATGGCCGTCTGGGGACACTTAGTGAAGATGCACTTGGCCCAACATTTTGGCAATCAGACGTGAGACACAAAGGAGCATACCAGAAAGATGACTTCACAGCAGGGTCAGCTGAACTTGATGGAGACTCCAGAAACCTGCCGTGGGAGTTACTGAGGGTCACACATGCAGCACATATCTACAGTACAACGGGGGGGGGGTGCCGGGGTCAAACAGTGGGACAGCAGACAGAGCACTGAATACAGAAGAGAGAAAGAATACAAGGCCGAAACACACACACACCCAAACCAAGGACATGACCACTGCTAAGATCGCGTTGCAGAAGCAGGGTGGGGTCATAGTTCTAGGTGGAAGTGTACCTCTTCTAGGGCTCTCCTTTAGCTAGACCCTGATTAGGAGCACATGGTCTGTTCAGGGTATTCCTGGGTCAGACAGAGAATAGAAAAGCACGTATGGGAAAGTGCGTGAAATAGCTTACTTACTGCAATTCTCCCTGAAGGAACGACAACCAGAGGCCAATGGGTTCTCTGCATGGCCGGTCCTAGTCTGAGCCAATTAGGAATGTGGAAAGAAGCCTTTGAATATTGACATGAGTACTTGCTAAATCTTTCCTTCCCTTGAGTAATATCATGCTGATTCACAAGGCCAAGGAGATAGTCAACTCCACCTGGCCATGGCTCAGTATGTTGGAAGCCCAACCTCCCTCCCCAACAAACCCAGGGCCCTGTGCATGCGAAGGAAGCATGCTACTGCCGAGCTATGAGAGGCTAGTCTTCATGGCTTCAGATAGTGATGTGTTGGCGAAGGTCTACCCATACCTGGGGTTACATAGGGGTAGGAGGAGTCTGACCTGTAGCATTTGTCCCTTTCCATGCTATAATCCTTACCGCTGTGGATGAGCCCAGCATAACATCACTGACCCTGTCATTGGTAATATATGTCCAACAGAACACCATTATTACAGTACTTCCAAAATAGAGACATAATAGGCATATCTCACTTTCCTCAAGGGCATGGCTAATAGGAAAAATGTAGGCAATAAGTAGTAATTGATGAGTTTTGAATATATATTGCTTTAAAATATAACTGAGTTAATTGTAATGATGGCTACATTTCTTGACTGTCTTTCAAAATTTCTGAAACTTAAGCCCATGGCTCTAAGAACAAGGTTGAGCCCATTCCCGGCCATTGCTGGCTTTAGATGGCACCATCCTCTATGTTCTGGCTGGTCAGCCCTTCTCAGAGCCCCTGGGCGCTGCTCAGGGGCACTGTCTCCTTGCTGTCAGGGAAGGTAGTTATTTGGCTTGGTGTAAAAGCACTGAAGGCTGAAAGCTATTGTCTCTCCTTAGTTCTCTATTTTCTTAGCTCTAGGGGCCATGCAAATATGGTAGGACAGGCCAAGGATGGGCAATGGTTGTAGTTTAAGCGGCTGCCCTTCAGCTCTGAGTAGGTATATACACAGACGAGGAGTGCCAGACACTACACTCTCTCTTTGTCCTGCTTCCTTAGAGGATCCAGAACCCCAAAGATCCTTTGCAGCCTCAAAACAGGAGGTTTTGGGGGGAGGCTCATCTGCTGAGGTAAGAGAAAGGGAAATCTGCTGGACACTGTGACTGGGTCACAAATCTCTAACATCAGAAAGGAAACACGCCCAGGAGGGTTGGCGCTGAGGCCCCCTGGAAAGAGAGCTTCCAGCATGCCCAGAGGGGACCCGCTTAACTGCCTAGCTCTCCATAAAGAACTGTTCTGGAGAAACAAACATCGCCAGAAAGGCACCCACTATCTTTGCTGCCCTCTCTTCTTTGATCAATATCTTAGTGCAATTTCCTGTTGAGACCATTTAAAGAAACAGACATGAAAGTGGTTTTTTGTTTTGTTTTGATTTTGTTTTTTGTTTTGTTTTCAATTACTGTTTGGTATTCCCTAGAGGTGTTTCATCCTGTCTCAGGTAATGCATAGTTCCTGTACCACCTGTTTGTTGTAGATTATAACTTGTTTAGAACTTGGAAAAATAAGACATTGATAGAGACCTAATGGGATATGAGACTGTCTTGTCTGTCATTCCCTGCTCTGTGTTCTCAAAGAAACACTGCAAAGCGTTAAATCTCTGCATTCAGCCTAGTGCCTCACCGCCTAGCACACTGGAGGCCAGGCCTTAGATGGCATTAGCCCAAAAGGCATGTGAAAAAAGAGACCGATGTACTCTACCCAACTCTCTCCTCTACCCAACTCCACCGGTTTAATCAGTGACCTAACAGACACACACAGGCTGTGCACCCTGCGGCTGGAAATGCCGGGCTTACTGCACTGCATCTGGGCGTTGAGGAAAAGTGTAGGGAAGACCTGGATCTATGGCTTGCATGTGGTTGGTGAGAGACTGTTGACAGGGAAATGAGACCATCGAGAGTGAGAGCAACAGAACAGTACATGAAGAGCTGCCAGTTTCCTGAAACAAGGAAAGGGCGTGCAATATGGCTAAGAGATCCTGACAACTTCCTTTTGTCAGATTACAAGAGAGATTTTACCTAAAATAGACACTTTGCTCAGCAGAATGCAAACGTGAAGAAACACACAGGCCACTTCAGGGCGCTTCATTGTGTGGATGTGTGTTTGTTGTCTCAGCATGCCTATTTTGTGGGGGTTGGGGCAGGAGAGGAGTAGGGGTAGTTGGTAACTATGTTTGGCACAATATGGGATTTAAAGGAAACCTGATATAGAGACACTAGGCCCCAAACAATATGTTAATTGTCTACAGTTCAAGGTGAAGGTTAAATCTAGGCATTCCTGATTTCAGAGCCTTTTGTACAAGAACAAGTAAGGCATCTTGATGAAGAACTAGGAAAAAGCCTTTTTGATATAAGGTAGACACAAATTGGAGAATATCATATTCTATTGTGGTTGGCAGAAAGTGTTCCCACGGAATGCTCTGGAAACAATCCTAGAGTTTAGAATGTCTCCCAGGTGCGCTAATCTCATTGCTGGAACGTTATCAATGGAACGCTGGACTCCCCTTGCTTGTCACACCTCTTCCTCCCCCTTGATCTCCTCAGATATTCTGAAAGCGAGTGAGGCTTTGGTGCAAACCTGAACTCTGACTGGATGAGATTTGTAAATGAGGACCCGTCTACCAATTTAGGTGTAACCATTGAGAAGCACTGTTCCTGATGACCTAGATCCATTTAAGGCAACATTTCGAGAAGACAGTTTTAGTAGATGGATGGGGGACACTAGGATACAGTCATGTGTGGTCTACTACCAACTGTTTGTGTTCTAACTGCAGTGTGTCTTCTAGGGCTGTCCATTCCCTGGATAGATAACAATGGCTCTGAAGTGAGAAGCACTTAAAATCCAGAGGGTGGGCATAGTCAATAGGACAAAGTGCTCTAGCCTACTGTTTGAGGTCTTCTCAAAGCAACCTCCCGCCCTCCTTATGGACTTGCTTATCTCTACTTTTAGATATGTTGAGTGCAAATAAGGTAGACTTCCCATTAGCAGAAGACAGGTAAGATGAAGTCATGGTAGTCCTATAGACTCTTAGAGAATAAAATAGTATCCTTCATTTTTCTCTATAGCTGGAGAACTGTGGACCAGTATGTCCAGTGACTTAATTTTGGCCTTTGGCTAAGATCAAGTTCCTTCTTCTTAGAAAGATCTCTGCCTGGTTAAGGAACTTGGGCCTCTGAGACTCGTTGTTCTTGAGTGGTGGGTCAGTACTAGTCTGAGATGAATTGAGAAGCAGGATTATAAGGCTTACCACCCAATACGTAGGGTAGAGCATCTCACAGAAGCCACAGATAGAGCAGCTTGTCAGTTGTTATTGTTTGTTTTACAGGATTCAGAGATAATTAAACTTGGGGGCATTCTGGACTGATTCTGAAGAGTAATGGTGGGGATTTTAGTTAGAAAAGGAGTTTAAAATGCAGGTACAGATGGAGCTATTTCACTTTTGAAACTGCTTTCAATTTCCTTTTCCTGTGCATAAATAACATGGGATGGCAGAAGTCTGCCCTGGTGTCAAGGCCCCGGACACCCATATATATACCTGGGGCTTCTGTCGAATCTCACAGTTGTATGTTAACCTCCAGTTATAACTGAACAAGTCACAGCACATATTTGAGAAGTAACAAGGACACTGTCTTGAGAGTAAAGGTTATACACAGTGAAGAGGCTGAGGGAAATGTGTGGGAAGTGGGCAGGACAGTGACCAGGAAGGTTTGTGACCACTGATTGTCCAGGAGGTTACAGAAGAGATCCCTCATGGGCCACCTGGGAAGCATGGGGTAGGTGACAGAAATGGATCTTCTGAAGGGGGCAGATGGTAGATGGTCTTATAAAGAAGGATTCTGTTGGGTCATCCCATGCTGACCCAACCCAGCGTCCAGATAAAATTCTGAATAACTATGTCTTGCAGTTTGAAATGTACTTGATATAGCTAGACTATAAATCAGGGAGCAGAGACAATTTGAGCATAAAGGCTTTCCAGTAAGACCACTATCATACCACACCAGAGTAGAGAAAGCAATGCCTTGCATTTGTGTGTTTTTCTTTTGACTGGGAAGATAGGGATTCATATCCTACTTTTGCAACAATTCTGTTGCATGCCACGCTCGACCAAAAATACCTGCTCTGGGCCTCAAACATGTCTTTTCAAAAAGAAGACAATCATGGTGCAAATAGGAGAGAGAAAGGAGCTTGCACAGAAAAAGAACAGAGCTACCTCCTTAGGCTTTTGAAATACACGTGTGTTTCCCCCGATGAGAAACAGAAGCGAATTCTGTTCTGGCTCTCCATTGTTGGTGTCTTTCAAATCAGTCATGCTTCCAAGATGGTCCTCGTTCTGGTCTGCTCTGCAGATCTTGCTCTCAGAGCCTTGATGTCCAGGCTCTGAGTGCTCCTATGATCTGCAGGGAACCACTTTCTCTCTGCACCTTCCCATCCTAAGGCGCCAAGCCTGCGCTCCTTGATGGGGACAGTGGATTAATGGCTTATGTTATTCAAAGAGCTTTTCACAGAATTTGAGCTCCAGGAGGGATCAGAACAGAGGGGCCTCCAGGGAGCCGGGCCATCCTCGGTACATAATGATTCGTGGAAACAGAAGTTTCCTTTTTTTTCTGGAAGCCCCAGGGCTGTGGTCATGCAAGAAAAGCTTAAAATAAGCAAAGAGGATCCCCCTCCAACAAGACAGAGGCGGTTAAAAAGAACGCTGTTTAAATACGGGGCCTTACGCTGTTTGTTATCACACGCTGCAAATGTACAAGGAGGCTTCGGATTTCAAAGATGTGTAAAAGGATGGGCCTGGGGGAGGGGCACCCAGCAAGAGACTAGAAAGTCATTTAGCTGACAGCTGGCCCGTGGGAACGTGGGAACGTCCTGCCGACCCCTCCTTCTATGCTCATGAAGATTCCAGAGGTAAAACAGATATCCACCCACCAGGAAATGCTGTTCTGCCTTGCCAGAGGGTTCAGGCCAGCTCAGAAACAGTCCAGACCCAAGGCTGGGAGCCCACAGCCTGGGGCTACTGGAAGGACACAGCCTGATGTCGACAGTGGACAGTTGGTCAAAGGAGGGTGGGTGGTGTTGACCCTCAAGGGACAGTATGACAGAGGTTCCCTTCTGCATTTCCAAATAACTTTGGTTGTGAATTTCTTACTAATTTATATTTAAAATCTGCCTCCTTCAGCTCAAGTAGGGTTTTGTTGCCAACCAGGGACAGATTTACAATTTTTCTTGTTAGCAAAATCACCTTAATAATCCTGCCTGAAAGAGCCCCGCCCAGAAGTGCTTGGCGTCACAGTTTTCTTGAAACACCCTGCTGTAGCAGCTAGAGTGGCTGGCTGTCCTTTTTCTAAGTAAACAGGAAATATCACTCTGTATGAAAAAAAAAGAAAAAGAAAAAGAAAGACAGAAAAAGAAATCCCTTTTCTCAGCACAAACTCAATTATGCCAACTTAGAGCGTCAGGAGCAGGGTCTATTTCATAAGCCAGCACAGGCTTTTGAGATTCTTGGTGAATGTAGTCCTCGGAAAGCCTGAGCGACTGGGACATTTTTGGAACACTTCCACGGGGCACTGGGAAGCAGGAACGTCACAGTTAGGGAAAGATAACAAAGCATGGGAAAGAAACCACCTGCAAATCACACTGGAGGGATAAGACAACACGCAGCTACACGATAACGTCACAGCAAAAGTTTGTGTTCTGATACTTGGCCACCGTTCTATACATAAAAACTCTGAAGCCTTGAGTCAGGCAATAGGACCCACCCATGGTGGGAAAAGGGAATGGCTTTTGTCAGGTCACATCAGAACCTGGGTTCGTGTGTCGGGCAGGCGCAGCCCCACGAGTCCTCCACACACGAGCACGGTGGACGCCAGCAGGATGGGGATTGCTTTGGTGATGCTGACCAAGGAGCCGAAAATTAAGTTTCCCAGGACCGCCGCTGCTTTACAGAGTGCATTCAGGAAGCCGAAGCCTGTGGCCCTGCAAGGGACAGAAACACAGATGCGGTTTAGAGAAAGGCACTCGGGAGTCCAGCTCTAGACTTACGAGGTCCGCGCAGTCACTCTCAATGGTCTTTACGTGGCTTGAGTATGTCCGTGAAGCAGATAATTAAAATGCTCGTTAGGGAGAAGCCAGCTGTCAGTGCTGCGGCCGACCTCCTGATGACGTACATGCCACTCTAATGACTCTTATTTTGGCACAGAAGAAAAAACAAAGCTCCTTCTTGGCCCAATGCGTGTTGGAAGGACGGTTCTACTATGAAAAGTTAATTTCACTCCATGTAAGTCCTCTCAGGATAAATGCAGGCTTAAAGCCTCTTTCTGTAGGAGTCAGCTGGCCTCTACACCTCCTCTGTCCCTGGAGAAGACCCCAGGGAGTGGGACTGGGCAATCTAACAGGCTCTCAGGTCTGCTAGTTTATTATCAGCCTGCCTCTCAGCGACTCAGCACCTGCAGTTTACTTACGTCAACATCCGGGGCTGCGCATTTCTAGCGTCCTTAAGAATTCCCACCATTGCTAAGTGTTGCTGGGCAACACGTGTACCCATTAAAAGGCACCTCTCAACATCACTGTGCAGTCTCTCTCTCTCTCTCTCTCTCTCTCTCTCTCTCTCTCTCTCTCTCTCTCTCCCCCCCCCCCGCCCCCATTTTGTCACTCTTGTTTTAACTGTCTTCCAGTCTCTCATCTGTCTGTCTCATGTCCCCACTCTGAGACTGTTTTTACTACCTTACCCCCAAACCTCTTGCATTAGGTTTGTTGCACAGGGTGATTCCTTAGCAGCACACCGGGACCCACCCAGGTCCCTAATGATAGTGATAGGGTTTCGTTAGACTTATTTTATTTTCATTTTCCTCTTATTAGTTATCTAAATGAATATTCCTAGATTTCATTTTTATACTAATTTATTCATCTAGAGTGTATGTGGAGATCAGAGACCTTGCGGGAATCATCCTCCTGCCTCAGCTTCTTGAGAACAATGAGTATAGGGCATTTGCTGCCAGGTCGGTATAATGTGCTTCATTTTTAAAACATTTATTTTATGTATATGAATACACTATTGCTGTCTTCAGACACACCAGAAGAGGGCATGGATCCCCTTACAGATGGTTGGGAGCCACCATGTGGTTGCTGGGAATTGAACTCAGGACCTCTGGAAGAGCAGCCGGTGCTCTTAACCGCTGAGCCATCTCTCTAGCCCGTGCTTGCTTTTTAGACAAAGTCGACTGACTTTTCAAGAGGCGTGTCCTCCACCTTTAGGCACCTGGAAGGCGAGCCAGCAGACTTTCATCCCTAATGTTTCTGCTAGTGCGTGGAAAACAAATGCGGCCTGAGCATGCCTGGTCTGGAACCTGTGGGACCTTAACTGTGTCAGGTTCGAATGTGGAATGTGCACAGCCATTCCTAGTCGAACATTTTCCTCCAGAAACTCGCGGTCCAAAGTGCGTTAAAGTCTGAGCCTCCCAAGCTTACGGACCTTCAGGTTAGTGGTGTTGAGCATTAGGAATGAGCAAGCTGGTCCACAGAGCGCTAACGGAGTGTCACCGCGGGCTGGGAGATGGCTCAGCACAGGTGAGTGCTGACTGCGAAGGCGAGAGGACCTGGATCCCAGCCCTCAGAGCGCATGTCACAAGAGCATGACTTCGCATGTCTGGAACTCCAGTGTTGGGGAGGGGGTGGGGGGCAGAGAATGGAAGGCAGATACTGGGAACCAGCCAGCCTAGCTGAAATAGTGAACTCCTGGTTCAATAATAGAGCCTGTGTCCAAAAGAAGAAAGAAGGAAGGAAGGAAGGAAGGAAGGAAGGAAGGAAGGAAGGAAGGAAAGAAGGAAGGAAGGAAGGAAGGAGAGGGACGTGATACAGGAAGATGACAGTCAGTGTCTTCCTCTTGCCTCCACATATATGTGCACTTGAACATAACACATGCACATACACCACATGTCACACAAGTCTCACACACACACACAATCATTTCCTTACGGGAATTCTCTGTGGGAGATAGGTCTAAGTTACAGAGAAAGCAGATGGTGGGCCTCAAGATCTCGTCTGCTGTGTGTTAGCATGTGAGACCCGCAGGCACGTGAGGTCCCCTCTCCTGGCTCCTGTCACTTGTTTCCTTCCCCTCCCTCACCTCTCCTCACTTCCTTCCTTTTCCCCTCCCTCCGGGGATTGAACCCACAGCCTCAGACACACTAAGCTTTGTCTGATCACTGAGCTTCTCTCTCAGCCCGGACGTGTACATTCTTTGGAAAGGAAAACTCTTCATCGGTTTAGTGTACATGGGTTGGGTGGGGTTCTGTGTCCTTTCGGGCAGGAAATGTCGATTTTTTTCCCGTGATTTTACATCTACCACCGACATCATGAGAGAGTATGTAAATTTCCTTCTGGCCCTCTGTCAGCTCGCTGTTTTCTGGCCTCTTGCTGAGAGTCAGTGGGGATTAAAGGCAGATTAAATGTGCCGCATTTTTAGGATATGTGTTCATTTAACCCACAAAGGAAATTGCATCTTCTGTGCTGCAGACTGAAGCGGTTAGCACACACCTACCTTTCTGTGACTGACTTGGACGTCTGTGTGGGGTTTCCTCTGACAACTGCTCATCAGTGATACTTCCTGCACTGGGTGTTTTCAGAATCTGAGAAAAGCATTGTGGTTCCTATGCAGCCAGCCCCGGAAGGAGAATCAACATCCCCAAGGCCACCTCACCCCTGTGAGCTCAGGAGGCCAGTCTAGGTGTTCCTGCACTCTACCAATGATCCTGCTGGCTCAGACACATCTAAAAACAGCAGCAGCAGTAGCAGCAGCAACAGCAACAACAAGAAAACCCCAAATCAGTAAAGAAACTACACGCCTGGTTTCCCCATGGACACAGAGCTCTGGTGTAGAGACAGCAAGGGTTTCCTGCCTTCTCTCGCCTAGACATCAAAAAAGAGAAGAAGATGATCTGCTATCTCTCTGCTAAGTCTGCACTCTGCATGTCTCTCTAGCCAGAACTCTTCTCAATTCTAGCTTAGACAAGTCCTTAGCATGTTTGTCCTTATCCTAGACAAACCCTGCTGCTTCAGAAGCTCCCGGCCCCATTCTGTCCAGGTGCTTTGATGGGCTAGCCTTAACTAACATCGTCAATAGTGGATGTTCACCATCAACACTAGGACTCACCCCGGGTATTGTGCATCCTGTAGGGTTTGACAAATAAGAAGATGACGTATTTGTCCAACAATATGGCAGCACTCAGCGTAATCTATTGTCTTAAAAATCTGCTGAGTCCCGCTTGTTCATCCCCCCCCCCCGCACCCTCCCCCCACCCCAGCCCTGGTTCCTCTTGGTCCTTTGTCTGACAAACTGTCACGAGCCACCACCTTCATCTTCTGGTGTTAAGATAACGTACATCCTGCTGGGGAAAACAGCTAGAGCATGTGTGTCACTGATAAGAAAAAGGAAAAACATTTTCTTGCTATGAAATCTAGGACTCCCCAGCGGTAGAACAACCCTCATAGGATTAACATCTGAGCTAGGGTAACCCTATGTCACCAAATCACGACCTTCTGCTGTGACCCAGAACAGGGTATAAAATGTGGAGAAATATCTCCTCACACCACTGGGCCTGGAGCTGGGGACGGCATGGCTGGAGATGGCTGGGTGGCGGGGATGGCTTTGGGAGCCTCTGGTCCTAGAGGATTCTAAAAGAAAGCCTTCTTATTTCTTGATGCCCTCTGTCTTCGGTTCCCAAGCTGAAGCTGTACTTCAAATGGAGTCTGGTGTCAGCATTCAGGAAACCGTGCCCGCCCTTCTCTCTCTGTACTTGACTTGGTCCTTCAAATATCTGCAGCTGGAGAGTGTGATGTTCAGTGTATCCGAGGCCCAGCTGCGTTACAAAATCCATTTCAGCAGCCAGTCTCTCTAGGGGCTACGTGCTTTCTCGGAAGTAAAGCTTTCATTCAGTTCATCTCCGCTCTTCCTTAAAGGAAGGGAATTGCTTTTGCAGGCCACCTCACGCTTCCCTGCCCCTTGAGGGCAGGACTCAAGCTCCGGGAGTCTCTCCTTGATTTCTCTGCTTTCTCGGCAGCAGCAGGCTGGGCCCTGCATTCTTTTTCAGACCGAGATCTTTTTCTGACCGAGATCTTTTTCTACTGCCTTTTACCCAGGCTTCATCAAAAGGAGGGTGAAATGGTTCTCTCTCTCTCTCTCTCTCTCTCTCTCTCTCTCTCTCTCTCTCCCTCTAAGCTCCACCCTTTTTCTTCTTCCAGCCAGACTTGTTGTCTATTGTTGTTTACACACACCTAGGACACATAAATCCTTTCCTTACACTCTCCCGTGCCTCATTCTGTCCTTGCCCCATAAACTCTGTGTCCCCTCCCCGAGGCTGAGACGTGACTGGTTCTTTGGAGGATTTCACAATTTAGTGGGTTCTAGTTTAGTTACATTGTTTTCGGATTCAATTAATTAAATTGTGTTTTATTATTTTTTTTATGTATGTGTATTTTGCCTTCATGTGTGTATCTGTGTATCACTGGTATGCAGTGTCCAAGGAAGCCAGAATTGGGCATCTAATCTTTTAGAACTAGGGTTATAGACCACTGTGAGGCGCTTGTTGGGCCCTGGAATTGAACCTGGGTCCTCTGAAAGTGCAGTCAGTGCTCTTAACTGCTGAGCCATCTTTTCAGCCCTCTTCTGTGCTTTTTTAAAAAAAAGATTTGTTTATTTATTTATGTATTTATTTTATGTATATGAGTACACTGTAGCTGTACAGATGGTCATGAGCCTTCGTGTGGTTGCTGGGGATTGAAGTTAGGACCTCTGCTCGCTCCGGTCAGCCCTGCTCGCTCAGTCCCTGCTCGCTCCAGCCCAAAGATTTATTTATTATTATATGTAAATACACTGTAGCTATCTTTAGACATACCGGAAGAGGGTGTCTGATCTCATTATGGATGGTTGTGAGCCACCTTGTGGTTGCTGGGATTTGAACTCAGGACCTTCGGGAGAACAGTCAGTACTCTTAACCACTGAGCCATCTCTCTAGCCCCCCTGCCCCGCCCCCATTCTGTATTTTAATGGAGGTTGGGGAAAAGATAATTGCTGTCTTCATTGTGGATGGAGAGAGACTGGGACTGTCCTAACAGCTTCTTCAGTTGTACCTTGTTGCTGAGGCATGTTAGGTTTTGGATGAAAAGGAGAAAGAGAATGAGGAGTTAGGATCATGCCTGGCTGTGTGAAGCACCTCTAGCCTTTGCTTTGACACGCGAACTCCCTGCCCTGCCTACTGATGAAGTTATTAGGGGAAAAGTAATTGCTGCACTTTGTAAAGGCCTGAGATATCAGACTCCTCCCACAGATGTCACCTGCTGAGAGAAAAAGGGAAAGCCTTCTCTTCTAGGCTGAGCTTCTGGAAGGAGTGTTTTTTTCCCAGTCAGCATCATCAAGTGATCCAAAGAGTTATAAAAAGAATACTCAAGACTCAGCATGGGGTATTTGGAAAAGTACAGGCTGTGCTTAAATCGAGGCTTCCTTGGGATGTAAACACTCATCTGGAAACGGGTTATTTGAAACACACAAGTTTCATTCGTCTCAGAAACAATTCTCTGAAGAAAGGTTAGTTTCCCAGGTCAACTCAGAGCTGTTTTGACACTGAACCTGCTTTGATTTCACAGACCATAATGCTAACTGGCCTAGAAGCCCTCGAGTGTTTGTTAGGCAAACTCATCTTCTGTGCACTCCTGTGAGCCGGTGCTCCTATGCATCGTTTATACTCATTTAATGATCACGCACTAAGCGCTGTTTATATTTCGTTGTGCGCCAGGCTCGCCATGAACTCTCCAGCTTCTTGCTTTCCCCTTTCGAGTGCTGAGATTACAGGTGTGCGCCATCACGCCAGGCATCAAGCAACTGAGCATCTCACGTGTGCGAGCACTGCCCTGTGCTGCCCTGACTACAGAGCTGACGGCTGTCTTTCTTGGGGTGGGTGCAGTCGGGGAAGATGTCTCAGAAGGGATACATGGGAACAGAACTGGCCTTGTTGGGACAGCTGGAGGTTACCTGCTGAAGGATGGCATATGGACAGTGTACTTTTTCCTCCCACAATTCATTTGTCTTATGTCACGGTTCCCACTCAGCCCCCCCCCCTTATCAAGCCCCTAAAGATGTCTCTAATGCCAAATGGACTATCTGTCTCCAGCCGGGAGTGCATGTTTCCTGTCTTTGCACATAGCTGTTGCCGACCTGGGGTTAGGGTGGCAAGCTGACCGATTTAAGTGTACAAACACTCCGCTGCTGGATACCACCTAACCTTGTAGCTTTTCGAAGAGCAGTGACTCCTGGATGGGGTGGCATACGCTCATAAACCCAGCACGTGGGAGGCAGTGGCGGAAGGACTGCACGATTAGGGTAGCCTGGGGTGCATAACACATATAGGACCAGCCTGAGCTACATGAGTGACACCCTTTTTCAAAGCAAAACCACAAGACAAAATGCAAATAGGGGTGTAGCATGGGTATTTTTCAGAAGGTCTAAGGGACCAGAAGGCATGACCAGGATGGCGGACGCTGTTACCTTCCCAGGGATGGGTGCCTTTTACAGTTGACTTGGGTGTGCGTCCTGTTAAACACTAGAGGAAGTGACAAAAGAAAACACGGCTTTCCCCTCCACCAACAAATCATTTTCTCTTCAACCCTTTTCTGCCTGTTTCCAGTCATGCAAATTATCAGAGTTTTTTTTTTTTTTTTTTAACAATTTTGCTTTCTCTTTTTGAAAAAAAAAACCACTCACATAAGGCTTTGTCTCACATCGTTCGTGTTTGACTGTTTTGTTTAGCATGTAACCATCATTTCTCTAACTGCACCATTGCCTAGGGAGGCTTCCAAGCTCAGGGTAACATAGATGATAGTGCAATTAACACTCAAATACACAACAGACTTTGTGTTCATCAGGGAGTGTTGGGCAGGCTAGAGCTGCCAGGAAAGTGTTGAGGATGCTGCTTAGTGGTGATGGGCTGCAAGACACGCTGTGGCTATGAGATGGGTGTGGGAGGGGGAGGGGAGGGGGAGGGGGAGGGAAGAGGGGCAGGGAGAGGAGGAGAGGGAAAGGAGAGGGAAGAGAGCAGAGATGAAGCAGTGGGGGGGGGATGGCTACGCTTCTAAGTGTGCTCCTGCTGTTTTTATTTTTGTTTTGCTTGTTTGTTTGTTTGCTTGTTTGTTTTCAAGGCAGGGTTTCTCCGTGTAGTTCTGGCTGTCCAGGAACTTACTCTGTAGACCAGGCTGGCCTTGAACTCAGATCTGCCTGCCTCTGCCTCCCGAGTGCTGGGATCAAGGGACGAGTGCCACCACGCCCGGCTGTGCTCCTGCTTCTGTTTGCTTGTATTGTTGCTTTTATTATTTTTGTATTTAAGTCATACACTATATTCTCACGACCCCTGTCCTTCCCACCTCCACGTTCTGATTTGTTGGGTTTGGTGTTGTTGTTTTGTTTTGTTTTGTTTTATACCCAGTCTCTGTGTAGCCCAGACTAACCAGCAACAAGCTTGCCACAGTTTCAGAGTGCAAAGACTCCGGGCCAGGAGCCTTCAAGCTGGCTCCTGCTCCTGTGCAGTCTGCGTTTCACATGTCCTATCTAGTTATTTTACCAAGCACTGTCAGCTTCTCCCTAACCCAGCTCCCTACCCATCAGCTTCTCCCTAACCCAGCTCCCTACCCATCAGCTTCTCCCTAACACAGCTCCCCACCCATCAGCTTCTCCCTAACCCAGCTCCCCACCCATCAGCTTCTCCCTAACCTAGTTCCCCACCCATCAGCTTCTCCCCACCCATCAGCTTCTCCCTAAGGTCTCCTCTCTCCTGGCTCCGCAGGGTTCCTTCCTTGAGGCTTCTGCCCACACTGATCCTCTCAAACGCATCTCCTGACCTCCCCTAGGCTGGCTACATCTGGGGGGGATTTGGGGGGCTGGTGGGGGGTGGGGGCTGGTGGAGGGGGCTGGCTCCCTAGCCCTTGCAGCTGCTCGCCAGGAGCCCTCCTCAGAGGCATAAGGATGCCTGGGATACTCAGTAAATGAGCAACTTCCTGGCGGCTTCCAGAGATGTCAGAAGTAGATTTTTGAAAGCATTTAAGTGGGCAATTTTGGACCTTTTCTTAGGTATTAGTTAGATGATGTCTGTTTATTTGATGCTAAAATACCATCTTGCTCTTTCTCTTTCTTTCTTTCTTTCTTTCTTTCTTTCTTTCCTTCCTTCCTTCCTTCCTTCCTTCCTTCCTCCCTCCCTCCCTCCCTTCCTTTCTTTTGTTTTCAGAGAAAATGACAAGTCTGACTTCTCAAGCCAGAACACCGAGTGCGCTGCGTGTTCATGGTCTCTGTATGAGCTCTGGAGACTGAACCCAGTGTAGACCCTCGCACGTGGGAGGCAGTGGAAGCCACTGATGAGCTGTGTACCTGTCCCTCCACAGCGCTCTGATATTTAGTGGGAAATATTTGTCTTGCTGAGAAGAGGAGCATCTTCCTCAGTGAGGCTGGATGCCAGCCTGAACCCCCACTTTCCTCACCTGCTCCTAGCCTGCTTTCCTCACCCCCACAAGTTGGGCTGAGCGGTTTTCCTAGGCTCAGCCTCCAAGTGGCTGTCCACGTCATCCCAAAAGTCCCTCTACCATCTAGGGGCTTCTGGTTATTTATTTATTTATTTTTTTACAGGTCCCAGTTCCTGTTACACACTCCTGCCGGCAATAAAACGTTCCCATGAAACCCAGGCAATAATGAGAGCCTTTGTGTCTTATCACTGAATCTGACAAACCTGGCTAGAAAGTGTGGGCTCGGGCCAGGGTGAAGGAGAATAGAGGGACCAGGAATGCAGGGCAGTGAGCGGGAGTTCATCTGAGGTCAAGGACCACTCCTGCTGACCTGTAGCCCAGTAACCCCTGAGCTTCTGGGTTTTATGTAGGTTTTGTTGTTGTTGGTTTCGTTTTTTTTTTGGATTTAAGGTGTTTTTGTTTGTTTGTTGTTATTTTCTTGTTGTTGTTTTAATCAGTATGTCGTCCAGACTGGCCTTGACCTTACTCTGTAACCCAGGCAGCTCTGCAACTTGCAATCCTCCAGTCTCAGCCTTTCAAAAGTGCTGGGATTACAGGCTTGTGCCACCCTCCCTGGCTGGCCCTAGGAAAGCTTCCAGAACAGACGCCACACTGTGTTCCAAGTCTCCTGGGAAGGCAGAGAGCTACACCTGTCACCTGTCTGAGGCTTGGTGGCCCTGGATAAGTTACTTTCATGACCGGGTCTCCTTCCCTCCTCTGCAAGAAGGGAAGAATAGCTACTCTTGAAGGGTGCAAGCTCTGGGTAAAGTTAATGTCTTAACTTCACCACACAGCGCCTCATTTACTGTCCCGTTCACGGGGAGAGAAACAAGGTCCTGGCAGGCAGAAGGACTTGCCCCAGTCGTCCAGCTGATTTCCGACAGGGCCTGCACCTGCATTCAGAACAGTTTTCTTTCCTCCACTGGGGCAGAGGGGCCAGCAGGACCTAGCAGGCAGTGCGATGTGAGGAAGGAAGCTGACAGCCATGGATCCAGAGATCAAAGAGCAGGCAGCAGAAGTGGCAGCGGGACATTGAGGGGGTCAGCGAAGAGAAGCACACACAACTGGTCTGAATGGCCTCAGACACAGAGGACGCTATAGTCCATTCCCAGGTGAATGTTTTTTCATAAAACTTTTTTGTATTAGTTTTTTTTTTGTTTTTTGTTTGTTTGTTTTTGGTCTGAGACAAAGTCTATATAATGTAGGCTGTCCATGAGCTGTGCTCCTCCTCCCTTTGACTTCTAAGTGCTGATGTATGGGCCACCACGCTCAGCTTAAGATAGGAGCTTGGGCTCATTCAGTCAGGAAGACACAGTTCTATTTTTTAGAAACCATGGCTCTAGTTCGAGTCAGACAGTGAACAGTAAAGACACCAATGTCCCACCCACTGTCACGCACTCTATGGTGTGGTTCACTAACACAGCTCAGAATTTAAAGGTAGTTCATCGGGAGTCAGCAGGCAGGGAATGATCGCACTAAAAGCATCTATCATGGAGGCCGGCGTGAGGGGCGTAAAAAGGGAGGAGACGGGTTTTCATTGGTGGTATGAGTAGGGTTGAGGGCACGCAGTTGATTGGCAGCAATGTCCTGTCCTTAGCACAACAGGCAATCAGTATTCCCCTGAGCCTGGCAGACTCAAACTGATAGAGTCCTCTTAGTGTGATTCCAGGTCCTAGAGCACACATGCTCTATACCCCAAATTTGAACAAGGACCCAGACACTCAATGGGCTGACAAGCTGGTGTTTGTGTTATTACTACATCCCCGTGCCTGTGGCCCTTTGATGCGAGGACTTGGTCAGTACCCGCAGTGGAGAGAGGTGACTTCAGAGAGCTCAGGCATGGGCTGGATCACTAGTCTCCTCATGTGTGCCTCATCTGCCCTGTTTTAACCCGAGGCAGCATCCAGCTCCACAGCAATGTAGCTGTGAGGCTGTAGGGTATAGAGGCAGCGCTGCCCACCCCTTCCGCTTCCCACCCCCTCTGCTGCCCACCCCCTCTGCTGCCCACCCTCTCCGCTGCCCACCCCTTCCGCTCCCCACCCCCTCCGCTGCCCATCCCTTCTCCTGCCCACCCCTTCCGCTGCCCACCCCTTCCGCTGCCACCCCCTCCGCTCCCTACCCCCTCCGCTGCCCACCCCCTCTGTTCCCCTTCTATTTTCAGGGTTAGGTTTTTGCTGCATAGTTCAGACTGGCCTGGAATTTCCTATATAGCTTAGATTGGCCTAAAATTTATAATCCCAATCCTCCTGCCTCAGTACCCCCAGTGCTGGATTCCAGATACAGGCCACCATGCGCAGCTCTCACTCTCCCTAGATGAAAAGGAAGACTCTGCAGAATGGCCAAAGTGTAAACATATGGGAAGGTGCAAACAGATGTAACCAAGTGACATGGCATACAGAGTCCGGTAAACTGAGAGCGTGTGGGTTGGGGACAAGAGGGCTGTGTCAGTGGAGGGGACCCGGCATGGTGTTTACTTCATCCCACATCTCAAACAGTCACAGCACAGGCTAGCTGAGTGGTCTTCCTACAAACACAACGATGGTCAGTAAGACAGTCAAGATTGCAGGTTGGCTCTGGGAAGGAAATGGAAGTATCTGTGTGAACTGCAGCAGTCCTGAGGGGAGGGACTCTGGTGAGTGGTCTGATGCTAGCTCACGGAGAAAGTAAACTCCCATGGATCGGGGTGACAGCACAAACCATCAAGGCTAGCAGGGGGTGGGCGGCGGGCGTGAGCTGCCAGGAGTTTACTTCTCTAGGATCCGAGCTGAACTGTGTACATGAGAAGTGGCCGGGAGGGGCAGGAACTCTCTGCGGGAAGGACATACACCCTGAAGAGAGGCCTGCTCAGAGGCGTGAGGGATGCTGTGTGAGCACAGGTTACCTCACCTTCCTGGCCTGAGCTCCAGGGATGGAGAGCCACTAGGATGAAGGACACAGACGTGTGGCTCTGCCATGGCCACACGGTGGCAGCAGAAAGCCACCGGCGAGCCGGCAGCCGCCTAGAAGCAAAGTGTACTAGAGCATACAAGGGCACTTGGCTGCACTTGTGATATGAGAAGAGTCTACAGTTTTGACACGAAAGGGGGATTAAAAATAGAAGGATGGGGGCATTGAATGGCGTATGAACCTGGCGTAGCCACTCCTCCAACTGGTCCCTCCGCCTCATACCCTGAGGGACCTGCCATTCACTGTCACCTGTGCTGTGAAAGATCTCTACCAAAGTATCAAATGTCACCTTCCAGGATCTATGTCTCCCCAGAGGATGCCGTTACTGTCACAGCTCTCCTTCCCGCCAGCATCCTCTCCGTCCCTGGACAGTTTCATTTTCCTCTACAGCACTCAGTGCCAACTGATACGCTAGGTCTACTTTGCTTAGCTAGTAGTAGTTTATTGATTGTCTTCTCCAATACTGTGTAGGCTCCATTAAGCCTAGACTTCTGTCTGACAACCACTGTATTCCAGCGGCTGAAACCCCCCTCAGGGCCCAGGATACGCATTCCCTAAGTATCTGTTGGATCAACGAGTCAGTGGGCCCTCTCCCTAGTTCAGGCATCGTTTCGCTTCCGAGATAAATATTCAAAAGCCCATTGGACAGCTCCATGCAGACAGGAAAATTCAACCTCCTCCAGATGGAAGCCTCTATCTCCCTGACTGCAGTCTGAAGGCCCTGCTCCCCAGAGTGTCCCTGCCTCAGCGTGACATAACCATGCTGCAAGCCGAAACAAGGATCCCCTTTGAGAACCTCCTTCCCTCGTTTCAATATGTAGACAGGCATGCAATTCCCCCCGCGACCCCAAATATCCAAGAACACATGGAATTCTGACCTCTCCTTTTGGCCATGTACATTTTCTCTAGATTACATCTCCTTCCTCAGGATGCGATGCAAGTGAGATTTCTGCCTCCTCCCTGGGTCTTAAGAGTGAACTCTCCACCGATGACTGGTTTGCCTGCGTCTCTGTAGGCCCCCTCCTCTGTCCTCATGGGAAGATCAATGCATTGCCTCTGGGACCGGGTTTCTGATGACCTTTGCTAGCTCTCTTCCTTCCGGGGCTTTGCAGGTGGCATTTCACCGACTACCTGCTCTGCCCATCTCTTGTGCGCCTGTTACCCACTGTTCTTCAAGCCCAAGTTCAGAGACTGCTCTTCCAAGAATCCCTCTCTGACACAGCAACCTCCACATCCCTCCTCCAAGTAACAGCTAGCCCACCCTGTAACTGTGTGTACATGTAACTGACATGTAACCGGCACGTGCCTGTCCTTTGCCGAGAGGAACCGCCATGCAGGGCTTCCCCAGCCCCTGCACATCCGATTCCTTCCTGCCCTCTCCTCATGGAGAACCCAGGTGAACACACACAGCAAGCTTCCCTTTCCTTTACTGGGCCTTTCACCTTCCCAACCTCGGAACCGAGGCAGACCGAGGTTATTCAGAGGAAAGGGTTACTCAATTCTCGTGTTTCTCTCTTTTCCTTTTCAAAGCCAATGCCCCTCCCTGAAAGAATATCCATCCCTCATCCTCCTAGGAGCGGTGTGACAGGTGATTTAATCTAAAGTTTCATCAAACTCACAATGTAAAACAAACAGGAAGGAAGGCTCTCTCAGCCTGGCTTTAACACGGAGGGTGTGGGTTTTGTGGGCCCAGGTTTTAAAATGAGATGCTGATGAAGGAAACTCAGTGACCTCCTGAGCATGGGGTGGGTGGGTGGTCCAGGGGATGCTGTATGCAGACCGTATGGTTCTCACTGCCGGAGAACATGATGGAGGATTTACTAAGGTGGTGAATGAGAATGCTTGGTAAGTAGTCTTTTAGGGCCTTGGGCTTTGGATGTTCTATAGGAAGTTAGACATATAGGTACTAAAATAGGTCCTTTATACCAAGAAATGCTGTAAAGATGTTCCTGAGGAATAAATGTGTGAGTCCTCCCTGTACAGGATATACCCAGCGTGTAATAAACACAAGATCAAGTCACAGCATCAGTAACAAGTCAAGAGTTCAGTGCAGTCCTTCTTTAGGGGGAGGAGGACACCCTTTCTTTTCAAAGGCTACAGCACATTTCAGTGCAGAGGGCTTACTTCCATGGCAATAAGACATAGGACTTTGCATGGAGTGAAAGATGGCACAGGGCATACATTTCGGCTCATGTCAGATCGCAAAGCAGGGCTGTGATGCTTTGAAAGCAATTCTTCAGCTGCAGAGTTCTACCCAACCCCCCCCCTGATATGATGCACAAGGCATCCATGTATCTTTTGGGGACTGTGTGACTAAGTATTCCAACCCCCAACTTCTTTCTTAGAAAGAAAGAGTGTGTGACCATGTGTTTGGGTGCACGTGCGTGTGTGCACACGTATGTATGTACGTGTGTGTGTGTGTGTGTGTGTGCATGTGTGTATGTGTGTGTTCATGTGAGCACAAATATGTGCGAGCCACAGAGCATTGTGGAGGTCAGAGGTCCACTTGAAGTGTTGTTCCTCTCTTTCTGCTTGCCCTGAATGTGTTAACTGTTCACTGCAGTTTGCCCAGGCTGTCTGGCCTGGGAGTTTCTGGGGGTTCTCCTGCTTTCGCCCCTCCCACCGGGAGCACTGGGATTTCAGACGGCTGCTGCTGTGCTCAGATTTATGTGGGTTCTAGGTCTTCCCACTCGGCATGGCAAAGCGCTTTGTCCATTGAGCCATGTCTCCAGCCTTCCTTTGATAATTATCAATAGGTTAGGCTTTCTTCCAACAGGCTAGAAAGGTCAAGAGTCACCTTCTAGAAACCTCTTTGTAGTTGCTAGGACAGGAACCTGCAAATGTAAGGTAATGACCTTCACAGGACTGATAAGTACTCATAATGGAGGCTGAGATGGGCTATTAAATCCTAATGTTCACTGTGACCTTACAGCTCGCAGTTACTGTTAGCCAGCACGTTAGGCCACAGAGGTAATTAAATTTCTCCACTGCCCCAGGAACTCCTGCCAGGAACCTTTCTTAAAAGATACAAGCAAAACCTACAAGTTCGTAAGCTAGAGAGTCTGTGGGTTTTCACTGCCGTGGGAGTGACGGCTTGCTGATTTCCGTAACAGTGGTCCCGCGTCAGCCTACCTGCGGTCTGTGGGGTACAGTTCCACCGTGACTACGTCGAGAGAATTCCACGCTGAGATGGTCAGTCCGTTGTACAAACACAGCATGCCTATCATCATGGACTCGCTGGTGCCAAACCACAGGAAGAAGCAGCTGATCCCTGAGAGCACCATGGAGCCACCTGCCGACAGAGGACAACAGTTGGGTGTTTCCTGCCATCTCCGTCGGTGAGGACCTCTGGGCCTTGGAGCTCTCTCAACAAGATAGTTCCCTGGGGACGCTGCAGACTGGGCTCCATCGAACTCAGTCCAAGTGCATCCACCTGGTTGGAAGGCGGCCTACATGGCTCTCGAATGTGGCTAGTATAAATGCACAGGACCCCTTACTCATCACTTAACCAGGAGAATACACATTAGCTACATATCACTAGTTTTTCAGTCTGTAACTCATGGAGATTGCTCGTATGAATTTTAATTCGATACGATTTTCACTCCAGTTCAGTCCTAACGAAAGGCCTAAGGGATTTCTTACAAACATGCACTGCTAAGGGACAGGGATGAGGTAGGAGACTGGTTCTCTCTAGATCGCAGGGGCAGCTCTTCTCCTTCTTGAGAGTGTGGGCACAGACCTAGCATCGTTAAGCGCCCGATCCTGTCCATCAGGAGAGCAGACACGATATTTCCTGGTAACACTGCCAACGTCCCAAGAAAGTTGACAAAGTAAATCCAGTAGGCACTGTAGTCATCATCAAAAGTAATCTGGCATCCCGTCTTGTTGTGAAGAAATGAGCAGTTTTGAAATTCACTGTCTATGAATTTATAGGGTTCAAAATCTGCAGAAAGAACAACAACAACAACAACAACAACAATCCATTAAGCTCCTGTCAGGTGCAGGTGACAGATATGGAAGGGAACAGAAAGCCACTGAGAGGTGTCAGCCAAGAGTCATGGCACTGCCGGTTCCTTGGGGACCCCATGGCTGGAGCTGGCTTGACTTGCCAGAACTTGAGAGCTAGTGGGGATGTCACATACAAAGCAGCAGCACGGAGGGTTCCCTTTGTTGGCTAAGGGAATAAATAAAAGTACCATTTTTTTAGGGGCTCCTAAGCAGACAGAAGGAACAAGTCTTGCTTTGAGTCCTTGAAGCTGCATTTGTAGTTGGAGGTCTGTGTAGATAAATGCACAGAAGAACGAAGACAAAGCTGCAGGTCACCGGCATTCTTTTTGTGGATCCCATTGGTGGTTGTATTATTATTATTATTATTATTATTATTATTATTATTATTAATTTTTGTAGTTTTTTTTGTTTGTTTTGTTTTTCGAGACAGGGTTTCTCTGTGTAGTCGTGGCTGTCCTGGAACTCACTCTGTAGACCAGGCTGGCCTCGAACTCAGAAATCTGCCTGCCTCTGCCTCCCAAGCATCCCGTTGGTTGTAAGGCATCATAGTCCTCACCGGTCAGGAGTCACCCTCTCCTCCCTCCCTCAACAGAGCTGGTCTTCTGGAGTCAAACGGATTAGAAGACGATGCTTCACCTCGTTCTCATCGGAGCTGGGCAGAACTGGCCCTTGGTTGAGCACCAAAAAAGGCAGGGCTGCCAATAGGGCAGATCACACCTTCCTACACTGCTGGAATGTGGTTCTAGATAACTGTGTGAGAACGGGAATGCACGGACACAAGTCACGTATGCCAGGACCCCAAGGTTGACTGTTGGTTACTACGCCACTGTTGTGACCAAATTACTTAACTTTTCTAATCCCAACAGTCAGGAGGCAGAGGCAGGTGGATCTCTGTGAGTTTGAGCCAGCCTGGTCTATAGAGTGAGTTCCAAGACAACCAGGGATACACAGAAAAAAATCTGTCTAAAACCAAAAGCAAAATCAAAAGCCAAAACCAGGGGGTTGGAGAGATGGCTCAGTAGTTAAGAGCACTGACTGCTCTTCTGAATGTCCTGAGTTCAAATCCCAGCAACCATCTGTAATGATATCTGACACCTTGCCCTCTTCTGGTTGTCTGAAGACAGCTACAGTGTACTGACATATTACAATAAATAAGTCTTTAAAAAGAAAGCCCAAATCAAACCAAAACTATTCCCCAAAGGCATCTATCTATCTATCTATCTATCTATCTATCTATCTATCTATCTATTTTTGAACTTGGGTGAGCCTCTATATTAAACCCAAGAAAGCAAAACAATACCAACTTGCTTTTGATTCAACTGATACAGGGAAATCGTTCCTTCACACTTTAATCTCCCCTTGCCACACAAGCCTCTATGCCCCCTGTCACATGAGTATGACATTTCTGCCAAGACAAAGGCCTTTGAAAGCTCCCTGCTCCCACTCAAGTAGTGTTATCAGCATTGAGGACCTACCTGTGTTATCAAAAGTGGTATCAATAAAGGTGCAGTTCTTGAAGTAGGTGTTGACTGAGGTCACGTCCTCAAAGGTGCAGGACTTAAACACGGAATCTTTGAAGGTTACCGATTTGAACTTGACTCCGAGGAATCTGTACAGCACACATACACGCAAACGAATTGATGCCAATAACTTTTATCTACTTGAGTCCTAATGGATTTAGAGATGTGACATCATGCTATAACCAACCATCTTTAAGTTATAAAGGGCATCTTGGGTTTCCAGGCTTTTCCAGGCTTTTCCCTTTGGCCTTGGATATGCTGGTTTGTCTGGCTGCACCACTGCCCAGTGTTATTTCTTGCCAGGAGAAACAATGACAGACCCACAAGTTGTTTCTTTACAGTGGTGGCAAAGGGTCTCAGGAGCTAAGCATTTGTTCCCCAAGGCTCTGAGCTGTTTCGTTATCGTCCCTACCCTCTAGCCTCTTCACAAATGCTTCACAGATGGGGAAAGCCTCCACTGAGACTTGTGAATCTATCTAACCTGAAGACGTGCTAACATCTGAACTTTATATTTTTACCTATATTTACGTGTTACGGTGGTGGGGACTGAACCCAGGAACGTGCAATGTTAGACAAGTGCTTGCTCCTGAGCTCCATCACTAGCCCTCTGGGTGCTTCATAAAAGTCGGTGTTCTCAGTTTAGAAGATGGCAGAGCCTGGGAGTTCCGGTTCTCCATGGGAGGGGTGACTGACAAGGAGGAGAAAAGGCACACTGATTTCCAGGAATCTTTTCCTTCTCACAAGCAAATTGAAACACAAGACCCCTGTTTACTTTGGAGACAGACAGAATGATGAAATGGGCTCAAATACATATTTAAGGCACTGCAATGGGAATTCTGGGTAGTGAAGATAATAATGGCTTTAATGAGCCTCATGTCTCAAAGGAGCCCAGGAGTCATTGATACAGACTCACTGAAGCCCTGGGGAAGTGCGCAGCACTGAGTCTTCTTTAGTAAGAGACTTCTTTGCCAAGGATTTCTCATACAGACGAGGAGGGACATCCTATATTATCTGTGCAGTGTACCTGGAAGGTATTCCAGGTCAGGGAACAGAGTCTCCGCTAGGGAAAACTGTTCAGGGAAGCTACCACTGAAATGTGAGTCAGCAGCAGAATTTCACATTTCTCTGAAAGATACCCCCCACCCTTTTCCTATCATCTAAAAATGTGTAACAAATGCAAAAAAAAATGTTTGCAAGGTTTCCCCTTTGTGTGGAGTCCTAATATCAACCAACCAACCAACCAACCAACCAACCAACCAACCAGTCTCTCTCTCCTCTCCGCCCTTTTCTGCATGTATATAAGTGTGTGCACAAATCTGTATCTAGGAGAAAGTATAGCTATGGCATACATATAAAGGACAGAGGGAAAACCTTCAGTGTTGTTCTTACTTTTCCACCTTGTTTAGAATAAGATCTTCTTGTTGTTTTATTTATTTATTTATTTTTTTAATTTTTACTGTACATAGCCCAGGCTAGCACATAGCCCAGGCTAGCACATAGCCCAGGCTAGCACATAGCCCAGGCTAGCACATTGCCTAGGCTAGCTGGCTATTGGGCTTCCGGTGATTCGTCTATCTCCACTCCTATCTCTCCATAGGAGTGCTGGGACTACAGATGTGTGTGTAACCAGGCCTGGCTTCTGTGTTGATTCATCAGGTTTTTGTGGTGTGTGTGTGTGTGTGTGTGTGTGTGTGTGTGTGTGTAGGAGTTGCAGGGGGTGAGTGAGGCTGAGGCTGTGTGGCCCCGACTGTGACAAGGTCTCTCCTTCTGGTGGCTTAATTCACCTAACATGATGGTCTCCATCCATCCATTTTCCTCGGAGTGGTATAATGTCTTCCTTTATTAGTAAACTATAATAACAGAAAACTTGAAGCTGGGTGGTGGCGACACACGCCTTTAGTCCCAGCACTTGGTGGGCAGAGGCAGGTTCTGTACTCAAGGTCAGCGTAGTCTACAGAGTAAATTTCAGAGAAACCCTATCTCCAAAAACCAAAACCAAAACCAAAACCAAAATCAAAACCAATCCAACCAACCAACCAACCAACCAACCAACCAACCAACCAACCAACCAAATTAAAAAACAACAAAAATCCCCACAAATAAATAAATAAATAAAACCATCACAGCGTGCACACACAGACACACACACAGACACACACACACACACACACACACACACACACATGATGATTAGGTCTCTCATTAAATTGCTAATTACAATAATGACTCCTATACTTCCATACTAGCACGTATCCATTATCCAGGTCACAAACATTCCATAAAAAGTCTTTTTCATCTTAATAAACAGGTTTTTTTTGCCTTGGGGAATTTTGATTACTTTTTTCTTTAAATTTCATCATTTAAAAAAACTAAGACAATTTTCTAAGGATGAGGAGCTACTGTGAGTTCATATCAGCGGATTTTGCTCAGACGATGCAGAAATGAACATGATCACCTGTCTACTCCTTTTTCTCTTGGAAAAGATGAAGCAGACCCAGGTCCCTGAGCTCCTGGCTCTCCTAAGTCTAGGAAGCAACTGGTCCTGTGCTCATCCTTCCTAACCCTCTGCGGCTTTCACCGCCCTTCACTCGGGGAGAGCATTTCTGCTCCCTCACGGATAGGCTCCCTGACACACGGAACTGCAGGTCTCCATTTGCACTGCACAGTGGTGACAAGAAATGGGGCCCTTCTCAGAAACGGAGATGTCCATGGACACCCCTGTCTCTCCCCTGAATCTCTCTCCCCTAAGTCTCTCCTTCCCGTTTCCTTCCACGATCTTCTCTTCTCTTCCCTAACTTGTCCACCACTCTACAAGCCCCTCTGAGCTCTCTTCTTCCTAGGTGTTAGTTTAGTAAGCACGAAGCAACTCCTTTTCAGAAGTGGTTTTGTTGATTTTTGTTTAAATTCTAAGAGGCATATGATTGAGTCTCTGCCAATGTCTGAAGTAGTTTGAAGTGACTGACAAGTCTGTATCTTTAAGGTAAATTTTAAGTTATTAAAATTCATCCACACTTGAATAAACACAATTTTAAAGCCTGTAGTTATTAATTGTACGCCACAACGAAGCCAGTTTAGGTGACCAGCTAGCAAGTTAAGTCAAAGTCTCCACACCTGCCGTTGTCGTATTCCATTCCAGTGTGGATCTGGTTCTCCATGGTAAAGTTGATGCTGAAGTTTGCATATTTATCCTTTTGCACATTCCTAGTTAGCAGTGCATACTCGTCGGACTGGAGATGTTTGATGACATCGGGGAACCAAACGGACAATCCGTAGTACCTGTGAGAGCAGAGAAACACGTTTGTAGCAGCACATACAAGGCTTCCCTCCCTTACACATTCAGGATGGCAGTGGCCCTCAGAAGCACTTCCAGGCATGACTGGCACCTTGAAACCTTTTAACAAATTATCACACAATATTTGGTATGCTACCCCCTCCCCTTGCAACGACAAGGTAGAGAGGCAGCTGGAACACCCAGCTGTAATTCCTGAAGTCCTTCAGGAAGAGATATGAATCTCACCCTGTACCTACCCATAATGCTATGGTCTGAGTGTGTCTCCCTGTGATTGTATTTTTTTTAAAGATTTATTTGTTTATTATATGTAAGTACACTGTAGCTGTCTTGAGACACTCCAGAAGAGGGCATCAGATCTCATTACGGATGGTTGTGAGCCACCATGTGGTTGCTGGGATTTGAACTCAGGACCTCCGGAAGAGTAGCCAGTGTTTTTAACCGCTGAGCCAACTCTCCAGCCACTCCCCCTCCTCTGCCCCCGTGGTGGTATTAAATGAGGCCTTTGAGTAGTGTGTATAGACTGAAACACATGGCATGCTGGCCCTGACGTCATTCATACCAACCTGGGCTCCGCTGAGGAACCCTATCTCCTAAGCTGGAGGAACAGAGTCCTGGGATCCAGGAAGGAAGAGGTCCCAGGAGGGACTCTTTACTAATGGAACACCTTTCTTGTGTCTTACATGACTGTGGCCCTTCCAGTCTGGAGCAGGAGCCGTGTTTCCCAAAGGGGTTCAAGGCAGCAGAAAGGGTCATTCGGGCTCTTTCCTTCCCTCCCCCCTCCTTTCCTCTATCCCCCCTCTTTCCCTGCACTAGCTTTCTCTCCTCACCCCTGCCTTTCTTTCTGACACCAGGTCTCATATAGCCCAGAAGGCCTCAAATGTCTTATGTAGCTGAGCAGGGCCTTGAACGTGTAATCTCCCTGCCTCCACTTCCCCACTGGTGGGGTCAGAGGCATGTGCCACCTGGCCTGCTTAAAGGTGCTGGGGGAATCGAACCCAGAGCTTCGTGCATGCCAGGTGATCCCTCTACTAGCTGAGCTACCTGAATGCCCGGGTTATTTCCACTCTGATCTCTAATGTGTGATTCTAAGAGCTGTGACATGTGACATGCCGCTGGGCTATTCGAAGCCACTGATCACATGAAGCTACAAAGATGGCCAGTCCCACTTGAGATGTGCTGGTAGAACTGGGCTTTCAAGAGTTGTTGGTTTTTTTTTTTTTTTTTTTTTAAAGAACGTAAAATCAGTTAGTAATAATGTTACATTGATACATTGGATATAATGAGTTGAATAAAACAGTATTAAAATTAAGTTTACATAATCTTTTCCTTTTTGTGGGTCTAGCTACCAGAAATGTCAAAAGCAATATGTGGATCAAAGTATATTTGAATCAGATAGTGTTACTCTAAAGTAGTAGATTTCAACTTATGATCCCTGGATCCACGTCCATGAGCCTGGCCTGACCCAGGACCTGATGAATCTAGGGTGGAGTGCACATGGGGATGTCTCTGTTGTACTCTCCAGTTTTCTTCTAGTTTAACTCAGTGATACTCAGATGCCCCAGGGAGGAAGTGGTTTGCCTACAGTGTGAACTTGGGCCTCTTGGCTGAGTCTTGGCTTTACTATACTTATGATGACCAGGATACAGGACTAACCATCTTCCCTAGGCTGTTGTCCAGATACAACAGGATGCCAAGTGCCTGTCACACCATGGGTACCCAAAAGACCAAATCACTGTCACCAGGAATCCTCAAGCATTTCCTCCTCTGAGTCCCATAGATGTACACACACACACACACACACGCACGCACGCACGCACGCACGCACGCACGCACGCACGCACCCGCCATCACAACCTATGCATCGTGGGGGTGTGAGGGTGGTCATGGAGCAAGCGATGACTCGGTACAAAGGCAGTGGGTCGCTCTTTAGTTCGGCACAAGGTGAAGACTTGAATTGTGGAGGAAAACACGTCATCTTTGGAAGCCCACCATGAACGACGTGGAATTTTAGTTGATATTTTGTCTATTTAGCAAACGTTTGCTGAATGTCCTTTCAGCAGGCAGTGCTGAGATTCCAGGAAGGAAGAGGTAACACTAAACTCGAGTCAGCAATGAGTGAGTGGCCCAGGTGGACGCTGGGTACTGGCCACACTGAAGGCCACCTTTTTGTCTATCTTTGTCTTTTTCGTACCTCACCCTGTGCTGAACCCAACACTACTTATTTTCCTCTCCATCTTTCTTCTAAAATTGTATAATTTAGAAGTTGGAGAGATTGCTCAACACGCCTCCCTCCTCCCACCCCCAGAACTGGGAATGGAACCCCTGACTCACACATGCCCGGCGAGTGCTACGACACCGAGCCAGGCCTCAACTCGAAGCCTCTGAACTTAGAAACGGGGAATCAAATCACATGGACAACCGTAGCAGAGAGGATCCCTGCCCAAAGCCGTCCCCTTCCCCTTCCTCAGACCTCCCCAACACTAGGAAAGGGATCCCTCGGGTTCCTTTAATAAAACCATGACTGACTCCTTGCATTCTTAGAACATATATGGTAGTTTTATTCATGTGACAACTATTTACTGAGTTCCTTTTATGTGTCTCATGATACATAAGTGTGTATACACACATACACACACCCATCGACCATACCCCCCCCCCACACACACACACACCATTCCTTCATGGTGCTTCCAGAGCAGGCCTAACTTTTAGTCTTGAAATTCTGGTTGTGAGCCTTAGTTTTTGTTTTGTTTGTTTGTTTGTTTGTTTGTTTTTGTTTTTTTAAAGAATTATTTATTTATTTTATGTACACTGTAGCTGTCTTTAGACACACCAGAAAAGGATACTGGATTCCATTACAGATGGTTGTGAGCCACCATGTGGTTGCTGGGAATTGAACTCAGGACCTCTGGAAGAGCAGTCACTGCTCTTAACCGCTGAACCAACTCTCCAGCCCCAAACATTAGTTTTTAATAGCTATGTGATCTCTCCAGCCCTCTTTTAGTCTTTACACCAAATTTAAAAAAAGCTTCTAGGGGACTGGATTAGTGATTAAGAGCACTGACTGCTCTTCCGAAGGTCCTGAGTTCAAATCCCAGCAACCACATGGTGGCTCACAACCATCCGTAATGAGATCTGATGCCCTCTTCTGGTGTCTTAAGACAGTGACAATGTACTTACATAAAATAATAAATAAATCTTTGGGCTGGAGCAAGCAGGGGTCCTGAGTTCAAATCCCACAACCACAAGACGGCTTACAGTCATCTGTACAGCTATGGTGTACTCATATACATAAAATAAATAAATCTTTTTTAAAAAAGATTTTCAGGTTGCTGCAGAGATGGCTCAGCAGTCACTAGCTCTGGCTGTACCCCATCACTCCTGTAACAAGCTGGAATTGTGCAAACACCTGAAACTCCAGATCCTAGGCATCCAGTGGTCTTTTCAGGTATCTGTAACATATGTGCATATGGACACAGATATGTAAATAAATAAAATAAATCTTAAAAAAAAACCCTTTTGTGTAGGACAGAGAGTAAAGTGCCACAAGGAATAACAAAGCAGGGGAGGAGTGTAGAATGCAGAAACCATGATTTTAAAGAAGGAAGGGAGGGAGGGAGGAGGGAGGGAGAGGAGAGGGGCACAGGCAGGAGGGTCGGGAGTGAGGGCAGCTGCCTGGGACGCTGTTCCTGGTGGAGGGCAGTGGGCCAAGGGGAGGAGGGGGGGAGCACTGCCCTCAAGTGCAGGGAGGAGCAGACAGGAGACCGAGGGCAGCACCCAGGGCTTTATGTGACTTCCCAAATGCCAAATGAGTTTCCCAGCAAGATCAATAGAAGGGTTAGTTTATTAATTAAAAATACTGTAACTGTCAGTAAATGTGAGTTGCAAAAAAATAAATCTAGTTCTCAGCCCTTCCCATCAAATTATAAAAGAGTTGAGTTCTTACAGGGCTGAATTCTAGCAAGTTAGCAGAATTGAGTCATACTTTTTTGTTTTTTTAAAGAAAGTAAGTTTAAAAAGGACAAAAAGAGAGAAATGATTGGGAGTTACAATGTGACAGTTGAGTTTATCCTCCAAGAATTCCAATATCACTTACCCAAAGGACAGGGTGAACCAAACAATTGTAAGCTTTATGGTGTTCTCCCTGACTGGGTAGTTGAAGCATCTCATAAATGTCAACCAGATCTGTAAAACACCGGATGGTTAGTCTTCTTAGACACTTACACAGTGAGCCACTCCCCAGATCTTCCCATCAAATTATAAAAGGGCTGAGTTCTTACAGAGCTGAATTAATTTCAACAAAAAGATAAGATCTTAAAATCAATACAGAAGCAAAGGCTGGAATCTTCCTTCCTTCCTTCCTTCCTTCCTTCCTTCCTTCCTTCCTTCCTTCCTTCTTTCCTTCCTTCCTTCTTCCCCACCCTCTCTTTTCCTTTCTTTCTTCTCTCCTCTTGCAGTCCTAGTGACTGAACCCAGGACCTCACGTGAACTGGACAAGTGTCCCACCATTAACCACATCCCCCAGTTCCCCTTCACTTTTTGTTTTGAGACAGGTTCTCACTAAGCTTCCCAGGCTGGCCTTGAACTCTCAATTCTCCGGCCTCAGCCTCCTGGGTGCCTGGAATGACAGGCCTTACCCACCAAGGCAACCCAGGAATGTTCACCTTTCATCTTTCTGGAAGCCACTAGATCCCAAGGTGGACTCTCACCATCCTGACTCCTGGCCTGACACCTTCCTTCCTCAAGGTGGAACACATCTGTTAACTCTGAGCCAAGAGAGGTCCGTTTCCTGGTCCTAGTCCAAGAGACAAGTGTCCTAGAGAAGGGACACGTCCTCCTCATCGGAAAGGCATAGTCAGTCCCTCTTTGACCACCCCCGAAGGACAGATGTTGACATACAGGTTGTTATGCAATGCGTACTTACCCCGTACAGTTCGGTGCGGATGCGAACAAAACACCTCCTGTACCACGTTCCCGTGTCGCTCTCAATTTCAATCAGCTCATCGATTTGTTTGGGAGTCTTGATTTTATTTACCTGCGGGCAGCAACAGAGTGCAGAGAGCTCACTTCTCTCCCGGGAAGTTGCCATACTCAGGCGACTTATTTTAAACCCAACGCTTAACCGAAAATGGTTATTTGATAAGAATTGTTCATACACACGCGAGCACTGGCAGAGATCTACAGATGCAAAGGCCATCTGAAGGAACTGAATAGGACCAGTGAGGGGGATGCCACGGAGAAAGGGGGAGGGGAGCAAGCGGGATGCGGTGACAAGAAACAGATGCCTCCTGATTACTATAAAGACCCACGCCAGCAGCAGCAGCAGCAGCAGATCAGACACCTGAATGACGAGCTTCTGCATTTACTGTTACTTTGCTTGGATATTATTTGGGGGTGGCGGCACCTAAATATTTGATTAATATGGATGTTACATGTCAACTTTCATCTGTAGAGCATCACTATGACCTGTTCTTCCTTGGCCCACAGGCAAGCCAGCGGCTGCCCGGCAGACACCCACAGACGGCTGCAATGGAAGATGCTTCTATTGAGAACCACCAACCCGGACTCTTCAGTCATATGAGGGGAAAGAGGAAGGAAGGTTCAGTGTGACGAGGTGCATCTGTGGCTTGAAGCAGCCTCTTAGAGCAGACTTCCAATCCTGGGAAAGACTGATGGCGCGTGGGGAGGGAGGGAGGAAAGGATGGGGGCGGAGAGTTCATCTCTCCCTGCTTGGGAAGAAAGAGAACATGGTGCCGATGGGCTGAGTGGGCATTTCTGGAGAACCTGACAATATTCTCTTTGGAGATACTGTTTGGAGGCTGGGACTTGGTGCTTTCACATTGTGCTAGGTCGGCTGTATCTCCTTTGGACTGTAAGTAAAGACACTGAACAAAGTGTCTTTACTTAACAACAACAACAGCAACAACAACAACAAAAACCCACTTCTGAATTAAATATGCATTTTCAAATAAAGCATTTGAAGAACTTATTTTTCTTTTCTTGTTTATTTTTTCTCTTTTTCTTTTGTGAGGGCCTCTTACTATGTTGCCCAGGTCAGTTTTAAACTTGAGATCCTTCCATTTCAGGCTCTCAAGTGCTGACGCTTACCACAGTGTCTAAGCAAGACCCTCTTTAGATTTTTCATTCTTAAAAACAAAAACCAACTGTGATGGTTTGTATATGATTGGCCCAGGAAGTGAGCCTATTAGGAGGTGTGGCCTTGTTGGAGTAGATGTGTCATTGTGGGTGTGGGCTTAAGACCTTCACCCTAGTTGCCTGGAAGTCAGTCTTCCACTAGCCGCCTTCAGATGAAGAGATAGACTCTCAGCTCCTCCTGTACCATGCCTGCCTGGATGCTGCCATGTTTCTGCCTTGATGACAATGGACTGAACCCCTGAGCCTGTAATCCAACCCTAATTAAATGTTGTCTTTTATAAAACTTGCATTGGTCATGGTGTCTGTTCACAGCAGTGAAACCCTAACTAAGACACCAACCAAACAAAAAAACATCTGATATTTAACTTTTGAGAGTTTCCACCTCCCCAGTCATCAATACTTGTTTTTTCTTTTTTACAATTCATTGGTTTTCCTGTGAGATATAAACCTTAAGCACCACAGTCCTTGACAACACAGAGAAGTGAGAGCATGCTCGCGGAGGGCTGTGTAGCTCAGAGAGAAACTGGACTCACGGCATGCATTTTGACTGGGCAGAGAAAAGGCCTCCTGAACTCCAGGATTTTGGTGACTGGCAGGGAAAGATGCTATTTGCCAAGTGTGGGAACTGTGGAGGAAACGCCAGGAGGGAGGGGTACCGAGTCAGAAACATCTAGGCGCAGGAGAGAAGACAGTGTGTCGGGCAACAGGGGGAAGCGTTTAGGCTTCTTGAAGGTGAGCGCCAAGAGGCAGGAAGTAGCCGAGGCCAGCCAATGAGAAGTCCGCTGAGGCCTGGGGAGAGGGCTTGGCAGGTAAGCATGTTTGCTGTTGTTCTAGAGCACAAGGGCCTGAGTTTGAATCTCTGGCACTCCGGGTGCCCCCCCACCCCCTGCACTGGACAGTACTGGGCCTGGGTCTTGTTGCTTAGGCCATGAAGCCAGTGAGTAAGGAAACTGAGTTTTAAACTCAGATATATCTGTTTTACCCAAGAGTCCCCATGTTACCCCGAATTTCATGGTCAAGCAGCATGTGCAAGCAAGTTTCAGATGTGGCAGGGAAGTGGCCTGATAGGGCAGATAGTCTTCTCCGATAGAAAGACAAAGAGAATCTATGATGTAGGTGTGATCCCTACAACCCAGGCCTCGGCCCCTGAGCCAGGAAGAACACACCTGAGATTAAACTGTTGTCTTTCCGTCTCTCGGGTTAGTACCATTTAACCAATCACAGAGGCTTGGAGTTTAATGTGTGAGTAGGTTGAAAGTCTCTGGGCTAAACATAGCGCCACCCCCCCCAACCCCGCCAATTTGTGTAAATAAAGTTTTATTGGAACACAGCCAAGGCCCATCGTTTAGACATTCTCTACGGCTGCTTGCTTTTATACTGCAAGAACAGGGCTAAGTAGTTGTGACTTAGAAACTCTATGACTGGCACGGCCTTAAAAGTCTGGTTCCTTAGGAAAACTTCAACTCTGGCCTCAAGGATTCTCCGAGGAGCAGACTCACCGTGAAGACCTTCTCAGGCTGGCCCCGGGCCCTCATGTTGGTATCATGAATTAGCTTCAGAATCATCCAGGCTTCGTCGTGTTTTCCCACCTAAGGAATACGGAGGCGGTCAGAGGCTAGGGCATTCACATCCCCTGCTTTGCAGTAACTGCTGCGGTCTCAGAGCGCACAGAAGGCCATCGTGCAGATGCCTTAGCTCTCCTAGTCTCCACTGAAGCGCAAGGGCTGAGGGTACCACTACATAGGGGCAGTTCAAAGAATGTGCCTTCAACTAGAAATAGTAACGATAACGCTTCATTTATTAAACAGTGAACACCACCCCACTCATTGAGTGAAAGATATTTGCTCAGGGAAGAGTATGAGTGGTTTTTAATTGCAAGACAGCTTTGACACACCCCTTTGCCTAAAGCAGGTCTTCATGAAACCAAACCCTGCCAAATTCCATGGTAGGGAGGGAGAAGGCGCCTCCCAAGGAGGCAGGCATGCTGTCCTGGACACAGCAGGGAGGCCTTTCCAGGGTCCGTGGGTCCCCTGGGCTTCTGTAACGGCGGGCAGTACCTCCAGCAGGAACCGAGGGCTTTCCGGCATGAAGGTGAGGGCCACCACCGAGGAGACGCACGGGAGCGCGCAGACGATGACGAAGACGCGCCAGCTGTGGAACTGGTAGGCCGAGCCCATGCTGAAGCTCCACCCTGGAAAGGACAGAGGAGTGAGTGAGCCCCTTACCCCGCAGCTGGACCAGTCACCGCGGGGTGGGTGGGGCCCCGCAGGGATTCGCCAGTCAAGGATTACTGTCCACAAAAATGGTGAGTGTAAATAGTTACAGCGCCGGTTCAACTTAAGTCCCCATCCATGTCACCACGGGCAGTGCTGAGGACTAAGGGGCAAATCAGAAGGATCACGATTGCAGGGCGGTGGTACACGCCGGTAATCCCAGCACTTGGGAGGCAGAGGCAGGTGGATTTCTGAGTTCGAGGCCAGCCTGATCTACAGAGTGAGTTCCAGGACAGCCAGGGCTACAAGAGAAACCCTGTGTCGGAAGAAAAGAGAAAAGAAAAATGAAAAGTGACCCCATCCCAATCCAAGGTTCTCATATTGACCTCCATAACCTGAGAATGCAGATGTTTCACGCAAAGGGGATCATGATTCATATTAAGTCAAGGCTCCCCAGAGAAAGAGGATATCCGGCACTGTAGAGGAGAGCCAGGGGTGTCACAGGTTTGCTTTCTATTCCTGTGATAAATACCACAGCCAGCACCATGGAAATAGAACTTTCATCTCCTGGGAGGCCCCACCAGGAAAGGAAGTCGGAGCAGGAATCTGGAGGCAGGAACGGAAGGAAGCTGAGGCCACCAAGGATCACCGGTTACCGGCCTGCCCCGAGGCTTGCTCAGACTGCTTTCTCATACAATCCTGGACTGCCTGCCCCATTGCCCATCATGAGCCGCGCCCTTCCAAATCAATCATCAACCAATAAAACGCCCTGTAGTCTCCCCTGCAGTCCAGTCTGAGGGAGGCATTTTCTTCCTGGAGGATTTCTTTGCCAGAAGGCCAACCCTTGACGAAAACGACCAATCAGCACACAGAGGGAAACAAAGGTAAGTTGGGAGGGTAGAAGGGGAGAGGGGGTGGAAGGAGCGGCATTGCTGCCTTTCAAGATGTAGGAAGGGGCTGCTAGTCAAATAGAGGGGACTGGCGGAAGCTGGAAATCACAACCACAGTTGTCTCCTAGAACTCCCAGAAGGAGGCTGCAGAGTCCTCATTAGCATATTCAAATATGATTTAAACTTATTTTGCATACGGCCAATATGTTCAACATAGTGACCAGGAGGCCCTGGCATACTAAGTTAAGTTGGAAGGCTGTAGATCTGGTCTGTTAAACTCCCGTGAGTCGGTGTCTTAGTTGTTTGACTCCTAGTTGTGACAAACGCCTGATAGATAACTTAGGGAAGACGGACTTCTTTGGGCTCATGCTGGGAGAGGGTGTAGTTCACTCGAGCAGGGAGGGTGAGGCGGTGGGAGCATCTTGGCCTGTGGCCCCAGGTACAGGAGACATACTGGTCCCCACCACTGCTGCATTCTGCAGGTAGACAGGCAACCTAGGTGGGAACCACTCCAGATTGTAACCCTCTTGAGGTCTGGCCCTGGGGCCTTCCCAGCCTTGAGGAAGCTGAACAGACCTTGAGTATTCACCAAGATGGACCTTATCAACCTTAGTGGAGTCACCTGCCTTGGTTGCACGTGCACGTTCCCACAGGATCTTAGAATAGACTGCCCGCTGACTTTGCTTTGCAACACAATCCAGCTGAAACAAAATATGTGGGTCTGTGGGCTTTCCCTATATAAACGCACGGCTGAGGATTAATTCAACTTGGATCTTGATCAGAACCTTGTCTTGGCTTCATTCTTTTCTCACACCCCCACCCCGTGTCTCTTTTTCATTTCCAGCCCCCTTTCAGGTAAATCCAGTTCGGTTTTTTTTTGGCCGCTGGATGGCTACATGGCCCCAGCATGTCAGTGAGACCTCACCTTTTAATGGTTCTATGTGAGCTATGGGGACAGTTCACATCCAGAGCGTGACAGCTGCCACACCTGTATTTTACAACCCAAGTCAGAGCACTTTGTTGTAGCCCCACTGCCCCGTCCCCAGAAGCCCAGGCATGCATACAAAGCATGGGCTATGTGAGGTGGTTTTTGGTTTTTTGTTTGTTTTTGTTTCTGTCGTGTCCCTCAGTAATCTCATCTCAATGTAGACCCTAGCAGTCTACATACATGCATTTGCTATTTTCCTTGTATGGAAGGAAATGCCTGAATGTTCTGCATGATGGCTGTCTCCTTCACTCCTTCTCAAGTTTGGCTCCTCAGACACAGACTGCTTTAGTGTCTTGATGGCTTGCTGTCATCCCCCTTTCTCTCTCTCTCTCTCTCTCTCTCTCTCTCTCTCTCTCTCTCTCACACACACACACACACACACATTCATTTCTGCTTCCCACCAGAAAAATAGGAACCCTGCTTTCCTGACTTGCCAGTATCCCCCAGTTTCCTGCTTTCTTGAGGCTCTCTCTCTCTCTCTCTCTCTCTCTCTCTCTCTCTCTCTGTGTGTGTGTGTGTGTGTGTGTGTGTGTGTGTGCAAAACCACTACAGGTTACCAAGATCATGGACTCTCAGGCAATCTCTCTCTTTTTCTCTCTCATTTCTTCTTCTCCCTCCTTTCTCTTTTTTCCCTCTGAATTCGCACTAGATAGCAAGACAGCTTTGATTTATGTTGTCAATAAACAGAGCAAAATGTACTTATATATGCCTATGAAAGTGTCTATATATGTTTATGAGCTTGACCAGTGTGTTCTGTCACCCCAAGACACCCCGTGGTGCTGCTTGTCCTTTTGGGTCAACTCTTCCTCCAGTGGACCCTGGTGACCACTGATCTCTCCTCTGTCTTAAGAGTTTTGTCTTTTCAGAATACAGTGCTAATGGAGTCACACCATAGGGCAGATGTTTGGTTTTTGAGATGGGGTCTTGCTGCACAGCCCAGACTGGCCTTGAGTCCGCAATCCTCCTGTCTCGGCCTTCCCAAGTGCTATGATTACAGGCACACATCACCACACCTGGCCGGTATGGAACTTTGTGAATGTGGTTCTTATACTTAGTATGTTACATTTGAGATTTGTCATGTATGTTAGTGGGTTAAGGATTGTTCCTGGTTTAGGGTATTTATTAATAAATCTGCTATGAACATTTATATGGGTTGTTTTGTTCATCAGTTTTGTTTTTTAAAATATAAACTTAGACATTTGAATCATATGTTGTTTTTTGTTTGGATTTATTTGTAAATTTTTATTATTAATTAATTAATTAATTAATTAATCAATTCATTGTGTGTTCCTGGGAGCACTCACTTATACTCTGCCTTTACTGTGGGCTCTGGGAATTGAACTCAGATCCTTAGGCTCAGTGGTAAATGAGTTACCTCATTGCCCCCAAATATCTGATTAATGTTACAGGAAGACATTGAGGCTGCATTGTCTGTATTGCCATGGGCAGTGTACTGTCTGCTGAAATGGGTTTATTCCTCCTAAAAGATACTTAATAAGTGTCATACTTATTAAGTACCCTTAATTTTTTTTTTTTTTTTTTTTTTTTTTTTTTTTGGTTTTTCAAGACAGGGTTTCTCTGTGTAGTCCCGGCTGTCCTGGAACTCACTCTGTAGACCAGGCTGGCCTTGAACTCAGAAATCCGCCTGCCTCTGCCTCCCAAGTGCTGGGATTACAGGCGTGCGCCACCACGCCCAGCTAAGTACCCTTAATTTTAATACATACTTTCATACTTAATTTATACATACTTTTAACTTACTTTTCCTAAAATCTAGTGATCCCCACATTTCCTTTTTGTTCATCTTCACACTTACACACAGTGCCCGTGTGCCAGGCACCAGTGATGTGGAGAGCCAGCCTTCATGCTGGGCGTAGATTACTAGGCTGATTCCTCAATCCAGGGCAGGTAGAGACCAGAGGAAGACTCGAATTCTTTAGGAAGCTCGAATGACCTTATGACTCACTCTGGACCAGGTAAGGAAGAAAGATGAGGGTGTGGATAGGGTAGAGCCCTCGGTTCTCTTGAGGAGCCTAATCTCAAGAGCCCTGTCCAGTGTGCCGGGCAGTGGTGGCGCACGCCTTTAATACCAGCACTTGGGAGGCAGAGGCAGGCGGATTTCTGAGTTGGAGGCCAGCCTGGTCTACAGAGTGAGTTCCAGGACAGCCAGAACTACACAGAGAAACCCTGTCTCGAAAAACAAAACAAACAAACAAACAAACAAACAAAAGAGCTCTGTCCAAACAAATTCCTTTCGTCATTTTGAGCTATGCACAGTGTCAAAGTTAGAATTAAAGCCTGTGCTTATGAGGCAGGCATGGTCATCCTAGACTGGTTGCCCTTTACCTATTATTTCATAACTGACTGACCTGGAGAGAGGGGGAGTGTCCTGGAGCAGTGGGAGGAGTCCTGGCAAGGGAAATGGACGCCCCACCTCCCGTGATATGCCTACTAGAGTCAAAGATTCATAGACATACCCTGAGACCTGAGAGGATGGCAGGAACCCACACGTGCGTTGAGAAATGACCTTGCGGACACCTTACAAGACGAAAAGACTAAGGACTGAATCCCCGACCACCATCGCTCCTCAGCTCTCCTGAGTGCCATTTCAAGGACACTTAAATCTGAACACAAGCTGTATGCAAACCCTTCAGAACAATCTCCAAGCAGGGCGAAGAAGAGGATTGTGGGAGTCAAACCCCACTCCACCGGGAAAATGGGCTGTATGTTTCAACATGTCAGCACTTAGTGAAAGGGACTCTTTGAAACTAAACCTCACCATTTGGCACTGTGCCCTTTATCATTAATTATTATTATTTTTGTCTTAAAAACGAATCTTGCAAAGTTAGTGTTTCTCATTGTCCTTTGGATTTTGCTAACATACTCATTAAAATGTCATGCTGTGGGATTTATCCACAGATAATGTAAATTCCATGCAAGGGAGGGCCTCAATTAGGGAGATACAGAAGGCCATTACAGCCTGGCTCTAATCACTGTGGTGCTAATAAATAAAAGAAGGACGAATCTTGCATGATAATCAAGGCCCTTGCCAGCCTCATCCTGCTGTCCCTGCAGGGCCCTGTGACTGCTCCTCATCTGACTTCCCAACTGCTTGTTGTTCAAGGAATACAGGCAAAGCCTATGACACACACAGGACACTGGCTCCTACATTTTCCCTAGGCTTTATCCTGGAAGCCCTGGTAACTTGGTATCTACTTTAAGGACCTGCTTTCTGGCACTTCATTATGCAATATTGTAAAAACAATATAAACAAACAAACAAACAACCCCCCTCCCCACCCCAAAACCTGTCTTTGTCAAGACAGGAGATTTTAGGTGACTGAAATCCAATGTACTAAAACAAACAAACAAACGAACAAACAAACTCTTCAGTATTGTACAGGACGTCAAGTCTGACTAGCTAAGAAATAAGTCATCTGTGTGTTTTCATCTTGATCCCTCACAAGGCACAGATCGGCTAAAATTCTCTTAAAGTAGCTCAAAGTTCATTCTCTCCAGTGAGAATGTAGGGCAGGGAAATGGTCAGGTGAGGTTCTGATATTATTATGCAGAAAAAAATTTATATTCTTAACGTGCCACTGGCTTAAAAATATAAAAACTCCACTATCAGCATTTAATGGGAATCTCTGGCTAGCAACGCAGGTTGTTGGGCAGCCAGTACCATCTGTGATGCAAAGGTTTAACTGCTTGCAGCTGGACAGTCCTTCAGAGCTGTTCGCCTCTTGTTTGTAGCAAAATAAATAAAGACGGGTAGATTATAAATAATGATATTAGTGGGCAAACAGAACTAAACCGGCACAGACAGCCATCCGATAAAAATCACTGAGTGTCAGACATGAGGCAGATATTTCTGGCGGAACATAGAAAACATCCAAGTAGAAACAGAGACGCTCCCCCCAACGGAGTGAACAGCAATGATTTCGTTTTTATGTGCACATAAAACGTATCGTCTGATCTAGAAAAGCCAGGGTCTGGAGATGCACAACGCTGTTTCCCGTGGCTATGCAAGGAGGTCGCTCGTGGGCACTTTTCTCTTCTGACATTATTTCCTTAATGTGTAAACTTTACATAACCTTTCATTTCTTCTCGCTTAAAAGGAAAAAAAAAAAAACAACAAATCACAGTTATAAGCCTTTGACTTTTGAGTGTCTCGGGTGCACGGAGGAGGGAAAGGGAAACAGGAATTTCAGGGGCGCCATTATTCAACATTGGCATTTTCTCAAGAAACGGCAGGGATTCTGACTGTGATCAGTGTGAGCTTGAAAATACAGTGCGGACCTATGGGGACCCAGGAGAAAGGACCAGAGACAACCCTGTGTCTGCACAGGAAAGAGAACTTGTTTCACAGACTGACCTGTTTTAGTCTTGGGGAGTTGAGGATAGAGAGACACTGCAAAAGAAAGGTTGGGGTAATTTAATCAAAGCTAAGGCTGTATGCAAAACCTGTATGGAAATCCATTTTGTAAGATAATTAAAAATACAAGAATTAAAATAAGGAGTTTGAACACAGATATCTTACATGGGTGGATGTCCAGAAGATATGAGTTATTGCTATTATTCCTTTTTTTTTTTTTTTTTTTTTTTTTGGTTTTTCGAGACAGGGTTTCTCTGTGTAGTTCCGGCTGTCCTGGAACTAACTCACTCTGTAGACCAGGCTCGCCTTGAACTCAGAAATCCGCCTGCCTCTGTCTCCCAAGTGCTGGGATTACAGGCGTGTGCCACCACTGCCCAGTTTACTTTTTTTTTTTTATTTTTTTATTTTTTGAGACAGGGTCTCACTATCTCCCGCTGGCCTCCAACTCACCGAGACCCACCTGCTTCTGCCTCCCTAGTGCTGAGATTAAAGGCATGTGGCACCACACCTGGCCCAAGTTAAATGAAATCTCACTATGGGGCATGTGACAATTCCCAAGGAGTTACTAGTGGTCAGGGAGGCCCCAGAAATCCCCAACACAGCACACTTTGGTTTTAGGACATAAAGAAATCAACCTGGGGGAGTCAGATGTAGAGAAATGGTCAATGAAAGCTTACTGACAGAACCCAAAAGAGGAGGGAGAGGGTTTCTCAGCCATGCTGCTGACTTGGACCACGCCCTAGCCTTCTCTTCCCTCCCCACCTGTCCTATCTCAGTGCCATCTTTGTGGAAAATGGACTTCCCAATGGGTTAATGACTGTATTGTCTCGTGGACATAGCTAATACTTCCTCAAGCACACAATAGTCTTCCTTTTAGAAAATTCAAATATTTATCAGTCAGCAAGCCAATACAGAACTCCAAGGCGCAGGTCTCTTAACGCATCTTAATCTCCTAAAAAGATTCCTTCAGATTGCCTGAAGGGAAACCTTAGTAGTGTAAATCAATGAAATGGTTGTCAGACAGACTCAGTTTGCCCATCCCTGATTTATGACCTTGCACTAGACATCTGAGTGCTTTTTCTTCACTTTCCAATCCTCTCCCTTTTCTTTCGAACCAGTCAACATCTACCCAGAGTAGAATTTCACCTTTGCTCTCTTGAAAGGTTGACTCTGCGATCCATTCATCTTGGCCCTCACACACGTTCCTGGCTGCGGCCAGCTGTGGAAACGATTGGTCCTGGTGCCTCCTGAGGCATGCTTCTCCAGGGCTACGGCGCCAGAAAAATCAAACCCAGAGTGACTTAGTCTGGGATTGATGCAGCCGTTTTTCATGTAGCATCGCCGACTGCTGTTTATGAGAAATGATCTAATAACTCAGAGAGCCCTCAGCGACAAATCACTGTAGCAGCACAGGCAGACCGATGGAAGCTAGCTTTGGCTGGCAGGCTAGTTCCCAGCACTTGAGACTCATGCATGCTCCTTCCCCCCCAGGCCAGGCCGCCTGACTGATCATGGTATCGGGCCAGAGGCCTGAGCAGAGACATAGGTGGAGCAGACTCAAGTCTCTTAGAGGTTTAGCAATACACCCACTCCGTGCCAGGTACCCTGATGTCATTTTGTTCTGTATACCAACAATCCTGGTAGGGTGGGCAGATAAAATACAGGATATTGCTTAAATTTTTAAAAGTTAAAATTGAAAGCTCTCTCTCTTTTTCTCTCTCTCCCTCTTATCTCCTCTCCCTCTCCCCTTCTCTTTCTTTGCACCCGAGTGCAGGTCCCCACAGAGGCAACAGATCCCCTGGAGCTGGAGTCATGGATAGTTGGAATTCCCTTGGAACCAAACTGGGTTCCACTGCTAGATCAAGAGCAAGAGCAAGAGCAGTATGTGCTCTTGACTCCTGGGACAACTCTCCAGCCCTTAATATTGTTTTAAGGTGGATAAAGGCAGCATAAGTATTTGTCGTGAAATATATGGGCTATGCTTATGCTAAAAATGTTCAGAAATTAAAATTTAACCAAGCATCTTGCACTTGCTAAATTTGCTAACCATACTCCAAGACACATCTGGCAATGTCTGGAGACATTTTTTTTTTTTTTTTTGAGACAGGGTTTCTCTGTGTAGCCCTGGCTGTCCTGGAACTCAGTCTATAGACCAGGCTGGCCTCGAACTCAGAAATCCACCTGCCTCTGCCTCCCAAGTGCTGGAATTAAAGGAGTGCACCACCACAGCCCGGCCCTGGAGACATTTTTGATAGCCATAACCTTGGGGAAGAAGGGTGACTTTTGGCATCCAGTGAGTAGAGCCAGGGATGGATGGAATATTAAATACATGCTGTCTCTACCATCAGCCCTGAGCAAGAACGACCGGACCAAGATATCAATACTTGGAGAAATCTTGTTGTAAACGATCCATTATTCCTATCCATTATTAAAGTGGGGCTTAAAGCTGCGTTGTTTTCAAACCGAGGCAAGGAGAAAGATGTGTGGAGATGCTGTATCCCCTTCCTATATAAATGTGTTTCTTTGTATGTTAGACTTTGTTCATGTTGGATTTGTTACATGTTCCTTTGGTTCCTTTCCCATTTTGCTATAAATTTATCTGACAATCTTCCAAACGTACTTTAAAATGCCTCCTGAAGAACAACCAAAGACAGCCTCTAAACTCACACCCGTCTCACTGGGAAGCCTGAGACCAGATGCATAGCCTCCAGCAGCCAGCAAGGTCCCAGAGGTGCCGTGGCAGCGAGGAAGCAGCCGAGGGAGGGGCGTGGTTTCAGCCTCAGTAGCATCACACAGGCCTGGTGACTGACTGACTGTGTGGTCCTGGGCAAGGAACTCGCTCGCTGCTTTGCTTTGCTCTTGCTGTGGATCTGTGGAGTGGATCTGTCTTAAGCCATCTTTGTGTGTGAAATTCAGTATCACTACAAGTCTGACATTCCCACTGCTCATCCCCAGAACTTTCTCCTATACCTGAAAGTCTGTCTGCTTTACCACCCCTCAGCTCCTGGTAACCTTTTTTCTACTTCCTGTCCTCATGGATTTGCTTATTCACGACACATCATATAAGTGGGACCATGCAAGCCTTTGTGCCTAAGTTACTTCACTTAGCACAGTCTTTAGGGTCATCCGTGTTGTTGTGGATCTCAGAGCACCCTTCCTGTGTGTGAAAAATAATGTTCCACATGTGAACGCGTGCAATCTGCTCATCTGCTGGGACGCAGACGCACAGACCTTTGGGCTGTGCCTCTCTTCTGGCTACACTGAATGATGCTGCTATGAACATAGAAAAAGAACGTCTCTTTGGGCCTCTGCTCTCAGTTCCTTGTGGTCTCTCCAGAAATGGAATGGCTGGGCCATGTCAAGTTCTATGTTTATTTAACTGACCTCTCATACTGACCTCTCTTCTCTGCAAGGGCTAGCTGAGGCTGTCCTGCTAGCCAGAGTTGATGGGTCTGAACCCTAAGGTTCCTCCCTCACAATCAAGACTCCCTTTCTTCCAGCTTGTGCCCCATTAGGCTCCTATGATTTATTCAAGAAGACCCCTCTTTCTCCCCACTTTATCTTCAGTCTCCTCCTCACAATGAGATGAAAGAAACATGAGCTAAAATCTACAGGGAATGGACCACACTATTTCTACCACAAGCCACACAGCTGCTTCAGCTTTCTGTCTCCCGCATCCAGCATCTGTCTCCCAGAGGGCTCCTCCTCCTCCAGGTATCAAAGGCCTTATGAGCCTATTCAACTACATGCCCATAAGACATTAGACGTAGCACATACCATCATGTCTTGTAGATGGCCTGCAGTAAGATTTAAGACAGTAAGTCTCATTATGAACTTCCACTGTCTCAGGTCATCCTCCTCAGGGTTTCCTCAGGCCCAGGCAAGCTCTTCTGACCCTTCTGTCCTTTGAAGGGTCAGTGAGTGCTCTGTCTCCAACCACCCCACTCACAGGCATATTCCTTACACTACACACACTGAACAGGTTGTATGCACAGTACATGCAACATACATATACTGCCCTCCACAATCCACAGCACACACAAGCCTAGTACACACCACACACTGTAGTCACATGTGTGTCTTTCACACATATGCCACATAGTCACAGACATGATTCACTCACAGTGTATGTCACACACACACTCTGCACACATTTAACAACAACAACAACACACACACACACACACACACACACGTGTAATATATATACAATATATAACCACACATGCTATACATAAAATATACGACCACTCTACGTATACTCTGCACACACATTATAAAAACAAGGCACATTGTGTATCAACACTCATATTACACAAATGTTAAATTCAAACTTCACACACTCCATACTTATACACCAAAACCATACTTATTTCCCGAGCAGTTTGGGTTAAGTAGGTGAGCTTGTGTCACAAATGAGGGTGAAGGAAAAAAAAAAGAAAAGAAAAAGGAAAAACAACTAACCAAATTGTTTCCTGCTGGATTCCTGCTGCAAAATGAGTTTTCTGGAAAACAGTGTTCCTCTCCCTAAGAACTCAAGTCTACACAGAAGCAAATCCAAATGTGTTTTAAATACCCCAGGACCCCTCAAATGGGCAGAATAGTCAGAGGTTACAACAGAAGAGCTTCTGTTGTATATTCTGTTGATAAAGTTGAGTCTGAGACAAGACCGCAAGGCTAAGTGGTGAGAGTGTCTGCAGGGTGTTTGGAGGAGCAGCGAGAGGTGATGCGCTTTAACCAACGCTGGAGGGCACCCTGAGCTCACAAGAATCTGCCCCCCCTTCCTGGTCTTTAGGCTCACTAAAAGCCTCCTCTTGATAGCTTTTACTTGGAAGCCTGAGGGGTCCTTCAAAGTAGGTCAGGCTCTGTGGATCTAAATGTGAAAAATCAGCGGTCTGGAAAGCTGCTGTGATTTTCCCCCCTTCTCCTCTGGTTCGCCATCATTCTTCCAGTCTCTGTGTTAAGTCAGCTGCGGCCATCTTCCTCATCTTCCCTCAGGTCCTGCCTTCCAGCTCTGAGGCCTGGGCTCCGCCTTTCTTCCAAGACTTTAAAGGCCGAGCATATATACACTGTCAGGAGCAACGGCTGGAGGTGGGAAATTTGCATGATATCCCCTCCCTTATCTGATTTCAGATCATCTATCTATCTATCTATCTATCTATCTATCTATCTATCTATACGTACATACATATCCCCAATATATACATGCATGCATACATGCATGCATATATATATATATATATATATATATACATATATATATATACACACATACACACACACACACACACACACACACACATACATACATATCCCCAGTAATAGGCAACGATACACCTTGTTGGTAGTGAGGTACTTATATCAGTCAGGGGCAGGGCAGGTGGCAGTCCTTTGTTCTTCCTAGCTTGATGCCTGGCTTGTGGTCAAAGCTGTCTTATGCCTGAGACTCATAAAAATCAAATCAAGTCAAATCAAATCAAATCACATCAAACCAAATCCAAAGCAGCACAGTGCAGGAGAAGCAAGACAGACAGAGAGCTGGACATCTCCATGCCACCCACAGAGCTGCCCTCCAGAGAATACTTTGGGATTCACTATCTTGGAAAAATAGCTAAACAGGAAAGAATAAGCCAGCATCACACCTCAGGGAAAGCACTGTGGTTTTGCTAATCTCTGGCAGAAAGAAACTTTAATGTCCCTGGAATTTTATCTTTTATTATAGATAGACCAGGTGTGTGTGTGTGTGTGTGTGTGTGTGTGTGTGTGTGTGTGTTGTTTTTTTGTTTTTTGTTTTGGATATCCTGACTTACCAAAACCCAGTAGGGCTAGCTCCAGAACTTAATAATGATCTTACCCATAGGATGAAGGATTACTAATATTTTCATTCTTCTGATTCCTGTAGGACAGAGCAATAGGCAAAAACCTCACCGTCTTTGACTAACAGAGAATTTCCTGTCAGTACTGAGAGGTCTAAGCACAGCTTGGGTCATGGAGACAGCTCAGTGGAGATGATGTGTTTGCATTGTAAGCTGAGACCTGCGTTCAGATCTCCAGCACCCTGAAAAGAAGCTGGGTACAGCAGCACATGAACCTACAATCCCAGCCCTGGGGTGGAGATGGACAGAGCCCAGGGGCTTGTCTAGCTGAAAAGCTAAACTCCACTTCAACAAGAGACCCCGTTTCAAAACAAGATGAAGGTGGCGAGCAGCTGAGGGAGACAGCCTGGTGTCGACCTCCGGCCTGCATACAGGCATGCACTCCTTGGCTATGTGCATGAAACATGCATAACATGTACATGCATACACATACCACACACACACACACACACACACACACACACACACGTAAGCACATTTGAGATGGGGAGGTAGAGGCTTTGGAAAACTTCAAGTCAACCCTGAGTCGCACTTGCGTGAGGAAAGGGTACTGACTGGAGTTACTGTACCAGCTTGGAACCCCCCATCATGTCCTTTACACTGTGGAAGCAGCACTTTCATTTCTGGTTACAAAAACACACAGGCAAGGGGAAAATTTAAGAAGTGAATCCATCCAACTTCACCACCTAGAGGCAAACCCAGTTACATCTTGGATTTGGTACAACTATTAGCATATTCATGAGAGGACTCAGTGATAGTCATTGGGACTTTGCTTCATTCATAAATATCCACCTGCCTCCTTCAACACTGGGGACCAAACCCAGCCTCTCACACTTGCGAGGCGAGCGCTCCGTGACTGAGCCCCACCCTCGGTGCACAGTGAGAGGGGTTTACAATCTGAATCTCGGCTCACAGCCTATTGAGCGCTCAGGCTCTGAGGATTTCCCATCGAATACATCTCGCAATTCAGACGAGGGGATTCCTACACAAATCAGGAGACTTGTAAGGGCTGGAAAGAACGCAAGCAGAGCGGCTGGATCGCTCACTGAGGGCTTGAGGATGGAGAAGGTAGGGCTTGCTCCAGCTGGGCCCCTGGGCAGAGTCCACCGCACACTCTCAAAGCGCAGAAGAAAGACAGGCTCACTGATGCTCCCATCCTGCCTTGCGGCTGCTGAAGACAGACCATATTTTTACCTCTCACCCTTCTGGGAGGGGAGCAGTTTGGGCTTTTCAAAAAATCAGTGAGAATGTTCTGCAGCAGGATTTAAAAAAATCTTCACACAGGAAGAAAGCTGAGCTGTTTTCATTCCTTTTTGCACCTGGGGATAATTGCTTCTGCATTATTCTATGTCTGTGGGTGAAGCTAAGGACTCTCCCTTGGAGATATTAAGTCAGAGAGAAACATTTATTCCACAAAGACCAAATCCTCACAGCAAGGATCCTGATTTCTGGGGTGAAGGGAAGTGTGAGAAAGGACATGAACCCGAGATGCAGCTGCTTCCCGGGGTGCAGCGGCACCCCTGCAGCAGGGACTCGGGGCAGATGGGATGGAGCCCAGCTTCATGCTAGTCCAAAAGATCTAGAAGAAACCAGCCCACTCCACATCCCTAAACTGACATTTGCATTTTCACCACAGCACTGGGTCTATTTCTGGTTAAAAGATGTTTTCAAATAAATCCATGATGATCCTTTGGAGATGGGTCAGTAGGATCTGAAATCAGCGGTTCTGAAGTAGTCGTGGGCCACTTAAAAATGAGGGACATAGGGGCTTCTGTAATAATTTTTGAACAAGTTTTATAGAAGTATGCGTTTTTAAACTATGAAATGGAGGATTTTTTTTTTTTTTACATTTGATGTATGAATCCAGGGGTAAATACTAATTACTGTTAGAATGAATACTTGTCTTGAACTCTTACTGAAATAAGTAGGTACACGGGAAAGACCGTGACTAGCAGCTATACTATTTATTCTGTCATCGAGTCTTTAGTGACAGATCAACTGACTCCACCAAGATGCTCTTGCTTAAAAGAAAAATTAGAAACTGCCTGGTATAAAAAACTCATTTACTGTTTATTTGAGGTAACCTTTTCTTAGTACTTATTCTAACCTTACACACAGACACACAAGAACACCCAATGCACAAACAGACACACAAGACATACACACAGATACACACATCCAGACATACCTAGACACAAACACACACACACACACACACACACACACACTCACACACACACAAAGACACACAGACACACATCCACATCCACATAGCCACACACAGAGATATACACACAGACACAGATATACATACAGACACAGATCACACAGACATACACACACACAGACACACACACATACACACATAGACACAGACACATACACACACACACACACATATACACAGACACAGACAGACAGACAGACAGACACACCATCTGTAATTCCAGTCCCATGGGATCTGACATCTTCCTCTGACTTCCTAGAGAACCAGACACACATATAATGAACATACTTATGGACAAAACCCTAATACATCTAAAATAAAACAAATCTTTTAAAGAATTTAAAAGGGCATGAGGTTAGGGAGGGGAGGGGTGGATGTGGGAGAGGGACAGGGGGAGTTAGGGTGAAGAATTGGGGCTGGGTGAGGACTCTCAGCCTGTTGCCAGAGTTCCCAGCAGGAGTCTTCTCTCAGTTCTCAAGTGAGTCATCTGCTGGCAGTAAGAGGTGGTCAGGACAGGGAAGGCTTGAGGAGTGAAGGCATAAGGACTATGACGTGGCAGTCACTAACTTACAAGCTAATGGCTGCCCTTCTGTGGGCAAGGGCAAGATGTCTTCTTCGCCTCCTCTTCTGAACAAAGGAAACAATGAGAAGGAGCATACCCATCCACTGAGATGCAGACAGAGATGAAGGTGTGCTACAAGAAACCAGCTCTACTTTTGGTCATCCAGTTCTCTGATTTTGAACAGTGTCAGCAGAGCCAGTAACATCTCTCCCTCTCCTTTATTTCAGGCTCCTTACACTGACCCAAAAGTCAACAGTAATGATGTTGATCAAATACAGGGATGGGTGAACCCCGCCCCTTTCATGTGGCTCACATAGAAAGAACATCAGTAATTGTTCCTCCGAGTTCCCATGACCATTTGTGCGTTGCCACATGTTCGGGGCATCTAGAGAACAGGTGGGATGAACTGGCTCAGAAGCATCGTATCCTCATGGAGTCTGCAGGACGTTTCTGCAGCATGCAGGAATTGGTGCAGAGGAAACGACTGTAGCCAGGTAGACTGACAAAGAAAAGAAGCAAGCATCGGTAATTGTGCTTTTGGAGTGAGCATATGTAAGAAATGGAAAGCGTGTACATCACACACAGTCAGTGTTCTATTAGGTTTGGACCCTTCTTGATCACATTTAATGATAGACAGCATGTGAAAAACAAGAACAATCAAATATGAACCAGAGAGAACAAAGCCTGGGTAGGTGCTGGTATTTCTCTACAGAAAAAGTAACTCCTGAACAGACAAATAGACGCAAAACTTAAAACCATCAACTATTTGATTTTCACACACGGCTTCTCTATTTTGGAGGGTGTGGCTCTGGATGACAATTAGAAGAGCACCTCACAAATGCCGTGTTCCGAGTAGAACCTCCCGAGTGCCAACCACATGTCTCAGTGCTAATATTAAACCACCTCCATAGAAAGAAATCTCATTACTGGGGTCGTGGCACAAAATTGAGCTGCCGAATGGATGACTGGGTCAGCTGTCACTCTGGAAATTTATGTGCCTCACGGCTCCGCTGAGCCTCCCACTAAACCCAGTCCACCGCCACCCAGCCTGCTGCACAGCCTCTCACGGGCCGCCAGCATCTGGATCGCAAGAGAATGAATGAGGCAGGGAAAATCTCTCGGGGTTCCTTACCTCACCACAGAGAAAGCAGGGCAGGCAGGCACATCTTCTCAGTGAGAGGAATCCGCGTCCAGGATGTTTTTGTTATGGATATTAGTTACAAAAATCAGTCATCGAACTAACCACACAGAAGCAGCTGCTTGGATTGGCATGATTATTCGGGCCTCAAATCTTATCAAGATGCCTCTCAGATTGGCTCTAAATCACAATGTCACAATGTTTTTGAAACCCAATCAAGATAATTAAATGGCTAATGTGGCCACATCGTTCAAGTCCCCGAATTATTTATTTCCCATGCCCTCCTCTTTCTTACTTGGAAGTAGTAACTTTGCCGCTGCGAGAGGATGTAAAAATAAATATTTTGCGTCTGGTGTAAAGCATTTCTCATTTGTGTGACTACAACCAAAATAGCAATGGACTCTAGAATAAATAGAATCTGTGGGAGCAGCTAACCTAGGAGTCTCACAAACACGGAAGAGTTGGTCATCATGCTGTCGGCCTTGATCATGCTGTCGGCCTTGAACCGTCACATACGATGGAAGCCCTCTTGGAGAGCTGAGACGTGTGTTCTCACATGTGAGTGTCTCAGGCAGACAGAGCTCTAAGCTCCCTCTTGCGCCTTAGTTACAAAACTTATTTTATTTATGTTTAACAATGGTTTAATTAAACGACATTTAATTATTAATGATTTGATGATTTAATGATTTAATTGATATTAATGCGCTTGTTTGTGCGTGAGGAGTACACGTGTAGATGAGTGTGTATGCATACATGTAAAGGTCATAGGGCAACCCCAGTGCCAGGCCTCAGGTGCCTGTGTGTTGTTTAAGTCAGGGTTTAAGTCTTATTGGTCTGGAAGCTCTTGTGCTGTGTAGGCTCTATAGTTCCCCCTTTCACAGCTTCCTGCCTCTGTATCCTGTCTCATCATCACGGTGACTCCAGATGAGAGCCGCTGGGCCAGACTTTCAGGTTTGTCTTAGGGACCAGGCTGGGGAGGCAAACTGTTTTCTAACGGAGCCATCTGTCTAGCCCTGACATAGCTGCGTGTGGTGGTACGTGCCTGTAATCCCAGCCCTGGTGGCATGTGGGAAGGGGTTCTTCCTGATTCTTTCAGGAGTTCAGAATCATGCTTGGATACGTAGCCTGGGCATGTGGGTCCCCGGACCCTCTCTTGCTCCCCTCTTTTCCTGATTCACACCGCTGTTTAGATCCCCTGGCATTCATCCCCAGATGATTCTGGGATAACAGCAACTCAGGAAGACCTTTCCCATGGAAACCTATAGCTAAGGACTTAATGTGCCAGTTCTCTGGACATCTGGAGTTAGAGAAACAGGTATGGATCCCTGACAGGGCAAGCAGGAGGTGCACATGACTAATGAAATGTATCGGAGAAAATGTATATATCACTGATAATTATTTTTCTACTTAGAGAGATACCAGGAAATTCTGTCATGCAATCCTGGTTCCTTAATACCAGTGCGTTTCATAAAGAGAACTCTACATCTACCTAAGATGAAGGGAGGGAAGGCATACAAAAAAAAAAAAAAAAAAAGACCGCAGAGATTAGAACTCACAGAGAGTTTATAAATATGAATTTATAAAACTGTATTTTTTCTTCCCTGATCATTTCACAAACACCCAGGAAGCCTCCTGAGGGAGAAAGAGTTGAGAACTTGTCATTGTATGACAGATAGTTTTAGGTACAGTGTAAATAAATGTAAAAGATGCATATAGCCCTCAGATTCCCACAGCCACGGTCATCTTTACATGCAGGAAAAGAAAGCATCCTTTTCAGCCCTGTGTGTACATGTCATCTCTTGGTCTATCCCGTTCACACACATGCACACACCTACACACCCTTGCCTGCCTACACATGTGTCCTGGTCTTAGCGTTTACAGCAGTGTTTTAGTGGGCCATTTACTAAACTGTCTTATGTGATTAATCACATCTCTCCTTCTTCTTAGCTCCAGTAACTTCGTCCTTTAAATATCTTTAGATCCAATGCCCATAAATCACATGCAGCCGCAAGCCGACTCCTTATTGTTCAACCACTTCAATTACGCAGCAGCTGTCCTTCAGGGGACCTGCAGTAACAGGATCACAGCTAGCCAAACAAACCAGGCCTTCAAACTCAGTCTGTTCACATCCACAGTGCCTAGCACTTGGAAAGCAGCATTCTAAAGAACGTATGAGTTTGTGAGAAGACTCGGGCCTTCTAAGGTATGCCTGAGTGTCGTCAAAGTAGGTTTCTGGGGTCAAACACAGGTCATGGGCTCGGTGTGTGTGCCTTTACCAGCTGAGCTGTCTTTTTGGCATTCTTCTTTTTATTTTTACCACAGTAGTTAGGAAACTGTAAACCATATTTGTGTCTCACACACATTCCCATCAGATGATGCTGGTCTGGATTCTGGCTCTTTGGCAGTAGAAACTGAACCTTTCTTATCTATTTATTTTTTTGTCCATTTCTCTATGTATAAGTCTCCTTTTGTCTTGTCTTTGTGGAATAATAATTATATCAAATCACACTTAAGTTGTTTATAGCTTAATCGGATAGAAACTATTGAGGCTGTTGCTTGTGTTACACGGTGTCTTGTTGCTGCCTCAGTGGATTGTGGGTCTGATTTCACAATGAGTAGAGGGGTAATGGCTAGTACTCCTGCTTCTAATCCAATTCTTATTAGAAGGAGACTGGAGCTCTGAGTATGGGACCTGAAAAAACTATGAACTAAGTAGTAAGGAGGTTAGAAGATTCATTAGTACAGAGTGGGTGCAAACAAACACTTCTGGGGAATATGAGCCTCGTAGCTTAATTTTGGCTAAATCAGTAAAGATAGCAAAATCTGGATGTTCATTGGCTCTAAGTACACAGCAGAACAAAAATACATTGCCTTTGACTATGTTGGTTTCCCCATCTATCCTGATTGGCTGTCCCTGCCTCAGGAAAGGCAGTGAGTAATTCTGATGAGGTCTGGCTAGCATGCGCAGGCAGCCGCTCAAGCTTTTATCTGTTGATTACATTCTCTGCAGGATGCGTGGTGTGAAATCCCTCACCCACGCCACCTCTCTTTGTACACCAGAGAAGCACAGGCCGCCCTTCTGATTGGCTCTAACAGACTGCATAAAGGAAGCCGCAATTCCCCACTAAAGTGTGCGCCAGAGGGAAGGGGGACCCAAATGAGCAAATCAATAACTATCCCTTAAGAGGAAACCATGATTTATGACGCTCTTAGGCGGAAAGGAAGCGTGTTTCTCAGGGCAGTGGCAGTGATGCAGACGGCGACCAATCAGATGAAACCTGAGTCAGAGCGAGATCTGCTGATCCAGTCTCCACTACAGGGCAGGACAGCAAATGGGAGGGGCTTCCCCTCTGTGGAGTCCTCTATTTGGAAGTCACAGTAGGAAAGGCACAAGACCTCTGACATCATGCAAGCTAAAGGCTCTGACGAACCCCTTTCCTCTGCGTGCTTTCTAGATCTTTTGTCTAAAGCCACTGCGGCAAGCCCTGAACGCAGTGAGCTGGCGTTGATGAGTGGCAGGTGATGTGGCGGTGTCCATGTGAGTCATGATTTCCCTCGGAAACACGCAGAGTAATAATGGCCGCATTACTCAGTGTGAATGTTTGATACATACGCTTAATTTCGTTGAAGTAGAAAGGACAAATATTAAATTGCTGTTGCTAGGTGGTTTTGGATACGTAGCAGGGGTACTTTTAAATTATAGGTTCCATTACATTTAACTAGCTATTGAATAATACATCATAGTCATAAAAATCCAACCAATATGCCCATATGCACCCTGGATTATAACAGTGCACTCTACTCTAAAGAAATAAGAATTTATTAAGAAGAATTACATATACTTAGACCCCTCTAACAGAGCTGACTTCTGTGCCCTGAGTTAATGCAACTTCACTGTTGTGGCATGAAAAGGTTTTTAAAAACACACTTCCTAAGATCAGAGGAAGCCACAGTTGCATTAGGCTCCATGCCCCGGTGCAGGGGCATTCGAGGGTGGGGAGGCGGGAGTGGGTGGGTGGGTGGGGGCACAGAATCATAGAAGCAGGAGGAAGGGCGACGGAATAAGGGGGTTTCTGTGGGGGTCTCGAGAAAGGGGATAACATTTGAAATGTAAATAAATAAAATATGCAATAAAAATGACTAAACATAAAAAAGATAAAAATATTGGTATCTTTTAAAAACTGACAATGTTAGATAAGATATTTAGGGGACATGGTGATCTCTCTCTCTCTCTCTCTCTCTCTCTCTCTCTCTCTCTGTCTCTCTGTGTGTGTGTGTGTGTGTGTGTGTGTGTGTGTGTGTGTGTGTGTGGTGCCTATGTCTTTTTCATTCTGGGCATGAAATCCAGTTCCTGATACACGGGTTCTCTCACTGAGCTACAGTGCCTGTCCATAACCTGATATTTTGATAGACAGGATGTTGACACTGTGGGCTGATTACATCAAGCTCCTTCACAAACCACGTATTCCACATCTGTGTTGCGAGCAGTGGTACAGTTTAGATGGGCTTGGGGATGAGCTTCAGGGACCTCCTGCACAGCTGATGGGAGACAGGTGACCTTGGAGATGAGGAGCTGTGTTCACAGCTGCTAATCAACGACAGATTCCTGCACCTGGCAAGAAAATTCCAAGGGCTCTTAACCCACTCCCCGACTTCTATAAAGGATTTAATATTGGGCCAGAATGTTATGTTAAGGAAATGGTAAGTATTTTCCAGTGAGTGGAAGTCAGACACGAAGGTCTGGAGACCCCACTGGTGCAGGAATGGAAACGAGTCAGGGTCTCATTGTGCTTCTGTATTTCAGTCATTTATACATCTTATGCTTGGGTGATGTAAACGTAGCAAGGACCCTTGATGCTGGTTTTCTTTTTAACCTTAGATACAGAGGGCTGCAGCTTCCACCACATGTTTGCGCACCACTGTGTAAATAAGGCTCACCATTCATCTTCCGTATCAGCATCCACCCCAGCCCTTCCCACCAGCCTCCCTACAGATGAGGTGTTTTCAATCACCTATTAGAATTTGAGTATCTCCTAAAGTGGGCCATGTGTCTTGTCTTAACAATAGCCACCTGCTCTAGATTCTTGGCTCTTTTTCTCATTCCTTTCAGGCTACTCAGTGTTTTAGGCTTTAGACCCCGCTGCCACGGCTGTTCATAACTGACATGTGGAATCCATACCCTTTTACATACCTACTGATGGGCAGCTGGGTTGCCAAATATTTTTTCCACAAACACTATTACTATATCCTTCTATGGCCCCAATGGATCTGTATATGCATTCTTCTGGGCGTGTTTGAGGGGCAGAATGTACTTGATTAGCATGTCTATATTTTTATAAGTATCATCAGATTTTTGTCTTGAATGAGTACACCACAGAAAAGTCCTCAATGTACTTTAGAAAAAGAAAATCTCAATTCGACCCCTGCGCCTGCAAATCTCATGTTTCCTTTCACTTTTTTTTTATTGTTGTCTTGAGACTGGCTTTCCCACCATGGGTGACAGGCACCCTTAGACTTCACAGAGCCTCCCTGTCATGCAGTTCCTTTGCCATAACCCATAGACAACCTGTCTGGGCACCTGAGTCTCTTTCAGGATATCTCAGTGCCATCCAACCCCGGCCATATCAAGAAGCCTTTCCTCTAGAAATGCCCAAGGACATGGGTTCTGGCTGGAGAAGGGACATGCCTTCTGATACAGCAGAGAACTCAAGAATGCTCTGCACATAGAGCAAAGATCACAGACACGAGGCTATAAAGCTCAAATGTGAGGCACAGGCTAGAAGACAAGGTGGAAGTGAGAAACCCACCTAGGAGTCTGAGTCAACATTCAAGGACCAAACCACAGCAACCCTTTAGCCACGGCAAGACTCCAGGTGCATGATGGGTAGCGCCAGGGTTTCTTATGATTCTGCTAAGCTAGGGAATTGCTCCTGTAAGATCCAGCATCCTTTTGACCTGCTAGAATGGAGTTCTTTCACTTCAACCCCCATTTCTCAAAGCCCCAGGGTGGGAACCCAAGTTTGATAACATGAATCAACTGGGTGCCTTCGACTATATGTACAAAGGGCTTTGATAATGGGAGTTTATGCATCAATTCAACAAAATACTGAGGCCAGACTACATCAGACCTTCTATTCAATGCAGTTGAGGTCACATTAAAACTTGAATTCTGGTTTTAGATTCCTGCAATGGCTTAGAGGACTAAAGACATATTTGTCTTTTATTGAGGATACAGAGAAAACTCTGAGGCAGAGGCATGTGTACATTTGGGCACAGGAAGGCATGGAAGAAAACCCCAGCAAGGCCTTGGGTTCACAACTCCTTCTATCTGGTTTCATTGACACTGCCTCGGAGATTGATGGGGGCATGCTCCTCCCACAATCTTTACTTCTTTCTGCCCTTGTGGAGACAACAGCTGTATTGCTTGCCTTGAGTACAAACCATGCATGGCAGAGACAGAGAGGAGTGTGGTCCACGTGAGGGGCTGGCTCTGTCACTTGCTCTCTGCTGCTGTCCTCTGCCTTGGACACGCAATTTGACTTTTTCTCAGCATCATATGGCTTCTGAAAATCTTCACTGCCACCAGGGGCCATTATCACAGAAGATGTCATCATTATCACAGAAGGTGTCATCGCCTGCTCCTCTACTGCTTATGCCACCTGTGTAGGTTGAAGCATCTCACAGTTGGCCATCTCTGCCTTAAGCAAAGTGAAGCCAGGACTCCTCTACCCCTCACAATTCAGCACCTCTTCCTTTCCTGTTCCCGAGACTCTTACGTGACCTATAGGTGATGTGAACCTGCCTCTACTTAGCAACACCATTTCTAAGGTAAAGAACAGAGGATCCAAGCTGTCTCCAGCAAGCTTTGCTTCCTAAGTTCATCACAGCACTGGATGAAGGAGTGCTTTGTAGCTATGGGTATGGCAGGGAAGATGAGGATCAAGGCCTTGATCCTCTGTTACCCCTCCTGAGATCTTTCTCTGCATGCCTAGCTTAGCCTAGAATCTCTGCTGGCTTCTAGACTCATGGCAGGCACAAAGGGGCCACTCAATAAATAGTTTCAGACCCAAAGGAAACAGGTACATCTTTATCAAATAACTTAAGAGAAGACCGTGCCCCATTATTGGCAGGGGAGACAGTTCAGAACCTACTTCTTCCTTGGGTAATGTGAAGATTTATTTATTTTTTTTACATTTTGCGCACCAATGTGTCTGTGTGTGGGTGTGTGCACATGAGTGCAAGTGTTCATGAGGCCAGAAGAAGGCATTAGATGCCCCAGAACTACAATGACAGGCAGTTGTGAGCCACTTCAATGTGACGACTGACCTTAGTAAGAACAGTATGTACTCTTATCTGCTGATGCATCTGTTCAGAGCCATTGGCTAATAGATAATTTAAAAACAAACAGATCATATATATGTCATATGTATTATATATGTATGAATGAGTGTGTTCATTCCATAGCCCTCAACCAACTTCCAAACTCGTGCAAACTCATGCAAGTCACGACATTAAGATCCCTACGAATCACTCAGAAGACCGGGCAAGGAATGAATACACACATGGTTTAATTATTCAATCCCTTCTCCTATTATACGATTGCACAAGAGCATTGTTTAAGGTCTAACAGGGCCATTTCACCCTACTTCGACCACATTCTCCTCTTGTAATATTTTGTCTCCTTTGATTTTTGCCAGATTTTGGGCATGACCTCGGCCACTCCTCAACTACTCAGGCTGGCTGCCATCTTTGAAAATGTGTCATCAGAATCTCAAGCAACTGCTGTGTTACTTACACATTCTACAGCGAGGTGAGTTGCTATTTTGGAGGGGCATTGAAGGTTGAGCAGTAGAATGAAGAGTAAATGAGAGAAGGAATTCAATCTGTCCTCAAGGGACTGGTGCTGAAGCGTTTCAGAAAAGACCAGACAATTCCTAAGGATTTGGAAGAACGTACCTTCCAAACTTGAACAATGCTGTATCATTTAAAGACTTCTAATAAGATGCTATTCTGTGTGACTAACTGTACATCTTAGGCAATCAGTCACACACAGGAATACTGAACAGTACTTGTGAGGCATGTTTGCTAAGTTCTTCTCGGATTGTCTTGACACCCTCTAAAAGCAACTCATGACAAAACGAAGGTACCTTGATTTTGGCAGACAGCTTCATGCAACATAATCACCAAAACAGACTGCAAGAGAGTAACTCACTCGGCACCCATCCCCCCTGCTGGTAGACTATGTGAAAAAATTAAGTTTGGCTTAAGTTGTATAAATGGAAGTCTATTATGTGCCACCCCCAGATGGGGTAATGCCACAACTCTTAACCTTAACCATCTCGGATAGCTAAAAAATAATTTGAACTTCCAAGGACCCCACCACACACATGGAAGAAAAATGATGTCCAGGTTCAGCAGCGTGTACCCTGAGCTGCAAAGGAAGACTACTCTGCTCTTCTGTAAAACTCCGTCCGTTCGTGAGAGTCTGAGGAATGAACATGACACACACCAAAGGGCATTTTGGAACAGGATGGCTCTTAATGTTCCTCCAGGTGGAAGTACACTCAGAAGGAGAGCAGTTCGTTACCAGGACTCGATAACGACGCTAATTGTAAGCCTTGGCTGAGGGGTCTAATTAGGTTAATGATGGACTCAGCCAAGCAAGGGTGTTTTTAGCGCAGTTCTCAGAGAGTTCTGACTGAACCTCACACATGTGCTTTGTCTTCTCTAAACTATGGAAATACGAATAGAAAGGTGGCAGGAAGCTCTACGGATCATATAGTTCGTACGGCAAAACCTTGGAAAGACAATTATCAAATTAGTTTTTGCAGTGTGTGTTGAATAGCAATAAATATTAGGGGGGAAAAGACTATTGTCTAGTGTCTTTGGAGGGTAGAGTTGTTTTCTAATGTCTGGAGGGCTCACCCCCTTCCTTTTTTATCTTCTTCTTTTGCTAAGATTATGCTCAATACTGTTATGGGTCTAATTGTGTTTCCCTAAGTTTATGGCTTAAATGCTGTACTGTAATATGACTATATCTGAAGATATAGAACACTTAAGGTTTACAGAGGTCTTAAGGACGGAGCCCTAGCCAAGCAGGGGTGTGGTTTTATGAGAAGAGATCTTGCCACCCATGCCATGTGAAGGTGCAATAGGAAGGGGCCTATCTGCCCAGCAGAAAGAGAGCTTTCATCAGAACTAGCCCTCTTGGGACCTTGGTCTTGGACTTCTCGCCTTGATAACTTGACAGAGAAGTTGCTATATAAGCCTCCGAGTCTGTAGCATTTTATAAAACAGGAGGCTGAGCAGATTAGAGGCTGGCATGTAACCTGGAGTCAGAAGCTGGCAAAAACTGCATTCCTCCGCATGGTAAGGAGTGCTGTCAGAATCCTAAAGGAAGGAGAGAGTTCTCCATTCTCAGGATGTGTGTGAAGGGGACTGCGAAGACCTCAGAATGCCTTTGAAGGAAAACACAGGTCTGGTGAGGATTTCCCACACTGTGCGCTATGATGTGTATGATACAAAAGCTTCTCTGTTTCTTATAAACTCTTTGGTATAATAATTTTTTAAAATAATAAAGAATCCTGCAGGTAGCTAGATTTTCTTAGAGAAAATGAAGCTTAGACATTAGGCTTGGCATGAGGCTATGATAGTGTCACTTGAATAAGGGGACAGATGCCATCAGCCAGAGATAGACACTGTAGGTACAGTGATTCCACACACCCTCTGCCTCTTAACTGTGTTCCATCTAGGGTATCATTTTGGAGAAATGAGGTTCAAAAGATCATTTTTAACATCCCACTGTCCATGTTGGGAAACATTTCTATGCCATAGATTGCCTACTAAGACGAAAAGGTTTGCTTTAAGTTAATTACCTTTATTCCCAAGATCATTAGAATAAATAATGTATGTAAAAATCTGGTATAACAGGTATATTTAATAATATATAAAAAGGTAGGCACTCATTTTTTATTATCTTGAGCAATTGTAGATTCACATAAAGTTGTATGTGAAATCACACATAGCCTTCATCCAAATTACCACTGTAGCTAAACTTACACAACTTGAGTGTGAAACATTGGACAGGAAGCTCGTGATACAACATATGTTCAGCCATCATTTTGCATCTGTGGAGGATGATTTCCAGGACCATGTGGACACCCAAATCTACAGATGCTCAAACTCCTTGTTTAAAGATGCATAGCTTTTGCACACGACCTACACACATCTCCCTGAGAACTTTAAATCATCTCTAGATCACTTAAATATGTAGCATGCCACACATGCCATGTAACTACTTGTTATGCTGTATTGCTTGGGAATAATATCAGAAAAAACAATCTGTAGAATATCTGTACAGATTCACCCTTTCCTGAATATTTTTGGTCTAGGATTGGTTGACTCCACAGGCATGAAACCCAACGGTGCAAAGGGCTGAATATACATAGCCCTGCATCATGCTATCAGACGTAGGTTTATATAAGTACTTCAGGAATCAAGACGCTAAAATATCATAGCAATGTGAAGATTGCCCTCAGGTGACCTCTTTATAGTCACACCCCATTCTCTTTGGACCCCCATGTTCCCATTTCTAGAACGTTATATAAACAAGCTTTTTGGTCTTGGCCTTCCCACCCAGCAAAATAACCTTAAGAAACATAAGCTATTGCTCCAATCATTTGTTTCTTTATATCCTAGAATAGCAGTGTATGCACTGTAGAATATTTTAGATGTTTCTGGTTGGGCTATCACAAATTAAGACATTATAAACAATCAGATAAACATTTTTTTGCACAAACCTAATTTTTTATTTTTCTAGGAGAAATGTCCAGGAGTTCAGTTTCTGGGTTATATGTTAGGTTTTCTTTTGGCTTATTAAAAATACTCTCAGTATATTTTCCACAGTGATAGGGCTAAGCTGCTTTCCCTTTGGCAGTTTGTGAAAGACAATTCTCCTGTGTTGTCACCAGCACTTGTTATTGCCACTCATTTCCTTCCTTCCTTCCTTCCTTCCTTCCTTCCTTCCTTCTTCCTTCCTTCCTTCCTTTCTTCTTTCTCTCGTTCTTTCTTTCTTTTTTCCTTCCTTTCTTTCTTTCTTTTGTAAGATTTATTTATTCCAAATGAATTTGATAATTGTTCCTTCTAGCTCTATGAAGAATTGAGTTGTAATTTTAATGGGGATTGTGTCGAATCTATAGATTGTTTTTGGCAAGATGACCATTTTTACTATTTTAATCCTGCCAGTTTACAATCATGGGAGATCTTTCCATCTTCTCAGGTCTTCTCTGATTTCTTTCCTCAGGGATTTGAATTTCTTCCCATACAGATCTTTTACTTGCTTGGTTAGAGTCACACCAAGAAATTTTATAATATTTGTGACTATTGGGAAGGGTGTCATTTCTCTAATTTCTTTCTCAGCCCTTTTATCTTTTAGGTAGAGGAAGGTTACTGATTTGTTAGAGTTAATTTTATATCCAGCCACTTTGCTAAAGTTGTTTATCTTATGTATACTATCATATTATCTGTAAATAGTGACATCATGACTTCCTCCTTCCCAATTTGTATCCTGTTGATCTCCTTTTGTTGTCTAATTGCTCTGACTAGAACTTCAAGTACTATATTGAATAGGTAGGGAGAGAGTGGGCAGCCTTGTCTTGTCCCTGATTTTATGGGATTGCTTTGATTTTCTCTCCATTTAGTTTGATGTTGGCTATTGGTTTGTTGTACATTAATTTTATTATATTAATTCCTGATCTCTCCAATACTTTAAGTATGAATAAGTGTTGTATTTTTGTCAAAGGCTTTTTTTAGCATCTTGTGAGATTATCATGTTTTTTTTCTTTGAGTTTGTTTATACAGTGAAATCAGGATATAAAAACTATTCTCAACAATAAAAGAACTTCTGGGCAATCACCATCCCAGACCTCAAGCTCTACTATAGAGCAACAGTGATAAAAATTGCATGATGGGGCTGGAAAGATCGCTCAGCGGTTAAGAGCACTGACTGCTCTTCCAAAGGTCCTGAGTTCAAATCCCAGCAACCACATGGTGGCTCACAACTATCTGTAATGAGATATGATACCCTCTTCTAGTGTGTCTGAGTACAGCTACAGTGTATTTACATAGAACAAATAAATAAATAAATCTTTAAAAATATCCTGCATGATATTGGTACAGAGATAGGCAAATAGATCAATGGAACAGAATTGAAGACCCAGAAATGAACCCACACACCTAGGGTCACTCGATCTTTGACAAAGAAGCTAAAATTATCCAATGGGAAAAAACCCCAGAATTTTCAACAAATGGTACTGGTTCAACTGGCACATAGAACTGCACATAGAAGGATGCAGATTGGTCCATTCTTAACTCCTTGTGCAAAGCTCAAGACCAAGTGGATCAAGGATCTTCACATAAAACCAGATACACTGAATTGAATAGAAGAGAAAGTGGGTAAGAGCCTCAAATACTTGGGCACAGGGAAAAACATCCTGAACAGAACACCAATGGTTTATGCTTTAAGATTAACAATCAATAAATAGTACTTCATAAAACTGAAAAGCTTCTATAAGGCAAAGGATACTGTCAATAAGATGAAGCGTCAGTCCACAGATTGGGAAAAGATCTTTACTAACTGTACATCCAAAAGAGGGCTAATATTCAAAATATACAAAGAACTCAAGAAATTAGATTCCAGAGAACTAAACAACCCTATTAAAAATGGGATACAGAGCTAAACTGAGAATTCTCAACTGAGGAATCTTGCATGGCTGAGAAGCACCTAAAGAAATGTTCAACATCCTTAGTCATCAGAGAAATGCAAATCAAAACAAGCCTGATTCTACCTCACACAAGTCAGAATGGCTAAGATAAAAAAACTCAGGTGACAGCTGATGCTGGCAAGGATATAGAGGAGGAAGAACACTCCTCCATTGCTAGTGGGATTGCAAGCTGGTACAACTATGTTGGAAATCAGTCTGGCATTTCCTCAGAAAATTGGACATAGTACTGAGGACTATACCACTCCTAGGCATATACCCAAAACATGCTCCAACATACAACAAGGACACATGCTTCACAAAAATTTAACCCAGAATTGTTCCTGTCTAAAGAAAATACAGGGACAAGGAGTGGAGCAGAGACTGAGGGAGGGGCCATCCAGGGACTGTCCCACATGGGGCCCACCCCATATGAAGTCACCAAACCCAGATACTTACTGATGCTGGGAAGTGCTTGCTGACAGGAACCCGAAGTAGATGTCTCCTAAGAGGCTCTGTCAGAGCCTCACGGATGCAGATATGGAAGCTTTCAGCCAAACATTGGACTAAGCAAGGGACCCCCAATGGCAGAGTTAGGGGAAGGAGTGAAGGAGCTGAAGAAGTTTTACAACCCCATGGGAGGAACAACAATATCAATCAACCAGGCTGTCCAAAACTCCCAGGGACTAAACCACCAACCAAAGAATACAGAAGGAGGGACCCATGACTCTAGCTGTATATGTGTCAGAGGATGGCTTTGTCTGGCATCAGTTGGAGGGGAAGCCCTGGGTCCTGTGAAGGCTTGATGCCCCAGCATAGGGGAATGATAGGGCAATGGGGTGGGAGTGGGTGGGTGGGTGGGGGAGTACCCTTGTGGAGGCAGGGGGAGGGGCAGGTTTTAGGGGGAAACTGGGAGGGTGATAACATTTGAAATGTAAATAAGCAAAATAAGCAATAATTTTTTTAGCAATAATTTTTTAAAAAAACATTTATTTATTCATTTTATGCATGAGTGCTCTATCTGCATGTACACTTGCATGCTGGAAGAGGGCATCAGATCCCATTATAGATGGCTATAAGCTGCCATGTGGTTACTGGGAATTGCTCTCAGGATCTCTGGAAGAGCAGCCAGCGCTCTTAACCATTGAGCCATCTCTCCAGCCCACTGATCATTTCTTAAAAGAAAATTTCACGCTACAAAATGAAATACTTGTCCTTAAGGCAAAACCCAACATCAATAACTCTAAATGTTCACAATAGAAAAAAATGCCTACTTTTTCCTACTGGAGGTCAAACTCTCCAGGATTCTTGGGAGTTCTAGTCTACTGGCTGGGTTCAGGTTCACATTTACTTTGAAGAGGAGTTAGCTGTCTGGTCACCTATGATCTGAGGACCAAATAAGTCTGAAACACACTGGCTGGGATCCTGAAAACCTAGTATCTACTCTAAAACCAACATACAAAGTCCTTGTTTAATTGAATGATACCCATCCTTCAAATAGTACTTGGCACACTTCAATATGAATGAAGCGTTTTATCTGAAGGAAATGCAGGGTAAGCGACCCATGATGAAATCCTCTGGTGATAACAATATACTGAAGCAAGTGGCCCTCAGAGGCTTGTATCTCACAAAGGAAACAACCCCCCATAACTTGATGAAAAATTACGCCAACAAAAGGATGCTTGGGGTATTGGGAGCTCAGGTGGCAGAATTTGTTAAACTTTTTCTTAAACTGCCTTTTCTTTTGGCCTCAGAACCTTTCTATCTTTCTGATAAATCATGTTGGCCACATAAGAGAATATTCTCGGGGCTGGAGAGATGGCTCAGCGGTTAAGAGCACTGACTGCTCTTCCAGAGGTCCTGAGTTCAAGTCCCAGCAACCACATGGTGGCTCACAACCGTCTGTCATGGGATCTGATGCCCTCTTCTGGTGTGTCTGAAGAGAGTGACAGTGTACTCACATGCATACAATAAATTAAATATTAAAACAATGAGAATATTCTCTTGGCTCCTGATGTTTTCTGAACCTGGTTCTCTAGCCTTACTGATCATCTACTGGGTACCCATATATCTATATGTAGGTATTCCCATATATTCCAGTTCTCTTCCTGTCAGTTGTAACTTGTTGTTATTCTACCTTTAATATATAATAATAATGTGAAAGCATTATTCTGGAAAGAGATCTGTAGATCCCACCCAACCGCAGGAAGGATGAGACCCTGGATTTAAAGTGCTAGTGCCAACAAGCAGTGACAGTAGGTAGCACAGGCGCATACAGCACCTCATGTCAACACCAGAGCAGAAAATCACAACTTACACCCTTGTTTTATGTGTCCATTGGAAGCAAATTTGTCCCACGGACACGAGTGGAGAGTGTGGCTTCCTCGTGTTCCAGGTCACTGGGGTTTTACAATGCTACGCTCTCCCAGTTCTCTTCCTTGTCTTAACTGTTAGGTCCTTCTTTCTCCGCTCCGTCCCAGCCTCTGGGCAACTGTGCACTGGCTCGCTCTTGCCCTTCCCCTGTAGTTTCTGTGCACACACTAAGTGCAGACATCCTGGTTATCTAAGGTAGGACGGGAATCCCACAGTCAATCTTGCTGCCACTTTGCCTGTTTTCCTGTGGTGCTGAGGATGAGACCCAGTGGGTCGGAACTCTATCTCTGAGCTATATCCTGAGCCCTTTCTTTTACTTAAAAATTCTTGAGATAGGGTCTCATTAAGTTGCCCAGGCTGGCCTCGAATCACTCAGTGAAGTCATATGCTTGCAACTGTCCTGCCTCAGCACCCAAATACCTGGGCTCACCGACCTCCACCAATAGCTTTGGAGGTAGTTGCCACTTTTGATGACTGGATATCTGCTGGGGTTGCTGTCTTAGGTAGGGTTTTACTACTGTGAACAGACACCATGACCAAGGCAAGTCTTATAAGAGCAACATATATTTTGGGCTGGCTTACAGATTCAGAGGTTCAGTCCATTATCATCAAGGTAGGAACATGGCCGCATCCAGGCAGGCATGGTGCAGGAGGAGCTGAGAGTTCTACATCTTCATCTGAAGGCTGCTAGTGGAAGCCTGGCTTCTAGACAGCTAGGATGAGGGTCTTAAGCCTATGCCCAGTGGCATACCTACTCCAACAAGGCCACACCTCCTAATAGTGCCACTCCCTGGGTCATGAATATTCAAACCATGAGAGTTGCCATAGTTACAAATTTTCCAATTGCTCATTGGCAGTGCCCAGGGGGACTTAGAGGCTTAAGAGCTCAAGGGGGCAGTGGTATACAGACTGCTGGTCACAAGTCCTTTCTTCTGTGGTCAAAGGGATGCCTCCTTATCCCCACCCTAGCCAGCTGTCGTGTCCTCTCCTTTCCTTCTCAGTAAGAGAGAGAGACATGTGGGTCTCATCCAGGGACAGGGTAATTTGGACACCATTGGGAAGATGTGTATTTTCCAGGCCACCATCTCTCTGTGGTTGAAGAGGTAGTGCGGTGAGTGAATTTGGGCCATACAGATGCGTGTTTGGTTCTCTGATGTTTGCAGTGAACGATGAGCCAGATACAGCCCGTGGGGCGGACTCTCGGCTGCTGAGTACCCTCACTGTGAACGAGCTTTTGGGGCCAAAGCTCTTCATGCTAAAAATCCTCTCCCATAGCTGACCGAGCATCCTTGCTCCTCGCTGGGATGTACACGCAGAAGAGAACAGCTCATCCGATGCACATCCGAGTTTACAAGAGAGCACAGTGACAAGGGAGTGTTCCGGAGCGGACAGCACTGCTGTGCGGAAGCATCCCCCGCGTCCCGGCCTCACTGAAAGCTTCAGCGGGGAGGACCAGGGTGGTGATTCAGCCCAGCTTCCATTTCCCCTGAAGGTAATTGGGTTTCCATTAGACGCTGATGAGTTCTCATTACCGGAGAGTGTGCAGAGGGGGGAGAAGGGGAGGGTGTGGAGGACTCTTCCATCTGAGCTGTGTCTGCTTCTGAAAATCCTGCTCATCTCCACCCACACTCACGGGGGCAGGGGGGGGGGACCAGCACCTCAGTTAGAACTGCTGTCCTAAAGCATCAAGGAGCGCTGCTGAGGATGGGGAAGAAAGAGGAAACTCTCGACCACCCTCAACTGTATAATTCTGTGTCCATTAGTCATGTAGGGCCACACCCCAGCCCTTTGTATTCTGGCTGGACTCCATCCTCACAGTCACCTGGCAGCATCCAGGTAAGCCCCGCCCCATGGTTACCTGGCAACAGCCAGGGAGGCTGGCCCACAATAAAAGGGGCTGTTTGCCCCTCGCCTCTCTCTTACTCCCTTACTCTCTCACTCTGTTGTTCTGTCTCTTGTCCCCTTGCTCCCCCTCTCTTCCCATTCCCTTTTCCCCCTTTCTCCACGCGCCCATGGCCTCCACGTGGTCATGGCCGGACTCCTCTTACAGTAAAGCTTTAAAACCATAGATTGCCTCTCAGCATTTCCAGCCGCTAGACCAGACCAAGGACTCACCTGCGCAGGAGCCACCCCAGCATGCCTCCCCCTCCTTTCCCCTTTAGCCCCGGGGCTGAACCAGCTGCCCCCCCCCACTTCTTTCTCAGCTCTTCCCCGGTATCCTGTGGCGCCCTGCAATGCCCGAGAACGAGAACCGAAAACCTGTCATTCCTGGCCTCCGTCCAGGGGCCCCGGACTGCTCCCACCCCACCCCCGTGGATTGGGGTCCCATGGCTTCTCACAGCCAGACACCCACCCTGCAGCGGCGGGCATGCGCGACAGTCTCTTGGGTCTGCCCAGCCAGAGCCAACGAGCTCTGGTGGGATGCAGGTTTTCCCCCACTCCCATTTCCCCTGCGCCCTGCGCCCAACCAGTGGTAGCAGAGACTCGCCCAATTTTCCCCAAGTCCTGCTCCCTACATGAATGTAAGCACACAGTTTCAGAGATTGGCTAGACTGAAGGAGTCCCAACTAAGGGAAAGGCAGTGATGGGGTGACCTGAAACCACTGTGCAAGAATATCACAGGAGTCTCTCCATGTCATCTATATGCCCAAAGAACCACGTGACAATCTTACTGTATACAGACCTTTCCACCTCCCGAGTGTTACGAAAGGCAGACACTGGAGAGGACAGTACCGCCCCCGAGCCAGAGCTCAGAACAGAGAGGAAACAGAGAGGGGAGGCCCTTACCGTAGTGGGGAATGATGGCCCAGGCCATGGCGGAAGCGTAGATGCCGCCAATCATCCAGAACATGCAGAGCCAACTGAGGTGCTCGCCCCGCTTCTCCCGGGCCAGGACTTCAGCAAAGTAGGAGAATACAGTGGGAATGGCGCCTCCAATCCTGTCAAGAAGTGCAGAGGACACATGAGACTGGGCCTGGGACGGCTAAGGGGAGGTGAGGCAAATCCAGAGTAAACTCTAACAGCGCATATTCCCTCCCATTCCTAGCATAGTGAGCGGCATGGTTTTCGCATTGCCATACCCAAACTTGAGATTGCAATTAGGCTATGTGGACAGCAGGTGGCAGTGGTACCCCACTCATGCGGTTTACAGCTTCGCTTGCAACTCAGATGGGGTTTGTGCTCTGTGTTGGATAGACTACATGATATTTCTTAAATGTTACAACAATCTGGTGGCTTCTAATATGTACCTTAACTGACTCATTAAAACAGAGAAGCCCCGTGATGTGTCTCACCCATGTGACTGATGGGAACTCTGGGCACAGCTGTCAACACCTCTAGGGGGCTGTCCACCATCTTTTCAGTCCCTGTTGCTACCCCACAGCAGCGGGTCCTCCAGGCTGGTGGCGTGATGTGCTGGCAAACACAGAACTGACAGGTTCATGTCCTAGATTGGTTCTAGCCTTTATCCAGGAGCTAGGATAACTCAATGAGTACAAGGTTAAAAGTCACTACTAAAACCAGATAGGCGCAATCAAGTATACCCCCAGGAGATCAGGGTAGTTGTTTTCAATATATGATCTTTTATTTCATTCCTCTGACTTAAAAAAGATATTTTTACTATGTGTGTGTGTGTGTGTGTGTGTGTGTGTGTGTGTGTGTTTGTACATGCATATGGGTACCCATGCATGAAGACCAGAAGAGGGTGTCCGAGCTCCTCAGCTGGAAGGTGGTTGTGAATCACTCGCTCAATATAGGTGCTTAAAACAGAACTTGGGTCCTCTAGAAGAGCGGTAAGCATTCCTAACCACTGAGCCGTATCTCCAGTCCCCTGGAAGGAGCCACCGGCTGACTTGAAAATCTGTCATGATTACACTGGGTAGACTGCTCATGCAAGGGGCTCTCAAGTGACAGGCTACACACTTAAAGTTTCGTCTAGTAGGCGAATCATAGATTTCATCATAATTTCAAAAGTCTTGGCCCTAAGTTTTGGATCAGTTGCCTCAGAAAACCATACTTATTTTCACTTCAAATTACTGTTTTCAATATACTGTTTAAGAAAGTGTAAAAACGATAGTACCAGGGTGTAGAGCCAGCACCTGAAGATCTAGCCTAGCCTCAAAGTGCGTACCCCTTCATTTACGGGTACCATAAGGTAGATTGCTATTGACATTTCAAATAATGTGATGTCAAAGAGTAAACGTGTCTGTGCATGTAACAACTGGTTTTTGTTGAATCTTACATGCGGTAAAGGAGTATTAGTCATGCCTTCAGCAAATGCAATTTAAGGGAAGGTCATTTCATAGCAAATTGGCCTGAACAAATGAACCACAGAATGCATAATGCTCTCTGTGAACGGGGAGGTCGCAATATGGCAGCATGGTAAGCATTTGAGCCCGTTTGAGATGATGCCGTGGTCATCCTCTAGGGGACACGGCAGCTCAGGGCAGTGTACTCAGTCTATGAGCCGTGAAATCGATTTAGTGATCTATATAGCCTCTTAGGAAATTTGTTAACAATGAAAATATTTGATTGAAACTCAAGTAATAAGGCAAGGCATAAGTCCATTTTATGAAACCTTTGTTTCTATAAACGTTTTTAGTATACATTATATATTTTGACGTACATAATATATTATATGTGTTATAAACATATATTCATGAGTAATGTAATGGGCCATAGAATCTTTCTTTTTATTTCCTCTTTTCCCTCTCTCTTTCCCTCTCTCCCTTCCTCCTTCCCTCCCCCCTACTTTTCTTCCTTCCTTCCTTCCTTCCTTCCTTCCTTCCTTCCTTCCTTCCTTCCTTCCTTCCTTTTCCAGGGCTAGGGATCTAGCCCAGGGCCTTGTGTATGCTGAGCAAACACCACCGCACTGAACAATACTCCCCAGCCGCTTTTCTTGGCAGTAAGTCCCTCACTTGAAGCATTTCTTTCTTTTCTCTAGGCTGTGAACATTGTGACTACTTTAAATTCCTAGTGCAATGACTGTAAAATTCTTCTAATTAAACACACGGTGATTAACACCAGCACACACGTGGGCAGCAACCAGGTCTCCGTCCTCAAACAGGAAACGTGCATGTGGTAGACCAGACAGTGAGAACTGGCTGGTTCCAGACCACAGCGGACTCGTAATTCTCTGTCTGGTTTCTCAAGGAGCACATACTAGGTCAGTTTTAAGTTTCAACAATGTTTGAACAGCTTTTAAATGGTCTCATCACAACACACGATATTAGTGGGAAACAGAATGTCTCTCTCAGTCACAAATCATCTCATGCTATGCTTTTTCCAGCTGCTGGGTAGAACCTATATTTTCTGTAACAATGTTCCTCTTCTATAGAATCACCGTGTGTGTGTGTGTGTGTGTGTGTGTGTGTACATTAGTGTGCATGAATATGAGTGTGCATTTGGAGGTTTGAAGACAGCTCCAGGTGTTGGTTCTTGCTTTCTAGTTTGAGACAGACTCTCTTTAGGTTGCTTGGTTCCCCCTGCATATGACAGGTTGGTTCTCCTGCGAGCTTCCAGGGGTTCTCTTGTCTCCACCTCCCACCTCGCTCATGCTCACACCATGCAGTCAGAGTTCACATGGCTTGGGGAACTCAGATTCTCACGATTCATGCATGGTTAACGCCTTTACCCACTGGGCTATGCCTCTAGCCCTGGCACCGGTTTTTCAGGACATAAAAGAATCCCTAGTTTTGACTGACTCTCCACGTCTTAATTAATGTTTAACAGGATACTGGACACTCTGGATGGAACCGTTATAACTCATACTTTATGAAAACGAAATGGCATGCCAAGATATGCCGGGCACCTTGGAACTGAGATAGATGTACTCTGACATGGCTAAAACTTAAGACTGCCTGTTTGTTTGCAATAAGACAGAGAGAGAGAGAGAGAGAGAGAGAGAGAGAGAGAGGGAGGGAGGGAGGGAGGGAGGGAGGGAGGGAGGGAGGGAGGGAGAGAGAGATGTTCTAAGTATCCAGTAATCGAGCTGATTTTCTTCATTGTTTTTCTAAGGTGGTCTTTTGGCATGGACGGCTCTCAGTTTGTACACCATGCTGCAAAAACCTCTAATTAAAGATAAATGAATCTGCGGAGGTAGTGCGGGATGCTGGTGAGTCCTTTGAAAACGTCTCTATTCTCCAAGATCTATACAACAATCCAAACACTCACTGTCTTATGTGATGATCATCTATTTTAGGGAAAACATTACCATCTTCTTTCTGCAGGCTGCTTCATTCAGAGGAAACCCATCCGTATTGTGCTGAAATGTTGCCTGTCTCTGGTGTTTCACATTCTCGGCAAGGAGAAGGTGCACACTGCCTGGTGTGTGTCTTGTGCCCCATTGCCTGGCCCAGGAGGTGCACCACACACTTTCTCCTACGACTCTCAGACTTTTCCATGGTGAAGTAGACACACCAGTACACTCTAATGAACTATGCTGTTCTGATGACTTAAACGTCCTGAAAACCAAGGGCACACAGCACTTCCTAAATCAATATGACCACGCAATAGCTGAGGATGCCGAGATGCCAGCGCTGAGTCACGGTATGAGTCAGCATAGTCCCAGAGTTCCTGAATCACCCTGTACTGTTGTCACTGTGAGCACTCATTGCTTGAATGTGGTGGTCCTTACCACAGGACCAGCTCAATTGGGGCTGCTCAGATGGCTCTCGGTAAGCTGGGCATGGTGGCGCACGCCTGTAATCCCAGCACTTGGGAGGCAGAGGCAGGCAGATTTCTGAGTTCGAGGCCAGCCTGGTCTACAGAGTGAGTTCCAGGACAGCCAGGACTACACAGAGAAACCCTGTCTCGAAAAGAAAAAAAAAAGAAGGCTCTTGGTAATCCTGATGGATACCCTTGGAGCTCTTAAAACACCTGCGTGTCTTTCATAAAAATGTTGTAGCTGCAATAATTATCATCAATAAAAATTTCTCGATAAGAGGGGAAGACATGTACTTTTATGTCTTATACATATAATTTAGTTTCTACAAAAAAATGGTCATGCCAAGATGAAGTTGCCCACAGACCAACCTCCATTACTTATAGGTTTTCCGTTGGTGTTTTATATTAACATTTTCAGTGAGGCTCCAATCAGAGTTTACCAGAAACAAAGAAAGACAGACAGACAGAAGGAAAGTCAGACACAGAGGCAGTCAGTCAGATAGACAGGCAGACAGACAGAAAGACGGATAAACAGAAATTTTTAAAAATATGGACCAAGAGAAGGTGGAAATGGAGCTTTTAAGCACAGTTGGTGATTTTAAGTTGGCAGTGGAGATTTCTGGTTTCTTTGGTGACTCAGTTTTATCATGTGATGATTTTCTGGAAACTATCTTATGAGAGGATACTTTTGCTGAAGCAGACACGTAGGAAGATGTTTTGCTAAGAACAGACACGTGGTATTTTTCTGGAGGCAGCTTGGAAAAAGGGCATGTGATGTTTTGTTAGAGCGGATGCTTGAGAGAACATGTGATGTTTGGAAAGGGCATAAATACAACCCAAAGGACAGTGGATGACACTGGGTGGGGTTGGTATGCCTTGTCATTCTTTATTGGTCATTGTTGGGCTTTGATGATGCTGTATGGTATTGGTATGCCTTTGAAGTCTTTATTGGTTACCATTTGTCGTGACTTAATAGAGAGAAACACACCGAAAAATTTCCGGTGGTGTTCTGGTGACCTTTTGCTGGTTCTGCAGATTTGGGCCACTTGGCGGCTTCTTGCCACATCCTTGGGTTTGGGCCGATTGGCAGAGCCTTGCGGTTTCTTCTGGATCAACCAACTATTGCTGATTTGTGGACGGTATTTGCAAGAGGATGGAGCTACTGCAGCTGATTCATGTGAACTGAACTGCTGATATCCTGGCAGTGCAGCGGATTTGCTACAAAGAAATGTTTATAAACAGGTCCACACCCTCCTTGGCCCTATTAACCTTTCCTCTCCACCACCTCTGGTGGGCGGTGGGCTAGAGGGGAGGTTAAAGCATATACCAGCTCTTGTTAAAAGTAGGTTTTGAAAAAAAATCAAAGCCTATATAGTCAGTCAGTATATAAATTGCTATTCATGGGTTCCTAAAAATATGAAAGTGGAATTGCCATATACAATCCTACTACAGTACTTCTTGGTGTATGTATACAAAAGGAGTCTAAGCCAGTATACCACAGTGGCACCTGCATACCCACGATCACTGTGGCTCTGTTCATAACAGCCCAGGCACAGAACAACGGCATACCAACTATCAATATTTGGGGTTGGATGCACTTCTTTTCTTAGGGAGGTGTTCTTGGTGAGTGGACAACGAAAGGGTTGTGCGCATACACAGTGGGGCTGTGTTTGGCCATAAGGAAGAATGAACTTATGTAATTTGGGGATGACACAGCATTGTCAAAATAAACAAAACTCAGAAAGGAAAGAATAAGTTTTCTTTCATACACAGAAGTAGATTAACAAAACTTCATATAGCCCCAAAGCAGAAGGAAGACACATCGGGGGAGAGGGAGGACTACAGGGGGTCGGGAGGACAAGAGAGGCCGGGAAGGCAAATATGAGCAAAGCACAAAGCTCTACATGTATGGAGAGACAATGAAACCCGTGTGCTGGTGCCAAGGCCAGGCTTCAAGGGGACAGCATGCCTAACTACTGGCTCTTGTGGATGGTGCTACCACGTCAGGATATAATTTCTGAGAACACATCAGAGAATAAATATTTTGGTGGGAGTTCTCACAGTGCATATATCAGTAGCTCTTAAAAGTGATTTTTGTTTTGTTTTGGGGTTCTGTCTCTTTTGACCATGACTGGGTTACCTTTAGATGTCTAGAACGAACTATCCAGGGGCATTATTGGTTGCCTAACTCAGGAGGTGCTTCTGGCATCAAGGAGGTAGAGGCGAGGGAGGGTTCTAGATATCTCTCAATGAATAGGACAGGACCCCAGGAAGAAAGAATTACCCACCTCAATTATCAACAGTGTTGCTGATAAGAAACAATGATAGTGAATGGAGATTTAGTGTGAAAATATAACTGACTTTATATTCTAAAAATCCATAATGCAAGGATTAAATAATTATCTTTTATACTGCTTGATGGATGAGACATCCATAAATTAATTCCCTTAGCATGGAAAGCTTATTGTTCATTATCTCATGATAGTTACTAAAAGCTGCTCAGGATCCTTTCTTTCAAGCTAATCTGTGATTGGATGTTTACATAAACGAAGCAATCAGAGGAGAGTGGTTCATAAGGAACTTCCTCAGCACAGACATTAAGTCCATCCTATGCGCTTCTGAAAAGTCAAATCTTAGTTATCCTTGGTTATCGGTGACACAGAGGGAATAACCATTGGAATCCACATCATACAGGAAGAAAACTATCCAGTTATAACTTTATATGAATCTACACAAACGAACTTGAATATCGATAGTTGGCATTTCAGAGTTGGAACAATACAATTTTAAGCATTTAATAAGTAACATTAGCTTCAGGCTTTTACAACAACATTTATGAAACTGAAAAATAAGAAGTTATACATTGAAATGCATCCCTAGAATAAGTTGGGACTTCCATCCAGTACACAGACTGTCTTAGGTGTATGTGCGATTCAATACAGATATTAAAATCTAAGACAAAGTGGGGCAGGACATTGTGCAAGACAAAGAACACACCAGCATTGCAGGCAAGACTCCCCCTCCTTTGGGAAACGTGAAGCAGTTACGTTAAGCCAGGTTAGTGGGAGATGTCAAGGATTATTATCTGCACAGATGTTCCAGAAGAGAGAAAGCTTGACTGTCCTACTTCCACAATGCTCCAGTCCAAATGGGGAGGGTACATTTGTTCTTGGACTGTGTCATATGGAGTTTTACAGGCTGCTTTGGCTTGATAGATTCTCTCCAAAGACCCAAGCATCCCAGGATTTTTCCCCAGCCTACCCAACGTTGACAGGAGCTAGAACTTTCATGAGGTGGAATCAAGTGGGAGGTGTCATGAAGAATAATAATCTTCCAGTCTTTTAAAGATATTTCTTCTGGTTTTGATATTACAATATAATTTCATATTTCTCTCCCTCCCTTTCCTCTATCCAAGTCATCCCATAAATCCCTTCTTGGCCTCTTTCAAATTCATGTCCTCTTTTCCCCCTAATTATTTTTAAAATGCATATATTTATATGGTTGTATATATATCACCATACAGATAGCCATATATATGTCTATATATCAATCTATATGTTTATTTCTCTTCCTATCTATCTATCTATCTATCTATCTATCTATCTATCTATCTATCCTGCTCAATTTGTATATTGCTATTTGTGTGTGTGTTTTCAGGGCTACTTGGTGTTGGCTAGCCAGTTGGTGTGCTCTCCTCTGGTAAAGTCTCCCACTCTCAGCTCTCCCCAGTTGCCTGTAGTTCTTTGTCTAGGGTTGAGGCCTCATGTTTTATCCCCCATCCGCTTTGGGAGGTCTACTATCACCCTTGTTCAGCTCATATTTAAGAGGTCCTGTTGATGAGACTTTATGGATGTAGCTTCAGACATTATCAGGAGACAATCTCACAGCAAACTCCCTGATTCTCTGGCTCTTACGATCCTTCTTCCTCCTCTCTGTAATGTTCCCTGTTCCTGGTGTGGGAGCCTTAGATGTGTCAGTTGGGACTGGACTCCACAACTCTGAATTTTGATTGGTTATGATTTTCTGTAACAGTCTTCATATGTTACAACGAAAACTTTCCTTGATGAGGGAGAACTACACTTCTCTGCGGGCATAAAGACAGATATTTAGTAGCTAGGGACTGTGCTGGTTTAGGAAAATGGCTCTAGGTTCCCCTCCAAGAACTCTTTATTTACTTCCCAGCTTGCATGAGGTGAGCAGTTCACTCTGCCACAGTCTACCTTCGTTATGATGCACTGTTTTGCTACAGGCCCCAAAGTGACAGAGTCATTCAGTCACTGACTAAATTCTCCAAAACATCAAGCCCCTAGTGGTATACCACCTCGAACAAGACCCACCTCTTTTTTTTTTTAAGATTTATTTATTTATTATATGTGAGTACACTGTAGCTGTCTTCAGACACTCCAGAAGAGGGAGTCAGATCTTGTTACAGATGGTTGTGAGACACCATCTGGTTGCTGGGATTTGAACTCAGGACCTTTGGAAGAGCAGTCAGTGCTCTTAACCGCTGAGCCATCTCTCCAGCCCCAAGACCCACCTCTTAATCCTTCCCAAATAGTCCAAGCATTCAAATGTATGAGACTTATGGGGGCATTCTCATTCAAATGATTGCAGGATTCTACTGAATAATTTTGTTCCACTTTTAATTCTTCAGTAAACATGTGATAGAGAATAATTCTATTCTAGGGGCTGAGGTCATGGTTCAGTGGGTAAAATGAACTCATGAAAACCTGAATTTACATCCTCAGCACCCACATAATAACATGGCTTGGTAACATATGCCTATAATCCCAACACCGAGGGGCAGAGACAGGTGAATTCTGGGCAATGAACTGGCCAGACAGTTTAGCTGAAACTGTAAGCTACAGGTTCAGTGAGAGATCCTACCTCAAACAATAAGGCAGAGAAGCAATAGAGGATGACATCCAGACTTCTTAAAAGCATAAGTTTTCATCTTCAAGGGGCTCCAAGGATGAATTCTAAAGGTGCATATGGCCAATGTATGACCACATGATGTTCTGAGTGTGGAAAATATTTTGCCCCATCTCTTTCCCATTAGGATCAACACTACTTTGGTCAGAGGGTAGACTGGGAGATAATGCTTGCCAAACAGAGTTGGAAGAGCACATTCCCTCAACACCTAAATGGCCTCATAAATATAGAATGATTGCTACAATTACCTCTGAGACATTAATAAAAGAACACAGATATAATCAATCAGTCACTTGTTACAAACATCTACTCATCCTGCCTCTAAATCTCTACTTACCCACCCACCTGACATCTCTCTATCTACACTCCACCCTCTCAGCCTCTGCATCAGACCATCATTGTTAGAACGGTAGACGAAAGCATAAGTTTTCATCTTCAAGGGGCTCCAAGGATGAATTCTAAACCTTTATGCATATGGCCAATGTATGACCACATGATGTTCTGAGTGTGGAAAATATTTTGCCCCATCTCTTTCCCATTAGGATCAACACTACTTTGATCAGAGGGTAGACTGGGAGATAATGCTTGCTAAACAGATCACCTTTGCATCAGAAAGCCTTGTAAAAGGCACTGTCTTAGACAGTGACTTCCAAAAGAAATACAGAGTGATCAGAACCACATGCATAATTATTTTATAGAAGAGATACTAAAAGGGAAAAATCAGGGAGGTTAATCTTACCCAGCACCTTTGAAATATTATCATTATATTAACATATGATATATGTCAATATATTAAGTGTAAAATTGGCTTGAGATAGTGCAGTTTTTTTTACATGCACCAAGCCTTCAAATTTTAGGATAATATATTTTTGCACTTACAATAAATACATTGCAGTTGAACAAATCATGTTTAAGGCACTTGGTAGCTACTTATGGTTAGTCGATTACCACATTGAAAGCAAATCCAAGAAAGCATTACTTTTCTGTGTACAGTTTGGCTTGAGTTTAGTTTTCAATTAAATATATCCCAAGCACATGCTGGGAAGTCTTCCCATTCCAATTTTCTGAGGTAAATGACCGTCCTGGATTGATCTGTTAAAACATTTAGGAGCAGCCAGAGAGATGGCTCAGTGGCTAAAAGCAGTGGCTTAACCTTTTCCAGAGATCCTGAATTCAATTCCCAGCAATCACATGGTGGCTCACAAACATCTATAATGAGATCTGATGTCTTCTTCTGGTGTGCATGAAGACACAGCACTTACGTACATAAATAAAGAGATAAGTGAATAAATCTTAGGAGCGGCAGCCATCTTGTTTAGGGTTTGGTCATACACAGTCAAGAATCATTTCTGGTAGAATCTCAGATACAGCAAGCCTGGTGGTTATGACCACCAGCTTTTGAGCCTGACACCGTGGGTTTGAAATCTGGCTAGATCACCCGTTGTGTGCCCCTGGGTAGTTACCACACTTTCATGTGCCCTACCGTCCTCATCTATACTATATTGTCATGCCTGCATGATAATATTTCCTCATGGGGACCAATTTCCAATTAGGTGAGTCAATTCACATAAACTGCTGAGTCTATCACCTCCTACAAAGCAAGCACAATTCAGGTATTTGATAAAATATATTTTTAAAGTCTTAAAATAATAATAAAAGCACACACACAATGTTCACTTTCTTGATATTATCAGCAAATTATTTCTCAGGAGAAAACACTCTTGAGCAGATGATTACATAGTTCTAAATCAGATTAAAAATCAGAAACACCAGGGGCTGTGGACCATTTGGAAATAAGAGCCTTTTCTCTGCCTTGGTTTTTCTTTAATTAAGGGAAAAGATTTTTTAAAACAGTTGTGAAAACAACGCTCATGGAAGAATCATAGTTGGTGGCAAGGAATTCTGCACAGCCAGAGTGCTCTTGCTGGCACCATCAGCTGATGCACACTAAACACAGCTATGAAGTATGCGGGGCTCAGCTCCACCCGCTGGGAGACATGACCCTTCTTTTGTTTCCAACACACAGGAACAAAGACATTTCCCTTTATGTCCGTTGCTATTTCATCTTCCCCCGATTGTCATGCTCAACAGTGCCAGGCCCGCAGAGAGCAGCTCCCAATTCTGACATTGCCTGGCGTCCAGCACATTATCATCCCTTTAATTAACAGTGACTGGAAACAAATAATTTAATTCCAGGGCAAATGAAAATGAATCAATAGTGCCAACTCCATTTCCCAGCTTTCTAATCGTTTGTAACAAAGGATAAGAGGGACATGTGTTGCCTTGGTGTGAGAGTCATTTGAGAAAATAAAAGGCAGATGGACAATGAGTGAGGTCCCATTCCTTACCCCAACAAACACCGATGTGCCCAGCAGGAAAATATTTCTTTGGACAGAATAAATATTTTTAAATCACAAGGACGATGTCAGCTCGATATCTTCATTTTCTAAGAAATTTTCAAGACTTGGCTTGGAGAAAAGAAAAAGCAGAAATCTGAACATGGCAGTACACAGGTATAATGCCAGCTCTCGAGATGCTGAGGCAGGAGGATCATGTGCTTGAGGTCACTCATTCTGAGCCTCATCTCATCTAGTATGATGTCATCTAAGGGGTCAGGGGAGACAAGAACACACCAGGAGAATATTTGTCTATTTAGAGAGTGAAACCACATCTCGGTCCAAAATGAAACCTCCTCCAGTCCCTTTTACATTCAAACAGAATTCAAGAGGAAGACATACAAGCCTTGGATTTGGAATGTCCAGGTGACTTAATTAAGGTGTTAATGGGGCAAGTTAATGGGACTGCGTATAACCATTCCTGCTTCTAAATCTGCAGCCTGCAGGGGCTTCTCTTCATGTTTTAAATTTTTCAATAAGTGGACCTGTCTGGCGGATTGTCTGCCAAATGATATCCTGCCACTGCCAGGTACATCTCTTCCAATGGAATGTTCTGGAACCTTAGGATCAAGTAAGCACAGGATGGAGCTGGGGCCTTCTTGGTCCACCGTGAGCCAGATCTGAACCAATAAAACATTGACGCCACTTTGTTCTACTAGAATCCAGTCATTATCCAGTACACTCTGAGAAGCCCATTGTTATTTATTTATTTATTTATTTATTTATTTATTTATTGAAACACAGTCATCCCCTTTGGGGACGATTGTGAGAAATATTCAGAAATTAATCTCCAGTGACATAGTAGCATCCTTCCTCAGAGGGACCTGGCTTCTCTCTTAAGCAAAGAGTTTTGGGTATATATAAAGTGGCGCCAGCCTGGTACTTGACTTGAGGAGCCATGGCCATTTCTTACTCAAAGATGTGAGTGAGAGTTTTGTTCATTCGGTGTGGAACCTCTCTGCTCATACAGATCAAGTAAGAATTTAATAGCTCTCTACTTCACTTCTGGGTCTGCTTCAGAACCAGGTCATCGGTCTACTGGGCCAGCCATTGTAATCATAGCTGGTTCTACAATCCTTTACAGTTTCATGATTGCCTTCCCTCAGGCAGCTCACACATGGGGCGGTTGTCCTGTACATGGAGTCTGTTCAGCACATGCTGACAATATTCTGAAGACTATTGGTTGTAAGTGGATGTCCATATGGAAGAGAGAAATATGTTGGTGTTCTCTGGCTTTTGTCCTGTGGGCTATGAGCAACATCTGGTGTTAACTTTTCAAATTTGTAAACCACTCTGCATCCCTTAGTTGATTAAAAAGTAACCACAGTGCCTATTAACATTGTGGGGAAAAAAGTATCTCTATGTTGTCAATCAGAAGGCAGAAAAGTTACAAGTTTTCCTTATCAAAGCAGAATTTCTTATAGTCTTATAATCAGGCCATGGGTTTTTTTCTACACATATGGACCCCGAGGAGTAGTGTGTGCTTTGATCTCTTTCAAGAAAACAGCTACATCATTGACTCTCCTATGCCCCTGCACACGGATAGTAGTACAACTTCGGTTAACTCTGCCCAAACCGGGAACTTTCAGACAGACTTACTCCACCTCCCATAGCAGGCTTTCCCTCTATTCAAACACACATAGGCCACCTAGACCAATAAAGCCAGCTATTTGAGACAGCCTAATCCTGGGTTTAAGAGCATCCCTAAATAATGTGAAGTATTATAGTAGTGGGTAGCTCTTTCTTACTTAAAAACTTCAAAAGAAACATGTATGTTCAAATGTTTTTGCTACACAGACAGAATTCCAACTTAAGCAAAACCAGTCTCCGATTAGCCATTTATAACACCTCCGTGCCACCGGAGAATAGGTATTTCAATACTTTACTGGATTTAAAAGCAGATAACTACATTTATAAGAATCAACACTGTAGCTTCTTAGGCTGACACAAAAATAGAACTATGTTAAAAGTTTCATTCTTGGTGCTGAGATCTTTTTTGATTGTTTTTGTTTGTTTTTTGTTTTTGTTTTTGTTTTGTTTTGTTTTGTTTTGTTTTGTTTTGTTGTTTTTCTTGAGACAGAGTTTCTCTGTATAGCCCTGGCTGTCCTGGAACTCACTCTGTAAACCAGGCTGGCCTCGAACTCAGAAATCCATCTCCCTCTGCCTTCCAAGTGCAGCGATTAAAGGTGTGTACCACCACTGCCCGACAGTGCTGAGATCTTATAGAGTGAAACTGTGAGCAATCGTGAGCAAATGCATTACTTTAAAATGAGAAGGAGAAAACCTTACCCGAATCCAGAAAGCAAGCGACAGATGAGAAAGAAGCCGTAACCTTGGACAAACGAAGAAAGGAAGGCAAAGAATCCGTTGACAGACATGCAAATCAGAAGAGACTGCTTCCTTCCCACTTTGTCTGCCAGTCCTCCCCAGAAGAACGCTCCCACCATCATCCCGAGGTACACTATGCTGCCTGCAACACACAGAAAACAGAGGAACAGATCAGAGATTGGGAACAAATAGCACATGTAACAGCAAATGAGGCACAGAAAACACCCCAGCATTTTGCACAGGAAAACACTGCTAAAAGCACATCCTCAGGGATGCAGTACTCGGTTCTCAGGTTGGACATTATCCCTGCCAGGGCTTTGGCCACCCTGACCCCTCAGCGGTACTGATGGGAGTTATTTCCTTTTCCACCATATAATAGAAGATAAGTTGGTCAGATTCCACCCCAGCCTTCTGTGGATGGGTAGGCTGTGGGGAGGCGTGAAACATCTCACGGCAGTCCTGGAGTTGGACCCTGTGTTTCTACTCCCCTCCCCCAGTGTATCACCATGACAAGGACACCATGAGAAATGAAGTCAAGGGTCCCCAAGGTCAAATGGACCTCCAAACCATTTCAAATCTCTGCTTACACCACATGACCTGTGCTAAGGCCAAACCTTAACCCTTCTAGATGATTCTGTAGCTTCTTTCTTTCTAGTCCCTCTTGAAGGCCCTGGAGTTAAGGAAACGGGAGTGGTGTTGAGCTGAGCTGAGGAAAGTGGACTTAGCCATCACAAGGCTTAAACATACAGAGTTTCTAGCTCTTATCATCAGAGAAGGCTCTTAGAGCTCAGGGTTCAATGAGAAGAGAATGTCTCAGTGTGCTGGGAAATGTTAATGTTGATTTGATCCCCAAGGAAAACAAATGGAAAATCAGGAATACCCGATATCCTTCTTGCTGTCATTGCGAGCGGACATTTGAATTTCCTAATTCGCTCTCCTCTAAGAAAACAAACCTCTGTGGGGGTGAAGCAACGTTAGACCTTGCACATGCCGGTTCAGAAGCCTCTCTGAAACGGAAACACCTAAGAGAAAAGACGCAGCCAGTGAAGGTGTCGTAGGTCTAGATGGGGCACTACAGAGGCTGTTACTTCAGTTTTCATCCATTTTACCCCTCCCCCCTCTCTCTATAATCTATCTATCTATCTATCTATCTATCTATCTATCTATCTACCTACCTATCATTCTATCTATGTGTCATCTACCTACCCATCATCTACCCATCTGTCTGTCTGAACAGGATCTTACTGGACTCCCCTGGCTGGCCTGGAACTTACTCTATAGACCAGGCTTGCCATGACCCTCTGCCCTAGATTAGTGCTAATATTGCTAAGATCATAGGCATGAATCCTTGGTCCAAGCACTATTTTTAAATATACACTCCAGATAGTCTGACATTGAAGTAAGAAGGGGGAAAAAAGGCTAATTTACTGGTGAGACCAGCTTGAGAAATATCCCGTTTAAACATTCCCATCCTCCTAGTTGTTACTGGCCTCATAACTGATGAGTCAGTGTGAGGCTCAGAAGGAGAACACTTGGCAAGGCCTTCTGACCATCGTATCAAGACTGAGGATGTGCTCTCGTACAGCCACAGAGAATGTAAGTGTCAGAATGGCTGTGAAATCCGACCCTTTTCTCACCAAAGCCACTTTCTAACCAGACTGGGATACTGCAGAGAAGTGGACGGAGCCTTTGTCCATGGTTGACATTTTCTCCTTACTATAGGACTGGACACACACTTCCCCCTTATCAATAGAGACTACTCATATCATGAGATCTAAAGTGATGTTATTTCTGTGAAATGAGCCAATTCAATCCAGATTATATATCTATATATATGCCGGTTTTCTGGGAAGCTGCTTTCAAGTTGGATTGAAAACACTAGGCTTTGGGGTTATGAACTCTCCATTGGGAGGGTCCTTTGGAATTCCCCCTTGATCTGGGTTAAAACCTGGTGCTAAAGGCCAATACCTAGTGCAATTAAAAAAAAACTATTCCAATTCCCAGAATGTTCTGGTTACCATCTTGAATATCACCAGTGTTATTTCTGCCAAGCCCACCTTAGAAATATATATTCTGCTCAAATCAAGAAGGAGTTGATATAAACTAGGATCTCTAGCTGTTGCGTTTGATTGACCTCAACCATGTTCCAGGTAAGGAAGTAAACATGCCAGAGGCAAGGGTAGTTAACCTAGGTCATCCTCAGCCCCTAGACATTAACCACCCATGACCCCCCACTTCCTCCATCCCCTCCCCACCTACCTCTACCATGAAGATATTTGCATATTCAGCCTCTTGAGAGAACATAGTTTCTGGACTGAGTAGCTTATTAAAAAGTAAGCCAGAGGGTAACAGCAGGGCTAGACCTACCATGGCCTCCTGGGAATAAATGACCAGAACTAGAGCATCGGTGAAGTAGGTAGCCATCTTAGGGCTGCTGGGTCCCCCATGTGCTCATTAGGTTCTATCAGGGTACTTTAAGGAGCATGTTTAAGGAGTCGTTTGTCCAATAGAGAAGACACGGCTTCCAATAGAAGAGTCAGCCGGGGAGAGAGGCCGTCAATTCTCACTTGAACTCTGGGGTGACTAAGAACGGAACATGCAGAGGTTGGGGTGGGGTGGACAGGTAGCACACGTCTTTAATCCTAGCACTTGGGAGGCAGAGGCAAGTAGATCTCCAAGTTTGAGGCCAGCCTGGTCTACAGAGTGAGTTCCGGGACAGCCAGGGCTGTTACACGGTAAAACCCTGTCTGGAAAACACCAGGTAAAAAAGTCAGAAAGGACCATGTGAGAAGGAAGACTCAGGATGGTATCGAGGTTCTCCACAGTTGGTAGATTTCTCACAAAAGACTATAGCACCAAGCTATGTCTTCCTTCCATTTTTGCTTAAAGTATCTTTTGTGGCTTACATTTTGTGGCTTATATTTGTGAATTGGTAATTAGTCTAGTCCATTGGGCAAGCTATGGAAAGGATTACACCTACCAAACAGCTTAGTAGAGAGAAGCACATGGAAACTAGGATTCTCATTTGTGTTCATGTAATCTAACTAAAGGCCAGCATGCTGGGTGTTTGCAGAGGGCACAGACTGTGCTTCCTACTGCGTCTGCCTTCCTGCTTTGTGTCCACGGTGCTGTGCGGAGTCCTTGAGAACCGGGAGGAGCTGGACAATCTAGGTGTGCGCCTGCCGTCTCTGCTCTATCATGATCCATGGTGTGGTGCTGCTCAGGGGTAAGAGGGGCCTTCAGCCAGAGCCCCCCAGTTTAGAGGTGAGGAGACTACAAGCTGTGAGAAAGCAGAATTTGAAATTGCATCTTTTAGACCTTACCTCTTCAAACTATGTCTGACCCTTGGGCCAAGGACGTTGATAGAAACACAGGCTCCTGGGGTTTCCGAGGCTGACTGGTTGACTCGTCACTTGAGCCTGATCCCTCAGTGACCTGTATGCTCATGTGACCCCCGAAAGTCCTCTTAGGTTGGCATGATTTTCATGGAAACCCCCTCAGAAATACATTTCTCAGTTAGGGTCTAATATGTGTTAGAGGAGAGACGACACAGGCCACAGGCTGTTTTGAGAGAACACATGTTTTATGCCCAGATTCTATCTTAGAGAACCTGACCTAAGATTGAACTCAAGTTAACTAACAGGCTGGTACCTAGCACTGCTTTCCAGGTTACCCCGCCTCAAGACCTGCCAGTTACCCCACCTCAAGCCAGTTTCCAGGCTACCCACAAGACCTGCGTCTAGCACCAGTTTCCAGGTTATTCCCCAACAAATCTGCACTCCCAGGTTACAAGTCTACCCCTGGTACTTCACTTCCTAACAACCACCAATCAGGAGGAAAACAGAAGTTAAGCTTATGGTTTGGCTCCCAGCACTAGCTAATTATGTTAAAGGCCATAATGCGCCCCCCCATCAGATGTGTATCAGGCTAGATAGCCCCTTCTTGCCTCTATAAATGCTTGCCTGAAACCAGGCATGGGGCTGCATCCTCCTCTTCTACTTCATTAGAGACCGTGGTACCGCCCAGGCTCGAGCCTGAATAAAGAGACCCTAGTGCGATGCCATCAGAACCCGCTCCTTGGTGGTCTTTTGGGGTTCACAAACCCTTCCTGCCTCAACATCTCTACTTTTGAAGACAGGGCAGTCAGAGCCCTCTGAAGGGGCTGAAGCTCTCAAAAGGATAACCAGGAGCAGGAGCCATAAAAAAGGCTTTTGCTCTGGGCATGGGGCCCTATGCCTTTGATTCCAGCACTCTCTGTGTTCAAAGCCAGTCCAGTCTACAGACCAAGTATCAAGACAGCCAGAGCTGAACAGAGAAACCCTGCTGTGAACCTTCCCCTGCTACAAAAGAAAGGGTCGCTGCCCTGGGACCATCTTCTTCAGGACTGCAAGTGAGCCTTAAGTCCAGTTTTGGGAAAGAAATGGAAAGACTCTTGGACTGTGACCCTTGTGCTTTTTCATAAACTTATTTAATCCAGTGAGGCTATCAGGAGTTTGAACCTGGCCTGGAACAAAAGCCCATGCTCCCTTACCCACAATTCTAGTGAAGGCCATTTTTGCCAGACAAGTGTCTTAGTCTTCGGAGGTGAACCTCAAGGCCTGAGCATGACTTTCTCATCAAGGCATTTACTAACAAGGAGGCTGGTTCAATTGGATGTAATCGTATCCTCTTTTCCCCTGATAAATATCACATTTCCATTTCTGTCTCTGCGAGGCTACTTTTGATTCCTTCTGACAGTCCCTGAAGGGGGTCACATCCTTTCTCCTAACATCAATTTAAACCACATTTAAACAAAACAGAACACTTTAGGAAACGAGCTACAGTTTTGTTTTGTTTTCTCATACTAACTGTCAATTGGTTTTTAAAAACGGCTTTAAACATTTTGGTTATCTATGAGTAATGGGTGACTTTGGAATTCACTGCACCATTTACAAATTTATTTTCAGTGAAAAGTTTTTTATGACGACGACTTGCTGAACTCACTGGGGGAAAAAATATCCACGAGGCAATAATGATCATACCTGATGCATGGAGGATTTTCTTATGTTAAAACTTCTATGACAATGTGAAATGTGTCGTTTTGATTAAAATTACATATCTGTCAATGTTTGAAAAGATTAACATGTAACATAGTATGTTATATTCGTAGAAGAAAAAATGCCATTATTGCCAGAATTGTGTTCATCATTTCTATATATTTCTTCTTTCATAAGCAGGTGATATACTTATATCCCTGATGTAGAGTTCTCCCCTCCTCCCCTAAACCCTAGGTGTGCCACGGCGAAGCTCACTGATGGAGAGTCTCTTCTTGTCTAAACCCGAGACTCTTCACATCGCAGCTAGGTCCTGACTTTTGTCTACCTGCAGTCCTCTCTACATTGTTCAATTTCAGCAAGACTCCTGCTAAGTCAGGGCCCTGTGTGCATAGTGACACCCTGTGACACCTGATCAGGCTCCTCATCCTCCACCATCCCCCAGCAGATGTCTGAATAGCCTGGTTTGCCTTCAGCAAGACTCCAGATGGATTGGCATGGTGAGAATTCCTCCTGCCCCATGATTTGTTCTCTCACTAACTTTCCACCCATTTCCTAGGAACTATTCTCTTTGGCTGTAAATTCTGACTTTTCCTTTTAATAGATATTAAGCCTGGCTTCCCCACTGCAGCGGTCCCTATGCCTACTGGGATGGTCTTCAATAGAGCTGGCATACTGTCTTTTAACAGTAAGAAACTTAAATAAATAGCCTTCAGTTTGATACTACTTAGTCGTGATTTACTTACCCAGCTCACTAAGTCAAGCAGCCTCACCCCACCCCACCAACAGGCACATTAGGACTGTTCACTGCAAGCCTTTAATTCTGACTCACCCTTCTTTCTTCTGTTTCCATGGGTGGCACTCTGTGATCGCCACAAGCTGTCTGCTCATGCACCCGACCTGTTCTTTCCAGATCTGTCTGTTGCTAATTATACATTTGCTTACAACTCAATCACATAAATGGTGAAATGGGCGTGAGAGGAATGGAAACCATGACTATGAAAATGAACTTAAGACCCAGGAAAGAAGACAAAGGTGCTGTGAAGCAAACGTGCACCACATAATTAAAGACCTACAGTGGAGGCCATGTTTAAACTGAGTGTTACACGCCTTATGGCTCTCACTCTGCATTAAAGAATTCTCAACCGGAAAAATCAAGGCCTCGGAGAGCTAGGAGGATGCAAAAGACGATGGTGACCTCCAGACTGAAGAGCGCTTCCAGTGGAAAGGCTGATCTGCACTCCAACATGTTAACCCCTCATGTGAGGACCCGTGGGTGTTATGTTCTGTGCTGACTTTTCCAATACCAACTATCAGTTATGATTCAGTTACATAATGCAAGGTTTGTGAAGTCTTGCTTTGTGCTAAAGGAAACCAGGCTTACACAAGTCACTGGGTCAGCCACCGTTCAATCACTTGCTAATAGGTTTGTCTTATCACTAAAGGAAACCAAAAGGCCAGCTCCATGGTTCTCAGTCTCCTCCCTCTCTAGCTCCCTTTGAGAAAGATCCTGCTTCAGATTTTTTAGTCCATACAGGAAAATCCTTGGAGTGAAGCCAAAGCATTTGAACCTAGTTTGAGTTTTTCTTTGATAATTAGTTGTAAGGTCTTAAGCTAGTCTCTCAGAGTTTTCCTGGGCTAAATGCTTGTGCTAAGCTGGGTGGGTGGTTGACCCTGCAAAGATGACTTAGCCTTCTGCTTTGGTCTTGGGGTAAAGCTCTGCTATTGCTGGTTTCTTCTATATCTTCCACATCTACTCACTTCTGTGGAAGCTTCCACATCTCCTGTCTAGTGAGTGATCAGGGTCCCCAGACCTCCAGCAATGTTGTTTGAATTAGTACAAGCTTCCCTTGGCCAAACACCACCATCGTCTAGTCCAAAAGTCTGATCTCAGTGGCCTGTCCCCAGATGCCAGTCCCTGTCCCAGCTCAATCCTTAGATGGCCACAAGTTTCTTCCTTATCTGTGATTTTCAATTTCTTAAAACGTTTCTGTTTAAATTCGGTGCTTGACGTAGAAGAGATTTAAGAAATGTTAATCAAGTTCAGCACTTACTCTATTAGACGCATTCATTGAAATGCTGACAAGCACCAAGCATGATGGTAAATACCTGTAATCTCAATAGTGGGAAGGTGGGGACAACAGGATCACATGTTCAAAGCCAGCCTAGCCAGCTAGCAAGCTCCTCTCTCAAAAGAAAAAGAAGAGGAAGAAGAAGAGGAAGAGGAAGAAGGAGGAGAAGGAGGAGCAGGAGGAGAAGGAGAAGGAGAAGGAAGAAGGAAGAAGGAAGAAGAAGGAAGAAGGAGGAAGAAGGAGGAAGAGAAGGAGGAAGAAGGAGGAAGTAGGAGGAAGAGGAGAAGGAGGAGGAGGAGGAGGAGGAGGAGGAGGAGGAGGAGGAGGAGGAGGAAAGAAAGAAAGAAAGGAACAAAGAAACTTAGAAGTGGTCCCATTATTAAGACAATGGGAGTTGAGGAGGGAGAAAAGGGAAAGGGAAAATATAACAAAAAAACCCCATATTTTTTTTAATTATTTCTCCCTTCCCATCATTTACCACTCTGAATACTGCACCAGGCAACAATGAGTTAAATGTTCAGGCCTTGAAGCAGATAGCCTAGATCTGTCTCTCCCATTCCTGAGCCCATGGTCCTAGGCAAGTAAGTTACTTAATTTTTCGGTGCCCCAGTTTTCTTCTCAGTATAATGGGGCTAATAATAGTTATTATCTCACAGGGTTTCTGAATGACCAAATGGGATAAAGGAGTTTCTTAACTGGGTAAAATATGGTTGCTCAGTAGCAGCACTTTCTAATATTTCTATTGTCGAGGGGTAGACAGGAAAGGGGGGAGTAAAGGAAGGGATGAGCGCACTGACAGGAGGGGAGGATCATGGGCTGGCGCTGCGTAGCCCCCCTCAGCTCAAGGCCTGAAAAGGAGCCCCTTGAAACAGCGCTGGAGGAATAATATAACTTTTAAAATCTCAGCTATACACATACAGATGCGTGTGCAGGAAATATGCAAACACCTTCAGGTGGACATACCCATGCATGTGCACACATATGTGTTATCTTTGCAATCAGAAACCTTAAAGAATTTGCCATTAATAAGCTTTACCTAAACACAACCTCTCACTTAATTTCTTCCTTCTTTTTAAATTTTTATTCATTTATTTTCATGTATGTATTGAAGTGCTAGGGATTGAATTCAGGGTCTCATATATGCTAACTAAGTTCCCTACCACTGAGCTATCTCTCCATCTCCAGTTTGCAATTACTATTTACAGTAGTCACCAGTAGGAGCCATTATATGCTCAAATATATCTATGGACTTTCACAAAATCAAATAGAACCAAGGAAAATAAACCAAAGACATATGAATGGGGGTAGGGGGGTGGCTTACGAATTTGCACTGGAGAATATTTACAACAAAAGTCAGCTCACCTTCGCTAGAAAGAACTGTAAATATCAGATGCCATCCACTGCATACTTTCGACTCACATTTAGAAAGCCTGACATTTAAGTGTGTCATCCAGGCAGAGGCAGAGACTGTCTGCTTATATGGGCAATACTCCCAGGTTACCCAAGTCCTCCTAGGCACTAAACAGCATATGAAGGTCAGAGACATTTTGCCAAATCCCATGGGCAGGGAGACTAGATGGAAGCCCATCTATTCTCTAACGTCTTTGGTCAAATGTTGAGGATATAGCATGCTTGTTTGGCAGGAGACGAGGCAGTAAAATGTTCTTTACAGGAATGTTCTTCCCACCCTGGAAGCCGGCAATTGCAATGCACTTGGTATTTGAAGAAGTCATTATAATTATAATAACAATAACAACAACAAGTATTAAGAAAGGATATTAATGTGAGTCTGTTCACAATATGTAATGAACACCACACATTTATCACACACCAATGGGAGCCCAGCTTTTCAAGCTTCTCCTACTCCAAGCTGTTAGCTAAGGAGGAAAGTGGTGACTGAATTCACTATCCTTGATCCAACGGGGTGGGAGGTGCAGCTGTGGTCACTAATTATCACATCTCTCCTTTGACTTCCTGCGGCGAGCTAGACGTCTTGCTAAGCACTAGGCAGAGAGGGAAGAAGGCCACCAAAATGTGACTAGGACATGGCCTTTCCTCTTTTGCAGTTCACTCTGAAGTTCAGACAGGTTTAAATCTAGATGTACATTAGAACCATCTGTTATGTGACTAAAGTTTTCCTGGGGAGATGGAACACACACATCTTCTCACATCTTCTCATCCAAGATAGGGATCCCAAGACAGACCAAAGTACCGACACTACCGAAATCCAACTTCCGTAAACCAATAAATTTTATTTAAATTACTTACAGGAGTACAAATGACTCAAAGACAGCTGCATCGCCAAGGCTCACCCCAACATGAGTGGCAGCTCACAGAAACTGGGAAACATGAAGTACACGGCACACAGCCTGCAGGCAGACCAACAGATTGGAGAGTGTCCCTTCGAAGTAACTCTGATCTAAAGCTCTCCAGGCTGCTCAGCTCATTTCTGCTTCTTCCAGACAGCTGGTCTGTCTCAGAGTCTTCTTTGTAGCCCAGCTTTGCTCCTACATGAGGGACTCTCAGCTTTTATTGTTCACTCTGGGGAGGGAGGGGACCTAGTGAATCTGCTTAGTCTCAGGGACTTCCCGAAGCTACCATTTTGAGTTGTTAACCTTCCTGCCTAAGGAGCTTCCCTGTAGCATGGAATGTTTCTATCTCTGAGGATACTGTTACACAACACCTTCTGAGGAGGGCCGATGGGGTAACACGCACGTGTACTTCCAGTGCTCTGGAGACGGACTTCAAAGCAAGCCTGGACCGCATAACAAGTCCATCATGTCTCAAAAACAAGCAAAGCATCTAAAGGGGCTCACCCAGGGGTTCAGTGCCTACACTAGGCCTAGAAAAATGATATCTTTAAGACATTTCCCCACATGATTCTAATGTAAAGATGTGTCTTTGAACCTTTTTCTTCTTGCTAAAAGTAATTACCAAAATATCAAATACATGCTGTAATTAAAGCAAGTGCATTATGCTTATGGGGGAAAAATGAGAAAGATCAGTTTAATTAATTCCAGGGACTTCTGTAAAGCTCCATAAGGTGGCTGTGCTGGGATCTGAGGGGGTGGGAGTTGGGCCCTTTGAGTGTTACAGTAATGGCGACACACTGGGACCAGCTGCAGGGAGACAGATCAACTTTATCTGGGTTGATTCAAGGACTGTATGGTTTTGGGGATAAGGTGGAGGTAGGAATATCCAGAATGGGCAAAGGTCACCGGCTGAAGGATTAAGGTGCTGAGATGCTTCCGTAGCGTGGGGAAGCATTCCAGGAGTCTCAGGTGCTAGAGGACCCATTTCTTATTGGGAGAAACGAAGTTGGTTGAACCTGTAATCTAAGGCTACATGGCTCTTCGGGTAGAGGCATGAGGGGGTTAAGGTGAGAGAAGGGGAAACCTGGCTAGTAAAGGCAAGCCTCCATTTTGTGCCAAGCCCTGAAGGCTGTCTGGGCAATGGTAGATGTTGACCTTAATTAGCAGCGTTTTCCCACAGCAAGAGAGGAGGCTAGAAGAGAAATTGTAGGCAACTCAAGGGTTGCTCCTTTGGGTAACTAACTAAGCGACAGATTGGACATCATCTGTACCCTAAGAGACCATTTTACAACCATGTGGGAAATAAACAGAATGAAGCACAAAGAAACGCAGGAGAAAAGAGAACCTTTGCACATGGTTAATGGGAACCTACATTGGTATAGGCATTATGGGGGAGAGCAGTCCTGAAGAAATTAAAAACAGAACTGCCACGTGGTCCAGAAATGCCTCTTCTGAGTGTCTGTCCACAGGAAATGAGAACACTGCCCTGTAACGATCCTTGCACGTGTGTGTCCATTGCAGCATTATGCAAACTAGTCAGCTTGCCCATCCATTAATGTTAAAGAAACCAAGCCGGGCGTGGTGGCACATACCTGTAATCCCAGCACTTGGGAGGCAGAGGCAGGTGAATTTCTGAGTTCGAGGCCAGCCTGGTCTACAGAGTGAGTTCCAGGACAGCCAGGACTACACAGAGAAACCCTGTCTCAAAAAACCAAAAAAAAAAAAAAAAAAAAAAAAAAAAAAAAAGAAGAAGAAGAAGAAGAAATAAACCATGGTGTGTGTGTGTGTGTGTGTGTGTGTGTGTGTGTGTGTGTGTGTGTGTGTGTTATTCAGACTTAAAAATGTTGCCATAGCATGGATGAACCTAGAGGACATCATGCTAAGAGAAAAATCTTTAAGTAAACAAGAAAATTAATCACTTACAAAGACACCGGGGGATCATTTATGGTTTTCTGAATGGGAAACTGATGAAATTAAGTCCCTTGCGTGAGAATCACAAACTTTTTAGAAAGAGCTAAGCTCAATATTTTACACTTCGTGAATCACACAGACTCACTGAGAAGAGGCGACGGACGGCGAATGAACTGGGAGGCCAGGAGAACAAGAGACACAGCTCACAGTGACTGCACCTCAGAGAAGCCAAAGCACACGGCTGAGGGAAGGCGCACAGAGCAGATGCAGCGGGGCAGGAGAACCTCGGGTGAGAGGAGAAAAACGATGCCATTTTGTGCCTTAAAAAATATGTTTATGAAAAATTATTAATCTCCATGAGCCAAAGAATAACTGAGGCAATGAACAAGCTTCTCCCAGAAAAGTCGTTGTTATGTCTCCACAGCGAGCAAGCAAAGCACTAACTTTTAAAAGGAGCCAGTATTTCAGAGGAGCAGAACTAGAATACAAGTTTTCCTGGATATGCATACTGACTTTTTCGGCACTCAAGAGCAACAGAAAGCATGGGGGGGGGAAGTCAGGGTTCTCACTACTTAAGCCTGAGTATTTCAGGCACTGGAAACACAGCTAAGCTACCCAGGGAAGTAGGTCTCAGAGTGAACTCCAAGGTTAGCACAGTGCTTGGTCAATAAAATTGTCTGGAAATATATCATACAAGTCATCCAAGACCCATCCCTGAGAAATTATCTACCAAGTTTCTTGTTCGTCTTGCCTTTGTTTTGAAGTTTCTGTGGTAAGCATCAAAATAATCAGAAGAATTCACACCACTTTTTATGTGTTAGAGAAAATATGTCACCATTGTGATGCTCTGCTATAACCTTTAAAAAGCTTAGGCCTTTATACAGTGTGCTGTGGTCCTATTCACCAACCACCCTCCCTCAACTCCTCCCACATAGGCAGACAGCTAGGTTGTCAGTCCAGGGCGGTGAATGTGTAGATGCCCAGTGCGTAGCCCACTCCTGGCGGGTGGAGATGAGGTGCGTTCAAGGCAGCATTCTTGATACCTGAGATTTATTTTGTTGTTAATGCTGAAACATCCAACAAGGACTCTCATTTCAAACCGTCAGAGCTGTTGGTCATAGCCAAGGATTGTGGGCCTCTATTGCTCCCGTAGGGTTATGATGCCACACAGGTTTTGTTGTGGGTCACAGGAGTTGTAGCTGGGTAGTACCGTTGATTAGTTCCTTCCTTTGGAAGCCTTCTGGTACCCTGGAAGCTAGTCTGCCAGGACTCAGCTTGGATCCTCCAGGGCTTGTGTCTGAGGTGCATGGTGTCTTCATCAATAGGGACTTACCTCCCACCTCTGGGGGCCACCAAGGACAATGGTTTGGCTCAGACAGTAATCCTTCCTGTCCTAACTAGGCAGTGGACGGGGATAATGTGAAAATCAAATTCTGACTATAAAATCTTGAGTGCCTCGAAATTACACACTTAAGTGTTAGAAATTACACACTTAAGACTTTTTGCCTGGAGAAGTGATTCCCAAATGCACATGTACATGAGACATTGTGAAAAAGTTCCCAGAAGCCCACAGGAAAACCAGTAAGAAATGAACAGTGATGTGGTTCTTCCTAAGAAGAAGTTGCTCCATTTGGAAAATGATCTTTTGCTCTAAGGGCCTGTTCTGCCTCTTGTTTTATGTAAACATGGCCTCTATCTTATGCATTGACAGAAACAGAAAGAGTGGAGTATGTAGTAACAAGAATTGCTGATTTTCAACTCTTTCTTTTTGTTAAAGAATTATTTATTATTTTATGTATATGACCACACAGTCACTGTTTTCAGATACACCAAGAAGAGGGTGTCAGATCTCATTACAGATGGTTGTGAGCCACCATGTGGTTGCTGGGATTTGAACTCAGAACCTCTAGGAAGAGCAGTCAGTGCTCTTAACCGCTGAGCCATCTCTCCAGCCCCCTTCAATTCTTTCTTAAGCTAACTAGATGCCTTCTGCAAATCCTCATTTAAAATGTTATACTGTAAAATCCAAAAGACCTGGAACCACTAATATAAAATTCCCAATGGTAGAAATAATCTTTTGGAAACATTGAACTCTGAGAAAGGGTTAAAGAAAGAAAATGTGTTAAAGCATGGAAAAAAATAGAGATGCCTTTTATATGCATGCTCAGTAACTACATAACACTGCTGTGAACTTTGTGTCTAGAGGTACACTCTATGCTGCTTCTCCTCTCTTTGATCCTGTTTGACAATTCTTTGAGCCAATGAAGTGTAGCAGAACTGGTACCCACCCTGGAGCTTCCTGGACGAGGTCACAAAAGGCCATGCAACCTCCACCTTCTTCAGTAGGACATGTGCTCTTGGGGGTTTACATGTATTTGTGAGTCTGAGCTGGGTGTTGAATTTGCTCAATGCCTTCTTCAGTGGCCTTCCAGACGAGACTGCCGAGCTTCTGGTCCACGGTGGCCACCGCTCTTCTGCTCTCTGTCACATCGGATCCAGCAATCCTTCCCATTGAATTACCCTTAGATGGATCTAATATGAGTGTTTCTACAATTTTGGGGGAATACTCTTTCTTTTAGCCTGCTTTTGTTTGTGGACAAATGGGAAAGAAGCCTGGATATCTCTGCCTGACTTATATGCAAAATGGGGACAGAGTGATGGGGAGCATGGGGGGTTGGCCAGCTCCCAGAGTTGTGAAGCCAGGGGCTGAGTCAATTCAAGCTCAGACTGAAATTAGACCATAATTCAGACTGTCAAATTAGACAATAAGATGTCATGTCCTGAAGACCATAGAGGGGCAGGGCCTCACTTATGCATTTAGGAAACTTGCGTACCACTGCTATATCCTAACCATGCTTTGTAGGGGATGTGTATTCTTTGCAAGAAGAAATCAGTGAGAGAGAACCTAATCCACTTAGACTGTGAGGGTCTGGCTGCCCTATGCGACTCCACCATGAATCCTCCCTCACATGGAAGCCATTTCTATGCCCTACATAATTGAATTCTTGCTTTCACTGTGGGATCAAGTGTCTCCTCAAGATTGGTATCATAACAAGAAAGCTTAAGTGTAACATTGCTGATACAGACTTAGGAGCTGGGTATAGCAGCACAGGATTCTGATTCCAGCTGCTCTGGAGGCTGAGGCAGGGTATTGCAAGTTAAAGGTCATCCTGGGCTTCATAGCAAGTTTGAGAACAGCTGAGCAGTTTATCAAACATCTGGCTCAAACTAAAAATAAGAGCCATGGGCAGGAAGAAGGCCAGGGAGGGGTACAGTTGGGTGGTAGGATGTGTGTCAGCATATGCAGAGCTCTGGATTCGATCATCAGAAGCACAAAACAGGTGAAAAGAACAGGAGGATGTTGGCTCCTGGATCCGAAGGTTCTTTATCACTCACATGTTCAGGCTCTTTATCCAGTGTTGGACTTAGCCCTGAAACTTTAGGCAAACTGTCTTCTCTGGCCTTGTTATTTTAAAATGAGAATTACAACAGCATCTTCATCATAGTGTTTATGGTCACTTGAATGAAATGCAGCCTATAAGTCTCAGGCATTAAAATACTCCATCCCTAGTTGGTGGAACTGTTTAGGAAGGACAGGAGGTATAGCTTTATCAGAGAAAGTGTGAACTGGGGGCAGGCTTTGAGGAGTCGGAAGGGCACGCCATTGCCCACTGCGCTGTTCCCTGCTTGCTGTTTGAGATGTGAGCTCTCAGCTGGTTTCCTGACAACGCAGGTGGGAGTTGCTCCAAAGAACCTTTCTAAGCAGGTCCACTTCCCCTGAATCCTTTCTTTTCCACTACCTCTGGTGGGTGATGGCTAGAAGGGAGGGTAAAGCATTTAAAAACCATCATTAAAATCATAAGCCGCACATAAATTCTTCCTTCTATAAGTTGCTTTGGCCATGGTGTTTTATCACAGGGTTAGAAAGTACCTAAAATAGGATTCTTACGAGGGAAAATGAGTTATACGTATAGACCCGTATCTGGCAATCAGTAAAGCTTAGATGAACGTTTGTTGCTATTATTAGCCTGGCTCTCCCCGTTTGTTAAGGTCAGTCAGGGCTGCCTACCTTTAACTCTTACAAAAGCTTTGGACACACACATGCAGCTCAGAGCATCGTAGCAGTGAGGTGGTTTGCCCCACCTACATACAGATCAGTCACACCCAAGGCCATCAAGGCTCAGAGCCAGGGAAAATAAAGGGATGGAAAGGACACGGGAAACAGGCAAACTCTTCATTTTGCAGATAAAATTATAGCTAAAGTCTGCGGTGCAGTTTTTAATGTCAGTTTTATGCTAGTTTATGTCAACTTGACAGAAGCTGAAGTCATCTGAGAGGAGGGAGTCTCAATGAAGAAAATGCTTCCATGAGACCGGGTTGTGGGCAAGTCTGTAGGGTATTAATTCGTGATTGATAGTGAAGGGCCCAGCCCATTGTGGGTGGTGTCCCTGGGATGGTGGTCCTCGGTTCTGTAAGAAAGCAGGCTGAACAAGCCAGTACATAGCACTCCTCTGTAACTTTGATTTTTCCAAAGCCCACCTTTAATGATTTTTTTAAAATGCTTTAACCTCCCTTCTAGCCCACCGCCCACCAGAGGTAGTGGAAAGGAAAGGTTACAGGGGAAGTGGACCCACTTAGAAATTTTTGTTTTGTTTTGTTTTTTTTTTTTTTTTTTTTGAACAAATCCCATCTTCATTGTCAGGAAATCGGCGGTTCAGTTCACAGGCCGGCAGCAGCTCGATCCATTCTCGAACACTTCAGATACACCAGCAGTCCAGTTCAGTAGTGTCAGCATAGCAGCAGCGGTGGCAGGACCTAGCAGGAACAGCCAGGCCTCAGCTGAATCAGCATAAATTAGCAGGAGGGATTCGGACCAGCAGGGACACCAGGAGAAAGAAGTTCTCCCATCTGCCTTTCTCAGAAAAGATCAGCCACAAATGGAGCTCATCCTTGCAATGTATGGTGGAGCAACACACACATGTGTTTAGTGAAGAATCAATCCTTCATCACGTGTCTTTTCATGTACTTGCTTTACCAAAGCATCCTTTCACCTGTGTCCACTTCAAGATGATACTCCTTCATGTGTTGGTCCCAGAAAAGCACCACCTGACATAACAGACTTTCCACAGAACCCTTAAGTTTCCACGTGATCGCTGCACGACCTTTGTATCAGTGCTTGCCTCCAGTTTCTGGCCTGCTTGAGTTCCTATCCTGGCTTCCTTTGATGATGAACAGCATATGGAAGTGTAAACCTTTTCCTCCTTAATCTTCTTTTTGTCATAGTGTTTTATTGCAGCAATAGAAACCCTAAGACACTTGCTATGGTCACAGAGTAATGTAGTGTATTATGAAGCCAAGAACTCAGCTCATAAAAGTGAATTTCTTAGCGTCTGATGGGAGGGTCCCTATGCTAAAATCAGGACATGTAAAATAGAGATGACACCCAAACACCACTCAAATCTGACTGGCTTTTCCTCCTTCTTTTGAGATATCATTCTTTTTCTATTGTGCATATTATAAAGTCTTCCCCACCTGAACAGCAACCCTAGCACACACCACTCTTAGGTGGAGTGCAGTCTTGAGACTATTTGAAACAAGGCAATTTCCCAATGAGTTTATAAAATGTATTAAGGAGTTGGAGCAAAATAACCCTTCATACTTCTCGACAAGTCATTTGAAGGAAACACGACACTTTAAAAAGTCATTCTCCTGTGACTTGAATACTTAAGGGCTTTAAGGAAGAACACAGTTTTCACTTTGACTTGGTGACTGAGATGGGCACAGGCTGTCCCCATGTCTGATGAAAAGAGGTCACACATGGGAGATACACAGTGTGTCCCTGAATCTTCCTTGTTAGGTGGACCAGGAAACACCCATTGAACACAGTTGTGGGCTCCTATTTGCTGAGCTAGGTGGGTAGGGCATGTGGGAAGACACACCCTAAACACAGCAAGCACTGGCCCATGGGATAGAAATTCTAAAAGAAATTAGAGTTAGCATGTTAGTCTCCATAAGGAATCCAGCTGGAGTTGTCATAATGATTAAACTGAATTATAATATGTAGATGAATTTTTGGACTACTGCCACCTGAACAATATTTCTTCCAGTCCACGAACATAATGCTTTTCATGAGATCAAATAAAAGGAGAAAAAAGAGACAACAGATAAATACCAGCACCCCTTTTTTTCTGCTTCTTCATCTGCAGATGATATGAGAAAGCACCTTGTTCTCCTTCAGGAAGTCCTGGTTCCTGTCACTAAAGTCAATTACTGTGACATCACTACATAACAAGTAGAATAATAAAAGCATGTGGTGATTTGAATAGTAATGCCCCCTATAGATATGTGTTTGAATGCTTGCCCTATAGGCAGTGATACTATTAGGAGGTGTGGCCATGTTGGGGTAGGTTGTTGGAGGAAGTTGTTTTTGTGGGCGTGGGCTTTGAGGTCTCCTGTGCTCAAGCTATACCCAGGATGGCACAGTCTCCTTTTGATGCCTGTAGTTCCAGATGTAGAACACGCAGTTCCTTCTCCAGCACTTTGCCTACCTGCACACTGCCATGTTTCCCACCATGACGATAATGGACTAAACCCCTGAAACAGTAAGCTGGCCCCAGTGAATGTTTTTCTTTATAAGACTGGTGGTGGTCATGGTGTCTCCTTCACAGTAATAAAACCCTAAGACACAGCTTTAGAAACACTTACTAAGCACTTGAAGGGACAGTTTATATCACAGCTAAGGCCTGAGCATTGCCTCAATTGCAAGAACATCATTATCTGACAATGTCCTCTCCCATCACCATGGCAATAAGATTTTTTTTTGTATCTTTGGTATTACAATAATCTCATTAACCTACTGGCTTAGAAGACATATTACTCCAATCCATAGGCTGCATCTAATAGGACTGAAAAACAGGTTGAATTTCAAGTTGGAGAACTTGTAATAAAAGCCAAACACTTTCTTGTTTCTGCTATGGATTGTATATAGCTATTAAAATGTTGCTAATCAGGGTAGAAGTGATGGCACAGCTGTTAAGAGCATTTCATGTTCGTCTAGAGCACTTTGCGTCCAGTTCCCAGCATCCACACTGGGAGGCTCACAATAGCTTGTAAGTCCAACTGCAGGGGAGTCAAAGTCCCCTTCTGGTCTCTGTGGATACCTGTGCACAAGAGGCACACACACCCACACCCACCCACCCACCCACACACACAAATAAAATAAATCTTAGAATGCCAGTGATCATTTTACTTGGATTTCTTACAGTTTTTAGCCTGATGGTGTTGGAATAGTTTGTTGAAATCTTGAACAAGAACCAAGTATCAATTTTAGAATTCCATAGGACTTTTAGGATAGAAATTCTATAAAAATTTTAGGGTTAGCATGTTAATCTCTATGAGGAATCCAGCTGGAGTTGTCATAATGATTAAACTGAATTGTAATCTGTAGAGAAATTTTTTGACTGCTGCTACGTGAACAAGATTATCTTCCAGTCTACAAACATGCTTTCCTATTTATTTATGACTTCAATTTCAGTAACCGGTTTTCAGTTTTCTGAATGTAAGGTTTTCATTGGTCAGTTTTTTTCCTAAGAATTTTGTTGCTTTAGAATAAAATGTTATGAATAAGCATGATGGCTTAACTTTAACTCATTTTAGGTGGTTAAAATAATAGTCATTCAATTGATTTTTGGTTCTGAATTGGTTAGATGATATCTTTCTAAAGACATATGGTAGAAGTGATTAGCTAAGTTACTGTCCTATTAGAATATTACTGCTGTCATGACACAAGGGCAAAGGTGGTCATATGGGGATAGAGGCAGGGACTGGGCAACCCAAGAAACTGAGAAATGCCAATAGATATTAGAAGCTAGCAGAAGCCAGGAGAGAGCACGGGGACTCCTAAAGATGCTGGGCCTCTCTCTGTCTCTCTGTCTCCATCTGAGTCTCCGAGTCTCTGTCTCTGTCTCTGTCTCTGTCTCTGTCTCTCTCTCTCTCTCTCTCTCTCTCTCTCTCTCTCTCTCTCCCATAGTTAGGAGAAAACAGTTTCCATCGATTTAATCACCCAATGGGTGGGACTTTGCTACAGCAGTCTCAGGAAACCAGGATGCTGCTAAACTTGCTCATTGGTTTTAATAGTTTTGTAGTGGAATCCTGAAGGTATGCTATAATTGAGCTTGTATCATACCTCCTCCTCCATGTGCCCACCCTGGGCAATCCTGTCCCACTGTGGAGCTGCTACATAATTACATACATGTTAACATTGCAACAAAGTCAGTTGCATGAAATACTGTGTGACCTATAACAGATTTGGCTATTCGAATCTGGAAAACCCACTAAAACAAGAAAGTAGCAAATGAAACAGGCTGCTTATGTTCTCCTACTTTGTCTCCTATTTATATTCTAGGTGTGATCCTGGCACAGAATGATACAGAAGTACTAGATAGTGAATATAAATACAAAAATTTTTCCTTTGTAGAAAATGACTTTTTTTTTTTAGTTATTCAGTCCATGGTATAATTACATTATTAGAAATGGTAGCCAAAACAAATATATACCAAACTACTTTATAACAAAATTTAAAACACAGACTTACTTCCTTCTCCTGCTCTGAAAACATAACATTATAATTATACAAGTTATATTTAGGAACACACACACACACACACACACACACACACACACCAATTGATGAATTTAAGTAGTCTTACTTTGTTTGTTTTTTGTTTGTGTTTGTTTGTTTTGCTTTTTTGAGATAGCTTTTTCTATGTATCCCTGGGGTATCCTCAAACCCTGGTTTGAGGTCCTGTGCTCAAGCTCCACCCAGTACGGAAGAGACCTCCTGCTGGCAGCCTGCAGAAGCTAGTCTCCTCCTTCTGCCTTTGGGTAAAGATGGAGACCTCTTGTCTCTTCGAGCCCCATGTCTGCCTGGAGGCTGCCTAGATTCCCACCATGATGATAATGGTCTGAGCCTCTGAAACGCTAAACTAGTCCCAATTAAATCTCCTTTATAAAAGTCACCTTGGTCATGATGTTTCTTCACAGCAATAGAAACCCAAACTGAAACACCATCTCTAGGGTTAGTTCTGTAGGCAGCCCCAGCATTGGCTTCCAAACGCTTCCTGGATGATTTCTCTCGAGCATCTTGCTTGACATCTCAAATATAATAGAAATTTACTGTCCACCACCTATCTGTTAGGCTCTATTATCTGTTAAGGGTCACCTGTAGGAAGATATTGTTAGATATGTTTAGTTCTTGTCTATATTTTCCTGTGCATGAGTTCCCCCTCTTCTTACCACCTCAACTGAGCTGCAGTGGAGTCTGGGATTATCATGCACTTGTGCCCTTTCTCAGTCTGTTTTCTCTAGCCTCATTTCTGCGTTCCAAATTCTACCCGGAATTCCAAGCCAAGTTCAAACAGTATGCTTTTCTGAGTCCCTTAGTTAATCCACTCCTGCCGCAGATAGAATAAATCTCTGCCCTGGCTCCCATACCTTGTGCTCGGAGTCCGTATCTGGTTGATATTTGTGTGTTATATGGTAGACTATAAAGCCTTGCACAGATTTATTAAGAATGTGGTGAGTAGATAGACTGCCCCTTGTTGGTGTCCTTTCTGTGTGAGAAATGCTGTACTAACAGGTAGATTCCATATAGTCATTGTTAATTGAACTTCTACCCATATTACAACTATTTCTTTTTGGTCTTAATAATAGATCTTCGAGAATTTTGTACACTAACTGGGCATGTGTGTTTATGTGAAGTTGGTCCCCACAGTGAGACTTGGTTTTGTTCCAGTAAGCAGAGTGATTCATACAGTTTTCAAACAGCTAGTCTGACACAATTTTACCCTGCACATTTCTGGTCTAACTATGTTCTCCTGAGAAAACAAAATTACTCAGAGAAAACTCATTAAATTTCGTGGGGCTGGATAGGCAGGGCAACATGATCTGAAGGAACCACATTCTAATCGTATCACCATGACACTGGCACCGAGAAGCTACTTCCACAAAGTAAAGTCACACTGCGCCCTGCATACCTGGAACCCACACTAAGATTTGTGCCTGTAAATGTGGTTAGAGATGTGAGATTCCCCATACTGTGAAGGAAAAGGCATAAAATATACAGCTATGTATTAGCACAAAAAATTGTTTAACCTTCAGCTGTTGATATTGGCTGTCAGAAACAACAACAACAACAACAACAACAAAACCACCTTTTCTGAAATGGTTAATAGCATTGTTTGTCTGTGGTCATTACTATATGCTGGTAAGTAAGGCAAACATTTGCACTCTGTACTGCTATTTCTCCAAGCCCCTACCCTGGCAAGTGGCTAATCCTTACCACAGCTGCTGGAGGATGTTGGTGGGGAAACCTAAAAGTTCAATGTTTATCATTCAAAGTGAGGGTCACTCCGGCTTCAGCATTCAGAATCAGGCTGATTCCAGATCTGCAATGCCCAAACCTGCACACTCACAATAGCCCCAGGCCTTGCATATGCTGTTATGGTTATGTCTTAGTAGTCTAGATGATAGAGTTTTAAAATTCACGTTTTGAATATGAATAGCACAATGAGACTCATAGGACACACATACTGAATTCCGATGCACCGATTCCTAAGCTCTGGCATTGGATATGACTCCAATAAAGAGAGACAAAGAGATCAATGAGTTGCTTGGTAATGCCAGGTTCACAGAAAGCTAAGGGCGGCTCCAGTCTCTCTACTCTTCCTTTACCAACACAGGCAGTAACAAAGTCATCCAGACAAACTGGAATGCCAGATGATCAAATGATAAACTATTTTTTCAGTATCAGTATGTTCCAAATATCACACATGGCATTTTTATGGAAAATAATCACACTATTATTTCTGTCCTTTAAATTTAACTGGGTTGTGTGAGATTTCAAATTTATCTGAACCTTAACTACCTTATGCTGGAATATCTGGAGAGTTGCAGCAAGTGGCAAATAGAAGGGAACACAGTGGGCTGTATTATGTCACTAAAGTCTATTCCAAAGAGTTGACACTAGCCTGCATACTAACGAGCCATGGATAGGATGAGACAAAACACAAACCCTTTCCCTCTGCCTACCAGGAATATCAGAACACAAATAGCAGGCAGGCCGCAGGGACAAGAGTCTCCATCACAAGGAGGAAGCCCAGAAGATAAAAGAACAGCCACAGACAGGGACTATGTCCCAAGGAATAAAGAAGCTAAAATGTTGAAGCCTTACAGCTACTTTGTATAAATTCTAAACTCTTAAATCATTTTTTTCCTGACCATAGAAAAAAATTAAGCTGCTGATGTCAGGCTTTTAACCGAGGCACGGTCATTAGTCTTATTTGGGACTAGAGAAGCAGATGTACAGGAATGGACCAAAAAGTCAGATCGCCAACATCCTTAGCCCACCTGGCCACACCCTGGCATTGATCTTCCTGCATCTTGGGCGTGTCATGGGGTCCTGGCTGGAGCGTTGTGCTCACGCTCACTGGCTGCTTGCTTTCACCAACAGATGTAATTATTTAACTTCTTCCACCACAGCACGGGGCATCAAAGGATGGATCAGGCGCAGTCCAAAGGACAGGAGAGCAAGGACCCCAAGGGAAAGGATAGCACAGGAGCTGTGCCGAGCCACCAGGGTGTGGTCTTATTTGTGTTCTGTTTCTTATTGTGTTAGCACTTAGGGGAAACAAAACCTTACCACATAACCGCTGGGAGGCAATTCCCACCCCTCCCACCAAGCTGTACCCCGCCCTAAGAGGTCTTTATTTGTTTATGGTTTTGTTCATTTGTTTTTGCTTTTGCTTTTTTGAGACATTTAGAAAGTATGTAAATCACCATTGATTTTCATAGGTCTAGCAAAAGAGCGTTGGCTAGAACAGCGTAAGTTGTCCCTCCCTGCCCCCTACAAAACAAACCTCCCCAAACCTCATTTAGTAAAAATGTCCGCCAGCAAGTGACATTTTATGATTATCTGATTCCACATAAGCTAATAATTAACCGCAGAACTATTTGAGGTCTTATGTTAGCCCCTCTGGCTTTTAAGACACATATTTCATCTGCAACCAAATTCTTCCCTCAAATGCTGCCCAGGGAGAGGAACCAAAGTCTCCAATACAGTAGACTCATGAGAGGCCAGAATGGTAAAACCAGGACCTTGAATTATCCTGAAATTGCTTAGGGGCCGCTGCAAGAGGAGCCGTCACTGATTAAGAGTAGAGCCCATCTGGACCCTGATTTCTGCGAAGCTTCAGGCAACAGGCAGAGAAAGAAACTAACCCTCCCCCCACTGTGGTCTGCACAGGGCTGATCAGCAGTTCCTTGAATGTAAAAAACAATGACCCTAGGTAAGACTAGTCTCTCTCTCTCTCTCTCTCTCTCTCTCTCTCTCTCTCTCTCTCTGTTATTTCTGTGATGTGTGTTTTCCCATTTTTGTTTCAATGCAATGGAGCTGTGGCACGAACCCAGGAGCTCAAGCACGCTCACTCACATGGGCTCTTGTAGCAATCTATATTCTTACTCTATTCTTTTGCTAGTTTTGTTTATTTGTTTGGTTTTGATTTTTGGTTTTGAGACAGTCTATGTAGCCCAGGTTGCCTTGGAACTCCGGTTCTCCTGTTTCAGCTTTCCCAAATGCTCACACGAAGCTTAGGAAACATAGTAGACCACGCCTACCTGGAGATGGACCTACCTTGGGATGGTGCACATTGTCAGTGTTGTACCGTGGAATGAAGGACATCCTCACAGACCTACTGTGAGAATGAGGGCATCCCCAGTGATGCAAGCCATTATCACGCTCCTTTCTAGACCCTTTGCATCAAGTGCACATCACCAGATGTTTTAAGAATGTGGCCTGAAGCTCTGTCTACTTTCTGTCCTGTCAGATCATTGGGTGGACGAGTGCTTTGCAGACTACTTTGGTCTAGCTCTTTTCTGGTGTCAGAAACATTTCTCCTCAGGAGAATGCAAAGGACTAGACGACATAAGACCCAGGACAATATTGGCGATAGATTGTTTAATCTTATTTTCTTGTTTGGCAATAATGAATCCAAGTAAGATCTTGCTAGTATAGGCATACAGGCTGTACTTCACGAGCTAATAATTTTAAAATTCAATTACGATTAAGGTGACAGACAGGAGGCTAAACAGAGGCAGCGGGCACATTCACAGCCCAGATAAAAGCCCATCAAAGTCACCGAAGTAGACATGGAAGACAAAGAGACCATCCCCCAGGGGACACAGCTGCGGGTCTCCAAATATAGCAAACACTTTAAGGATATACAACTCAACGATCAAACTTCAGAGCACACTCAAGATGCCAAATAGTCAAAAATTTGGGAGAAGCTTGAAAGAGAAGAACAATCTGAATCATTATTATTAGCTTGTACACACCAGTCTACACGGCAACAATGGGATTTTACATGTTCCACTGACAATGACACAAAGTAAGCCATTGCTAACAGGTGTGTGTGTGGGGGTGTGTGTGTGTGCATTTTTTTTCTCATTTAAGACTCCCCATCAGAACTAGTGTTCTTCTTCTTGACATACAGATATTGAAACTGAGGAATGGAATTGTTTAACTTACATGCCAATCATCCTACATCAGTAAAGTAGATTTTCCATATCCATCTGACTTTTAAGGCCTCTCATCCGATTGATTCACTTCTCACACTGCTGCCAGAGTAGCTTCCCCAAACCCTGATCTAACAGTGTGTTCTTGCTCACTTCAGGATAAAAGCAATTCCTTTTCTTGATGTTAAGGTCTTTCACAGTATGGGCCTACAGCTCGACCTCAGTCAGCTCTCCAGCATCTCCCTGTGAACTCCCCCACAGGGTCCGTGCACATCGACAGCAGCATTATCTTTCCGGAGCACCACTCTTCCTAACACCCAGGAAGCTCTGCACCAGCCTTCAAATCCCTGCTCAGATGTTACTTCCTAGATGAGTTTTCATAAGTTCTCAAAGGCAGACCCAATGACTCTGCTCTACATGATAGTATTATACCACTGTCATAGAACAGTGAACAAAAATCCACCTCATTACAAGTTACACTTGTAATGGGAAAACATCCCCAAATGGCAACGATCAGAAAATATTCCTCCAACTACTCCCCAAAGTACCTTTCAAAGCACTTTATTCCTAGCAGGTACTCAACTGGTGTGTTCTGACTGGGATGTCCTTGCTACTTTTATTTTTTAAAAATTACTTCTCTGGGCTGGATAGATGGTTCAGTGGTTGAGAGCACTGGCTTCCCTTCCACAGTTCAGTTCCTAGCACCCACATTAGGGTGTCTCGCATCTGTCTGTTAACCCCAGCCCCAGGGACTCTGACAGCCTCTTCTGGACTCTTATGGCACTGCATTCACATGTACATATTAACACCACCCCCATACACATATTATGTGTTTAACCTTGATTTTTCTTTATTTCTGACAGTCATATACATTTATGCAATACGCAATAGTTATATTAACCCTCATTGCCTCCTTTTATCACACCATTCTTTTCCTTACGAACCCTGTTTTCCTCTCAATTAGCCTCCCTCTGGTTATTCCCTCCTTCAGCAACCATTAGCAGTCAATAGTGCCTCAAGGAGGGGTGGACCTCACGGACACCTCCTCTGTCTGTGAAGGAAGGGTGAGGGGCCTGACCTCGTGCAGGTATCCACGGCTGCTGTGCAGTCATGACGGCAGTGGCCATGCCGTATCTGAGTGTGAGCGTCCCAGGCCATTCTTCCCCATTGTCCAGTTCCCAAATTCTGCCCTCTCCCTCTTCTAAGATGTCTCCTGACCCTTGGGAGGAGGGTGTTTCCATTTTCTTTAACACCATTTTCTTCTTATTGTTCATTAGCCTAGTTCTTTCCCAATTATGCTTTTGAAAACCCATGTCCTCAAAATTACCACTGAATGTGACAACTAGGGATTATAGTTGCGGTTTGCCTTGGAAGAAAGTCAAGGAACCACAGACAGGATGCTTAATCATCAAATGACTTCATACTGGTTATCAAATACATCTCTGAGCTTTCCAGCAAGTGTATGTACCAGTCCTTATGACCATCATAACGCTTTGATTCCAAAATACTTATTTTTGGAACTCTAAACATGAAAGCAGTTGAACTAACCACGGGGCACTCTCTGTTTCACCAGGACGGTCTAAGAAGAAGTAAGTCTATGAGTGACATGGGAGGGGAGGGGAGGACAGACAGCAGGATGTTTGTCCTTTTGTCAAGGGACTCGAGCTGGGACATGGCTGCACCTGAAATGGTCACATCTCATTACATCTCAATGTGCTTGCTCGCTAGCCTTAGGACAGGAGCTAAGCCAGTCACGGCTCCACAGGACGCCCGTGAGCAGCATTTGCTCTGAGCGTCAGCAGTGGGAAGGATGGATGTCTGATGGCTGAGAGGAGCCTGCCCTGTAACCGAGGGCAGTGAAACTAAGATCTGTGTTCATGTTCCTACATTTTAAACCTTGTTCACTGTGTTTGTACAAAGCCATTTGCAGCAGCTGACAAATCAAGTTCCAGACTTCAAGGCTGGTTTCCATCTTTGCTATAAGGACTAAGCGTTATTTTCAGAGAGCCATCGTTGCCCTGGTGAAGGCCACTGGCACCGACACCTTCAATGCAATGGCTCCTGACTCTTTGGCACTTCAATCTCAGTAGGGATATAACCCACAGATATTTCAATCCTTCCAAAAGACCCCAAAACGAGACGGCATGAAATGGGAATTTCCTTCCTGCTAAAAGCTGCATTGTGCTTTTAATTTGATAGTTTCCAGTGTCCCGCTTTCCTTCCATTGGACAATTGTCCATCCTCTTCCAAACTAATTGATAAGCCAGTCCTTGCTGACCATCCCTGGACTAACACTCATCTGCTCATTACTGCTTTACACAGGAGCCTGCCCCTTAGTAAGTTTGTCCAGTTTTCCTTTTGGCTATGGACACTTGCTTCCTTTTCCTGGGAATCTGCAGACACATCTATCTCTTCTTCTAGATTCTAATTTATCAGGGTAGATATATTCTCTCTCTCTCTCTCTCTCTCTCTCTCTCTCTCTCTCTCTCTCTCTCTCCATTTTCTCATACATTCCTGTTGGTGATACTATGCTTTGCATATATAAAGACTTTAAAAATTGACTTTAGCAACAGGGGGTGAATTACCTCAAAAGGAAAACATTTATCCCCCAAAGAAACAACTCATTAGATAGTTAAATATTTACCCTCTCTTCTTCCAGTCCAATTAACAATGTTATCTGTGCACACAGGCAAATGTATACACAGTATGCCCCAGTTACCCTCAGTCAATCTTTTGGCAAACACAAAGACAGGCTCAACCCCACAACTAATTAAAATATAAATTGTTTATATTTTGTCCCTGCTTTTCCTTGAGAAAACTGATGTGATGTTTAGCAGCAAATGAAAATTTATCTTGCAAATCCATATCCACAAAAATGTCACCAAGCACGGGTCATGCATCTTCCTTTTCTGTTTTTGATCCCACTGCTATGACTTAGTGTGGTAATTATATTACAAAGCCATTATCCGATGAAATGAGAATGGCAAAACAATTTAAATGCTCGTCTAAAGAGACTCTGCTAGAATGCAATTATGAGTGAAATTACAATGGCAAAATAGCTGAAATGCAAATCAGAAAGGCAGAGTCATAAAACCATTAAAACACCCGTGTTAGGGACTCACACCCTTGAGTGAAACCAAGTCCTCCTGAGGACATTGTAACGATTCACTGAAGCAGGCAACATTCATAGACAGACGGGCCATCCAGGTGCTTCTTTTCCTGCAGTGTTATCTACACTTTTCAATGCCACCTGCAGCTGTGTCTCCTCACCAGGGGCTGGCTTCTGTGATAGACTGATAAGGGGTGCTTATGGAAGAAGCGCAAGCCTGGACTAGGCTTCTCCGTGAACTCTCCAATATAAACGCTAGTGTCATAGATTGAAAAGGGTTTCCTTCCAAATACAAGCTTGCAGTGGTTAACTACCCAGGTGGATAAAATTCTAAGAGTCCGACTTGACACATTCTACTGAAACATTCCCTTAGCAAAGTCTTGAAAGTTCTTGAAACCAGGCTCACACTGATACACTTGCCCACCAAAGGAAAAGAAAACCAACAGAGGAAAAACAGTGTCAGATACAAGCCATCTGCTGAAATCGTCAAGCTGATGACTAGCCAGGCTTTCCCCCCAAGGCATGGTGATGTCTGCATTTTGATGGTTGAACACACACAAATCTATCAGCAGAAACATGTTAGTTATCCTTCGAACTTCTACCCTGTGAGCCCTTGCAATCTGCTTTTATGGACTTGGTTCTTTCACTCACACAGGAGGAAGCAAAGACCCAGAGAGGAGCTGATTTAAAGAACAATAAGCTTTAAAGGAATTAAGCAATGTTGGTCCCAATTTCCTTTGTGATCATCTCCTGTGCTGCCAGAAAGTTGGGAATCGACATCCAATTGTACAAATATCTTTGCATTAACGATTATGATATATTATTTAATAAACTATATCACAAAACAAAAATTATATGCTTTTTGTTTCTCAAGCTTAGTTTAAAGACATCTCCTGGAAATATAGACACTAGTAGTCTAATTTCTTTAACAGACTCCAAAACATGTAAAGATTTTCATTACACAAACATGGTCTTTGAAGCGCAGTTTGTAAGAGGAATTTGAAGACCTTTCTGACTTAAGTTATCAAGGAGTTGATATGGACCCTTACACTGTGTGTATTTCTCTGACGTAGCTCAAGAGTATGAACTAAAGCTCTGAAAGAATAAAGACCTTGGCTTCCTGGTGAGCTGGGTATAAAAGTCAAATCTGATGTCTAGACATCTTACAAAAGACATAGTGCAACACATGGAATCGAATTATTAATAAAACTTGAAATAGATTTTAAAAATTATATTAGAGGATGAAGTTTGTCCAGCTTAGGTACAAAACTTTGAAAACGGTTATAATCACCTACAGAAAATTGTATGTATAAAGCTAATTGGGGAGAAAAGTAAGCAAACATTCTCGTGGCTCATAGGAGAAAAGTATCAGTGTTTTAAGAACAAATGACAGCACTGGATGTAATATTTGAAATCAATATTTACCATTTTTTAGAGAGCGTACCTCTATTTAGAAACTGTCAAGTCAGTTTCCTATAAAGGTCCAGGGAATGAAGCCAGGGCCCTGCACGTGTTTGGCAAGTACCCCACCATTGTGCTATTTCCCCAGCTCTACCTGTGACCTCAAAAGGAGACACCATTCTAAGTCTATTCTGCCCAGCACCCACATGACAGACAAGAATGTGTTTCTTCACCAAAGGCTGTATCCATAATGGCGATCCAAAGACTGCATTGCTAGTGATGTCATAATCATCTCTGTAGATTTTAGTGGTAAAAATGAAATTTATATATCACTTATATATCAATGCACTTCCCATTAACTGTCACACGGCTTTTCCTAGAGTAGGTTAAAATGCATTTCTCCAACTTACCTTTGAAAATGCACACAGCTAGGTGGTAATGTTGGCTACATAAAGCATGAAGAAATCATCCAAAAAGTTAGCTATGGATCCCAAGTGACTCTGTGTAGGTGCTCACCGCACAAATATTCTCCTTCTTTTGTAGATATAAGATTTTTTATTCATTAAAAATTGCTGGAAAAATGCAATGCTCTAAATCAGTGGCTCTCAACCTTCCTAATACAGCTGTGACCCTGTAATACATGTTGTAACATGACCCTGTAACACATGTTCCTCATGTTGTAGCGACCCCTAATCATATTATTTTCATTGCTACTTCATAACTGTACCTTTGTAAATATCTAATAAGCAGGATATCTGATATGCGACCCCCTGGGAAAGGGTCATTTTATTCCCAAAGGGATCACGATCCATGGGTTGAGGACTGTTGCTCTAAGTGAAAGTTCTTTCTTCTGCATTTCATAAATAAAACATTTCAGAGTTGTTTCATTCACTTACACGAGGAACTCACCTAGCCATCCAGATCCTGAATTCGGTATGCATAGATCCGTCTCCGCACTGGGTAACACGAAGCCCACCACAAACACCTCCACGCCGTCTGCCATGAGAGCCATGCCCAGGACGAAGAAGAGGGCCCACTGGAAACGGCCGTGGCCACACTCTTGGATTATCAGCTCATACTGCTGGGCGAGCTCTTCCTCATCAGCCCGCCTCTCCGACTCCAGCTCTCTGCGGTCCTTGTACTCATCTCCTTTGGGCTGTCCTACGGACACGATGCTGTCCTTGCCTTGGTTCGTGCCGGGGATGCCCTGGTACTCCCCTTCATAGATCTCATCCTCCTCATCGTGACCCTCAGTAGCCTCACTTGAGCCTTCATCATCATTGGCCTCTCCACTGTAGGTTTCTCCAGGTGGGTAGTAGTCGTCATCGTCATCTTCATCCTGGAACCGACTGTAGGACCGCTGGGTGTATTCATCCTGGGCCCGGTCCACTGCCTGGTTCACCTTCTTCACCGTCTGCTTCTTCACCTCTTTGGCAATGTCCTTGGCGCCCTTCATCAGTGAAGTCCTATCCTTGTAGGAGTCTTCCATTTTATCTCCGCGGGTGGGTAAGGTGCAGCCCGGAAGTGTCCACGGAGGTTCAGCAGCTCCGCTGCAACCGCGTCATCCACTCGGGGTTCAGAAAAGAGCTGCACAAGAAGAACCAGGAGAGACGCTCGTTAGTCCTTTCCCTGTGTTTGCTGCCACCCAACTTGTGGGCTCTTCTCACTGTCCCACGTATGAAGACACAGAATGCACCTTTCCTGCTTTGATTTCCCCCACACGCGTGAACCCTCTGTGCCGCCCTCGGCTCAACAGCAATTAGTGCCTGAAGCAGCTAGCTAGGGCTGTTACTATAGTTTTTGTTCTAAAAGATTTTGTTCTTAGGATGAAGTTACCTAGGTGTTCTACCAGGAGTAGAGCTAACTTACCTCTAAGCTTTTAAAAATACAAACATCATGTCTCAAAAGGCTCCCCCAAGACCCATGGATCATCAAAGAAGAGAGAGCAGAAAGATTTAAGAGCCAAAGGTGATGGATGAGTACAAGAAAACAGGTTCCCGGTGACGACAGGACAGCTACACATGTGAAATCACAGTGGCTGGGACAGCGCACACCGGGCCTGGGCATGCCCAAGCTAGAAACTATCCCGGCACGGAGATGTAGAAGGTGGGCAGGGAGTGCCACTCTAGCTGAGGGGGCCATTGGTGATGGATAGCTGCTAGGAGAAGCAGGGTCAATTCTCTTGAAGGTTAGGACCTCTGTGGGTCAACCATACTCCACACCCCCAGTCCTTGGGCAGCACAAGAGGACACAGAGCAGTTGTGTGGTTTTGTTTGTTTGTTTTTTAAGGAGAGGTACAAAGTTGGGTGGGCAGGGGGTTGGGGGTGGATCCGGAAGAAATTGAGGGAAGAGGAATGATTACGATTATGATCAAAATAAATTGTAAGAAATGCTTCAAGAATTAAAAAATATATTTAAACAGCTGTAAGGATGTACTTTGACTCACAAGCCTCACAGACACACAAAGCACACGCATGTACGCTGTGACGTCACGGCTGGGTGAATCTAGAACCCCTCCTCCCCAAGCTTGCCTCCTTGTGCTGAACGGTTCATTGGACAATTCTCAGATTGTTGTTACTTTTTCAAATTGTGTTTTCCCTATCCCCTCCCCCCATTCGTTGTTGACAGAGGACGAACGGAAGACTCCCACGGCACTCCAAGTGGACACAAGTATTTCCCTCTCCTAGCAGTTTCGTCCTCAGGAACTTGGCATCTAATCACATGAGCTGAGGAATCTGGCTTCTAATCAAACGAGTGAAGGTGACAGTCCCAGAAGCAGAACGCATGTCTTGTTCATGGAGGCCTCCGCTTTCAGAGCCCACCCCCAGCCCAACCGGGAAGGGGAAGTGCAGAGTGATAAGTCTACACAACTGTACCCTCCAAACCCCGCCAGACGTTATCCCTACTGTCTTCAAATGTAGACACTGATGGATGTCTAATTTGACGGCACTTCGGAAGTGATGTTTCATTCTCAGGCAGGTCCTATCTGGATGACGTAGGTCACCGGGGGCTTGTCCTTGGGGGCAGTCTTGTGCCAGGCTCCTCTCTTCCTTCTCTCTACCTACTTTCTGGCCCCCATGAGGTAAGTAGCTCTCCACCACACACTTCTCCCATAATGATCCGCTTCATCTGACTATAAGCTACAACCCAGGAGATGCATCCAAAAGAAACCTTCCCTTAAAATTCTCATAGATACTTGCTGTAGTGATGCAAACCACACCTGGATTGAAAGCAGAAGCTCTCAGAGTGAAGTTTACTCAGCAGACATGGCCAATAGGTTTATAAGATCTTAAAACATCATCTGCGTTTGCAGGCTATACTCCATTGTTTCTAGACGAATTACAGAGTATAATGTACCCTATGCACAGGCCCCGATTTTCATTGAAAATCATAATTCACTGCAAACCAATGGGCTAGAAAGATGGCTCAGTAGCTGAAGCTCTTTCTATACAAGCAAAGAACTGGCGTTTGGGTCCGCAGAGCCCGTGGAAGTGCTGGTTGGTAGCATGCCTGAAACTTGAGTCTCCAAAGGTAAAGGACAGAAGATCCTTAGGTAATGCTGACTAGACAAATGAGCCATATTGGCCAGCCCTGGGTTTGACTAAGAGAGTCTGCTTCACAAAAGAATATGAAAGACTCATCAAGGAAGATTCCCAAAATAGATCTCAGGCTTCCTCATGCACAGGTACACACATGCATGTGAACATACACACAGACATACACACACATATACACACATACACACAGACATACACACATACACACACAGACATACACACATATATACACACATAAACACACAGACATATATACACACACCACACACATACACAAAAACATACACACCCCACATACATACATACATACATACATACATACATTCATACATACATACATACACATTCCTATGCATTTGCATGCTATGAACATGCAAATGCTTGGTCTGGTGCTTACTATATATTAAGTATGTATGAAGCATTTTATGCACAAACTTTTCCTAGTTCTTTCACTCTTATAAGATCAATGTTATAGTCTCCATCTTCCAGATGAGATTACTAAAGCATAAAGGGATGAACACGCCCAGGGCCACAGGGCTTGTCAGAGAAGCTGGGGCTCTCTTTCAGATGGATCTGAGGACAAGATTTGTGCCTTAACCTCATCTACCTTACTCAGTGCTCCCACTAAAGTGTGAGTAAGTGCTCCAGCCTGCTTTCTATTCTTTCCTCCCTGTACTAACATTGTTTCACCACCTCTCCTCTAAGTTATGTTGTGGCTTTACAATAAAATAAATTGAAGCTACTAATAATATCTTTCACCAGTGATACCTTTAAATGAACAGTAATCCCCAGGTGCAGTCTTGTTTGTTCATGGAAATGATCCCAATACGGTGGCTGTCTTTCTACAGATAATATGAAGTTAAATAAGGTGTAGTGACCAAGAGGGCAGGAGCCTAGGCAAAGCCTTGAAACCTCCACCATCTCCAAGGGGCACACGAGGTCCTTTCTCACTCCTTTGCTGTGAGATGACAGTGGTGATTCTGTATTGTGGTAAGGGTTAAATGTCTTGCAGTTTACATGTTTTTTAGGACAGAATTTGACATCTCTGAAATCAGGCTGCCTAGAGGCAAAGCCTCCCATCTGGAGTCAGATGCACATCTTCTAGGAAAGAATAAGGAAGGGTCAAAGGTCAGGGAGGGCCGTAATGAGCAGAAGACTTGGTCATGCACGATGTAGGCGAAGACCTCCGCGTGGTCTTTCAGAAGGATGCCAGTCGGCTAGCGATGTCCCCACCCAAGCTTTCACACTGCCACCCCTGTCAACTGTCAGCCAAGGGCGCTTATGGGTGACCCTGAAATAGAGTTGCTTTCAGCTTCTGCATAGAGGTGAAAGCGGCTTCAGCACTGCAGTGGCAGTCTTTAAAAAGAACAGGTGGATGAGCCCGGATAGCTCAGTCAGTAGAGCATCAGACTTTTAATGTGAGGGTCCAGGGTTCAAGTCCCTGTTTGGGCGCTTCCGTTTTCAGCACTTGAGAGGCAGGGGCAGGCGAATTTCTGAGTTCAAGGCCAGCCTGGTCTACAGAGTGAGTTCCAGGACAGCCAGGGCTACACAAAGAAACCCTGTCTCGAAAAAACCAATAATAATAATAATAATAATAATAATAATAATAATAATAATAATAATAAAAAGAGCAGGTGGATGATGAAAACAAGGCGCAAAGGAAAGCCGGGAGAGCACAGTGAGAGGCATCCACGCGTGTGTGCACAGCACACAGAAGCATCTCCTCCTGTGAGCGCGTCATCTTTCCTGTATTAGCAATCCTGGGCCTCAACTCGGGGTCTGAATATGCTGGGCAAAGACGCTGCCGCAGAGCTGTGGGCCCAGTCCTCATGGTCCTGTGTAAATGCCCTGACCATCGTGCTGAGCCACAGAGCTCAGAGCTGACTAACACTATGTTTTTAAAGGTGATAATTAAAACAAATGACTTTACACCAAATGACATCTTCTCTATTAAATGATAGGCACATTTCGCACAAATGTAGAAAAGATAATGTGTATATATCAGCAAGAATTATTTTGGCAAGAAGTGTGATGTATGACTCTGCACATGAACGCTCCCGAACACATTTCCTCTTGGTGGTTCACAAAATAGCATATACCTAGTAATGCCACATAGTAAGTTGCTTCCCACAAGTTCCCATCACACACATGCATGAACACACACACACACACACACACACACACACACACACCATAGAGATAGATGGGTGGATGGATAGATAGATAGATAGATAGATAGATAGATAGATAGATAGAGTATCTGCTTCTCCACAGAGCCCCCACTTTCAGTCTTTCCCTCTCTTGTATCCCTATCAGCTGTACGGTGAACAGTTCCTGGGAATGGAGGAATAGACAGCTGTTACTAAAAGCTCCTCCTTCCTAAAACTTGTACATGCTTTTCAGATGCGTATCTGCCTTTACATAGACTTAAAAGCACCCATAACAGCAGCTAGTCTGTTTTCTACGCAGTGAATGTCAGGCCAAATATCAAACCAGGCAGTCCCACTCCGGAGCTCACCCGTTTAAGCACCGGATCAACTACCTTTGAGTGAAACTGTGAGCCTGTGCTGGAAAGGAATCCCTGTTAAAGGAGAGACCACAGCAGGAGCCTGGGATCATCTGGACTTTTGAAAATGCCTGGTATGCAGGGGTTGTGCAGAGGGGCTCATTATGAAAGAACTTAGTTCCCAGAGGCAGGGAGAATGGAGGAATAGAGAGCTGTTATTAAAAGCACGAGGAGTTTTTATTTTTACAAAATGAAGGGGTATAAAGAAAGATGCTGATCATGGCTGTAGAATATTTATGAGTGTACAGTTAAAGATGATTAAATGGAAGTTTCTATGTTATGTTTATTTTATCACAATAAAAACACCAGACACAATAATTATATATGCTATTAAATCTTTTAGAATTTTATAACATGTATTTTGATAATACTCGCCATTTGCCTCCAACTCTTCCCAAACTCACACCCCAACACTTCTTTATGTCCTTTTTTAAAAAGAGAAAATATTAGCTCATAGAAGATATGCTGGGGAAATTATTTGAAAATTATATAGAATCAATCCGTGCATCTCTTTGTTTCTCTCTCTCTTTGTTACTCTTGTGTGTGTGCACGCACGCTCTTGTACACATATGCACAGAATCATGTATGTTTCTACAACCCAGAAATACTCATCCTCAATAGTGTTCAACTTTGAACACTTAAGACTGTGCAGAGGCATGAGCACGGAGCACGGAGCACGTCACCGCACGTGTATACCTGAAATCCGGCTCAGATCACTTAGCACCTGTAACTCTTCCGGTGTGGAATTCCCTCCTTGTGGCAGTGGATCTCTCAAGTCATACAGGACTTCATGGCTTGTATTATCCGTTTCGGCTGTCAAGACACCTTCTAGAACAGTCGTTCTTGGAATGTTGCCTGGGGATCTCCAGCAAACCCCCAAGGTAACACTAGGAAGCTGCGAGCTTCTATAGCAACAGAGTGGTTGTGTGGTTTCATTCTCTCATGAATGGGCAGCGCAGGAGCTGTCTGATAGATAGTAGCCTCACTGTTCTAGTGGATGGTGGGATGTCCTTGCAGATGCTCCTATTAGAGAGAAACATTTTCAGGCTTAGCTTCTGCTATTTTATTAACAGTTTTAGTCACAAAATGAAAGCTCCTTTATCATTAATAAGTTTTAAAAGTGAAAACAGGTCTTAAAAAATAGAACTACCTAAAAATGGGGACCAGAGCTAAACTGAGAATTCTCAGCTGGGGAAACTTGAATGGCTGAGAAGCACCTAAAGAAATGTTGGCCATCCTTAGTCATCAGGGAAATGCAAATCAGAACAACCCTGAGATTTCACCTTACACCAGTCAGAATGGCTAAGATCCAAAACTCAGGAGACAGCAGTTGCTGGTGAGGTTGTGGAGAAAGAGGAATACTCTTTCATTGTTGGCGGGATTGCAAGCTGGTACAACTCTGGAAATCAGTCTGGCAGTTTCTCAGAAAATTGTACATAGTATACCTGTGGACCCAGCTATACCACTCCTGGGCATACGCTGGGCAAAGCTCCAACATGTAGTAAGGACACATGCTCCACTATGTTCATAGCAGCCATATTTATAATAGCCAGAAGCTGGAAACAACCCAGATGTCCCTCAACAGAGGAATGAATACAGAAAATGTGGTACATTTGCACAATGGAATACTACTCAGCTATTAAAAACAATGGATTCATGAAATTCTTATGCAAATGGATGGAACTTGAAAACAGCATCCTGAGTGAGGTAATTCAGTCACAAAAGAACATACACTGTATGCACTCACTGAAAAGTGGATATTAGCCCAAAAGTATGGAAAATACAAGATACAATTCACAGACCATATAAAGCCCAAGAAGAAGGAAGACCAAAAGTGTGCATGGATGCTTCAGTGCTTCTTAGAAGGCGGAACCAAATACTCTTGGGAGGAAATATGAAGACAAAGTGTGGAGCAGAGACTGAAGGAAAGGCCGTCAAAGACTGCCCCACCTGGGGATCCATCCCATATCCAGTCACCAAACCTGGATGCTATTGTGGATGCTCGGAAGTCCTTGCTGACAGAAGCCTAATATAGCTGTCTCCTGAAAGGCTCTGCCAGAGCCTGACAAATATAGAGGTGGATGATTGCAACCAAGCATTGGACTGAGCACGGGGTTCCCCAATGGAGGAGTTGGAGAAGGGACTGAAGGAGCTGATGAGATTTGCAGCCCTGATGATGGAGCAACAGTTTCAACCTGCCAGACCTCCCAGAGCTCTCGGGGACTGGACCACCAACCAAAGAATACTCATAGAGTGACCCATGGCTCCAGCTGCATATGTGGCAGAGGATGGCCTTGTTGGACATCAGGGGGCCTGAGGGTGTTTGATGCCACAATGTAGGGTAATGCTAGGGAAGGAAGACAGGAGTGGGTGGGTGGGGAGGGGAGCACCCTCATAGAGGCAGGGGGAGGGGGATGGGATAGGGGATTTCTGAAGGGGGGCCTGGAAAGGGGGAAAACATTTGAAATGTAAATAAAGAAAATATCCAAAAAGAGAAAAAAAATGAAAGAAAATTAGAACTATTCTTACAGGTTACAATCTAGCATTGCGAAGCCTCCTGTGTGTTTTCTGTTTTTGTTTTGTTTTGTTTTTAAATAGGGTTTTGTGATCGCCTCTGCTATAGCCCCAAATGGGTTGCAAACTGTTGAGTTAGTTTGCCTCTCATGTGCTCTCAGTAATTCTGGATTCCAAATTGTGCACAGCTGCTGTAAGGCTCGGGATTTCCATCGTGGCTAAGCGGTCTACAGCTGCGGGCTGTCCTTCAACAGGCAGAAGTAGGCGGCGTGTTCCCATCTCCCAGTCTGCCTATTAACCACGCCCTGGTTATAATCTTGCAACAGTCTCGGTCCCCATGCTGGCGTGTCCTCCTTCTCATTACTACCCCCCAAGGATTTCTTTGTCCTTCAGGGACCAGCCATTTTGATCAGTATTTTGAACTATTACCCAGAGCACGGACTAGGGTATGGGCTAGGGGGAGCAGACTGGAAACGTACTCAGTCCGGGTGGGTGCTTTCAGAATTTGCTTCATACTGCACCTTTCTCTAGATTTTAAATATTATCCTACCACTTTAATGTACACTGGGCTGTAATTCATCTGACCTGACTCCTGTCATTGGGCAATAACACAGTTTTGTATTACTTTTATCTTAGCAACATGTGCTGAGAATTCCTGAGGTCAAAAGGGAAACAGAATTTTGGTAATTTAAAAATCACTGTATTGTCCTATGGGAAGGTTAAAGGGTGCCCTGTTTTCCTGTGTTTTTGTCTACACCAGAAATTGGTGACTGGAGTGAATGAAAAGCATGCTTTAGCATTTTAAGTTGCATTTGATGTCTGATAAAAGTGAACATTTTTTCATGAAATGCTCATCCTGGGCCGTTCTCATTTGGGGTTGACAGTAGGTTTGGTGGTCACTTCCAGAAAGACATATCTGTGTTTTAGCTACCAGGATATAAAAATAATCTTAGCTGAAAAAAGTAAGTAATTATGTTAAAATATTGAGATAAAACCTCCCTGGACTATTTGGGTATGCCTAAGATGTAGGGTCAACTGTCCTTGTGAGAGGAGACAGGAAAGACATAGAAGGGAATCAGTCCAGATTTCATCAACAGCCGGAAGCCAAAGGGTCTCAGACCCACCCACCCTGAAGGTCAAGGAAGACATCTCTGTTAGAGAGACTGTGGTTCTGTTAATACCTCCATGCTGGGGATTCTGGCCTCTAGAGCAGAGAGAAGATAAATTTCAAATCACTCAGTTTGTAGCAATCTGGTAGGCAGACAAGACACTAACACAGTCTCTTGTTTATTGAATTTTAAGAGGAACAGAAGCCTTTGTGTGTGTGTGCTATAAATATTTTTCTCAGATTCAATGAATTTTTTTTGCCATGAATAGCTATTATAAATCATTTTTATATAATCTACTAAACTGGGTTCTCTGTTCGTATTTTCTGCCTTGTTGGCAAACTTATTAGGGCCCCGTTGAGCTTCTAAAATATGCATCTATAGTAGACTACTTTTTGTTAGTTGTTGAATTTTAGATCTGTAACTTATTTTGTATATTGTCTGAGGTAGGGCTAGCTACCAAATATTTCAGAGACAGTTATGAAAATATCCCTGTGACAGGAAGCAAAGTTCTTAGAGGTGTTCACACCCCTCGACCCCCATTCTGCCTGAGGGATGGCCGTCGGCTGCTAGCTGGGCTTGTTTGACCCTTTATCTTTTGCTATATTTTATAGCAGTGCATTCTCTCCTCATGGCTCACTCTTTTCAAGTATATTTTTATTATTTTCATCTGCTTTCTCTTCCAAAGAAGCTTTAGAGCTGGTTAGCAATTTTTTCCTCAAAGATTTTTTTCATTAATGTTGCACTAAGTTTAATTAATTAATTCCAGAACTAAAAATGTCCGATAGTCAACTTGCTCAATATATATAAATATGTTATCCAGGCTTTTATTAATGCTACTCAGTGAAGTTTATATAGTTCTTTATTGTGTCAATCAGTTTTTTAAAAAAAAGTATATACATACATAGTATGCATATTTAAAACATTTTTATAAAATTTTGTATACTTGCTTACTGGTCTCTCAGACCATAACATATACTCTGGCCACAAGCTTTTGTTCCTGTCAGACACATCAGAGGGTTTGGTAGCTGACATCTGCTCTGGCCACAAGCTCTCATTCCTGTCAGACACATCAGAGGGTCTGACAGCTGACATATACTCTGGCCACAAGCTCTTCTTGCTCCTGTCAGACACATCAGAGGGTCTGGTAGCTGACATATACTCTGGCCACAAGCTCTCACTCCTATCAGATACATCAGAGGGTCTGATAGCTGTCTCCTGTGAAGCGTCATCATCTCTGGTGCAACCATCAAGGAGCAGAGGAGGCAGGCTGCAAAGACTGAGTCAGACTTACTCGAGGGTAATTCAGCAAGGGACGTTTGAGAATACCACCTTCACAGATATTGCTCTGCAGGAAGAACTAGTAGGCAGACCTAGGACATCTTCAGTGGAGCCTAGAGAGAGTCCAGTACTCCTAGATTCAGTCCCCAAGTCACCAGCAACATCTTATGGCCCTTGAGGAAAACCAGATGCCCAAGGGGAATTCAAATAGTTTGCATTATGAGAACACTCGGCTAAAAGAAAGAAAGAAATCCAACTACACGGGACTCCTGCTCTTAAATAGCAAAGAAGCATTCCCTCCCATTAAATGACCAACAACATTCTCACAGAGGTCTCTCCACATTCAGGGACTGCCAGGTCTTTCACAGACCAAACAAATCCCACGAAGAAGGAAGACCAAAGTATGGATACTTTGGTTTTTCTTAGAAGGAGGAACAAAATACTCATGGGAGAAAATACAGAGACAAAGTGTGGAGCAGAGACTGAAGGAAAGACCATCCAGAGACTGCCCCACCTAAGGATCCATCCTATATACAGTCACCAAACCCAGACACTATTGTGGATGCCAACAAGAGCTTGCCGACAGGAGCCTGATATATCTGTCTCCTGAGAGGCTCTGCCAGTACCTGACAAATACAGAGGTGGATGTTCTCAGCCAGCCATTGTACTGAGTACAAGGTCCCCAATGGAGCAGCTAGAGAAAGGACCAAAGGAGCTGAAGGGGTTTGCAGCCTCATAGGAGGAACAACAATATGAACCAACCAGTACCCCCCAGAGCTCCCAGGGACTAAACTACCAGCCAAAGAGTACAAATGGAAGGACCCATGGCTCCAGCTGCATATGTAGCAGAGGATGGCCTTGTTGGACATCAAAGGGAGGAGAAGCTCTTGGTCCTCAGAAGGCTAGATGCCCAAGTATAGGGGAATGCCAGAACAGGGAAGCAGGAGTGGGTGGATTGATGAGCAGGAGGACTGGGGTGGGGATGGGGGTGGGGGTGGGGTGGGGAGGGGGAATATGGGATGGGGTATTTTCAGAGGGGAAACCAGGAAAGGGGATAACATTGGAAATGTAAGTAAAGAAAATATCTAATAAAAAAGAAAGAAAGAAGGAAAGAAAGGAAGGAAGGAAGGAAGGAAGGAAGGAAGGAAGGAAGGAAGGAAGAAAGAAAAAGGCCATCCGTGAATCTGCCTCTTCCATTGGGACCTCAGAATCATGTGAGGGGAACTCAGTGGGCAAAGCTAGGAGCTGAGTTCCTTTCTGGAAGCCTGGCCTGTAAGGTACCTAGCTTGGGGGTGGGTGGGGAGGGGGATGAAGAGCAGCAGATGCCTGTTTATTCCCACAGTGACTAAAGGACCATTCACACAGTATTTATTAGGAACCCCGTGATAGATATATCAGGCATTATTTAAGGAGCTGAAGACTGAACAAGACACACTAAGTCTCTGGTTGTATAGAATTTCTTCCTCAGTCATCACAATGGGGGGAAAGAAAAGAACATACTTCAATACAGTGGTTAGTCCTAGAAGTAAAACCAAGGCAGGGTGGGGACTCAGAGCAGCCCTGCCCCGTGGAGCGTCCATGTTGATTTCTATATCTGAGTTGTCATTTGAAACATAACTATTACACATAGCTAGGGGCTGCCCAAAAGGATCAATCATGCAGGGTGCCCAGGGGAGGAGGAGGACTTAGAGGAGGTGTGGTCCAGGGAGTGCGGAATGGAAGGGGAGCTTGCATAAGAGCTGACTCCAGCTAGGATGTAAGTCATGCTGCTGCCCAGGGGCTCAGACACAGAACAGCACACCAGAGGGCCAATGGAGAAAGTCAGAGAAGGTGGTTAGCTAAACAGAGTCAGGGACCAGGAAGAATCAATGAAGCAACTAGGGACAGATCAGTGGGGACTTTGAAGGTTATGGGAAGAGCCTTGTGTTTGAGTCTTAGATGAACACAGAGTACAGAGATACATCAGTTCATTTTCCATTGCTATAACAAAATACTGTAGCCTGTCTATGCAATAAAACTTAGAGTTTCAAGAGGTTAAGAGCCCAAGAGCATGCAGTTCTCTTTGTTCAACTTCTGACAAGGCTCCCTTAGCCAAGTCACAACAGGGCAAAGAAGCAGAGAGGAAGATGGCTGCATGCAGAGGAGATTCCATGACAAGTCAGTAAGCCAAAGACCAGGGAGGAGTCAGACTCGCTCTTTCCATGATAACCCACTGTTGTGAGTATAAACTCCCTCCACGAGAGAGACCAGCATTAGTCCTTCGAGGGCAGTGCCATAGCAATGTAATTCTGTCCACACTCCACCGCTTCCTGACCAAGCTCTGGGGATCAAGCTCTTAAGCTGCGAACCCCGTGAACCCCGAGGGGATGAACCATATTCAAGCCTTAGCAGGGAGTGACAGGATCTGGAAGAATACAGCTCAGTGATGCAAAACTAGGGTTTCCTTTAGGGCTAGCTCCGCCCAGTCATCGGAGACATGGTGTCTTCCCTTGATCCCGGTGGCTCTGCCCTTTGACATTTGCAGACATGTTTACTGTGACTACTACCACATTATAATGAATCAATGACTTCTATGTGTTTAGTGTCCTCAGAGGCAAACTAGAGGAAGGACGGATGAAAAGTCAAAGCAATTAAAAAAAAAAATGGTTCTGCCCAGTAGCCGCTCCGTAAGAACCAGGATAAAATTGGAGTCCTTCATTCCCTGTTTGTAAGGAAATAAATAAAAGAATAAAAAGAAATTAACACCACTGTCACAGGATACTTCATGACACTTTGAACCCTGAGATTGTGGGTTTTTTTTTTTTTTTAACAGAAAACCTGTTTCTAGGTGTGGTGTGGCTCAGCCCTAGCACAGAACTTTAATTCAAGAGTTTCCTGTTATTATAAACAGGAGTAAATAAAGTGAACCACAGGCCAAGAGACGGAGCAAGCAGCCAGTTGACAGGGAGTGAACACAGGACAAAAAAAAAAAAAAAACAGAGAGTAAGAGGGAGTCAGGGGGATGAATAGAGAGACACACAGGAAGTAGGAGGGAGGGACATTCCACTGGAGGGGTTTGGGAGGCAGTGTGGAGGAGGGGAGCTTTCTTTCTGGGATGTTGGCTGAGGAGGAAGGTCGGCTGGGTGCTTTCTCTGCCTCTCTGATCTAGCAGGCTTTCAACCCAGCTTCTGGCTCCCGAGTCTTCGTTGGTAAAATTGAATGTTTGGGGTTTTGTTTTCAAAACAACACATCATCTATAAACTAGCTATGTCTACCTCGTATGTTTAAAGGTTACTATAGAGCCAGCTAAATATTCATCTGAAGAATTGCTTTCACCCAAAGATGGAAAACTAGAAGCAGTCGTATCTCCCATCTGTCTCCTCAGAACAACAGGTACGCAGTTGCTCTCCAGTCCTTACAAAAACTCAGCAGCCCTTGAGAACCAGGTGGCTCAGACATACTGAAATGAGCTAAGTTTAAGACATAAGTGGTGGCCTTGTTTATGAGTCCGATACACACGTGGGTCCCAGCACTGCCACTGTCCTTATTAGCCTGACAGCGTTAGTTCAAAATGGGCAAGAGCAGTGATTTAAGACTAAAGCTGGAAAGGCCACACAGGATGGAGCTGGTGATGCTGGTTTACTCGAAATGAGAGAATGGAAGATTGTAGCTTGTAGTCAGAACTCATCACTCAACAGTAATGCTGAACTTTCCTTTCTAGAGTGGAAAGAATGAGAACAGGCTAGGATGGTTGTGCCCTGCCCCACCCTCAGAGCATGGCTGGATGTCACAGAGGCTGAGATTCACTCTCTCCACTGTTTTCCACTGCCCTGAAGCCTGAGGTTTAGCCCACAAAGGAAAACTCTAATAGGAAAGTCTGTTTCTAGTTTGTCTGTCCATCCTGCTGCAGGAACCAGGGTTGTGTGATTAGCAACTTTGTAGAGATTTGGTGCAATTTAAAATCATAGCAAGAGTATCGACTTAGTCTCCTTTGCCTCACCCTGATTAGAGGCCAAACCTTCCCCGGACTCCAGTACAGTCCCAGGAACGTCAACAAGGTGGGTTGGTGGGCATTCTCCCTCAGTACCGCCGGGAAACAGCATGGTTTCTTTCTGCTTTGCCTAAGTTTTACTCCGTAAATATTTCATTTTACCAGGTCCCTGGAAGCGGCCATGTACGCAGCTGCCTGTGTTTACTTGAGCACCACCTGAGCACAGAGACAAAATCCCCAGAGCACTGTCCCTGTGGAATACCCAATGCATTGTTGTCCTAGCTTGTGCTCTCTAGAAAGGAGGTGTCAGAGTTTCCCTGAACATCGCCACAGGTACTCTAGAGCTCTGGGGAGAGGCAGCTTTGGGACCCAAAGGGTTGTGGAAGCACAAGCTTCCCACGGAGCCTGGAAAAAGCAAGAATACTGGACCATCCCAGGACTCTGTGTGTTCTAGCCAGGGTTTAGCGGGTGCACAGCAGTTCTGTGGGCTGAGAAACAGGCTTGGAGAGGCAGGTCTTTACTTTAAGGATCTCTCTCTCTCTCTCTCTCTCTCTCTCTCTCTTTCTCTCTCTCTCTCCACCCCCGTGTGTGTGTGTGTGTGTGTGTGTGTGTGTGTGTGTAATAGGAAGAACAATGTAAGATGTTAAAGGAGTCACTGTAAAGAATATTCTTCTTCTATTTTATATTAAAGTATTTACTGTCTTGGGAGAAAAGAGCAGCTGAACGAATCCATTCACAGCATATAAAGAAAAGATGGGGTGCTTCTCCCTCCTCTGAGACATTTCTCTCTCAATTACAAAATTGAACAAAATGTGTAAGTTGTAAATGCTTAAGCTCAGTGGTTGGCTATGGAAGTTGGATTCTGGAGGACAGGAGGTACTTCTGGGCTGAGGGCCTCCTACCCAGGCTACTGAATATTACATCAGTATTTGAGAAATGATCTGCTCCCAACGCAACAGACACAAGGAAAGTCAGAAGCCATCCAAACACATGGATAGATTTCAAGTTCTATTAAGGGATGGGACAATGCTTTGGCTCGTCTTGGATTCTAAGTGCCTGAGACAATTTCAAAGTTCACTGCATGCAGCAAAGCGACCTGCTATGCACTGGGTATAAACTACCCCCAACTGTAAGCACACAGAAATGAAATAAAGGCCTCTGAGTGCTCTCATCTAGGGACTTTACTTCCTGTGTGAAGACACTATAGTCAACTGCCTTACAATATCCTAGGCTCTACACACTGATACTATGGAATGGGATAGGGCCTAAATTGAGCTAATTAGCACAAAGGTAGACAAGTAGAGGTGCTCAATGGCTAATGAAAACATATAATAAGAATTCAATATAGATTTAAAGTAAACCGCAAAGCCTACAACCCAAACATAGTCTGAGCCTTTTGCACACATCCATGCTAAATACTGGAACTATCCTATTTCAAGAGCCAATACCATTCAACTTTGATCACATGTACCAAAAGTAAGATGTTTCTTGTTAGCTTTGGGGGCTCCAAACCCATTGCAAATTGGACTGCAGAAAAGTTTATTCCTGACCAACAGAACGACATGATTAGCAATTGATCATATACAGGGATGCTCCCAAAAATTCATCACAAGAAAAACTTACAAGTTTTTCTTGAAGAAGAAGGAAGAAGTTGCAGCTAAGAACATCCAGGAAACCTCCCCATCTCTGAGCAGGTCACCTGCCTTAAATAACATCACATGCTACCTGGACACTCTGAGAGCCTCCTCTCTGAGTTACTGGACCTATTTTTGGCCCTCTGGTGTCTCTTCTCCACACACCAGTCACAGAAATCCTTCTAATCACATGACAGAAGACATTACTCCCCTCTGTAAGCCCCCGAGGGGCTTCCTTCCCCTGCCCCTGACCCCATGTGACCTGATCCAACTCCCTAGGTTCACCTTGGCTCACTGCTGCAGGCCCCCCTCTCAACTTTCTTCTGGGAGGCAGACCCAAGAGGGTCAGGAAGTAAAGATCATCTTCAGCTACATATAAAGTTTGCTTTCCAAGGATAAATAAATAAGTAAATAAGTAAGAAAATAAGTAAACAAAGCTAAAAGTGGCACCACATAGAGCCTAGGGCATAGCGTCCCCACATGAGCATTCCTGAGCAGTACCCTTGATCATATCCCACGCTGACAACACAGTCCACAGAATGAACGGTTTATTGTCTGACTTAACCCACTTGACAACACTTATGACAAATGAGACTCTCCTTGGGTCATTTTCATCTAAATCTTAACATCTAAAAGAACATGATCCTCTGGGTATATGCCCAGGAGTGGTATAGCAGGGTCCTCCAGTAGTATTATGCCCAATTTTCTGAGGAATGGCCAAACTGCATGCTCCACTATGTTCACAGCAGTCTTATTTATAATAGCCAGAAGCTGGAAAGAATCCAGATATCCCTCAATGGAGGAATGGATACAGAAAATGTGGCATATTTACACAATGGAATACTACTCAGGTATTAAAAACAATGAATTCATGAAATTCTTAGGCAAATGGGTAGAACTAAATAATATGATCCTGAGTGAGGTAACCCAATCACAAAAGAATACACATGGTATGCACTCACTGATAAGTGGATATTAGCCCAGAAGCATGTAATACCCAAGACACAATTCACATATCAAATGAAGCTCAAGGAGAAGGAAGAACAAAGTATGGATACTCTGGTCCTTCTTAGAAGGGGGAAACAAAATACCCACAGGAGGAGATACAGAGACAAAATGTGGAGCAGAGTCTGAGGGAAAGACCATCCAGAGTCTGCCCCACCTAGGGATCCATCCCATATAAAATTACAAAACCCAGACACTATTGTAATGCCCACAAGTGCTTGCTGACTGGAGCCGGATATAGCTGTCACCTGGGAGGCTCTGCTAGTGCATGACAAATACAGAGGGGGACACTCTCATCCAAACATTGAACTGAGCACAGAGTCCCCAAGGAGGAGCTAGAGAAAGGACCCAAGGAGCTGAAGGGGTTTGCAGCACCATAGGAGGAACAACAATATGAGCCACCCAGTACTCCAAGAGCTCCCAGGGACCAAAACATCAACCAAAGAGTACACATGGTGTTACCCATGGCTCCAGACACATAGGCAGCAGAGGATGGCCTTGATGGATATCAAGGAAAGGCCCCTGGTCCTGAAAAGGCTCAATGCCACAGTGTAGTGGAATACCAGGACAGGGAAGCGGGAGAGGGCTGATTAGGGAACAGGGGAAGGGGAGATGGCTTATAAGACTTTCAGAGGGGGGTGGGAACCAGGAAAGGGAACAACATTTGAAATGTAAATAAAGAATATATCAAAAAACAAAAAGCCCAAACAAATAAAAGAACATGATCACATCCTAAAACTGTTTGTTAAACAAGAATAAACGAATAAAGTCAGGCAAAGATACTCTCAGGCAAAGATAAATCCTATTTTCTGGCTTTCTCAGAACCTTGTAAATGCTAACGTGCATCATGTGCCTCCAAAGAAAGGTCAGCTGGCATGACCAAATGCAGACCTCGGAGCTCTTCACCAGCAAAGCTTCCTCCAGGAGCATCCTGGGAACCAGTACTGGGGAGCTCTGTGGTGAGTCCCATCAGGAGTCAAACGTGGTTCTGGGCCTGCCAATGAGGAGAGCTCACAAACAAGGAGGGAGGCTTCCTCTGTGGTCAGCGTGCTTCACCCACCACAGGGCAGCCACGCGGCAGTAAGACCCCCGGGGAGAACATTTATTTGGATTTTTCTTGATCCCATCTTGGGAAGGCCAAAGGAGCTTCATGGCCAGCACTGTTGAAGAAGGAGAGTTACTTTCATCTTTTGTCTCTGGAACCAGCGGCAGGAACAGTCACCACAGCCCCACTGTCAACAGGGAAATGCACTGTGGGAATGGCGCAGCAAAGGGGAGTGGACAAGAGCACATGCCCTTCAGGGGAGCTTTGCTTCCCTTAGGACTGACTTCCACACAGTTCATACTCAGCTGCTTCACACACGCACCTCAAAAGCCCTCCTCCTGGGCTGTCCTAATACGGAAATTGCACCATTCTCTGAAAAAGACAGGTCTAGATTTTAAAACAATAGCCGTGAAGGAACTTACCACTCAAAGTCTGTCAGATACGAGACCCCGACCCCTGTCTACTTTCCCAGGTCACAGTGGCATTCTCTGATGCCTGAGGTAGGCATTCCCTGGGAGGAAGCAGAATGGGGTCAGGGAAGGGTGGGCAAGGAGACCAGGGAGAAGGAGGGATAGCCTGTGACCTAAACAGACGCTCTCAAGCAGGACCCCACTGTAATCATAACTCCCCGAAATACGTCACAGTGTTTGGTGAGGCAGGGGAACGGGCTCGTTGCCCACCTCTGCTAGATGGAGGAAGACACTGCGTGCTGAAAGTGGGCTCTACATATAGCTGTCCCCAAATAAGAAAAGACCTAGGGACATTCAAGAGATGGAGGGATCTTGTGGGATGCCCTACTTACCAGACAAAACAAAAGAAAAATATAACAGAACTGATACAATGAGTGGGCTATTCACTTCCTGGAAATGGTGTCATCTGCTTAAGATGATTTTGGTCCTAATTCTTTGAAAGATCCCTCTCCCCCATATGTTTTTTCAAGGTAAATAGAGCCAAGCAGACCCCTTTTCCGCAAATGTTTCTTCATGCAGAATGGTATTGATATTACAATAGGGCCAGGGTCCAACCCTCAGCCATTGGCTGTGTGGGGACAGGCATCTGCAGTGTGCCATCTACACGGCATGCAGCATTTACTATTTCCCACGCACCATCACCTCAATCCTCATAACTACCTAGTACAGATAGACTACCAAGTGGGTTCAAGTCAGGAAGCCATGCTCTGACAGTTCTGGAGGGCGACAGTCACAGGGTTGGAGTGGCATAACTCGCTCCGAAACCCACAGAGCATCCCCCGTTGGTATTTCCATCATTTTTGGTGCTCCTGGGTCCCAGCATTCATTATTTGTCTCTTGTGATTACACTTTCCACCACAGCTCTTAGGACTTGCTTCCTATGCGTCTGTGCCCAAGATTCCCGTAAGGCGGCCAAACGGGCTAGTTCTCCACCTTAAACTGACAACATGTTCAAAGACCCTATGTCCAAACAAGGCCATATTCGTAGATATTGGGGATTTGGATCTCAGTATGCATACTGGTGAGACACTGTTCAACCGACAGAAATCTTAAAGAGAAGTGACTACATGAAATTAACTCATATCTGATTAAGTGTGTGATTTATTATTATCCTGTATTGCAATTAGTGTTATCCTGTATAGAGGCGTAGGTCCTTCCTGTCTCGAAGACACTCGCTGCTCTCCAGAGGACCTGAATTCAGTTCCTAACACCCACATCAAGTGCTCATAACCACCTGTAACTGCACCTCCAGCTGTCTGATACCCTCTTTCTGGCATCTGCTGGCACCCCCCCCACACACATGACTTATGTTTAAGCAGACACAGAAAAGATGCACATGCATGTACCCACACACAACTTTTTAAAAAAGAGAACGCACGATTTATGAGCATGAATAGAAACAATCCTAGCATTCTCCTTGATTTCTTTCTTTTACACACCATCATTGAAAGCTTAAGTGTCAGTTATACGTAATAACACTATAACCAGTTACACTTTGGAAATTAATTCTCCAACGGATTGCCATTTTGAATATTCTACTCATGAGAACAAAAAATTCATTGATTCTGTAATCATAAATTCACAAGAACCATCAAGGGACAAAGGGTGGGGCAGCCTGTGCTCACACCCCTTGTTTGCCAGTTAGCAGGGAACCCTCGGCTAATCCTGAGCTAGCCGAAGACACCAACAGATGGCACAAAAGTCAGTCAGTCCCTCTTTATGCCAAACAAGTAACCAATCTACATAGAACAAAAAACACAATTAACTAAATGAACAATTTATCCCCATTCACTGTAGGTGGAGAATGTTGGACTCGGATTTTATATGCATGTGATTCCAGGTCAAAGAGCAAGGCATAAAATGAGGCTTTGGCCAGAAACCAAACTAGTCCTTCTTACCCAGAAAGGTTAAGTGCTAACACAATGACTCAAGGAAAACAGATATTTCTTTTCCTACAAAATACAAACATCTCACTCTGCAGAAGAGAATACGGTCTTAGGCTTTTATTACTGAGATGAAACACCAAGCAAGTTGAAGAGGAAAAGGGTTTCAACCTCATCAAAGTGAGGACAGCAGCTCACGCAGGGCAGGAACCTGGAGGCAGGAGCTGATGCAGAGGCTATGGAGGGGTGCTGCTTACCGGCTTTCTCATCATGGCTTGTTCGCCCTACTTTCTTACACAGCCTAAGACCACCAGCTCAGGGATGCAACCCTACATAATGGACTGGGTCCTCACACATCAATCATTAATTAAGAAAATGTCTTACAGGCTTGTCTATGGCCCAATCTTATGGGGGCTTTTTTTTTTTTAAATTGAGGTTCCCTCCTCTTAGCTGAGTCCCGTCTGTGTTAAGACACCATAAAACCATCTAGCACAGACACAGTGAAGAGCAGAATGTGAAGAGCCCTAGGCCCAGGAACTTTATAAGAACACAGACACATTAACACACTTCTTCAGAGTGATGTTTTGCACCTGTGGTCCTCCCTAATCCTGCCTTGTCTCCATCCCTCCATCTCTCTGTTCTCATATTGTTACCGGTACCTCTGTCCTCTTTTGTTCTTACGTGGGAGACATCCTTCCCATTTCTTCTCTGGAAAAGTAACATAACTTGAATCATCTGTCTTTGTCATTATTTCAACAACAACAACAACAACAAAAACCCAAGAATTTTTAAAACCCTAAATATTTTTAAAAAGCCATTCTAATGCTGCTTTCTTGTCTTCTGATCATTTGTTGACTCTCCACCTGTCAATCAAGTGGGCCAGCACCCACCCCAGAAAGGTGTCTTGTACTGTTAGAGCCAAACACTTGCAAAAAGCCTATGAAAAACAAATAGCTTTAACATTTTCCTACTTTGTTGTGTAAACTAAGTGTGAATGACCTTTTCTTCAGATGTGATTCTTGCATATTTTGGTTTTCTGTAAAGTTTAAAAGGATCTGCAAATGTTTTACTGGCTTGAAAAACAAAATATTTTAGCTCTGTGTGGTAGCACATGCCTATAATACCAGCACTCAGGAGGCAGAGGCAGGAGGATTGCTGCAAGTTTGAGGCCAGTCTGTTCTACATAGTGAGTTCCAGGCCAGCTAGAATTTCACAAGACACTTTACCCAAAAAAGAGAATAAAGAATTAAAAAAAAAACAATCTTTAACAGACTCTACAAAATTTAATTCTACTGAGAAAACTGATCCTCTTAAGGGTTCCTTAAGTATTCTTCATATATTTCATGCAATCAATTCTCAATTCTTTCTTCCTTATTCAACTATAATTATTTTAAAATATGGAATGCTTCTCCACTTTGCATGCCTTCCTTGTATGGGAACTGTGCTAATCTTCTGTGTCATGCCAGGTTTAGTCTATGAGCTTCAAGAGTGCATATATGTAATCAATTCCTCCCCACTCAACACAGTGCTGGATGAACGTGTCACTTGGAAACTATTATTTGCTCGTTCTATTTGGATTGTGATTTTGTAAGATCTGACTCTGGGTCAGCCCACTGATGGATGGGAGCATTTGCTAGACTGTATTTAATGACCTAAAGGTTGGTATTATATTCACAGAAGTAACGGTATATTAAATACTTGGATTTACAATAGAAACAAGATTCCACCACTGTCCAATGCCAGAATTAAGCACAAAGATTGATTTTGCAGTTCCATTTTACTCTTGAAGAAATTTCCAAATGTGTTAATCATTTCAATGCTCACTGACTTTCCTAAGAAGTTAAATAAGAGAGTTATTTATTTCTCCATTTGACTATTTAGTCAGTTCTGTTATTAGTTAATCCTTTATTGTCTTCATTGGGTGGGAGGCGGGTGCATTAGTTCAAGCATTCAGCATATCTCTTGAGCTCTTGTTAATCTTTGAATGTCTTTATTCTGTCATCATTAGCTATGTACTTATAGACTTCAGTTTTGTGTCAAGTACTTTTGACACTTGGGGTACAACAAGAAAGATGCCCTGCTTCCTGGACTTGCATGCTAACAGACAAAGAAAAATGTGAAAAGAAGCATGTAGGTTGCTGAGGGTGAGCTGTACTGTTAAAAGAAAAAAAATGAATAAAGGCAATGAGACCTAGGGAGTGATCTGGATGTAGCTATAATCAGGTAATTCAATTAGGGCTTACTGAGACGAGACTTACAGGAGGAAGGAGTCATTTGAAAGGACAAAGAGAAAAAGAATGCCTGAAGCAGGAGGGAGAGAGCAGAATCCCTCAGCGAGGATTACACATGGTGTTTCAGAGGAATGGAGAGGTTCCAATAGCCAGGCTGGACAAGAGTAACAAAAGGGATAGCCGATGTCGAACCCCCACAGGCAGTAATGGGTAGGATCCTGTGAAACCTGAGATTCTCCTAAGGATTTGGGCTCTTACAGATTTCTGAGCAGAGAAGAGATGTGATTGGACTCCACTCCAGGCAGTGTTCCAACGACACTGCATCTTCGAAGGACAAAGGCAGGAATGGAGACAGTGAAGGAGGGGCGGGGCTTCGGGGCTTCAACTATTGTTGGGTACAGCAGCAGACATGATGGGAAGTGGTCAGATTCTGGTTATAATTTAAACCTAAGGGCACAAGGGCTTTCTGATGCAGGTTGAGAAGAAAGGGAGAAAATGGAGTGTGTTTTCCATCCACGAAGTAGAGGAAGGATGAGGAGCAGGAACTGGTGTGAGGTTTAGAGAAGGGTTCAGAGTCAGTCTGGCTTTTGCATCTATCACATAGCTAAGGGAGAAGCCAGTACCAAGCAGATGCAAATGACTGGATTTTAAAGACATAACAATGAAAGGAATCGTCAGAAAACAATGCAAGGGAAGAATAAAGAAGACAGTGGGAGAGAGGAGACAAGAGGAGACGAGAGGGTTACAGCCTGGCTCATGACGGCTGAGAGGTGGGGTGGGGGAAGAGGACATGCCAACCAAAGTCAAACAAGAAGGGATCCATATGGAGAAGAAAGACACAGTGTGACGTCACTGGGACCTCATGCAAAGACCCAAGGAAGAGGTCTACAGTCGTCAGGCTCCAGACAAGAGACCAAAAGGAGGAAACTTAATGTAAGTAAGGATCAAGTCAACAGCTCACAAAAAGATGAAAGAGAAGTCCAGGTATCATAAAGGTGGCAGCTGCCAGAAAAGTAACTAAACTGCCTCCCGAGTCCAGGGAGGGGGAAGGGGAGCAAAGACGAGGAATCTTAGTTCTTACCCAAGTTTACAGGGAGGGCCCACAGATCTGCAAATCAGACTGTCAAAAAAAAATCATCTGCTACTGCTTGATCTGAGAGACCAAGAAGAGACTCTGAGAGGAATTTTAGATTCCTGCGCTACAATGAGGACGCTTAACTATTTTGACTGCAAAGACCCTATTTACAAATGAAGCCATATTATGGAACCCTAGAAAAACAGGTTTTTATGAGGATACCATTCAATGCACACAGGCAGCTTTTCAATTGTCCCAAAAATGAAAACTGAAGATTTTGTTCTGAAGCAAGAGGATACCACCGTTGTGACAGTAGAAATTTTCTAAGGCATGTTACTCCTAAGAACCACAGCAGGAGAGAATCCACAGGAAGCAAACGAGAAAGTGAAGCCTTCTCCCTCCCCTAGCCTCTCTCCAATCTGCTCTTGTCCAAGCCTACCTGGGAACCATCTCAGGAATCTAGTAAATGTACGACGGTAGGTTTGAAGCAGAGAGATAACACCTTAATCATTAGCACTGTTGCTGCCTGGAGAAGACAGATGGAGCCTGAGAATTGTCCTCTGGATTTAGCTTCAATTCCCTCACCAAATAAATACCTGAGGAAATGCTGTCCTTGTTTGTTCCCGGGTCCAGCTGGCCGAGCATTTCAGCACTGTGGTCAGCTCTGTGGCAGTACTCACAGACCTCAGCGCAGTTAATGGTCTTCACAAACTTGCAACCATCTGCACACTACTGCCTGCAGATGGCCCCTCTGCAGGCTTTTAATATGATAACTGCAACTGAGTTAAAACAGTCCTGGAGACGAGCCTGACCTTGCATCCCAGTAAGATATCCATAAATGATTAAAAGCAGGTGATTAGTCTTAGTCTATTTTTTTTTTCTGGAGGTAAAGGAGAAATTCCATAAATCTGGAAAAAAAGTCAGTGCAGATTTTAGAGACCTAGGCACATATGTGAGACCCCACTGAGTTTTCTGTTTCCTCTTATATTAAAATTTATAAGCAAGCCAATATTTTCAATATTAAAAGTCATAAAACATAAAAAAGTAAAAGCGGGGATGCTGTGGAAACTGCATTCGTTATTAGGTACTTCTGAGAATTTTGATGATTAGCAGAGGGTGATACCTAAACTGCTCTATAAAAGCACCCTCGTGTTTCATAGGAAAGCAGCAACAATTTCCTAAGCTAATGGAAAGTTAAAACCCCGGAGACCAAATTGGAAAGAAAATGCTTAAATTGTCTCTCACTGTTAGTTATTATTTGAAATTTGTGACTTTTGATTACTTCGTAGAATTAGTTATACGCATCTAAAATAAATAGTAAGACAGAATAGTAAAAATTCCTTTTAAAAGGCGGTAGCAACGCGAAGAATGACATTCATGAATCAACACAGGACAGCCCACTAAGCCAAGCAAGCTCAGCCATGGGCTGCAGTCTTGACTTCTTTGTGCCGAGTTTCAGTGAGACCATAAATTTCATTTTCATATCTGTGCTCAGAACTTGAAACCCCACAGAGGAGCTTCTATATTTTGCTAAACACACATGCTGTGGAAAATTAATCTAGCTGGTGTTCCACTGGATGTGTATCTGCGCAAGCAAAACCAAGGGAAGCATTAAACTATGTGCATTACTTACCATATTTTGGAATAGTATATTAGTTGCTGATAAACATCAAAGCAGAAAACCAATAATTTGATAAGACTTGAGATAATCCAAAAACAAATAGTTAAAGGATCTCTGGTCCACTTGTGTGTGCGTGCACATGTGTGTGGTACGTGTGTGCATATGTGTGCCTGTGTGTAAGTGTGTGTGATGTGTGTGTGTGTGTGTGTGTGTGTGTGTGTGTGTATGTGTGGGGTGAGTAGTATGCACATATGTGTGTCTGTGTGGCATGTGTGTAAAATAACAATTTCTATTTGGGAATACTTCTAAATACTCATTGCAGTGTTATAACAGAGAAAGTAATTGGAAATTCAAAACAGAAAACATTTTCTTTAAAATTCCCAACAATGGCCTAGCAGGTAAAGCCTGTGCTCCTGAGTTGGATCCCTGAGATCCACATGGCAGGAGGAGAGAACCAATACCAACTGCGTGTCCTCTGATAGCCACGTGTGTGCAGAAAGTAACTGCAATTCAAATATTTTTAAGGTTTTTTTGTTTGACTTTTTTTTGAGACAAGGTCTCACCATATAGTGCTAGCTGTCCTGGAATGAATGCACTATGTAGACCAGGCTGGCCCAGAACTCACAGAGATCTATCTGTCTGTTTTTGCCTCACAGGTGTTGGGATTAAAGGTATGCACCTCCACTCCTGGAAAGATTTTTTTTAATTATGTATTTTTTCCCACATGCATATAAGCATACCATGTGTGTGCCTAATGTCTACAGAGGTCAAAAGAGGATATTGTACCCTTTGGAACTGGAGTTATAGATCGTTGTGAGCCACCACACTGGGCTGGGAGTGAACCCATGTTTTCTGGTTCTCCTCTCTAACCCCTGCTCAACCAAACAAATGTGGACATAATGGATTACCTTGTTTAATTTCTGTTGTTGTTGCTGTTGTCTTGTGCGTATGCATGTGTGGAATACATACACAGATGTGCATGCATGTATACGCAGAGGCCAGAGGTCAATCTTGAATGTCTTCTTCAACTCCTCAACACCCTATTGTTTTTGAGATAGATTCTTACTCTGAAACTGAAGACCAGTGATTGGCTGCACTAGCTATCTGGTTAACTTCAATGATCCACCTGCCTCTGTTGCACCAGACCTGAGATTACAAACGAATACCATCCTAGTCTGCTCTCTCATTGGGTTCTGGAAAACCAAACTCAGGCCCTTGTGCTTGTGTAGGAGGAGCTTGACTGACTGGTCCATCTCTACAAGCTCTCTCATGAATTTCAATACTGGATTTGGTAGCACTGGCAAGGTACAGCACCCCGTGCTTATAATCTCAGTGCCTAGAAGGCAAAGACAAAAACATTGAGAACCCAAGGCCAAGTAGCTTATAGAGCAAATTCAAGAGATCTCAAGAGACGTAGTGTGATCCTACTTCAAATGGCAATACAAGTTTGAGGCTATGTGTGTCTGTGCAAAAAGGGATTTCAGTCTGGAGCATTGTTTTAATTCTGGAAAATGCTTTCATAAAATAGATACTACTTTATTCCCGTGTTTAGTACATTATACATTATAATTTTAATTGCACTATTCTTAAAGATCATGAGGATTAAATGAGCAGTCAATATATATTTGCTATTATACTTAAACTACTAATTTAATCTTGTATAAATAGTTAGCATAATAATACCAAAGCAAACACGCATGTGTGAGGCCACAGACTGTCTTTATTTGTCACAGGCTGACACGCAAACCCATATATGTCCAGACATAATGATGGTAACATTAAACAAGCTTAAACAAGAGCAGAACAAAAAGAATTTAGATGTCTTTGCAGCAATTATCTTTAAAACACAGTTAAGAATCACTAATATTTTAGGAGAATATTACTATTCTACTATTCAAAACAGTGCTTCATAATTATTCTTTAAATTCCTGTATGCTCGAGGAAAAATGTCATTTTCTAGAGCTGCGAAGCTGGAAATAAAGTCAGATGCAGATGAATAATATAACACAACTCCCCTTTCCTCTGCCCATCTTTCAATACAGTAACTACAAAAAGGCACAAAGACTAAATGAAGAACGTTAAATAATGGATCAAAGGCACTGTCATTTTGGAAATCTATTACACAACATGCTGAATATTTCAGCAGTTTTAATTATGCATCATTACACACTCCATTACCTTTGCCGACATCCCTGTATGGTTTTGCGGAGTCTGACATTATAACAGAATGGGTAATGGAGCAGTGAAGCAGGCCAGGTGCTATAACAAAAAAGCATTTGTGTAAATGTCTAATAGAATATTAATGAACCAAACTAATGGGGAAAAAATCTAGCTCTCCCAAATGTTAAAGCTTCCGCTGGCTGTAGGCAGAGGATAAGCCAGGCCCTCGCAATCCTGAGCTGGTGAAGATCACAGACACACATCAACGAGGACCTCGGAAATAAAGTCAAGGTCATGTTTCCTGTTTGGTTAACACAGAATATTTATTGAACATCTCTCAATAAGCTTATGAGTAAACTACCTAAGCCAAATTCATGTCTACGATGCTGACAGAGCAGCCCAGAACACTGAGAGCCTGTTGACTTATGGACAGAGCCTGGTTTAAGACAAGAAGATGCACACCCAGTGATTGAGCGTGGTGGCCTCACGCCAGTGGTGCTTGCTCTATGGATTCAGTCACGTCACTTCTGTGATATGTGCCTTTTGTGTCAGGCTCAGCAGATCCTCCTGGATCTCTAAGGGACCCTCGAGAACCCCAGCAAAAGAACGTTCGTGAATAAACTGAGGACATGGCACCTCAGCTAAACACCGGAAGGTACCTAAGTCGGACCCAGGATGTAAAGGGAAAGCTTTATTTTCACCAGTCAGGAAGGATAATGGGGATTGGCTCAGTGAGGTGCTGTAAGAACAAACAGAAGCAGGAGGCAGGAGGGCATGCCCTGGCAGAACCCCAGGAGTTCAGTGGAGTTCCTCCCTCATGAGGATGGAGTCATTCGGGATAGTGAGCAAAACTGACATGGTGTTTTACATTTTTTTTTTTTTTTTTTTTTTTTTGGTTTTTCGAGACAGGGTTTCTCTGTGTAGTCCCGGCTGTCCTGGAACTCACTCTGTAGACCAGGCTGGTCTCGAACTCAGAAATTCGCCTGCCTCTGCCTCCCAAATGCTGGGATTACAGGCATGCGCCACCACGCCCGGCTGGTGTTTTACATTTTACAAGATAACTTACATGAGAAAATGGATTAAAGACACCAACCAGATGTGTTAGCTTGGAAACTGTTGTGTTGATTTAAGTGTCTGGTGAGGGAGGCCTGGGCTGAGGCTGTGGAAAAACCAATTAATGAGTGTCCGGTGACAGAGCCAGCCCGTCACATCCTTCTGTCCTTCCTCTTCTGTTAAGCCCCACAGTATTTAAAAAACGAAACAAACAAGCAAGAAAATGAACAAAACCCTCTCTAAATGTCCTAGTGGCTGTATGGTAAAAACAATTCCACAATAAAAAGTATTCTTTCACATGTCTACAGGGGGAAATAGGCAATCTAATATAGCTCTTTTTGTTGTTTCTAGATTACCTAAGGTTGGGATTTGTACTAAATGTTGATGCAAAAGCAGTTTTGTTTTGACATTAATATGTTTCATTTAAGTGTGAGGAGCTTTATAACTAATCTTAGGAGAGGCTCCAGGGGAGATGGCGCGGTAGAGTCCACTGTCATGTGATCAAACTGAGACGAGAGGGTACAAGAACAATTAGACTCTACTAAAGACACAGAGAGAGCTTCAGCACCGTGCGGAGGCGATGCTAGATTGGCTTTCTTTGGTCAGCCAGCCCTGAAAACATACACACAAGGAACATTAGACATACTAAGCGCGTTGTAGTTAAAAATGTACACACTTAACGTACATATAACAGCAATCGATGAAAAAAAGAGGCCATGGATTTGAAAGAGCAAGAAGACATACGTGGGAGGGTGTGGGGGGAGGAAAGGGAAGAGGAAATGATGTAATTATACCATAATCTCAAAATTAAAAGAATCAATAAAAACAAATCTCCGCTACAAAAAAAATGCGATAAGATCATATAATAATATTAAAATTCTTTTTCCATACCAAAAAAAAAAGTGCTGAGAAAAAGATAAATGAAATAAATATCCACAGAAAAGCCAAGATGAGTAGGCAAGGTGCTTTGGCAGGTAGAAGGGAGAAAAACCTCTTCCAAAGGTGACCTTGGTGGCCCTGGAGAACAAGAGACAAGCTGTACACCCCCGGGAGGAGCCCCCAGCCCTCGCAGGCCTTGGGCACAGTTGGTGAAAATCCTGCTGTGACTTCTCTGAAAGGTCAGGACATGCCGGTGCGTGTGACTCTGGGCTGCAGCCAGGCACCATCTTGACAGGAGTCCTTTCAAACTATTAAATGTGTCCCTCTATACCTTAGGGGACAGAGGACAGGGACCAAGCACAATTCAGGGAGCCTGAATTTCACTTGCCAAAAGGCCTGGGATAAGAGAGGAGCCTGGGTGGCATCTGTAGAGAGTGACAGGGCCAAGCCGGAAAGCGCAGGCTGCAGGACACTTGGCTCAGGCAGGGAACACTAGCCCAGCACTTAGACGCTGAGAGCTGGTCGCGTCCACAGAGAACAGCACAGGAGTTCGGTAGCCCCAAGCCCTGAGGTTGGTGGGTAGATCATTCTTTTATGTGACACCTTCCCTTCCCATAATGGGAAGTGATTTTCTCCAACAGGATGATTAATACTCAGGTCTTCAAAGTATGAAGCTGGGACCCCCACCTTCCAGATGTCAGTGCCTAAGCTGCTTCATACATGCTCAATGTATTTGGGATACACCAACCCGAGCACCGGCTACCCCCGGGTGTATACATGATCTGGGGAATCTCTGAAGGGTGAGAAACCCTGCCCAGTTGCAGACTGTGATGCTGAGTGTGACCAACAGGTGGTCCCGGGTATTCAAAGAAGCTAATAAATGAAAGGCGGCTCAGCAGACATCAGGTATCTCTCCAACACAGGTCCAGCACTAGCATAAGCAAAAGAAAGAAGCTCACAAGTTCAAATGTGGCAGCATTTGCTCACAGTTCTTTGGCTGTAAGAAGTGGGAGAGGGATATACATCTAATGGGTGGGGGCAAGAGATGTCACCCCTCCTACAACTCACAGAACAGGCTTCACAAAGAACTACCTGGTCCCAGATGTCAGCGATACTGAGGCTTAAGCAAATGTTCCAAATCACCAAGAGCCTCTAGAGGCTTACACTGGCTCTCACTCTGAATTACACTACAGATGATACTCATTTTGAATACCTCGCCCATACCCATATGCTTCTTGGGACCACAGGCTGTGTGGTCCACCACCGTACTTTCCTAATGACGGGCTATCCCTTGCTTAAGGGATGTGGCTGGCTTGTTGACTGAAGTTGATTGAAAGCTCTCTCTTTCTCCCTGGCTTCTCCCATCCTTCCCCTGCTTGAGGCAGGAGTACCTCGGGCTGGGATAGACCTGCTATGCAGAACAGGCAGGAATTAGCCTCCTGATCCCCCCTCCCGCTTCAGCTTTCCAAATGCTAAGATTCCAGGTAGAAGCAGTAGTGCCCAGCTTAAAATTTGTTGAAACTCCTGTTACATTTTTAAAAGGGTATTTCACGTATCTACTCAAACCTATTCATCCTATTTTGTAAGGAAGAAAAGGTGGCTATGATCCTTTATGCATTTACCCTTAAATACTAAAGACAGCTATGTATAAAGGCCATGTATCTGTCTTCCCATCTCTGCTTAAATTCCAACCCTGTCATTATTATCCCACAGGAACAAATGCCCTCCCACGGCAACAACTATAGTTTTGTGTCCATTATCTACTGGGAAAACTACATTTATTTCACTTCGCGGAGGTGTGGCTTATGGGCCAGTACATGAATAAGTAGCCAGTCTTGACCTCCAGTTAACTCAAGGCAGTGTTACATAAACCAGGATTAAAAATTAAGTGCCCATGCGTTATTGAAAGCTTCCCTGTACATGGTTATCCCAGTTTTTGAAAGAGATAATACCCACTGGCTAATTTTATAGTTTATAGACATTATAAATGTTCACCAGGCATTTCACAAATTAAATATCACAGGCAATTTCCTGGCAAGCCTGTGCCTTAAAGACTTAAAATTTAAATTTCTGAGATATAAGAAACTGGTCCCCCTAAGGAATACACACCTTCTGCAGGGGTCAGGGGAGCACTATGAGAACTGTGGTTTGGGATAAAGAAGGCAATCACAAATGGCCTGAAACTTATACAGATCCCTCTCGTGTCACCAGCTGAGCTGCCTGGAGGAGGCCAAATGGCCTGTGGGTCAAACATCAGCGTGACGCTGGCCTGAGAAGCTGACACTTCAAGAGGCAGACACCTCGATTCTCAGTGCTGTCAGTCAAAGAGGCAGGAAAAAATGTTATAAAGAGAATGCTGTGTTGTCATATGTCAGCCAGATTGAATGTCAGTGGTTAGTTCTCTTGTGAATGGGAGAAGCTACCCTTCCAAGCGGAAAAGCAGTGTGACCAGGAGACCCTGGAAAAGTCTGTTAGCTATGCTGTGGCTTTCTGAGTGAAGGTGTCACAACGCGTCAATATTGGCAAAAATAAAGCACACCCCTCCACACACACACACTGAAGGCACTTACTTAGCAAGCTAGAAATAACTATAAAACATCTCCAGAATTCTCAATAACTCAGGTGTACATACAAACTTTATAAAAAGATAGTTTTATTTTTTTAAAGCAACAGATGACATGTGATATGAACAGTAATTTTCTATCTTATTTGGGAGTCTCACTGAGAAGATTGTACGTTACACCTAATGTCTGACACAGTGACCCACCAATCAAAGAAATAATAATAAGATAACAAGAAATAATATGGTCATAACAAGAAGGTGTAAAATGTCCACCCATCAAAAATTAAGATCAAATAAATTACTAAACAGTCCCTTAATCTTGGATTAGTTATACAAGTCTTATGTTTAATTACACTAATCATGAGCCTCTCTCCTCAGGCCTGCTGGGAAGCTGATGTTAGCCTTTATATGGCTTTATTTGTCTGATTCAATTTTTTTTGGTTACTGACTCTGAATACAATCTAAGCTTCTTCTGCACAGGCATCCACACCCCAAAGGGCCCACTGTCATTATGTATTCCGATTCACAATAATATATGTTTGGGAACCCAATTAGCTGTAATGAATTTATCAATAAAAGAGGAGGGCTCTGGCCCAGCAGTAACAGTGCCTGCATTCATAGATAAAGACAGGGCAATTCTGATCAACTCTTGCATGTAGATAAGAAGGCACGCGCGAAGGCATCCTCTCCTCCCTCCTACACCATTCTCTCAAAGCCTTCTGGTTTCCTCTTTCTGAATTATCCTTAAATCGGTTTCAGCTGACAGGAAAACAATCATATCCTCAGACTCATTGCTCACGGTGAGCAAACCAAGAGTTCCCGCTACAGCAGCGGTTCTCAACCTGTGGGTCGTGACCTCTATGGAGGTCATATGTCAGATATCTGGCATAGCAGATGTTTACATTACTATTCATAACAGTAGCAACATTACAGTTAAGAAGTAGCAAGGAAAATAATCTCATGGACGGGAGTCACCGCAAGGTGAAGATCCGTATTAGAGGGTCACTGCGTTAGGAAGGTTGAGAGGCACCGCTCTAGAGTCTCCTCTGGAAGCGATGCAGGATCATTGTCTGCCCACACACACACACACACAACTGTCCCCAGAAAATGCAGGCAGGGAGTCCCACAGGAAACACTGCGTGACAATGAACTTTAAGAATAGGAGGAGTTAAGAGCTCATGTTAGGAAGAAGTCAAAAGAATCCACCAGGTGTCTCAGCAGCCCTTCCCCCCACCCCTCTCTACCTTTATTCAGTATAATACACTTTTGTTCATCTATCAGTCCGTCTTATTTTTTATGCATTTTAAGATAAATTGCAGTCATCAATGCCTTACCACCACCACCACCCCCAACCACTGAGGAAAGATTTTAAGTTCCTCCCTACCCATGCCCAATTTACAGATGACAAATCTAAGATTTGGAGGAAAACATGCTTGAGTTCTTGAAAATAGCAGTTATTAGAAATCTAGGATAAGCATGTAGGTAATCATAGTCTGCGACTTTAATTTGACTGTATTTTAAAAGTAAGAATAAAAATAAAAGCTGGCTGTTGTGGTGCATGCCTATAATTTCCTCACTTGGAAGGTGGAGGCAGGAGGATTTGCATTTCAAGGTTAGCCTTGGCTACATAGGAAGTTTGAGGCCAGACTAGATTACCAAATTGAACACATAATTTTGTTTTTCTTCCTTTCAAAACTTACCCATTCTAACTTAAAATAGTCAGCGACACCCCCAAAAACCAAGGTCTTCACAGCTAAAGCCTCCATCTTCAGTTTCAAGTGGGCTCATAGCTAGTCATGACAAAGGATTGCGCACTCTGTGCAAACACCACCGTCTTCACAAACAAATCGGCTTCCTTCCAACTCAGTGCTGATGTGGAAAGACTCCCTAAGCAGGAAGCCATTCCTTCCTCATTTCCAGCTGTACGTCTCACCTTATTACATAGAACTAAAATACAAAGAGTCAAAACTGTCCAAAAATACTGCATTATCAAATACTACTCATAGATAAAATAACCTACTTTCACACATATGTTTAAATGAGGATACAACTAGAATTATACTAAAGAACCTTTTAGATGCGAGGGAAAGGGAGAGTAGAGCTTTGCACATGATTGAGAAAATGTTCTACCATTGAACTACATCTCCAAATCTCTTTCCCTTTCCCCCTTCCCCCTCCTTTTTACTCCCCAACCCCCCTACTCAGATAGGGCTTTACTATGCATCATCAACAGGCTGGCCTCAAACATATGACCTTCCTGCCTCAGCCTCCCAGATATTCGGGATGTGCCACGAAGCCTGGCTCCAAACTACGTTTTCAAGTATATGAGCATTGCATTGTAAGAGTTCTTAAAGACAAATCAAGTTCAGGGATGTCTGTATGTAACTGAAGAAGATCACAGATCCAACAAACACTGGACTAGACAAAGATGGGTTTCTTCTCAGCAACTTAACACCATGGATGGGTAAGTGCCACCTCCACGGGTGATATATAACCTTCTCTTTGTTTAAAAAGAATTTCACTCCTACAAAACATTAGACATCAAGAAGACACAGACACATTCATATGAAATATACCTCAGTTTTAAGCTCAAACCACCAGAAACTAATTTTTTGAGTGAACAGATATGTGTTGGGATACTGGAAAGACGCACAATACTTTATGCAGAATTGTCATGTGCATTATAGGCCTTATAAATATAAGGCGCTCCCTCCCTCCCTCCCTCTCTCTCTCTCTCTCTCTGGGATAAGTGCCAGGGTGCCAGTTCCCGTGCTCAAGAAGTAGTTACTGGCCAGAGAAAGAGTTAATAAGACATATGCAGGTACAGATCTGAATACACAGGTTATTTAGTGCAATTAATTGGTTTACACAACCATGGAAGCTGAGAACTCCAGACCCACAATACAGAATGCTCTGTTTGGAATCCAAGTCTGAATCCAAAGCCAGAAGATCAGTGGCCTCACCCTAGGACAGTCACGCATAAAAATGTTTATTTTTTTTAACTTTTTATTCAGTCTGTTAACTAAGGTCTATCCTCATTAGACAGTACAGCTTGCTGGACTCATATGGTGACCGAATATAGAAATATCTTCAAAGACACACTCCCAGATAATGTCTAACCAAATATCGTAGTTTTCCAAGGCCTTACCAAATTTCCACACAAAGTTAACATCCCAAGGCATTATGTGGGTCTGCTTATTTGCACACAGTTCTGACCTGTACATATGTGGGAGAGACCCAACCATTAACTGGGTGGTCTATTATTCCCAGGAGGATGAAATGCCCCAGCCTTCTTCACCTCGTGGAAAATCCAGACAATTTTATTCTAGAACAGAATGGCTAGTCCCATCCAGGCCACAGGCTAGTCTGGGTAAAAGCAAACCACTGATACTTTCTGTGGCTGACTTGCAGAATGGTTGTGTAGCAGAACATCTGCTCTATTCAAAGAGAGTGGTTTCTCTTTCCAGACTAAGAAGGCAGACACAGTTCAAAGAAGAGTTTTAAAAGTCCAGATGCTATTCATTGTATTGGAAAGACAGACTGATAATTGGGTAAAGGAAGCAACAAGTGGAATCAAGAGAGAAGAAGTTTCCCTCGCAGTGCTCAATAAACCCGCAGTGCTCAATTCCAGGCGTACAAAGCCCTGAGAGTTAGAGTCCTTATTAATCTGAAAAATTAATGTGAGAAGAACAGATAGGTAACAAAGACTGAATAAAACCCACGAGTCAAAAAAAGACGAATGCGATCCTCAGATGGCAAATAACAATGTGTTTATCTTTTGATTATAAACATATAAAGTGTTTAATAGTCAAGAAAGAGAAAACTAACTTATGAGTAATTCATTTTCATCAGTATTTTGCTTTCAATGGGATTTATTTCAGCAGACTTAAAAATTAATTAGACCTATCTGTCATCCCATCCGGCCACTAATGATCTGATTGTTTGTTTGGATTTTGTTCAGTTGACAATGAGAGGCAAGGATCAGTTTTTAAACACTTCTGTATGACAATGGGTGTTGCAGTAGATGATTAATGCTACTCAAGATGTCCCTGCTGGCAGCAGCGCACGTTCCTCACTACCCAACCCAGTGTTCTGGATTCCCGAATGAAAGACGTGTTCAAACACACACACACACACACACACACACACACACACACACACACACACACACACACACAGCCTTATATTTAATATGCATTAAGCAGCTCAAAGGCTACGCATTCCCAAATCTCCCTGCAGCTACCGTCTTCCCTCTGACATTCCTGAATTATTACTTTTGAAATCCTATATTCCATCCTGGCCACCCCGGCCTGCAGCCCTCCTGGGCCACGGTCCCCGCTTCTTACATGTTGGCAGTCTCTGTGTCCCGCACGTCTCAGACCTGGTCTTTCTCCTTTCCCGGCTTGGCAGTTCTCCATCCTCCTTCCTCTCTCTCTGTCTCCTTGACCAAGAATCCTAAGTCCCGCCTCTGTCTCCCAGCCCAGCCATTGGCCACCGGCAACTTTATTCACCAATCGAAATCAACTGGGGGCAGAGCCTCAGAGTCTTAGGTGGGGATTCTTGTGCAATTTCAGGAACCCAATGAACATAGTACAAGCATTAAACCAAATCCCCCAACTAATGGGCACCTAGACCTCTTATTCTAACGAAACTGGAAAAGTTGCCAAAAGATTCTTTTTATTTTTAAAAAGGTGCTGTATAATTCTACTTGACTTGGCAACATTTGCAGAATCTATAAAAATCTACCTGACTATTGGGGCAATGAAGGAAATACAAGTAAATATAAAAAACAAGAAGTCTTAAAAAAAATTAAAGAGAACTGTAATGACAAATGACTATTCAGGAAGTCTGGCAAGGCCTGGATAACATTGATATATTTCATTTTAAGAATACCACACAGCATTTCATAGCAAAGCTAAGTGAGAAGAAACTAAAAACTATAGTAGTCTATAGCTCTAAGGATATTGATATATACCAGTAAGAAGAGTCTAAAAAGCGATCAGCTAAAGCATACATTCATTCATTAAAGAATTTCAGTGCCGGGCATGGTGGTGCATGCCATAATCCCAGCACTTGGGAGGCAGAGACAGGCGGATTTCTGAGTTCAAGGTCAGCCTGGTCTACAGAGTGAGTTCCAGGACAGTCAGGGCTACACAGAAACCCTGTCTGGGGGAGGGGGTGGGAGGTGGGGGAAGAATTTCAGCATCTTAAAAATAAAAGAAGCTTATCAACTCTGATAACAATAAAACCATATAAATCCCAGTGGTTTTATTCAACCTGAAATAGTAAATACTTTTCCCTAAGATCAAGAGCAACAAAAGAATATTTTGTCTTTCCATTTCTATTCAACATTATACTGAAGACCCTAAACTATAAAATAAGACAAGAAAAAGAAAAACCATGCAGATCAAAAGAGATGGATCCAATTAACTCTAATTATAAGTAACTATTATTATACATAAAATATAGAGGAACTTATGGAGGAGGATCTATCAAAACAAATGAATGAAGTTATAAAAGCTGCAGGACACAAGGTCAATAGGAGATTTAACTATGTTTCTTCATGCCAACAGCATAATATAGAAAATAGAGTTTAAAAATAATACTAGTTCTTTTCAGAAATGAGAAGACTCAATAGTCTAATGTATCAATTCTTTCTAACTTTATGTAGTCATTGCGACCTAGTCAGTATACCACCAACTATATGTTGTTGGTATACTGTAGACATCAACAAACTGTTCTAAAGTCCTATAGGAAGCCAAAACCAGCATACATTAAAGAACAAAATCTTATCCATGGTTGTCCTTGTTTGGCTCAGGGCGGGGCAGTCACGTGGATGAGACTTGATGGGCGTGGCCTCACAGCTTACATTCCTCAGATCTACAGTCTCACAGCAAACTCACTGAGCCTTGCTGCCTCTTACAGTCTTTCTGCCTCCTCTTCTGAAATGACTCCGGGGGCCCAGAGTTTATGAATTTGAAAGGGAGCAAGATGGGTCTATGGAGAGTTTGGAGGAGTAAAATGAAGGGAGAAATACTGTCATTATATTATAATCTGCAGAAAATTAAAAGAAATAATTTTTAAAAAGGGCGAAGTCAGAGAGCACCTTCTACTTAGCATCAAGAACGACAATAAAAGCTACAATAATCAAAAAGGTAAAGGTAAAGCATCAGAAAAAGTTCTGGACACCTAGGCTCAGAGACGAACTAGAGAGCCCCCAAGATAGGCTCTTTAGTAAATGGTGCTAGACAATCAGACATTGTCTTGCAAAATAAATCAAAAAACAAAAAAACAAAAACAAAAAACCCTAGTCTTTTTACATTTCTTAACAAAATTGACTGAAATGGGCCATAGACATAAATATAAAGCACAAAATCTACAAAACTTTTTGAAGCAGCACAGGATAAAATCTAACTGACTTTGAGCTCGACAATGACTTTTGAGATCCAACACTAGAGGCATGATCCATGCAAGCAAGTTGGCAAGTTGGACTTCATTAACATTGAAAATGCTTGGAGACAGAGCAATGGCCCGGTGATTAAAAGCACTTGTTGCCGATGACCCAGATTTAGTTCCCAGCACTGACATGGTGGCTCCCAGTAACTCCAGTTCCAGGGGACCTGACACACTCTGTTGACCTCAACAAGCATCAGGCACACATACATGCAGATTAAACAGTCCTATATATACAAACAAATAAATTTTATAAAACTAATTGTAAATGTTGTTTGTGACTTAGAGTTGTACGTGAGGTGGATGGAGGCAGAGTGGAGAAGGGAGGCTGAAAGTGGGATGTGACAAGGCCATCCAACAGGATGCTCAGGGAATCCAGAACTCCCCACTAAAGCCATCTCCAGCATCAAGGCAGAGCCATAGAAAATGCCTGCTATTCTCACGTGGTGATTACTAGCCTTGGGCTGGGATTCCCTCTTTGAAGGAGGAGCTTTTACAGTTCAAAGACTTCTCCCAGAAAACAACCCAGTAGCAGCTCAAGAGTATGTTTCATTACCAAGATTTATCACCCTGACGCAGCCAGGCTCACAAGAGGATGTGCGGAACTGTCTCAAGGTAAGAGATCAGCCAGTGCTGTGGATCTATGCTGTTCTGTTACTGCAGCCCCTGAGGGCTCCTAACCCAGATGATGCAGCAGCAACCGATGTAACAGAGATGTGGAGACCAACAAAGCCCACGCCCTAGAAACAGCTAGAGTGTGAGTTATGCTGCATTGCCGCCTATAATAGCTACTCTGTCCATCAAGTGATCTGTTCTTTTGAGACCTCTTCCCTGTGCTTTTGTATTGAGTGGACAGTCTTTAAAACAGTGCAGAAGAAAAGCCGAAAAGCCCAGGCCCTGGCAGGTCTCTGGATTAAGAATGTGAAAGAAATGTGTGATTTCTGCTCACATCAACATAGAGTAAGGAGAGTCTATTAGTATTTGAGTTGTAGAGAAAGGTTTAAAGCCTTCCTAAAACTATCAAAAACCTCTTTGATTGTTTCCACCAAATGACCCCCCCACCCCGCCCTGTCCCAGTGTGGCATAAGTAAAATCTATGTGAATGAAAGCAATTGTCAATTTCATTTTATTTTTTGGGAGTAGTTTTAACTTAATTTTAAGGGCTCCTTTCCTTTTTTCCCCTGGTGTTCTAACTGCATTTATTAAAGCAGCTGACCGGTTCTTTAGAACACGCTCTTAGAGGTTTAGAGAGACAAGCTGGATTGTTTGACAATGAGAACATCCAAAAAACATCGTAACCCTCACAAACATCACTTGTGACTCTGCCATTAAGTGTGGATTCACCCTTCAAAACTTCTAGTGACCATTTCACAGGACTTATTTAGGGACATTTAGAAAGCCTGAGATTTAAGTAAGAGCTTCTGTTATCCTAAAGAAAACGCTCTGGGCTTTGTAAAAGACCATTGAGAGATCAAAAAGTAACTACACAACTGATAAAGGACTGTTTAAAAACAACAACAACAACAACAACAATCTTTGAAAGTTCAACAATAAGAAATAGCTCCATTGGAAAAATGGTTAAAAGCTCTGAAAAGACACAAAACCAAAAAGATATGCAGATAACAAATAAGAATACTGAAATCTGCACAATCTGCTGGGCCATCGGGAAACTGTAAATTAAGAGAGCAGTGAGACACCCAGAGTGGGCGTGGCAGAAGCCTTCCTAAATGTGTGGTGTTGCATAAATGTGTCAAGAATCCTAGTGTCTCAGACCCATGGGAGTAGCAAAACAGCAAAAACCAAACCCAAACAAACACAAACAATACAAACAAGCTCCCTGGATGGGACCCACAGGAATGGAAAAGCCACCTTCTGACCAGAGTTTCTACAGTATGTGTAGAAACTATCAGCCACAGCTACACCCAAGACTGATCCGGTACAGAGAGCCCCTACTGGGACTAGCTGAACCCACTCCCTGGTCCACCCTCACACCATGAGCACACTTCCTTATTCAGATGTAAGCAATAAACCTGCTTCCGCATACAAACTAAGCAGGCTGAGGTTCTGGGTTACAGTTGGTGCGGTCCACGACTCTATGGTTTGATCAGCGGTGATTTTCTGTAATGGTATCCATCTGTTGCAAAAAGACATTTCCTTGAGGAGGGACAAGGATGATGCTATTATGTAGGTATAAGGATAAATATTTAGTGATGTCTTTTATAAAACCAAGGATATGTTTTATAGAGCATGGTATGGTGCATTGGGAGGGGGGTGCTCCAGCGGGCCCATGTTGAGACATTCCGTCCGCCCATTAGGATGGTCTAATATAGAATAGGGTTTATTTGGGGGCATGGGAAGGGGAGTTTAGAAGTAGAGGGAGAGAAAGACAGAGAGAGAGAGAGAGAGAGAGAGAGAGAGAGAGACCTAGAGAAATAGAGAGAGAGAGACAGAAGCAGAGACAGAGACAGAGAGGAAGCTGGCCAGGAAGTGGAGAGAAAGGGAAGTGAGGGGGGAGGGGAGAGGGGGAGAAGGAGGGCAGATAGAAAAAAGGGGCAGAGTTAGAGAAAGAGAGAGAGGCTAACTAATCCCTTTTAGAGCAAACCAGGCCTACCTGGCTGTTGCTAGGTGACCCCTGAGCAGAGTGTAGAAGGGATAGTCATTAGGGCTTTAGTAAAGTGACACTCGCAGGTTCCCATCCAGGATCCATGACCTCACTCCTTCTGAGTGGTTGGCTAGGCTTCCAGTGCTAACGAACCATCCTCCTCCTCCTCTGGTTGAGTAGGGCTTAAGCCAGAGGGCTGTTGGCCATCACCAAGGCTTGCGGTTATTGCGCCATACTGGCCATTGCTGTGGTACACAGGCATTCTAGCTGGGTTGGGCTGTAGGTTGCTTCCCTGCTTGGAAGCTTACATGGAGCCTTCTGGTACCACAAGTCTTCAGGAAGGGGATATTGAGGTCCAGCTCAGATCCCCTGAGTCCTGTGTCTGCCATGCCTGGAGTCCTCAGCAATAGGGACAACAGGGACAATAGGGACATATCCTCCCACCTTTTGAGGGGAAAATGAAGGGCAGTAGCAATATCCCATAATGCTTTGGGAGTATCGTGGGTAACTCTGACGAAAGGAGGTGCAAAATAAATTCTCTCTCTCTCTCTCTCTCTCTCTCTCTCTCTCTCTCTCTCTCTCTCAGATCTTCTCCAACTTACTCCCCAAAGATGCCAGTTTGGACTTCGTTCTTCCATACTTTTAAATGTATCTGTTTCTCTTAAATAAAAGCATACCATATCTTCTGATAAAAACTTGGTAAATTTTTAATGTTGACATGTATCTAAAGTGTTTCTTGTTATTGCCTGCTCCTCATTACTTTCAATGGACTTGCGATTTGGATGACCCAACTGACCCGCTCAGACTCTGATGGACATTTACGCTATGTATAACTGTCCACTACTGCAAATAATTGACTTCTAATGGTTCTTCTCATCTCTGATAACTCCAAGCATGTCTAAAGGGAGAGAGGAAGAGGTCTCCTAGAAACCAGCTCTTCCTAATGGGAAGGAAACTCGTGTGGCACTCTCCACAACCCTAAGATAATAGGGCTGCATCGGAGGAGACAATTGGAGGCAAGCACGGAACGCTGTGTCCCTTGAAGTGTCCTCTCACCGCCCCCATGCTCTCTCACTCATTCTCTAATCTCCCCAAGGACAGGAAGAGCTCATGGTAACATCAGCAGGTTCTATTAATACCGCACAGAGGCCAAGACAGTCTAGGCAGTGAAGCCAGCCAGGGAGGTGATACATCACTGACTACAGGGAAGCAAGAGGGGGACAAGAGCCACGGGGAGCCAAGGAAGAGACTGGGGATTCAGAGGAGTGAGGAGTCTTTGCGGAGGCGGAAATTCTACAAGTAAAGTAGGAAGAGCAGAGAAAGGACCGTGGATACTACCATGGGTCTCTATTTCTTCTCCCCCCTGCTGTGTGGCCAACAGGAAACCCAGGAGTATATTAAAACTCAGTGTTTAAAAGTTGTGCTTAAATTACTTCAGTGTTCAGTGCAGTAGTAATGTGCTTGATGTGCATTAACTAGAGCATGCTGTTGTGCTGAAAACTCATAAGAAAGGATGCCAGAGTCACTAGAACATCTAAGTGCAGTCATCCAGAAGGAAAGGAAAACGGCAGAAGGACATAGTTAGAACTATTAACATGAGTAGCTTTGGGATTGGGAGTGGCATAGCTCACTGGTAAAGTGCTTACCTAGCATATGCGAGGCCGCAGGTTCAAATCTCAGTAATGAGGAGGGGACCCTCCCCCCCAAAAAAAACCAGAATTGCCTTTGAAGATGGACAGACAGAGCTTGAGGTGACAAAGCAGGTCACCTGTCTCTGAGCTGCCAGAGAATTTGGCTGTTCCCTACAGCAGAGGCTCTCAGGTCACATGACCCTGCTGACTAATTCAAAGGAAAGGACAAAAATACCTCAGATACTTTTCTTAGGAAAAATGCCAACCTTCCAAGATCACTTATTTGTAGATGTTCAAACCTGAATGTTGGAGAAGACAGAATCTTAAAGACAAGCTGCTGTGTGCCCGTAAAGGCACCCCTGGGACCCAAACCTTTACTTCCTCCACGAGAATGATGGAGATGGGAGATCCACTCCTAAGGGGACCATGGGACATTGCTCTAGAAGTTTGCAATGCACACTGGATGCCAGGCGAAGGCAGACACAGTACAGAGGGACAAACACAGGAATTGGGTGTCTGCTGATGTGTTTCAGTATGGGAAAAATTATGAAATCTCTGAACAATAACAGGCCTGGGCCATAATAAAATCTAACTAGGCACACAGGACTGGACTGCATGCACACTTTGTATATGCGTATGCGCTGTATAATTAGGAGAACCCCGAACCAAAAGAAAGCATGGAACCCCTTGCTCACAGAATTTCAAGAGGCAGCATGACTGCAGTGCACTAAATAAGGCGCACAGAGCCCTTCGAAATGTGATGTGCTGTGTGTCTGACTGGGTGGATAGTTCATGACTATTCCAGAAAAGGACTCTCTTTGATAACAGGGCAGTTGTCACTACACAGTTAAATCCTCTAGAATCTCAGGAATTGTTTGGTTGCTTCTGGGAGTAAACTTTGATGAGAAAAGGACATTCCTTCATTAGAAAGGAATGCTGGTCTTCCTTTTACAAAAATGGTATGAGAAGAAAAGGCTTTTTTAAAAAAAAAAGTCAGCATGAAAAGTAGAACAGATATCTTTAAAATTACAGAGTCTGCCTATGGATGGCTTACTAGTAGCATTTCATATATCATCACAGACTACCCTAAAAGCTTTCACAGCAGGGGAAATGAAGGATCAGCAAGGTTCCACAAAGATGGGAAACTGGGCGTGGCTGTAGTATTCCCCCACCCCGCTCTGCCCCTCCCCATGCGTGATAATTTAATTATCTGAGAGTATTTCTCAAACCTGGGTGGAAAACAAAGCAATGGTCTCTCCCCAGTCTTGTCCTCAAACTGAAGTATCGTGAAGAGAGACTAGTATTCAAAAAATTTTCATTTCTTTTTTTCCTTTTTCTCTTTAGTGTGTGTGTGTGTGTGTGTGTGTGTGTGTGAGAGAGAGAGAGAGAGAGAGAGAGAGAGAGAGAGAGACAGAGACAGAGACAGAGACAGAGACAGAGACAGAGACACAGAGAGAGCTAGTTAGTTAGCTAGTTAATGGTCCACATTCTGTACCTCCCTCAACCACTGTCCACCTTACTTGTGACATAGTGTCTCTTGCTGCACTTGAAGCTCCTGACTTCAGCTAGCCTGGCTGCCCAGTGGACTCCAGGGCTCCCCCTGCCTGCCTGCCCTGGCTTGCTCAGGCTCACCCATGCAAATCAGCATACCCTGCCTTTCATAAGGCTCCAAACTCTGTGCCCCAGGGTTGCTCACCAAGCAACCCAACCCCTTTCGCTTCTTCTTTTTTTTTTTTAAATGGTGAAATTAATGAGCTTCACACACAATATTGGCTGCATTTAGTAAACAAGATGACAGGGTGGTGAGACAGGTTTAAAAATTTTCATGTAAACAACAAGCAGCGTTTTAGCATGAACGCACCTGCTGTAGTCGGGCACTGTCATTCTCTGAAGTACCAGGAGTTGAATCTCAGCATTGGAAGTGATGGAAGTGCTGCTCTAACAAGTGGGTTTGTGCCCTATAAGAAGTGAGAGGAGCTGCCTTGTCCCTTCTGTCATGAGCACGTCTGTGAACAATAGGACCTCAGTGTGCTCTGGGTGTAGAGGCTCCTTGATCGAGGGTGACGGGCCCACATAAATGACTGGATAGACTGGCTTGAACATATTATCCCAGAACTTGGGAGGTGGAGACAGCAAGATCCATGGAGCTCTCTGACCAATCCAGCTGAAATAGTGCTCTGGGGTTACTTAGGGACCCAGTCCCCAAAATAGGGTGCTAGGAGCATAACCAAAAAGACTCTTAACTGGCCTCCATGTGAATGTGCTCGAGTGCTCGAGCACACACACACACACACACACACACACACACACATACTGATGATGGAGGAAAGGAATTGGTGTCCTTGTTCGTTGTAGAGGGTAATGTAGAATGTTATAATTATTGTGGGAAATAGTGTAACCATTCCTCAAAAAAGTGAAAATTTGGGGCTGGAGAGATGGCTCAATGGTTAAGAGCACTGACTGCTCTTCCAGAGGTCCTGAGTTCAAATCCCAGCAACCACATGATGGATCACAGCCATCCGTAATGAGATCTGACACCCTCATCTGGTGTGTCTGAGGACAGCTACAGTGTGCTTACATATAATAAATAAGTAAATCTTAAACAAAAAAAAAAAGGAAAAATATAATTAACACATGATACAGCAGTTCTACTTCTGGATATATGGTCCAAAGAATTGAAAGCATGCTCTCAAAAGGACATTTGTATACCAAGCTGGATGATCACAATTGACAGTAGTTAAAATATAAAACTATCCCAAGTGTCCACAGCTGAATAGATCCACGTACACTGTGGGATATCATTCAGCCTGAGTGAGGGAGGAAATTCGAGTATATATTAAAACATTGAGGAAAGGTCTGGGAATTATGACAAGGAGATCACAAAAGGTCAAATATTACATGATTCCATTTCTATGAAATAGAGCAGTCACAGTCATAGGGACAAACGGTGGCACGGGAATTGTCAGCAGCTAGGGGAGAGACTGGAGCCGCCGCTCGCTGGATATGGAAGGCGAGAGAGAATACTTCTCAGTGTTGGTGGTGATAGTTGCACAATAGCATTAATAGACTTATTGCCATTCTAAAATGGTAACAATAATACATTTATATATGTGTGTGTGTATATATATATGTATATACACACACACACACACATATCAGCACAGGTTTTAAGCTGGCATCATGTAAAGTAGCACTCCATAATGTAGCTGCAAAACTAGAAGTTAAAAAGTAAAATATTTATCCTGTCTTAATTGTAGAAATGTCAGAATAAACAAAGAAAATATAACAGAATGCTAAAAAAAAAAAATTCAAGCTTTGAACATTGACTAATTAGAAATTAGGCTACACACACCCTAAGAGGCAGAATATAGAATTGAATGGTCCACTTTCTCTACAAAAACAGAGCTTCGTGTAATATTCAATGAGTTAATAAAAATATTCCTTAAGTCTACTTTTTAAAAATTCAAATTTAAAATATACGTTGCCTATTTTTCTCTTTCTTGGCAGGGAAGATTTTAAAACCAGGACAGAGCAAACTGCCCAACTCAGCCAGTCTGCTGGTCTGCCTCAGTTTGCCCAACAGCCTAGGCTGCCATGGTAGGCCATGATTGCTAACCTGCCCTCGCTCTGCAGGGTCCCCAAGAGTCACATGGTGTCTTCATATGGCACGAAGACGGTTTCAGCAAGAGTTAAACAGCAACCTCAGCTCTTGTCGCTCTCAGCTGTCTCAAGGAAGACCCTCCTAATTCAATCTGCTGCAAAATTTTACACTGAATTCTCTAGAAAAAGAAAAATTTAAAAAGCAAAGCAAAAAAAAAAAATGCAGCCATGGGTGAAAACTGTATCTAGTTGAGGGGGGCGAGGGGGAAGAGGCCGGCCCCTTATGCTTGCAATCGAATCTAACCTAAAGGATTAATTTGAACAGGTATGTGCTTTGTGAACCTGTGTCAGATAGGAAGACCAACAAACAGAAAGCAGGAAACACACGGGTGGATTGGGGCTCCTCCCCTAAAGCAACTGAATAGACTCCAGAGAGAGGTTTCAGTTTCACCATCCCAGGAAACCTACTATCAGGTGCCCAAGATGACACGCTGCTGATGGATCGGATGCTTTTATTCATAAAAACACGTCTTCAACAAACTCATTTCAGAAGAAGCGCTCACATTCCCAGTCGTGAGAAAATGGGTTTTCTGGTGATCATGTGACATGCGGCACACTAGGACATCTTTCCGGTAATCACCCTGAGGCTGGGAACTGCATCCTGCTCTCTGAAGTATCATTCATATCTAGGAAATATAATAGGATAATCGCCATTTTGTACCTAAAATCTCTTAGGTTAATCTATTGGGGAGACCAGAGAAGCTAATTTCCCTGTCATAAAGCCGTGAACGCAAATGCATTTCTCCACTACATCACCCCAAAGCAGCCAGATGTCCTCCAGACCCTTCCTCCCAGCCCGCTTTCTCCAGACAGCAGCTAGTGACATTTGCTTTTAGAGTATCAGGAAAGGACCATTGTCTGTATGTGTTGATATTGAGCACCAAATTTCATAAAAGAAACGATGTGGGACATCTCCATATTTTTTGAATAAAAAGAAAACTGTTTTTTGGGGGAGGGGGTTATTTCATCCTTTCTTATGCTTCCAAGGCTGTCTGAACACAACGCAGAGGAGGTGAAGTCCTCCGGGGCTGGTTTTCACCATTCTTCGCCATGGAGGATGAATGCCAGCAGTTAAAATTCGAGCGGCCGATGGCCATCTTTGGAGACATGTGAAGCCAGATCTTTGTCTGGGTTTCTCGGTAACTACTTTTCTCCCACTCCCCCTTATTCCTTTTGTCGCACATACTACAAATTTTGGGCTCATTCAACCAAGTCTTTGCTACAGGCTTCCCAGAACGTGGTCTTGGATAGGTTGGATTTTTTATATTCCATCAAGGGGTGCAAGATCAGCCAGCATGCCTTCAACACGAATTTTTATGGTTAAAAAAAAAAAAAAAAAAAAAAAAAAAGACCAAAGCGTCACATTGTTTTCTAAGCCATTCTCAGATCCCACTTAGATGCCAGACCTCCGCCTAAAGCCTTAGAGAACCTGATGAACTCAACCATGAAAGCATTTGCTTGAAAAATTGAGCTGAGCACTAGGAAGCGTGCTCTGGGAGAACTGTCTCACTCCAGCTAAGGACGAAAAGTAAACTGAAAAGCACCCCCCACGCCCCTTTTCTTAGTCAATCAGCTAAGCAGGAAGGGAGTCCGGCGGGCGGATGAAAGGAATATCTGGGCATCCCTCAGAGACTCAAAAGACGCCTGGGCACCCGGGGGAATCCTGGTCGCTGAGACGACGCCTTCTCAGTTGCTACCGCACTGCGGAGCTCGATCTTTGCCTGCTTGCCTGCAGCCTCTGTCCTGCCCGGCATCCCCTGCCGCCCCTGCCGCAGTCTATCCTCCCACTCTAGTCCCTCCAGTCACTGCTGTCTGCACAGCGAGCACCGCGGGGCATCCATCACCCCGGAGCCTTTGACGCACACACGCGCGCTCCCAGACAGGCTAGGTCTCCTCGCCCTCCCTCCGCCGCTCCCTCCCTCCCCTCGCCGGGCTCTATTTGCATCACGCCCACACGTAGAGGGTGACGCGAGCGCCCCCCAGCCCCCGCTCCCGTGGTCCAGGCGGCACTTCTAAGAGCTGGTGACTCAGCTCCTCCCTCTCCGCCCCCGCGCGTGGCGACTGAGGTTCCCGCACGCCCACAGAAATGTTCCTTGTATCTGCTATCTGCGGCGGGGCGCTGGCTTCCCCCAGCCAAGTTCATCCCGGCGTTCCAAAATCTTTCCCTCCTGGCCCAGAGGCGATCCAGTTCGCGGGAGAAAGTTCTCTCGATTCTAGAGCCCAGTTGGAGAGGCAAAGTCCGCCAAGAGAAGATGGTGGGCTGTCGTCCCATTACCTCTTGGCTTTAAATTACCTTGGTAGCAATTGTTGCTGCCGCCGCCATCATCATCATCATCATCATCATCATCATCATCATCATCATCTTTACTGGGGACAGTCCCTCTCCTAAGAAACCCTCACTCTCAGATGCGCCGCTAGGTGCATAGTGGACGCTCGATAGGGTTTTGCTGAATGGAGGTGCAGTGTCACAGAAGTGTGGATTCTTACAAAGGGCCACAGCCAGCACGCTTCCCTGCTTTCAGCTTTTTTTTTTTTTTTTTTTTTTTTTTTTTTTTTTTTTTTTTTCCGTGCCGGCGCACAGATGCTACTCGCGGGCTTTGGGGATCGTTTTTTGTGGAAGAGTTTGAAAATTGAAGGGTTTTTCTGCTAGCCTCCCGCAGAGTCGACTGCGGCTCCAGCCACCTCTGCACGTCTGCAGAGTCCCCCCCCCCTCCACCCCACCCCCGCAGAAAAAGTTGAGCCAGAGGCTGCGGTGCTGGCTCGGTGACGGTGGGCGCTCCCGGGCTGCCTGTTTTTGAATAGTCTCACCTGCCCTTCCTGAAGCTCCCCACCCAACACCCCCAAAGAAGCCGGGGAGACGCCTGCAAGCTGCCCACCCACCTGCCCTTGAATCCCGAACCTAGCGCACCTTTGACCTGCCCCAGCCGTGCAAGACCCGGGCCCACCCAACTGCCTCAGTGAGCTTTCCTGCCTCCCATCCCAACCCGGGAACCCAGCGGGTAGCCCGGCTCACCTGCAGCCGCTTTCCCGGGGCCAGAGTCCGCAAAGTTGCGCTAGTTGCGCTTCTGGAAGGAAGGCTGCAAAAAAGTTCTCTGGTTACAACGCTCGGTCCCCCGGTACAGAGGAGGAATCGAGCACGGAGCGAGCCCTCGCCACGGTTGCAGGGGGGTGGGGTGGGGGGGACTCCCTACTCACCGTTCCAGCCGCCGGGGACCCCCTGCCCTGAGCGGTGTCTGCACTGCAGCGGTCGCTGGGCGAGCACCCCTCCGCTTGCAGCCCGGGGCCGCCTCGGTCTGCCACTCTCTCCTGCGGCGCGCTCAGTGGTGACTCCTTGGAGCGAGTCGGCGGCGGCAGCGGCGGCGAGAGGAGGGGCGGGAAAGTGGCTCCCGGCGGCCACGCTGCGGTCCTCCTCCTCCGCCTCCTCCCCTCGGTGCTGCAGTGGCGGGCGGCGGCGTGGCGAGAGTACAAGCGATGCGCAGGGAGGGGGTTACGGCGTGCGGGGGAGGAGGGCGCTGTGCAAGGCTGGGCGAGCTCCCGGGGTGATGCGGAGGCGCGGAGGCGCTGCTGCGGTGCGGGGCGGGGGAGTGGAGGGTACGGGGGGGGGCGGGAGAAGGGGTGCGGTAGGGGTTGGCTCCAAGTGGCAGGTACTTTTGGAGAAGTCAGAGCTCAGTTTGTATCAGGGAAGGGGCGGGGGTGTCGGGGGGGGGAGATAAGGAACCGGTGCTGAATTAGTCACCGAGTGTGACTGTGCGCTGCTCATTTCGGGGCCCCTTGGGCCGGGTCCAGCAGGGCACATGGAAATTGTTGATTGCTGGAGGCCAATGCCTGGGGGAAAGGAGAGCTTTTGTTCTGTTTCTGAGCCCGGAACTGGTTAATTTTGACTTGGCTTTCAATAAGTCAGTAGGCACAAGTAACGGATCCCCTCCTGACGCCCCCCCCCACCCGTCTGAATCTACATGCTGGCACACAAGTCGAGAGAAAACTTGGGGCGCAGCGGAAGGAACTCCACCTGCGGGGTGTGTGTGTGTGTGTGTGTGTGTGTGTGTGTCCAAACCGGGGGAGGCGGAGGCAGGAAGCAGCCAGGACTTCTTAGCATTTTTGAGAGAGAGAGAGAGAGAGAGAGAGAGAGAGAGAGAGAGAGAGAGAGAGAGAGGCGCGAGAACATCGTTCTTGTTGTTCCCAGGAATGCCTTAGAGGATGAGAAACCGCAACCTCACTTTAGCGCTGGGGCTGGACTATACCAACTGAAAATCACCCTGGAGAGACCACGCCCAAGCACCTACTCGGTCTTGTCAGGGGCAGGGCGTCGTCTTCCTGTTACTCACCCGAGCGCCAAGCAAGGAAGGCACAAAGTGGGAAGCAGGGCATCCCCATATAGTAGACCTGCCAGCTCCGAGCTCCTGTGCTTTGGAAGCCTCCCCCCTCTCTCCCACCTCCCTGCCCCGCCCCGCCCCAGGCAGGTGCCCACTGCACAATCATTACTCTTGTAATGATGACCCGCAGGAGCGAGACAAGGCGAGGCGCGGGTGGAGGCTGCAGTGGGTAGAAGTCTCACAATTTGTCCCTCCATGTGTTCATGAGAGTAACTAGCGCGAAAGACTGAATAGGTGGCTAAGTGCTTGACGGTGCAGATACATATGCAAACCATCAAAGTAAAGGTGCTGGAGAGGAAGGGCAGAAGGGCTCTGCTGAGAGCCTGGAGGTGCTGGAGGCTCCTGCTAACCGTGGGATTGCCTGGGACAGATAACTCCAGCTTGCTGTACTCCATGTGTGCCACAATTGAGGAGGAAATGAAGAGAGGAAAATGGAGCCAGCCCTCAGCCTCTGGCTGCCCCTCCTTGCTGCTCGGGCATTCTCGGAGACTCAGTATTCTCAGGCCCTGCTGAGCCTACACTTTCTGGACGGGTCTTTGAAAACCCCATCTGGCTCATGTGTTTTGGTTAAATGCTTTGCCGTTTGTACCCCTTAGGTGTGGTGCGGCGAGATGATTGGATGACATAAAAATTAACCCACTCACTTAGACGTGCACTTTCTGTGCATTCTTACTTAATAAACAACAGTTTGGGGTAAAATGTCTGTGCTGCTACCATGTGAGGGGCCGAGTGGGCACAGGTGTGCTCCAGCATCAGCGTGAAAGCTATAAGAACGTAAGTCTTATGTGGATCCCACATGTGGCACTGCAAAATGTGCTGGTAATTTTTTTGCTGCCTCTTCGAGGGTGTGCCAGTAATTGTTGCATGTAATTTATTGTTTCTCCAAATGATGGACGTATCAAGAACTATGAGATGAACCTTAAAAAAAAATTAAAAGTTAACATACTTCCTGGTATGTGTGTCCTCTTCCTTCAACCAATCCCTGTGGGGTCCACGGACTCTCACTGAGCGAGTGTACTCTAGCTCTGGATTTTCCCTTCTTGCTCCTGCAGTTCTACCCGAGACAAGGCTGAATTAGATATGGCGTTTAAACATTGTATCTTTGAAGTCCAGGGAAGGGTTTCCTTCGGTGCTGATGAGCCTTACCAGGGGAAACAGCTCTGATTGGTCCTGCCAGGCATACCTCTTGGAGCCAGTTCTCTTACTTGCTATTAGCTTCCATTTTTCTCTCTTCTAAAAACATTGGTCTCCTAGGAGCCTATGTAGGTAAAGATGCATAACTGCCCTGTACCCAAACACCTGGGGGGCTCTTGAAGTCACTACCTTCCTTCCAAAAAAGAATTCATTCTTCAACATAGTATCTTTTTGTGACCTCAAAAACCAAGCCTTCCTACACAGCCTATAGGATCTATCTTTGCATCTGTGAACTGGTTTCACTTTTTTAAAAAAAAAGATGTACAGGTGCTATAGTTTTTTTTTTTTTTCAAAGTATACACAAGAGCCACAGTGCCTAGCATACAGTGGTCAGGCGCAGAATAAGAACTATTCCTCCTTCCCCTTTAAAGAGAGGGAAGTTCCCCAAGGCTCCTGTATAATGCATCCTGCAAGCTCAGAGTAGCATCTGACTTCCGGGACAGGGATCTAGAGAGAGCCCCATCCCTTTGGGCCGCAAGCCCACATCTCCCCAGTTCCTTTCTCTACCACTGGAGTCTATATCTAGATACAGACACACCCTCTTCCTGCTCTGAACACTCTTCCCAAAGATGCTTCCCAACAGGACTTTGATCAAACCTGTAATGGCAGTTCCTCTCCAGGGATCACAAACAGCCCAGAGTCTCAACTGTGATTGACATTTACGTCCTGGACCCCACGCTCTGTGCCTTCCCCCATCCAGCCCCCTGAGCTCTTTAGCCGTCCCTTCGAACACATAAATGGCAGCACAATCCGTCCTTTCTTTTTTGTTCGAATGGAATCTTCCTCTCCTCTTATTGAATTATACAGTTTCAGAAACTCGGTTTGTTAGAACCAAGACCCTACATTGCAAATGGCTGCTATGTCTCCAGATCTTGGTTCTGTCTCTGACTCTGTCTCTGTCTCTGTCTCTGTCTCTGTCTCTGTTTCTGTCTGTCTCTCTCTCTCCCCTCCCTTGCAGTTTGCTTGACTGGAGAGAGACTGTAGTCTCCTGCAGCCCGGTTGTATGTTTTTAGCATCACTTGAGTGTTCTGCTCGGGACTTCCTATAACCACAACAGAGAGAACAGGGTTTATTATATTTTTTTGACCAAACCAGTATGTAGAGACATGTACTATTTGTATGCACCTAACTGTGGGTTTTAAAAACAATTATTGGTCACTATTGCTTTTGTCCCACTATTTCTTCAGGTTTGGATAAATGATGATATTCCATTGATCATTTCTCAAATGCCGATTCTCCTACCCTTTTGAGAGATGCTTGAGTACTGGGTGTGGTGTCTCACACCATTGATCTCAGCTTTAGAGGCAGAGTCAGCCAGATCTCAGGGAGTTAGATGCCAGCCTGGTCTACATGGCAAGTTCAAAACATAGTGAGACCCTGTCTCAAAGTAAATTAAAACCTTGAAACCAATATGGTAGATAATATCTTCAAGACTTGGATGAAGAGAACACAAAATCCAGGACTTGAACAATCAAATCTACTAGAGGAAGCACTGGCCACCCCTCACTGTAAGCAATCTTAGCTTTCTGTCACTGTAACAAAATTCCAAATATTATTAACTTATCAGGATAAAATGCTTATTTGCCTCAGGGCTTTCAAGGTTTTGGTCTATGATCCACTGTCCTTGCTTTGGGCCTGTTTCAAGGCAGCACATCACAGTGGAAACATGTGGTGGGACAAAAACCCTTACCTCACCGTGACCCAGGAAGTAAAGTGAACAAGGAGGGATGGGGCTCCCCAGTCCTCTTGGGGTACGTTCCCAGTCACCCAGTGACTTCTCATTGGGTCCATTGTTCACAGGCACCATTACCGTCCATTAGTGCCACCTTCCAGAACAATCCTTTCACGTACTGACCTCAGTGGGAGAGGGTGTGCCTGGCCCTGCCAGGACTAGATGCCCCAGGGTGCAGTGGCAACCCAAGGGTGGCTCCTCTTCTCTGAGGAGAAGGGAAGGGAACAAGGGCGGGAGGGATTTGTAAGAGGATTGGGATGAGAGGAGGAGGGATTGGGATGAGGGGAGGGATTGGGACGAGGGGAGGGATTGGGATGTAAAGTAAATAAACATTAAAAGTAAAGTAAACATTAAAATTTAACAAAATTAAAAATTAAAAAAAAAAAAAAGAAAGAAATCCATGCCATGGGGGAAAAACACATTGTCCTTTGAGGGACTTGCAGGTTCCAAACAATGGGACTCCTCAAAGATGCACTCTCAGAGTATAAGGAAATCAGACTTGAATCTTCACTACCACCTCCTGCAAGAGGAGTGCTGAATACGTTGCTCCAAGTGGAATAAGTCAAAAGAATGTGGACATGTAGGAGGGCAAACAGACTTACTTAAGACATTGTAGGGGAACGCTAGTTGTAAATGTTATTTTACTTTTACAAATTCTGTTATTTTACATAACTATCACACCAGCTTAATATATGGCTGGTATGCACGTCCTTTGCATTTCCTGAGAGAAATGGAAAAATCCTTTCTGGGGGATCCCTCTTACATCCGAGAAACAAACAAACAAAAAATCCCACAAGTAATTTTAAATAAAATGTGACAGTAATGCGCTCTAAGGACATCACCACGAAGTAGAGCCAGTTACACAATGGACGAATCTGCAGTCTCAAAGATGTTGGAGGTGCTGGCCAAAAAACTTCCTTTACTTGAAGAAAATTTGGAAAAAAAAAAAAAAGCAGATTGAAAGAGCTTACAAGCTCAGTGGGAGAGGATGTGCCTACACTTGCTGGAACTGGACGCCCCAAGGTGGGTGGTACCCAAGCAGGGCTGGGTAGGAAACTGGAAGAAATGGTAAATCATATTTGAAGAGACACCCAACCTCTGTCTGCCTCTTCCCAACACCCGCTCTGTTTCCTTACATATAAACACACCCCACACTTTCTTAATTTTTTTGAGGGATTCTCCCATTTTGAAAAACTTTCATATACTGGTGTGAGGTGAAATCTCAGGGTTGTTTTGATTTGCATTTCCCTGGTGACTAAGGATGTTGAACATTTCTTTGGGTGCTTCTCAGCCATTCGATATTCCTCAGGTGAAAATTCTTTGTTTAGCTCTGTACCCCATTTTTAACAGGGTTATTTGGCTCTCTGGAGTCTACCTTCTTGAGTTCTTTGTATATATTGGATATTAGCCCTCTGTCAGATATAGGGTTGGTAAAGATCTTTGCCAAATTTGTTGGTTGCCGTTTTGTCCTGTTGACAGTGCCCTTTGCCTTACATAAGCTTTGCAATTTTATGAGGTTCCTTTGTCAATTCTTGTTCTTAGAGCATAAGCTATTGGTGTTCTGTTCAGGAAATCTTCCCCTGTGCCCATGTGCTCAAGGCTCTTCCCCAGTTTCTTTTCTATTAGTTTCAGTGTGACTCATTTTATGTGGAGGTCCTTGATCCACTTTCTTGTTTTATGTGGAAGTCCTTGATCCACTTGGACTTGAGCTTAGTACAGGAGATAAGAATGGATCAATTTGCATTCATCTGCATGCTAGCCACCAGTTGACCCAGCACCATTTGTTGAAAAGGTTATCTTTTTTTCCACTGGATGGTTTTAGCTCCTTTGTCAAAGATCAAGTAACAATAGGTGTGTGGGTTCATTTCTGGCTCTTCAATTCTATTCCATTGATCTACCTGTCTGTCACTGCACCAATACCATGCAGTTTTTAACATTATTGCTCTGTAGTACTGCTGGAGGTCCACGATACTGATTCCCCCAAAAGTTCTTTTACTGTTGAGAATAGTTTGGCAAGGATGTAGAGTAAGAGAAACACTCCTCCACTGCTGGTGGGACTGCAATCTGGTACAATCACTCTGGAAATCAGTCTGGCAGTTCCTCAGAAAACTGGGCATGATACTACCAGAGGACCCTGTTATACCACTCCTGGGCATATACCCAGAGGGTTTCCTAGGATGTAATAAGGACACATGCTCCACTATGTTCATAGCAGCCCTATTTATAATAGCCAGAATCTGGAAAGAACCCAGATGTCCCTCAGCGGAGGAATGGATACAGAAAATGTGGTATATTTATACAATGGAATACTACTCAGCTATTAAAAACAATAATTCGTGAAATTCTTAGGCAAATGGAACTGGAAAATATCATCCTGAGTGAGGTAACCCAATCACAAAAGAACACACATGGAATGCACTCACTGATAAGTGGATATTAGCCCAGAAGCTTGCAATATTCAAGACACATTTCACATATAAAATGATGCCCAAGAAGAAGGAAGAACAAAGTATGGATACTATGGTCCTTAGTAGAAAAGGGAACAAAATGCCCACAGAAAGAGATACAGAGACAAAGTGTGGAGCAGAGTCTGAAGGAAAGACCATCCAGAGACTACCCCACCTAGTGATCCATTCCATATACAGTTATAAAACCCAGACACTATTATCAATGCCCACAAGTGTACTTGCTGACTGGAGCCTGATATAGCTGTCACCTGGGAGACTCTGCTAGTGCCTGGCAAATACAGAGGGGGACACTCTCAGCCAGCCGTTGAACTGAGCACAGGGTCCCTAATGGGGGAGCTAGAGGAAGGACCCAAGGAGCTAAAGGGGTTTGCAGCACCATAGAAGGAACAATATGAGCCACTCAGTACTCCCAGAACTCCCAGGGACAAAAGCATCAACCAGATAATACACATGGAGTTACCCATTGCTCCAGACACATAGGTAGTAAAGGATGGCCTTGTTGGACATCAAAGGGAGGAGAGACCTCTGGTCCTGGAAAGCCTTGATGCAGCAGTGTTGGGGAATACCAGGACAGGGAAGCGGGAAGGGGAAGGTGTTGATTGGAGAACAAGGGGAGGGGAGATGACTTATGGGACTTTCAGGGTTGGGGTGGGGGAGACCAGGAAAGGGGAAATCATTTGAAATGTAAGTAAAGAATATATATAATAAAAATTAAATAAAAACATAACAACACAAAATTTAAAAAAACTCTCATATACTTGACAATATAGCTTTATGCAGAATGCTAAAATCATTTCTCTTCCTATTTCAAGAAGACCTTGAAACATTATGGATATATGAATATTCAGAAACTTGACACAACAAAACATGGCTTCCAAATAGACTCAGAGTTCCGTTAGAGTTTAGTGATTCAGTGGTGAAAATCAAGAGGGGAAAGAATATGAATGTTCTTTTATATAACTGATTAAAAACAAATGAGAGAGTAATCAATACAATTTTAATGGGTGTGCCAAAAGAGGTGGTGTCTTGACATGGGGAGACAATTGATTTGAAACTTCTGTGCCTTGATCTCTTTCTACCAGCCAGGTCCTTTACATTTTGTAACAAAACAAAACGACACTAAAACCCTGCAAAATTAAAGCATACTGTGACTCTCCAGGGGAGATGTGAATATCTATCTGTCCCAGAGAGAACACCAATGATAGACCCAAGAAATGATGTCACTGAAGTCTGGTTTAGTGAGCCGATGAGTTTCCTGGGTTTGCTTAAGGAAGCAAGGATGATTCAAACCCGCCTTAGCATGTGGAACAGGACTCAAGAAAGCTGGATCCCTAGAGTTCCCTGCATAGCGTGCAGGTAGCTGGATAGCTGGAAACTCCCCTGGCTCCATGTGTAATTTCAGGGTAGGGACCTGTGAGCCTTAGAACAACAGGAGCCTCCTGCATCTTTAAATTTTAGTAACTTCCTGACCCTTATGATCCCCCGCCCTTCCCTAGGAGAGATAGTTTCAATGAGGAGGAAAGAGGAATGCAGCGGGCATGCTTTCTTTCTCTTTAAGCTTTTACATAGACTCTCTGCCTAAGTGGATCATTTCTTTCCAAGCCTCACTGATTCAAGTACAGATGTGCAGCTTGTTGGAGCAGGGGAGAAATATCCTGTAACGGGGCCCTCACAGCACCAGTAGGCAAGCCTTCCCTTGCTCTTTCTTGATTTCATCCGATGCAATACCAAACTCTACTGCCATCTTCTTCCCATTATGTAATTCTGGAAAATCCTAGCTCAGTTTGGGACTCACACAGCAAACTAAGATCTGCTCTGGCTAGGTGCTTTAGTGAATGGGCTTGTTTTTACATATACATATTTTACATATATATACATATATATAATGTTTTTACATTATATATATATATACATGTATATACATTATACATATATATATATACACACACACACACATATACATACATACATACATACATACACGTGTATATATATATATATATATATATATATATATATCCATCTATCTTTTTTGTTTTTGGACACTGGGTCTTTCTTGATATTTCCTACATAGTCCAAGTTGGCCTAGAACGTTCAGTGCCCAGGCTCCCACATTCTGGGACTGCAGGCATATGTCTCCATGCTCCTGTTACTATTCCTTACTTAGTCCAAATCAGTTGTGTACTCCTTTCTCGTTCCCAGTGCTGGTTGGGCATGGGCTGATTATGTGATTCTGACCAGTGGCATGTGAATGGAGGACTTCAGGAGAGCTTTGAAAGAAGGTTTCCTCAGTTCTGAAAAGTTAACTGGAGAACCAATTTTTGTTTCAGCCTTTAGACACTGTGCTCTGTAAATGATGTTAGGGTGTCTGCATTTCGAGACACAGAGGCATTTACACAGAGGAACATGGCATGCAGACAAGACCCTTTGTAGGTGCCCAATAATCATAGAAGAGACTCAGTCTAATGACAAAACACACACAGGAGCCAAGGACCAGGTGAACTGAATGAAAGAACTAACAAAAGAAAGAATGAAAGGAAGGAAGGAAGAAGGAAGGAAGGAAGGAAGGAAGGAAGAAGGAAGGAAGGAAGGAAGAAGGAAGGAAGGAAGGAAGGAAGGAAGGAAGGAAGGAAGGAAGTCAGAGCCTGGTGTATGACAGTCAGAGCAGTCTTGCTTCCTTACATTCTGGGGCCACAAATTGCTTTCTTTTCAAAGAGTCCATCTTAAGTTAGAGCATCTGTTCCTAACGGAAAGCATTTTTATGCTTGTACCTCCCCATATTCAGCTCCAAGTAAAAGGACCCGCTACATGGTACAGATTGCGAATATCTACTATTTTGAGTTGAATGGTGTAAAGCTCATCTGTGTTGGGAAAACAGGAAGGATGTGTCCATCTGTCCTCTCCCAAGCATCTTGCACAGTTCCTGAATCGTAGAAAGCATTTGGAAACAACTGCCTAAAGCCAGCATGGCTTCAGGATCTCAGCAAGCAAACCGTAAACTTTCAGAGTCCAGATGGAAGGCTGGGAATGAGAAAATTTGGCTCAGTGAGCACTCAGGTTCTGGGAGAATCTTTCTGCTCAAATGGACAAGGAAAAGAGCCTCCCTAGACAGATCCGGGGAAGTCTAAGAGTCCTCTAGCTGAAAGTGTAGCTCAGAGGGGCATGTCACTTAGCGTTCTTGCTAGGGTGGAAATGAGGTGGAGAAAATACCCACAAGAGATTTTCCTGGTAAAAAGAGAAAAAAAATCTGATGTGGGGCAAACTCTCTCATGAAGAAGGGGAAGGTGAATACTGGAGCATTCAAAGCTGTTCAGGGCATTCCCTGGGTGTGTTTATGGGAACGTAGTTATTTTCTTCAATATATCTGTTCCCTTTCATTTGCACGACTAGAGTACAGTCAAATTTGTCATTGCAAACACTTTCAGTGCATGCATACTTCTAAGCTGATGGGGACGGGGGTGTGGGGTGGGGTGGGAAGCAGCCTGGGGTATCTGACTGGGCAGACAGAGCCAGAGCCTTCACACAAAGCACTGCAGAGGCTCACATGGGTTGGAGACAACCCGAACCACAACTGTGCGTAGGCAGATTGTCTGCTCCGAACTTCTTAGTGACTGAACAGCAGCTAGCTCTGAGCAAAGGGCAGACTCTCTCAAGTCTACCAGCCCTTGCCACAGACAAAGTGCTAACCGAATAGCTCATGGCAGCTTGATCTATCTCTGACCTCAGCCACCCAGGGATGCATAAATAGCCCATTAACCTTCAAACAACGAGAATGTGGGTTTTAGAGTTCTCCTGCAAGGGAAAACAGGTTGGAGGAATATTCTCAGAGAGTTGTCAGTAAGATAGGACCCAATGGCTTACAGCAATCACTGTAACAAATTCATCACCTGGTGACTTCCTTCCCTGTCCCTACAACCTCTCCTTCTGACTGTAATTCTCTAGTGAACTATGTGCACTGGAATCCTAAACTGACTCCAAGCCCATAAGTCAAGAAAAGCCATCTGAATTTTGGCTGCAGGCTTTCTCTCCAGTTCTTCACCCCAGCATCTCCAGTCTGGATTTTCTGCTATAGAAATCCTGGATGCATTTTCATAATCCAAAGATACACTGTTTCTCTGCCTTCCTCATCTACACTCCCGTGATGTATACTTTCTGGAAAACCAAATGCTACTTTCTCCAGGGAATTTGGCAACCATTCTAGGCTAATGCCTCCTTCCCAGCTCCACACACTGAAAACTCTGAGGTCCAACTGCCTATACAGAGCTCACCACGTACCCGCTTGGTCATAAATAATTCTGCTTCATTTCCTGTAATACAAGAGCACTGTGGTGACAAGGACGTCTGATCGTAAACGATGTTAGAGCCCATATACTCTAGCCAACACACACAATACGCCTTCCACCTGCCTTCCTAAATGTCTTTGGAGGGTAATTAATCTTCCATGTTCCTTTAAAAAATGTTTCTTAAAATAAGGACTTTCCCAAGGGTCTTTTCATGCATGGGGGTCATAGCTTGAACTTCTGAAAAACTTTAGAGGGCAAATTGCACACCGCTCTGAGAATTTCTTGCATTCTTAAATTTCCCTTTGATTTCAAATTTAAAGAACACAGGTGCCCCTTTTGTAACAAGAATGATCTCGCTTGCTTTGTTTCTCATTCTTTGTTCAGGGACTTTTACTGCTGCTTAGAGTGCAGCATAAACATAGTATAGCTTCCCTATAAAGCTCAAGTCTGAATGTGTCCACTGGGTCTCTAACGTTTTCCCTGGCTCCACTTCCCGATTAGCATTCTACCCCAGGTCTGCTAACGCACTAAGTCCCAGTAAATCATTTTCCCGCTCAAAGGAGAATTATTGTTTCCATGTTCAGAATCTGTCTTGCATAATCTTTCTGCTCCAAATTAGTGTTCTAACACCCAGCCTTTCTATTTTAGTAATAGACTCACTGATTTCCCTATATAATCTAGCTATTAAAATGCACGTAGTATACTCTTGGGAAGTAAGTTTCACTTCTATTTTTAGGGTGATCCGTAGGTATTGGGGCTGACCAACTTTCAGGCCACAAATGGCTTCTTATTTTAAGCAGCAGCCAGACCGTGCATGTTAATGATGGAAACATCGGTATTAATAGTTGGTCTAATTTGTTTTTCTTCCTCTGCATTTAGACTAAAGCTGTTCCCTGCTGACCAAAAAAAAAAAAAAAAAAAAAAAAAAAAAGTATTATAAAATACCTCCTACCCGTACTCCATACTCACCACTCTACTCTCAGTCCCAAGAAGAGGGTTCTGGTACTCTCTTAACTGTTCCCTGAATAACAACAGTTCATCCTGTATGTAAGTCAAATTTCCCATGATGCACTTGGGCTCACTTATACATAAATTGGCAGTCCAGAACTGAAGGTACACTTACCTGTCTCTTTCCCATGTTCTTCGCCTGATTCCCTGCAAACCTTAAGAAGGTAGCTCTCCTCCTTTATAACCAATAGTAAGTCAAACCAAACTCACACTGGGCTATTATCAATTCCAAGTGTGCACAGGAAGGCTCTCTCTGCTTACAGTTTAACAAAGGGCTGTGTTTGGGTCATGGGGCATGTGCTGGCTTTCTGAGAAGTGCTTGGAGGGAAGGTCCTCTCCTTCTTTCCTTAACTTCCTCCTTTACCCCGTGGGAAGCAGGGTCTCATCACTAACAAGAGCCTTAGTCCTACAGGCAGCTCCACCTTGTCCCCATCTCTCTACCACAAATGGCATCTTAATTCGGTGTAGTCACCTCGTCTAAAATATCTAGCTTTCTTTGAATGTTTCTGGGGGCCTCTTGGAGGAACAGAAGTTGGTAAGAGGTTTTTGTCTCAAAACCACATTTCTTAAGGCAGGTACTGAAATCACATCTCTCCAGGTTGGGCGAGAGGCAGTGAAGAAGTGGCCCGGAGAGTAGAGGATGCTCCAGACCACTGGCTCCCAGAATGCTTAGTGACTCCCAGAATGCTTAGTGATAGTTTCTCCAGACATCATCCGGACAGGGAGAGACCAGGAGACCACAGAGTACAGGACTCATTAAGTCTCACAGGATGGCTAGTATTTGGTAGACCAAATGCCACCTTGGTGAAACACAGTGCCCAATGTCCCTTTGTACTCTCCAGAAAAAAAAAAGCTGAAAAGAGCCCAGGACAGAGTTCAGGAGGAGTGGACAGGAATCTCAGAGATGTTATGTTGAGACCCAACAGTCTGGCGGGAGACACAAGTCCACACTGTTTGTTTTTTTTTAAAGATTAATTTATTTATTTTATGTAAGTGCACTGTAGCTGTCTTCAGACACATCAGAAGAGAGTATCAGATCTCATTAAGGATGGTTGTGAGCCACCATGTGGATGCTGGGGTTTGAACTCAGGACCTTTGGAAGAGCAGTCAGTGCTCTTAACCGCTGAGCCATCTCTCCAGCACAAGTCCAACACTATTTACAAAGGACATCTGGATTCAACTTAGAGAAAAAGAACACCCATCCATCAAAAGTTTTTATCTGCAGCCTCGCAGAAGGCCTTGTCTCAGGCACAGTAGACAAATGCCTGATAGACTAGGTCCAGACAAGAAGCCTATTGGTTTCATCACTGTCTCTGCGATAGGATGTGAGGGCACTTCCACCTCTGCTTGTCAGATAAAACTTCCACGTCAATGGGGCAGCGGCTGAAAATCTCTAGACCAACGGAAGATGATTCTCAGAACTCTGCTCCAATCATGGGTTGGTGGGGAGCAGAGATCTGATTAGTGTAGGCTGATAGATTTCATCAGGAATACTGGGCACTATGCCTGGGTGTGGGCCAGAGCCATGGAGATCTGAGCTGCTCTCGGATGTGGTGAAACTGAACTCCAGGCTTCAGAACACAAAGAGACAGTTCTTAGAACGCAGCAGTCAGCAAGACTGAGGCCTTGTTTAATAGGGCTGTCAGAGCTAGAACCCAGAGGCGAGGCCAGCCTGCGGGAAAGGATAAGACCAACAGAGCATGAATACCAGGCTCACATAGACCAGAGAAAGTTGGAGAGTGGAGGAAAACAAAATCACAGGAAGACTCAAAGAGCCGCAGGGAGGTCTAATGACAACTGGGAATGCTGGAGGCTTGGCAAGAAGGTGAACGCTGGTACAGGGAGAGATGGTCAAAGGCAAGGGCTGTTCTCTAACACGCTCTCCAGTACTCCCTGGCCCCTTAGATGAGGGTGTGCTGTGAGAGAGTGCTTTAGACAGATGAGTCAGACATGCACTCAGACAGACGGGCTGTGAGAGGGTGACAGCCCCTGTCTTCCTTGGGTGGATCTTAAAACATGTGGTGTTGATATAGAAAATCTGTACCCTTGATTCTTGGCAGAGAGTCACCACATCTTCAAGCCTTCTACTGTTCTTTTCTTATCAAAAGCTCAATTGTGCCTTAAAAATATCTACTGAAGACATATCTACAGAGGTCCAAAAATCGCAGACTATATCCAGATGATGGTATTTTGAGCACCATACCCGAATTATATGATATTATATTTCTCTCCCTTTATACATTTCTATGTCTGCACTTTGCCAATATTATAAGTTACTCTTTTGCATTTGCATGACACCATTAACCTGCATAGAGAGACACTATGAGAAACATTATTCAGACGACAATCAAGGTTTTGGTCAGGAGGTCAGGGAGCCTGTACTTTCAGTCCACCCAAGGAACCTTTCCCCCACCCCGACCCCCAATTCTTAGGAGCAATAAAACTTGATTTGCAACAAATCATTGGGTTTTTTTCTAGGTTATATTTTCTCCCCTGATGTAGGTTTTGGTTAAACTTCTCTCATTTTTTCCTGTAAGGTTTGGGATAGAAACAATTACGAATATAGACAAAATTACTTTGTTAATATTTCATGAGGAGATAGTTTCTTCTACAGTATTTTTTTGAAGAATAAAGCAGACTCCCATGCTACACAGCAGTTTCAGTTGTGAATGCACATCCTAAAACCCAGAATAAGATCAGAGCAAAGTGAACCTGGCACACTCCAAGCTTGCATTTTCAGCTGGGATGAAAGTATACTTGAGTATTAGGAGATGCATTAACAGAAATCTTATGCCATCCAAGGAAATTTTTTTAGTTGCATCTCATTATATGCTGAAATGTTAATTCAATATTTCATACCAACTTGTGTTTCTTTAGAAATTTAGCACAAAATTATGTTCTTTGCAGAAACGTGGATTGACCTGGACCAGCATGTCATTCTTCAGTGATAGCTTACACACACACACACACACACACACACACACACACACAGAGAGAGAGAGAGAGAGAGACAGAGACAGAGACAGAGACAGAGACAGAGAGACAGAGAGACACACAGAGAGAAGCTGGGCTCATGATATCTTACACAAGTAAATTTATTGAGAAGTGCAACATTTTATATGCAGTTTGAGGGAGGTGGGCAGCAGGGTAAGCAGGAAGCCACCACACAGAGATGGAATCGGCAGGAAGCTAATCAAACAGCATTGCGTAGGGAACACGGGGTATCTCAATTGCTTCCCAGAATGCTCAGAGTCCTGGGGACGGATAATTTCAGTCTCTTCAGTGGGGAAAATTGGGGCTCCCAGGAACTGAAACCTTAAGTCTGTCGAGGCCCCAGCCTCAGCCCAGACCCTGCCAAGTCTGCCCCTGGGCAAGGACACAGAACTAGTGTTCCCTTTGTCCTTCCAGCAGGGCCTGTGAGAAAGCCTTGGGCTGGCCTGGCTCCCAACAACGGATGAATCTCAACATCACATGAAGTGAAGTAAGACCGATGCTGTGAGACATGATATCCCGTGTTTTCTCTCAAATGTAGAGCCTACATTTTAAAACACACACACACACACACACACACACACACACACACACACACACACAAAAGCAGAGGTGGGAAGATTTGGAAAGAGGAAGGGAGCCATCAAGGAGGTGCAAGAGAGGAAGAGGGGAGAGGAGAGCAATCAAAACACACATCACACTAACCTCCATCACTTGTGAATTAAAAGAAAAGAAATTGAGGGGCAGTATCCAGCTCAGCAGGATGGGAGCGTTTCTTGCTCTTCCAGAGGACCAGAGTTTCGTTCCTAGAATCCATGTTTAGGAGCTTATAATTCCCCGTAACTCCAGCTCCAGGGGATCCAGTGCCCTCCTCTAGCATCTACAGGCCCTGCACTCACACGTACCTGAGTAAACACACACATACACACACACACACACACACACACACACACACACACAATTAAAAATAACAACAAAGAAACTGAGATGTAAAAAAGTACAATTCTCAGAAATTATTAACTATCATCTCTATTGAGGGTTTTCCCCTTAAAATCAAGAGTGAAATGAATGAACAGTATTGAATTTGTTTTTATGAAAAACGAGATAACGGAATAAAAGTATGGACCAAAGATTTCAGGTTACAACAGTAGAAAAAGGTGAGAAAAGTCATTATTGTAAAGGCTGCACATGTGCAAACATCAAGAGGAAGTTGAGGAAGGAAATGTGTGAATAGAGGTAAATTTCTCTAGATCTAAAGTACAGGCTGGAGACAATTCACGTGGGGTTTAATGGAGGGGGGGAGAGGGAGATTTATAAAAACAGGGAAAATTTTAAACTATATAAAAAATATTAACAAGAAAATGATGAGATTGACACAAGCAAACCCATAGAATTCTACCAAAAGGTTCAAAAGTCAAATTATATAGAAACATACATTTTAAAACAGAAATGTGAATATTTGAACAAATATTCAGAGAAAACATTGCTTCCTTAAATTGCTTTGTCGTTTATCACAGTAACTATCAAAATAACTATCACAGCATGCTTCCAAAGTAATGATTTAACAAAACATGAACGCTGAAGTAATTTTGGTAGATACTACATCAGTGAGTGAGAGAGTGCTCCGATAATAAAGAATTAGTCTGAATTGCTTAGGCTTTGGGGTGGGGATATAAAAATGAAATATTCTTCCCTACACATAAAGGTGCAATAATTAATTCAGTTTGGTCCTGGCTTAAAATAGTTTGCAATACCAAAACAGTATAGTATTTGTCCAATACAGACATGAAAAATAGAGAGAGTGTGCAGTGATGGTGGATCAATGGAATGAGAAAGAACCAATGGGTGGGTTCCTTGGTGGACAAAGTGAATCTATATCCTGATTTCACGAGTTTAACCAAAAATAAGTTTCAAACAAAATGTTTACTGTAAGGTCATTAAATACTAGATTGAAAATGTAAATTTTTTCAAACCTATCGATCAATGAGATTTCTAAGTTCTAAATTTTCTAATTTCCAAATTCAATATCAAAGGAAAAATGTCATTGATAATTATAACTCATGGACTGGGTGCTTCCAAAGATATGTTAGACAGTTTGCTTATATTAAAAGGCAGAAAGGATCAAGAAAGAAAAAAGCTTGAACCCAGACAACAAACAGGAGAGAAGTGTAGATGGCCCATGTTTCCACAAATCGTTGAGGAGGGAAATAAGGGCCTGATAGGTATGAATAAAGGAAAGAGTGACGTTCCAAATCTCAACACAGGAACTACGAGTAGTGAACAAATATTTAATCTTACTAATATCCAGTAAAATATACATTCATAATATATCATTTCTATATAAGTTCATAATATATCATATCATAATATATCATTCACATTATAAGTGAATTTATTATTGAATTGACATCATATATTGTTTTCTCAATGGGCTTAAATCAATTAAAAATTAATAGAATGATGACAATTATTTCTTTTTTTCAAGGTCTTATTTATTTACATTCCAGTCATTGCCCTCCTCAGTCCCCCCTCACACAGTTCCTCATCCCATTCCTCCTCCCCATTGCCTCTGAGAGGGTGCTCCCCCCCACCAGGCATCCCCCTTCCCTGGGACCTCAAGTCTCTCAAGGATTTAAGCACACCTACTCCTACTACGACCAGACCAGAAAGACCTCTGCTATATATGTGCCAATGCCTTGGACCAGTCCATCTATGCTCCTGATTAGTGGCTCAGTCTCTGGACACTCCCTGGGGGTCTGGGTTAGCTGAATCTGCTTATCTTCCTATGGGGTAGTTCTCCCTTTTAGCTTCTTCAATCCATCCTGTAGTTCAATCTTAGGGGTCCCTGACTTTAGTCCAATGGTTGGGTATAAGTATCTGCCTCTGTCTTGGTCAGCTGCTGATAGGGACCCTCAAAGGACTACCATGCCAGACTACCATCTGTAGGTATATTATAGCATTTACAATAGTGCTCCCTGCCCCATGAGATGGATTCCAAGTTGGAGTGCATTTCCTTCAGTCTTTTCTCCATTTTTGTCCCTGCAGTTCTTTTAGACAGGAACAATTTTGGGTCAGAAATTTTGACTGTGGGTTAGTAACCCCATCCTCTCTTGAGGCTCTGTGTATCTACAAGAGGTGAACTCTTGAGTTCCTTCTCCCTATGTTGTGGCATTTTGGCTAAGGTCACCTCCAATGAGTCCTGAGAGTCTCTCACCTCTGTGTTTCTGCTATTTTCTCGATGTTTCCTCACCTCCCACCTCCTGAGGATGCTTATTTCCATTCACTCTCTTGGCCCTCTGGGCTTCTTTCCTGTCCAACCCCCCATATCTGATCTTGTCCCCCTTTTCCCTTCCCTCTCTTTTCTCCCAGATCCCTTCCTCCTTCTGCCTTTCATGATTATTTCGTTCCCCTTCTAAGTGGGATAGAGGCCTTCTCAATTATTTCTTAGACAGAAATCAGTGCACACCCCAATTAAGGTAGAATATAAGCCCTCAACGATACTGGAAGGGAGCCGTGCTTGGGTTCTGCACTGTTCAGTGTCCAGCAGCAAAAGGAACATGAAACTGTGAGACTTGGTGAGGGTGAAGACTACACTTCTCTGTAGGTAAAAGGGCAAATGTCTGTATACTATTGTTAGGTACTATGCTGGTTTCATAAATCAATAGTTGTAGTTCTCCAATAACTAGGACTTCCCTAGCACTGAATAGTTAGATGGGTTTCCAGTACCGGGCATGTTTTTGCTCTTGTTGAGTGAGTTTTAAATCCTGTTAGAGAGCCGTTGGTTACGGCCAAGACATGTGTGCCACCGCTGCACCCTTAGGGTTACTGGGCCATGTTGGTCACTGATGTACTTCACACACTTCAGAGCTGGCTACGACTGTTGCTTGCTTTCTTCCTTCAGAAGAAGAATGCATGGAGCTTTCTGGTACCATAAAACTAGCCTTCGGGGAGGAGCCATTCAGGTCAATTCTAGCTCAGGGATCTCTGGGCTCTGTGTCTGAAGTACATGGTGTCTTCAGCAATTGGGACTTACCTTCCACCTCCAGGGGCAACTAAGAGCAACAACAACAGGCTGTATGCTTTGGGACTCTCTTCGACAGGCCTGACCAACAGCATGGAAGAGGGCTTCTTGTGTCTGTCGTTGGAGTTTTTGTTAGGTGGTCTTTGGCTCTTGGAAAGAGAAAGGTCTGGGCTCTTGGCAGTCCAGATGATAGAATTTCATTAAAACCTTCTGTATTTGACATAGGATTATGTGTATTACAGGTTATTTTATAAATAGTTAACCATATTATTTCTTGTGGCTTTTCAGATGTCCTTACTGTTATTTTACAGACCCCCATCCTTCTGTATTTACCTTCCTCCCTCTCTCTATGGAGTCCCCACTTCCCCCATCAGATCAGTTGTGTCCTGTCTCCTTTACCCTCTTCCCACCTTCTGTATTTTAAAGGGTCACTTGGTGACAAGAGTGGTTAAGTCCTCCATTAACACAGAGTGCTGTGTGACTCCTTGGCTCTGTATCCCTTCATGTGAGATATTATTGCATTACTTTTGTAGACAGAAAGGAGCAGATAAAATGAGACATGGCAGAGCACCAGCTATAGAACATCCCATTGTGTTCTTTTTGTCCGCCAACAATGCCTCAAATGGGCCCCATCATTCAGAGGGGCTAGGGAAGAAACTTCCAGCCTACTGTTGAGGATAGCAAAGCACACTTTGTGTGGAACCTCCCAAACAGGAAGCTCACCCACAAAGCCGTACCGAGCAGTGCTGTTTTACACAGAGCTAGGACATGTTAAGTTCTATGAATGGAAGAGTGGCTCAGAACACACGGTGTGCCCGGGAACCAGACATGCATCTGTCACAATGGCACTAGTGAAGAGTTTCTAACAGCATGGAAACCATGAGTGAAGTACCTGAGACTGTAGATTACTTCATAGTTTTCTGTGCTATTAATCAGAACGAGATGTTTATTTTTACTATAGAGAATATGCTTAGATTCACAATACTGAGATACTTTGTCAGGTAGTATGTTTTGTGTGCCCAAGTGAACACATTGCTTCTTCTTGCGTAGATGGCAAGGATAAAGCCTCTTTTTGCCTTTGAATGCTAAAGTTTTCTGGCCTACTGACATTTCACACCTTGAAGGTAGTGTGGCCCAGAGGATTTTAGGTAGAACATCTAAAAATATTTTTTATTCCTCATATGTTAGCCAGAGGTGGCCGTTAAGTAATGTATTCTGGGAAATCTTCATCAAACAAGAACATCATGATAGTTTAAAAACCATAATGTTCCTTATCGTCTGAAGTTATACGCACTGAACTTCAGACCAGTGGTTGGGTCCCACTCAAAGAATGCCACAATTCTGGAGAAACAAAAAGCAGAGACTTTTCTTCCTCCAGGGATGTTGAAAGTGTGACATTAAATAAATCTACCAACAATAACAAAAACAAACAACATATCAAAGACAGCACTACACCACAAGGCTTATTTCCCCTTTAACATCTCTTTTAGATCTGATATTTTTTGAGGAAAAAAAAAGAAGAAAGAAAAATAGCTTTCCACATTATTCCTTTGATTATTCCTAAGTACACCATGCTTTGAATTCAGTTGTATTTGATCTTAAAAATCACTTTCAAACAGAAAAAGCAACAGTTAAGACATTTTGATGTTTTCAGAGCAGTGATGTTTAGATGAGGTAAGATGGATGAACGTCTTGATCCAGTTCCTGCCTTCTCCTATGAGGGCTGGCCAAAGAAGGTAATGGATGGAGCCTTTTGCTGAGACCTAGATTAGAAATGCCTAGTAGTGTGTATAGGGCACAGCACCAAAGTTCCCCAGTGGGGGTCATCTAACAGCTCTTTGGAGTTGACGCCAAAACAAGTAACATGAAATGCAAAACTAGAGCAGACTTCTTAGGCCACAAACTACCCCCAAGCGCAGCCAGCTGTTTCTGTAACACGTTCACCGTGCATTATTCTTTTTTCTGCACATGGCGCTGTCTCTCTCATGTTCAGTGTGTTAGTATGTTTGCTTGCCAGGCTCCCCCCCCCGCCTTTTTTGTATTTATTTTATGTATGTGAGTACACTGTCACTGTCTTCAGACACACCAGGAGAGGGCATCAGATCCCATTACAGATGGTTGTGAGCCACCATGTGGTTGCTGGGAATTGAACTCAGGACCTTCAGAAGAGCAGTCAGTGCTCTCAACCGCTGAGCCATCTCTCCAGCCTGCTTGCCAGGCTCCCTTGTTGAAGTGGCTCCTTCGCACTGGGAAGAGTCCCTGCTGAAGGCCAGCTTCTAGGTTATTCAAGAGTTGAGCAGAGGAGGGCTTGGCCTGTAGATTTGGAAGCTTCTTTCTCTTCCAGACCTTTCCCATATTTCTATCTCACACTCCCCTCTCCTGAAGTCTTATGGTTAATTTTCCCTCCACTTTCTACCACAACAAGGCTTGTTATTATGGTTGTTCAATAGGGAATGTAGTAGAATACATTAAGGGTTGTCCCCTATTTATGTATTTATGTTAACACATTTTATGCTTTTCTGGTGTTTTCTTTCCTTAACTATAATATTTTATTGTTGCTATTTCCTTCTCCTCTTTCTCCTCCCCCCTCCTCCTCCACCACCTTCTTCACCTCACCCTCCTTCTTTCTTCCTCCTCCTCTTCCTCTCCATCTCATTTATGTATGTTTTGGTCAACAAAGCTCATAGAGTATATTTGACTTACTTTTCTGAATTGCTCTAAGGACATCATGTAAAAGTATTTAAACATTACTTAGGTCTGGCATATATCTCAGAAGGTAAAGGCAATTGCAACCAAGCTAATGACCTGAGTTTTATCCCTGGGACTCATATGATAGAAATGGAGAACCAACTTTTATAATTTGTCTTTTTACCTCAGGAAGCATACCATAGAACGTATAAACCCAATCCTAAATAAATGTAATAAGAGTTTTGAAAGTTGTTTACCTTTTCAAACATACTTTTGAAAAACTCAAAGTAAAACACGAAGACTAAGATAATTAAAAATCAAATGTGCATCTCTAACAGAGGCAAAGCTATATAATAGTAGTGTTGAATAAAAAGTGTTATTATAATACTTAATAAATATAATAAAGGAAACTCCACTTGCATCTCTCTGTGCATTCTTAGTTGTAAACAAGAGTGCAAGACAATTCAGTCAGAAGGGAATCTGTGAAAACAGGTTCTGGGTTCTGTCACATCCTGGTTCTCTGAGAGGATCACAGTGACAGGCTTGGAGCAGGCACTCACGATCACTAACTAGGAACCTGACACTGTCACTTCACCATGATAGGAGGCCAGAACCGTCATCACCTCATCACCCCATCCCCATCATCAGCACCTGACTCTACATGCCCATGTCTTCTCAGTCAGAGCTTGCCAAAAAGATGTCCTCAGATTGGATATACCTAGAACATATACCTAAGGCTTTGCTTAAAATAAAACTCAGAACATTTTTTTTTGAGTTTCCCCATAAGAAAGATGGAACACAAAGGGTAAGGAATCTCAGGAAAGCATGGCCCACTTGAACAAGTTGAAGAGCTCTCCATAAAAGGAGATAATCCAGAGCTCCAGGAAGGAGATGGTTTAAAATCTCATATATGGTAGTTCATAGACAAAAATCTATGTTTCAGTGTAAGAAATGTTTTAATAGACTGGGTGAAACGTTTGAAGGCAGTGCTTACTGTTGTGAGGGACAGGTTAGCATGATATGCAGAGGAGCCCACTCTATATTTCTGTGTCATGGGTATCTGAGGTTTTCCATAGCTAAGACCTTACTTAGGTCTAATTGCAAGCATCTCCTGTGACTTGGCGGATAGGCACGATGAGAAATGTGCCTTCCACAACCAGGGACACAGGTGAGACCCCTACATCAATACCCCTGCCATCTGGAGCCTCCATCTGTAACTGGGCAGATCCTGTCCCCAGACCCCAAACCTACCTGTCTCCCAGGAGGTTCACCCTAACCAGGGACACAGGAGACCTACTCTAACCAGGGACACAGAGGTTCCTCCTAACCGAAGATAGCACTGCCTGCCTTCCAGGAGGCCTTCTCTAAATCGGGTCACAAAGCTCTACCTGCCTCCAAGAAGTCAGGCTCTACTCAGAGACACCCAGACCAGTTAATATCAGAGATAATCAGATGGCAAGAGGCAAGCACAAAATATAAACAATAAAATCCAAAGTAATTTGACACAATCAGAACTCATTTCTCCCACCATAGCAAAACCCTGAATACCCTCACACACCTGCAAATCAAGATTCTGACCTAAAATCCCATCTCATAAAGATGATAAAGGCCTTTAAAGAGGATATTATTAACTTCCTTAAAGAAATACAGGAAAACATAGGCAAACAGGTAGAAGCCCTTAAAGAGGAAATAAATAAATATCTTAAAGAAATACAGGAAAACACAATCAAGCAGGTGAAGGAATTGAACTAAAGGGTTCAAGACCTAAAACTGAAAATAGAAACAATAAAGAAATCACAAATGGCGGCAACACTGGAGACAAAAAACCGAGGGAAGAAATCAGGAGCTATAGATGCAAGCATCACTAACAAATACAAGAGATAGAAGAGAGAATCTCATGTGTACAGCATACATTAGATGATATTAACACATTGGTCAAAGAAAATACAAAGTGTAAAAAGCTTCTAACTCAAAACATCCAGGAAATTCAGGACACAATGAAAAGATCAAACCTAAGAATAATAAGAATAGAAGAGGGTGAAGATTCCCAGTTCAAAGGGCTAGTAAACATCCTCAACAAAATCACAGAAGAAAACTTCCCTAACCTAAAGAAAGAGATGCCCATGAACATACAAGAAGCCTACAGAACTCCAAACAGATTGGACCAGAAAAGAAATTACTCCCATCACATAATAGTCAAAACACCAAATGCACTAAACAAAGAAAGAATATTAAAAGCAGTAAGGGGAAAAACATCAAGTAACATATAAAAGCAGACCTATCAGAATTACACCAGACTTCTCACCAGAGACGATGAAAGCTAGAAGATCCTGGGCAGATCTCATACAGACTCTAAGAAAACACAAATGCCAGTCCAGACCATTATACCCAGCAAAACTCTCAATCACCATAGCGGAAGAAACAAAGATATTCCATGATAAAATCAAATTTACACAATATCTTTCCACCAATCCAGCCCGAGAGAAGATAATAGAAGGAAAAATCTAACACAAGGAAGGGAACTATACCCTAGAAAAAGCAAGAAATTAATCTCACAACAAACTGAAGAGAGAATCACACACATATCATACCACTTCCAAAAACAAAAATAACAGGAACTAACAATCACCTGTCTTTAATATCTCTCAACATCAATGAACTCAATTCTCTAATAAAAAAATCACATGAGCTAACAGTCTGGATATGTAAACAGGATCCAGCATTTTGCTACATACAAGAGACATACCTTAGTGACAAAGACAGACACTATCTCAGAGTAAAAAGCTGGAAAATGTCTTCCAAGCAAATGGTCCCAAGAAACCAGAGGGAGTTGCCATCCTAATATTCAATAAAACACACTTAAAGGAAACATTTCCTTTAAAATAAAGTTAGGGCCATCGAGTCAGCCCTTTAAGATGTTACTGTGTGAATGGGCACAGTAAAGAAAGTTACTGGATAATTCAGATGGCTCATAAATAATATCCCCATTTCAAAGAAATGTATTTTTTCTGTTTGCCATAATTTTTCAAGCTGGCCATGGTCATGGCCATATTGTCCAGTTGGTGCAGTCTTGGCTTCATAGACCAGCCAGTGATATTGTTCTGTCCTTCATAGTCCCTGATACAGAATCCCTGAGTAGTGGGAACTTGCTGCACTTAAAGTGATAAACCTGAGTCTGGAAGTTTAAACAAGGTCACATGTCAGCAGCACACAAAGGTTTAAAACTATCATATACAGCATCTATGTTGCAACTCTGGTGATGATGTAATGCTAACAACAAACTGTGTGGATGCAGATTACAGTGGTCTTTTCAAAACACTCACCCTACAAAGCCCATTTCAAAATTAATTCCCCCAAAAGGCAATAAAGGAACAATTGAAGATTTGGAAAGTAATTCAGTCAATAAGTGCTTGCTATGTGAGCATGAAGACTCCAGAACTCATGTAAAGAAGCTGTGCTTGATGGTCCACATATGCAATGCCAGCACTGGGGAGGTGGAGAGCAGTGGACCCCTAGGGTTCCCGAACCAGCCAACCTGCCTTCTTATGAGTGTTATTCCAATGAGATATCCTGTCTCAAGCCAATCAGCCAACCAACCAAACAACCAACCAACCAAACAAACAAACAAACAACCAAAGTTGAACAGTGCCTAAAGCATGACAAAAATAACACCTGAGCTTGTCCTCTGGCTTCCACATGCATAGATAGCACAGGTAGCTGCACACATGCAAACCCATCCATGAACACATGTGCTTGTGCACACACATGAAGAGGCTACTTGAAAACAATAGGAAACAGAACAAAACATAGTCTACTATGATGTGTGACAGCGACACCTTCAGATCAGAAACCAGTTCTTTGTTTTCTTTTTGATTCTAAGGGACAAAGCCATTCATTATACAAGCATTTCCAAAAAAAGGATTGTGGACAATGAGAACACCACCCTTGACTGCTGACTGGTTTTGCTCAGGTAGGAAGAGATCAACCTCACCATGTCACCCGTTAACCTATTAGCTTTCTTCCAGACTGGTACTAAAAGTTGATTAACAAGGCAACTCCAGAACCACGGGGTCAGAATATCTTCTACTTATCCAATGGCTGCTATATTCTGAACTAAAAGTACATTTCTCTTATTTCAATTCCAGAGACCAGGATTGGGTCACAGAGCTTGTACCAATCAAAGATTTGCTGAACAATGTCACATAGACTTATGACCTAAAGTGTAGATTTGCAAAAAGATTCACAATATCTGAAACAAAAAGGGTAGCTATCCTCGAATGCCTTAAGGAAACAAGAACCCATCCCTTGGGTGTCCCCAGGAGCGGTATACCCAGCTCATGTGCACTTCTTTCTGTAGTTTTACAAAGAAACTTTCATACTCATGTCCAGATGTTCAGTTTACACCCACCCCAGCTGGGAGTGTGGCTTCCTCATTCCCTGTGATATCCTCATCAGCAATTGCTATCATTCTTTTTAAATAAAGATTATATTAAAGGCCAGTTTATTAGGAAGCTGCTCTTGGGTAAGTGTGCTGGCCACAAGGATTGAGGCCAGGGGAGTCGCCATTGGAAGAGAAGGTGGGGAAGGGGGAAGGGATAGAGAGTAAGGGGCACACAAAGAGAGAAGAGAAGGAGAAGAATTGTTGTCATCCCTGATGCTAACCATTTTCATGGGCATGAGACAGAATCTCAAAGCAATTTTAATTTTCATTTCCTTTATGATTAAAGATATTGCCCTCCTTGTCCACCACCTATCAGCCATTTGTGTTTCTTCTTCTGAGAAATGTGTCTCCTTAGTGCATCAGCCCCCTTAGTGACTGAGAGCCTTTTTCCATTCTTTTTCCACACCTGTCTGGTATAATTGGTAAAGATTTTCTCCTGGTCTATAAACTGCCCTTTTCCCTTTTACTCTGCTTTTTACTTTAATGGAATCCCATTTGTCAGCTCTTGGGTTTGTTTCCTGATGCCGTTGGATTCCTTTTTCAGAACGATTTTGCCTGTACCTTCTATTTTGAAGTGTTTTCCCTGTTTCCATCTAGCAATTTCAAAGCCATTGATGCAGTTTGAATTGATTTTTGAAGGGTGAAATAAATGGATCTAATTTCATTTTCTACATGCAGATATCCAGTCTCCCCAGGATCTTTTATTGAAAAGATTTTTTTCCAATGTGTGTTTTTCATATTTGTGTTTTCTAAAGAAAGTGGCAGTGGTGGCCCAGGTCTATTTCTAGGTCTGCTATTCCATTCCATTGGACTGCTTGCTAGTGTCTGACTCACTAACATTCTCTGTCTCGAAGATTCTGAAGTGTGATTTCATCATGTCTCCAACCTCATTCTTTCTACTTGGGATTGCTTTGGCTACTCTGGAACTCTTTCGTTTTCATATGAACTTTAGGATTACTTTCTAAGTGCTGTGAAGAATGTAGCTGGACCTTCGGTGGGGACTGTGGTAACTTTGTAGGCTGCTTTGGGAAACATTCATAGTATTGATTCTACCAATCCATGAATGCAGAAGGCTGCTCTTTCCATTGTTTTCCTCCATTGATTTCTTCCTTAATGTCTTCAATTTGTTACCTCTTGATTATGTCCATTTCTGCCTGTTTTTGAACTTATATTGAACATGATATTTTTCTTAATTTTCTTTTCATTAAACTTGTTATTGATGTAGAAAAGCTGTGCTTTATGTGTATTCATGTTGTACAATCTACTAGAGCTAAGAGCTTTCTTAGTGGGGATTTTAGGGTATTTTACATGTAGGAAAACAATCATCTGAGTAAAGCATAATTTGCTAATTCTTTTTATGTTTGTATCTTGTTTTATCCCTCCTGTATGTTGCTCTAGTCATAGCTTTAAACACTCTCCTAACAATGACCTCCATCGTCCCACACCATAGTTTAGTGGAAATACTGTTTTTCAGTATCTAGTACAAGGTTCTTCATGTGTAGCTTTTTTATGTTGGGATATGTTCTTTTCAATTCTAAAAGCTTTAGAGGCTTTTTAATGGTACATTGATCTTTTTATAAGATCTATTGAGATAATTGTATTATTTCTGTCCTTAAATTCTTTATATGGTGTATTATGTGTATTGATTTGCATATGGTAAACCAACTTTGCTCCTCAGGATAAAAACCATCTTGATTGTGATGCCTGATCATAGTGTAATCTTGAATTCAGTTTGCATGTAATTTACTTTTATAACTATCTGGAAGTAAGTCCAGTTCCCACTTTCTTTTCCTTTGCTATGTCCTCCTCTGGTTCTGGAGTCACAGTTACGCTGGCCTCATATGATGTGTTTGGTAGTGTACATTCCCTTCCTATTTTGTGGAGCAATTTGAGAAATGTTGGTGTTAGCCATCCCTCAAAAGCTCCATAGAACTCAGCAGTGACTATGTCCAACCCTGAGCCTTTATTTGTGGAGATGCTCTTAATCACTGCTCCCAGAAACACCAGTAAAGGGTGGTACCACCCTCAGTGACCTAGGCCTTCCCACATCAATCAAGAAAATGCACCAGGGTTTGCCCATAGGCCAAATTGGTGGGAGCATTTTCTTAATTGAAATTTCCCTCTTTCCAAATGACTCTGGTTTGTGTCAAGTTTATATAAAACTTGCCAGCATAGGGGAACACTGCTGGCTAACACCACTGATAATTTTCTCTCCCAGTGGCCTACATAACATCTTCTGGCACCACGAAAGCTAACCACCATGAAAGCTAACCGACATGAAAGCTAACCACCATGAAAGCTAACCACCATGAAAGCTAACCACCATGAAAGCTAACCACCATGAAAGCTAACAACTAGGAAAGCTAACCACTGTGGAAGTTAACCACTGAGGGTAGGTTTTCAGGCCTGCTTCAGCCTCATTTCTCTATCTTGCAAGCAAAGTGTGTTGTGTCTTCAGTTATATGTGGTCTTACGATCTAGTTATGGCAGGCAGAAGAACAATGACAATAGTCTGTATTGCTTTGGGAGCCTCTGGGGCCTTCTTGAAAAATAACTCCTAGGGAGGCATCGCATTCCCTACATTTGTACGTTCATTTAATATCCCCTTTTTTCCCCAGCAATCTTAAAAGGTAACTTTGTGGGAGATAGAAATTTTACTTTTAAGATTTTTCCTTGCTACAGCACATGAGTGGAGTAGGTCATGGGACATCTTTCAGAACTTGGCTCTCTCCTCATACCATGTGAAACCCATGGGATCAAACTCAGGCTGTTGTGTTTGGTAGCAAATACCTTTACCCATTGAGCCATTTATCCTTTGAAAAAGTAAAACTCTTAAAATATTTTTCTGGCATTTAAGATTACCATTATCTTTGGTTTCTTGTAGTGAAAGCTGTGAGCTTGTTGCTGTGATTTGTTGTTGTTGTTGTTGTTGTTTTTCATATTTGTTGGTGTGTCCTTATGGTGTCTGTTGGGAGGAGGTGTCCTCTGGTTTTTCTTTCTCATTTTCCTGTTCCTCTTGTTGGTTCTATTTTACATGGTGACAGCTTTCATTTGGATTAGTGTGCCTCTGCACTACTAGGCAGGAAGCAGACTTCTTTGACAGATATGGTGATTCCACAGCACTGCTGTACTCAGCTTGCACTAGAGTGCACTTGTCTGAATAAACTGTGCCCTGCCCCTGATTAGGTTCTGAGACACAGGCACTTGGTTGTTGATTGGAAAAAAATGTAACTTGTTATGGTTTTGTTAGTACTATATTAATAACTAAGGGGTAAAATGAAGAGGAACCATAAAAATGGGAGCTAAAAGAATAAAGCTTGAATAAGTGAATTATATGTCAGGGCTACAAGAGGTAATAAAGAAAAATTATAGTAGATACGGTGAAAGAAAGGACACACTTGGAAGACTATTCGGGAAGACACAAGTTAAAACAAATTACATAATCTGAGTACAAAATTGTAAATAGATTAAAAATAACAAATAAGATGAAACAGAAGACATTGTGAACTCAGTTTTCTCCCTGTTTGGGATGAATGTAATTTTACCTTCCTCCTCAACTGGCCTGTGGAGCAGGCAGTGGGGAAAGTCAATAATCCAACCCTGGTGAGTTGGTACATCCTTCCTACAGTGATGGTTTTCTATGTGGGACTCTGCTTTCCCACATAGGGATTTTGTTGCTAATGTTTTGACTCTGCATGTGCAAATGCTCAGGGTTCTTGTTCCCAATTGGTTTATGATCTATCAATAAAGATGCCAGTGGCCAATGATTGGCCATGGGGCTGAACACTTAGAGTCTTGAGGGTAGGATGCAGGGAGGAACAGGAGGATTGTGACTTGGGGAAGAAGAATGGGGCACGGTAGTGGCAGGAGATAAAGCCAACAGCCATATGAGATTTCAGGTAACTGGCCGCTGGCTACTTCCCTGATTGGGGCTGGGGTATCAGGGGAATGTTTAAAAGTGTCCAGCCTTTGAGGTAGCCACAACATTTAAAAAATAAGCTAACGTGTGTGTGTGTGTGTGTGTGTGTGTGTGTGTGTGTGTCTTTCATTGGCAAATCAACAGATAACTTCTTAGCAGGTCTGCAGTGTGAACTACTGGGAGCACAAAGCAGTGAATCACCACAACAGATGGCACCCAACATGGGGCTCAAACCCATGACTCTGGGATTAAGAGTCCCATGCTCTACCAGCTAAGCTAGCTGGGTATTTTAAAATTAATTGGCGCACACGTGTTTGTGTGTGTGTGTGTGTGTGTGTGTGTGTGCGCGCGCGCGCCCATGTATGTGTGTTTTCCATTCATGGAGCCGAGATAGCTCCTGGGTGGGTGCACGAGTGTGACCAACCAGGAGCACCAGGCAGTACAGCCCCAAACTCACTGCTACAGGATTTACCAGGAACTTTTTACCAGAGTAATTTCCCATGAATTACCCAGTCTGAATTACACACCCCTTCTTGTCAGTCATAGTCTTGCTCAAGGTGTTTGGATCAGCGTGGTTGTTCTTTCCATGTGAGGTTTTCTGTGACAACATCTCTGAAGGAGTGTGGAAGATCAGCCCTGTGCCTGCCCAGCTCTATGTTCCTTACATTCCTGTGTTGTTGCTCACCCAGGCAGTGGCAGAGGAGGGGTGAGGGTTGGGGGCTCTTTCCTAGGCTCTTTGGGATGTCTGTGGAGAATTTCTCCTCCAGTCTTCAGTGTGTCCCACCTGTGTCTCCATCTCAGCAGTTGGTGCTGCTGTAGTTCTTTCTCCTCCTGGTTTATCTACCCACATCCATGGCCCAATCAATCTCCCTGCCTCACTGTTCTTTCAGTACCCAGCTCCAGACATCACTCACGCCATCTTGTCTACAGCTAGGCACAGATTTGTTATCCCTGCTTGCTTCTTTCCAGAGCTATTACCAAGGACCAATTATTTATTTTCTGCAATTCTTTCTCTCATAAGAATAGAACCTATTATTTTTAATTCTTGCTGATCATTTCCCTGAGACACAAAGAGTTGGCTGCTGATATGACATCTTGCCCAGATGCTTTAAGTTTTTCTCAGTGATTTGTGTGAATATATTATAAATGTGTCCCTTATTAGTTCCAGTTGCCTCGTGCTTCCATTTTTGTGTTGACTACGCCTTTAATAGCAAGAGCCACAAATATTTTAAATTTGCATGTAGTCATTTATATGAACACTTTGTGATCTGTTCTGCTCATTATTGGATTTTTGTGCAGACAAATAAGGAAGTTTGGATGTATTTCTTTTTGTGGCTTTCCTTAAGAGAAGCAACTTATCTATATTTGATGCACAGGAGGAAAAAATCACATCTTTCCAAACTTCAATTGTATTCTGCATTTAGTCTAATTTTAAAACTTTACTTAAATTTTTATGATTTTTATGCATATAATTTTTTTTAACCTGCATGTATGTATGGTCATCACACATATGCCCTGTGCTTGTGGGGGTCAGAAGAAGGCTCTGTATCCTTTGGAACTGGAGGTACGTACAGTTGTCAACCACCATGTGGGGGCTAGGAACTGAAGCCAGGCCCTCTGCAAAACAAGCAAGTATTCTTAACCCCTGAGTCCTCTCTCTAGCTTCTGGCTTCAGTGATACAATTCTGACTTGTAGATAATTTTCTCTGGGAACTTTGATTCCAGAACATCAAGATAAAAGAAGTGCAGTAAATTAAAGTAGTTTATCAACCATTTATTTCATGTATGATTACTCGTGTGTGTGTGTGTGTGTGTGTGTGTGTGTGTGTGTGTGTACCACAGTACATATAGTACAAGGGACAAATACTGCTTCCTAGGTTTGCTTAGCAACACCTTTATCTGCTGAGCTTCACAGGCTCATAAACAGGTTTTAATATTAAAGTTTTTAAAGTTCCGTCAATCAGGAGGTGGGAGAGATACACTAAGGAGTTAAAACTTTCATAGAAAAAAAAAGAGAGAGAGAGAAGTCCAGGAATGTTAACTAGGAGGACACGCCTCCAAACTAGTAAGGAGACCCGCCATCTTCTGCACTTGATGCAGGTGCTTTTAGTTCCTGGGTCTTTGGGACTTCTCTCTCTCTTTCTTTCTCTCTTTCTCTCTCTGTCTCTCTCATCTGTCTCTCTCATTCTCTCTGTCTCTGTATCTCTCACACACAAAAAAAATACACACACACACACATACACAAACTGACAGTTTACATGTGTGTAGTCATGATACATAATATAGTGAATTGCATACACACTGAGGAATGACTAACTCCAGTTAATTAACATATGCATTAGGTCACATAATTATTATGAGATGTAATTACTATCTTTCACAATTTTCTTGTTACTTCTGCTGCTGCTGCTGGAATATCCATTAATAGCATAATCCTTTTTATCATCAATAACATTTGAGTTTTATGGATTTAAAGCAATCAACTTACATGCTTTAGCATCATTTGGGAGTAACCCAAATGCCATTACCAGAGTGCACAGACACTTGAGATCCAGCCACAACCATGGCTACACTGGACATTCAGGAAGGCCCGGACGGCAGCATTGGCCACCACCCTGATCAACCTCCCAAGCATGTTGGGAGAGAGAAGCTATACAGAAAATGCACTGTGATCCCAATTATAGATATGTTCAAATCAGGCAAAATGGTAGCCTGTTGTCATGGTTCTTCTTGGGGCTAAGAAGCAGTGGCCAGAAGAGGGATGAGGCAGTCCTGAGTGCTGGAATGGTTCAGTTCTTTGTATGGGTGCTGCTTGTTTAAATAGATTGTTCTTGTCAAAATCCACAAGGCAGGGCACCTAGAGTTTTTTGTTTTTTGTTTTTTTTACTTATTGTATACACACATCACATTTCAATCACAGGTATACCCAGATTATTAGAAGCACTGGGGGAAATTCCATTGGATGTGAGACTGGGAAATGATAATAATGGGGAAATCACAATTCCTATGCTCAGCAGATGCATAGAAGCACGGTATAGACGAGGGTTGGAAAGAAGCCACAGCATTAAAGTAATAAAGGCAGTAGCTCCACCCATTACAGAAAAAAGCCCCAATTTCCGTAATGGGTGGAGCCTCTGGCAGAGAACTGTGACTAGAAAGAATGAGTGAGGCGGTACTGCAGTAGACATCCCTAAAGAGACATGGCAGATTTCTGCTAGGAGACCACGCCCCTGGGAAAGACTGGGGTCTGTCTCCATCCCTAAACACACCTTCAGAGAGGCCTGCTGGGCTCAGAGCCCAAGCCTTTTAATTTTAAAAATGCCAACTTGGCAGCTCCGGTCTGTCTGTGAGCACTGTTTTGTTTCTTTCCCTTTTTATTTGAACGCTGTAGCACTGTGGAGTTCAGTGGGCTGTTAGAAAAAACTCTCTTGGTTCAGTAGGAAAGCCTTTCAGAGCCTTTGTTTGCAATAGTAAGCCCTTTAAACAATCACACGGATTTGAGCTGGTCCACCAATGTTTTGAAACAGATTCTACTCATCTATTCAGAGACCCTGTGATCAGCCTTGCTCTGTCTTTAAAGATTCAGATCTATACACATACTAGCAATATTATATGGACCAAGCAGGTTATACATATGCATGCATATGTATAAACAATTAAAGAAAATGAGGCCATGAATTTGAAAGTCTCTTGGAGCAAGGGTAGTTTATTGTGAGAGGTTGGAAGGGGGGAAGGGAAAAGGAAAATTTATATTTTCATTTCACAAAACATAGAATGACTAATCAAATCACCACCTCCTCTGCAAAGCACTCCACATGACCCGTTCTAATGCACTTTCCCATTTACTTCTGTTGAACTCACCTGTACCTTTATTTAGCCTTTTTAAAGGGTGATGACATAATACAGAGGTATGATGGCCTCGGGATTATAAAACTTGTACAATAATTTCAAACTAATTTTTAATTTCTTTGAATGTTCCTTTTCCCCAATTACTGGTAAGGATTGTTTTGATTATTAAAACTGCCTGTGAAGTTTCTGACATAGAAGACACATAAAAGACATTGTTCCCCCTATCCTGTGTCCCCCTTATCCTGTATCCCCCTTATCCTGTGTCCCCATTATCCCATATCTCCTTATCCTGTACCCCCTTATTCTGTATCCTTCATATCCTGTATCCCCCTATCTTGTATTCCTTTACCCTGTGTTGTCTACCATTCACCAAGAAGGCCAGTCCTGGCACTATATAGAAGAAGACTGAGTAAGAGTTGTAAGCACCAGGCACTGGAGCCCATTGGAGACCATCTTGGAGGCTGGCTACCAGAGGTGGACAATGTGGTTGAATGGAAGGCATCCTTCTTTCTAAATGAGTTTTCTATGTGGGTAGGATAGCTTGTATGTTAGTCTTAGGTACTCAGGTTTCCAATAAGCAAGTTATCTTAACCAACATGAGCATTCTAAGGTAATGCACAGAAGCTACCAGTTCTCTTAAACTCCTGGGATTAGCTAGAAACCACATCTGGCCATATCGGGCAGGTAGCATATGCACTACATTTGCAGCTTTGTAGGGAATATTGTCTACTCTAGGTAGAGCAGAGAGTACAAAGGAGAGACTGGATAGTTTATCTGGGAGAAGTGAGTCCTGAGGCTGCCTTTGACATAATTGAGACCAGAAGAGAGGAGGTCCAGCACTAAGGTCATGCAGAAGCCGAAAACACTGCAGCTGGATTGACAGGAAGAGGCTAGAAAGCGTGAGCCACGTGTGGGGTGCATGGGGTCTCTCGGCAGGGGCATACAGACAGGAGGCAGGACAGAAGGGGGAACACCCAAGGATCCACACACTCAAGTGAGATCCCAGACTTGGACGGCTATTCTGTAAGTTTTTGAGTAAATGAACCCTTCACACGTCCTTGAAACAAGGATTTGGACATTTCTGAAACATTTACCACACGCTGGGTGCTGAGCTAAGTATTGTATATCCAGTTCACTTCATTTTTATGACAAATTGGCAAGGTGAGTCTTGTCTTCATCTTTTAGAGGGGAAACTAAAGCTTAGTGAATTTAAATAACTTACTGACGTCCACAAGAGTAGAGCATCTGGGGCTCAGGCTTGGGTCTGTTCAAAAGTCTGCATCTTCAATTCATCATCTGTTGTTATAAGTCCCCAGGGACAGCACACTTCAGATGTTAAAAGGGACGCCTGAGAGATATACACTGAAGAGCTGACTTGCAGTCAAGATTACCCATCATCCCAAAGTCTCATAGAGAGCAGCAGTGGTGTGGATAGTGACTGAAGGAGTTATACAAGGCAGAACTGAGCAGCTGCCTTAAGAGCTGGTGCATTGACCCACCGGGGCTGCCACGGGTGGTGGAATGGTGTGGGGAGCCGACAGCGCAAACCGGCTGGCGCCATGAAGTAAACAAGTCATTGCGCAGGTGCTGGGTAGTTTACTATCCCTTGGTCTCCACCTCTCCCGTTACATCATATGGCCTGATGAGCTGCAGCCAATCAGGGGATGACACGTCCGAGGCGGGGGTTGCAGCCTATATAAGGGATGGGCTTCTGGGTGTTTGGGTCTCCACTCTGTAGGCTTATGCTCTCCCTCTCAGGAGCATTAAAGCTTTGCTGCAGAAGGATCTTGAGTGTGCCGCGTCGTTCTTGCTGGCGAGACGGTAGTGCGGGACAGAATGGCTGCTTAGGTAAGAGGGCACAGCAAGGCCTGTGGATTTTGAAGGATTCTAGTAAGACAATGCCAGCCTCTCCCCAACCTGTGAACAGTGCCAGGCCTCCCTGAATAGCAGTGTGGCTTTGGGAGAACCAGTGAGGAGCAATTAGGGAAGATAAAATCCCCACTAGGGTCAGACCAACAGAACCAACTCTACGGCATGATGGAGATGAGTAGGGGGTGGGTGGCAGATACTACACCCAGCTGATTCTCCCAAGTGCTTTTTAATCTTTCACTGCCATTTATAGAACAAGGTTAGATGAATCTGCTGTCTTCCTGCTCTGGTCTCACCCTTTGAGGAATCTTTTAGCCAAAGGCAGAAATGACTCCAACCATTTCTTATCTCTAAATACTTGGATCCCAGAATTCCCTTCCCAACTATTCTGAGCATATTTTTAGGATCACTGTGGCCCTCTTGACAGGATCCTACTCATACTTTTTTTAAATACATTTTGCATGTGTGTATGTGTGTGTGTGTGTGTGTGTGTGTGTGTGTAAGCCGAAATCACAGGATAACTTATAGAAGTTGGTTGTGTACTGGCTGGTTTTAAGTCAACTTGCCACAAGCAGAGTCATCAGAGATGAGGAAGCCTTAATTGAGAAAATGCCTCTACAAGATCTGGGCTTTTGACAGTGTCTTTTGCCTTGCAGAAACTTTGAAATTTTATAAGGTACCATTTCTCTATTCTTGATCTTAGAGCATAAGCTATTGGTGTTCTGTTCAGGAACTTTCCCCCTGAGCCAATGTCTTCAAGGGTCTTCCCCAGTTTCTTTTCTATTAGTTTTAGTGTGTCTGGTTTAATGTGGAGGTTCTTGACCCACTTGGAGTTGAGCTTAGTACAAGGAGATAAGAGTGGATCAATTCTCATTCTTCTGCATGTTGACCTCCAGTTGAGCCAGCACCATTTGTTGAAAAGGCTATCTTTTTTTCCACTGGATGTTTTCAGCTCCTTTGCCAAAGATCAATTGGCCATAGATGTGTGGGTTCAGTTCTGGGTCTTCAAATCAGCAACCAACAAACTGGGAAAAGATCTTCACCAACCCTACATCTGACAGAGGGCTAATATCCAATGTATACAAAGAACTCAAGAAGTTAGACCCTGGAAAACCAAATAACCCTATCAAAAAATGGGGTACAGAGCTAAACAAAGACTTTTCACCTGAAGAAATTTGGATGGCTGAGAAACACCTTAAAAAATGTTCAACATAATTAGTCATTAGAGAAATGCAAATCAAAACAACCCTGAGATTTCACCTCACACCAGTCAGAATGGCTAAGATTAAAAACTCAGGAAACAGCAGGTGTTGGTGAGGATGTGGAGAAAGAGGAACACTCCTCCACTGCTGTGGGACTGCAAGCTGGTACAACCACTCTGGAAATCAGTCTGGCAGTTCCTCAGAAAACTGGACACGATACTTCCATAGGACCCAACCATACCACTCATGGGCATATACCCAGAAGATTCCCCAGCATGCAACAAGGATACATGCTACACTATGATCATAGCAGCCTTATTTATAATAGCTAGAAGCTGGAAAGAACCCAGATGTCCCTCAACAGAAGAATGGATACAGAAAATGTAGTACATTTACACAATGGAGTACTATTCAGCCATTAGAAACAATGAATTCATGAAATTCTTAGAGAAATGGATGGAGCTGGAGAACATCACACTAACTGAGGTAACAGTCTCAAAAGAATACCCATGGTATGCACTCACTGATAAGTGGATATTAGCTTAGAATGTTGGGACACCAAAGACACAATCCACATACCAAATGATGTCCAACAAGAAGGAAGGAGTGGACCCTGGTTCTGGAAAGGCTCAAAGCATCAGTGTAAGGGAATACCAGAACAGGGAAGTGGGAAAGGGTCGATGGGGGAACACGGGGAGGGAAAAGGGCATGTGGGACCTTTTGGGGGGCAGGGAACTAGAAAAAGGGAAATGAAATGTAAATATAGAATATATCCAAGAAAAAACAAAGAAAAAGAAAGATCTGGGCTTTAAGGCATTTTCTTAATTAGTCATCAGTGGGGGAGGGCTCAGCCCAGTGTGGGTGGAGCCATCCCTGGGCTGCTGTTCTTGAGTCCTATAAGAAAGCAGGTTGAGCAAACCACGAGGAGCAAGCCAGTAAGAAGCAAGCTTCCATGGCCTCTGTAGCAGCTCCTGTTTCCAGGTTCCTGTCCTGCTAGAATTCCTGCCCTAACTTCCTTTGATGATAAAGAGTGATATTGATAAAGAGTGATATCCTCTTTATCATAATACACCCTTTCCTCCCTGACTTGCTTTTTAGCCATGGTGCTTAGTCACAGCAATAGAAACCCTAAGACAGTCTGCTTCTATCATCTGGACCTAGGCGATGGAACTTGGATTGCCAGGCTAGGCAGCAGGAACCACAACCCATTGCTCAGCAATTTCAGTGGTCCAAGATCCTCCTTCTTTAAAATGAACTCTGCCTCTGTCCTGTGCGTCTCTAGGAATGTGTAAGAGCACAAAGGGCAGCTTTATATATGCTTAAGGGCTGTATGTCAGAGTTCTCTAGAGACACAGAACTAATATTCTATATTAATATATATTCACTCATATATATTCATATTCCACATATATACACACATATGTATATATGTATGCATATGTGTATGCGTTATGCATATGCGTATACGTATACATATGCGTATACGTATACGTATACGTATACGTATACGTATACATATACATATACATATACATATACATATACATATACATATACATGATTCATTAGAGTAGCTTACAGGTTGAGGTCTGATTCCTCCAATAGTGGCTGTCTCTTGACAGAAAGTCTAAGAATCTGACAGTTGTTCAGTACCCAACCCTGATTGTCTCAGCTGATCTTTGGTATACACTGGAATCCTGAAGACGTAGGCTCTAATACCAGTGAAGGAATGACCTTGTCAGCGTGAGTGAGGGCAAGCTGACAAAGAGCAAGAGTTTCCTTTTTCCATGTCCTTATGTCCTTTGTATAGGCTGCCACCAGAACCTGTGGCCCAGATCTTAGGTGCATCTTCCCACCTCAAATGATCAAATTAAGAAAAGTCCCTCACAGATATATCTATTGGCTTGAGTTTTGATTAATGCCAGACATGTTCAAGTTGACAGCCAAGAACAGTAGTCACAGAGGGCATGAGTTGACCTCTGGTGTTTGGGCTAGCGTGTCTACATGTAACTGCATTTGCCAGGAAGGGCAACCCCGGTGTGCAGAAGAGATGATTGTGGGATGCTCTTGGCGTCGTTCTGATTTATTTTGAAAATGCATTTGTGAAGGCAGGAGAATAGGTCATACTTTGTAACTAGTTCACTTTAATTATAACATGAAATTCAATACACCTACAGGAGATGAGGCCTCATTTTGTATTCTTGTTCAGCTCTTGGGGCAATAGACCTCTGGTTCTGACCCCAACACAAACGTAAAGGCTGTCGTCAGTCCTGCTTACTCCTGTCCGCAGATCACTCGCTGTTTCCTGATGGCTAGTAAGCCACATCCGAGGTCCTCAGATTTGCCAGTGCAAGATCTTGACCCTTGTCTTTACCTTCAGACAATAGAGTTGTCCAAATTGATAAACTAAGTGGCATAACTCCCTTATTTTCAGGATTAAAAAAAAAAACTATGTATTATTACACCTAGAGTCTCAACATGAAGATGTGTCAAGATGGCAGCCAACACTTTTAAATTGGGGTTAAAATGAGATCTCAGTTCTTAACAACAATCCACAAGTGGCTGCCGTAGAAGTCTGGTACTCACGTACTTAGTATGATCAAACGTCAAGCTATTAGTTTAGAAAAAGGCACCCAAGGGCTTGGGGAGATACTTCAGTTCATAAGATGAAGCTGTTCAAAAAGAGGACCTGAATTTGGATCCTTAGCATCCATATAAAGGCTAGGGACTGCAGCACATGCGTGTGGCCCTGGTGCCAGGGCAGAGACAGATGGATGCCAGGAGCCTGCTGGCCAGCCAGTCTAGTAGAAACAATAAGCTTGAGGTTCAGTGAGAGATTCTGTCTCAAAAATAAGGTGGATCATGATAGAGGAAGACACCTAATATCAACCTCTAGCCTTCATGCTCAGATGCAGAAGGAGCACACACCCATATGCATGTGGACACATCTGGATACATCACATGTACACCTACACAAACACGCACCCACGCATGCACACACACATGCACAAAGCATCTAGCATGTAGACTGTTTCTTCCAAGTCCCCTTGTTCTTTCTCTCCATGTTCATTTTCTTTGTGCCAATTTGCACATGTAATTCAAAAAGTCTTCGCAGAAGACTGTACTGCTGGTCAAGTGACTGCTTTCATTTGGCAACTGAGGACTTATTTGTGCGTCTTCTAGTTGGTGATATTAAAGTCACCGTCTGTTGCATTGTTTAGTATCCTTTGAAGAAAAATGTTCATACAATAACTTCCCTCTGTAGTTATATATAAGAAAACATTGAAAAATCTGTAATGGTGTCTGCTGGTGAGCTTTATGCACACCTAAACTATTATACTGTCCACATGGTTAGTGTGCATTTTCCTACTGGGACTTAAAATGAAAAGAGGCAATACAGGTAGATGTATACAATTTATTGTAAATAAATTAGCACATAAGCACATGTAGACTTACCTTGTTGTGTTCTATTTTGCATAAAGGATGTCACTTCTCTTACTGATTGCTGGTATCTTGGCAGTGACAGGTTAAGCCGTTTCCTTCAAGCTGTACAAATCCTTTCGGGCCTCTGTCCATGTGCTCTAGGGAGGACACAGGCACACTTCTGATCACTGCTGTGCAATCCCTGGCTCCATCGTCAGTAATGCTGTTCTCTAACCCTCGGCTCCTTATTTATAGAAGGAGTGACTTGCACTGGTTAACGTCTCTTCTATGCTTAATTTTCTATGCACTGAAGAGGGCATGCATGCACTTTCATAGTTATATTATTTAATAGAGTGTATGATTTATACGAGATAGCATTCAGGAGATTCTAGATGGTTTCTTTAAACCATAGGAACAGCCAAATTTAGATACTTCCTGTTTCAGCAAAGCTCTGACCTACCTTCTGTGTCATTCCTAAGAGTGGAGCCAAGCCCACAGCCTCCCAGAAGCCACACGGTTTCATGGGGGCTCAGATCTAAGCTGTGTGAAGGGCCCTGGGCACAATGTTGAAGTGCGGATCAGTTCTGTACTCGTTGCAAAGAATAAAGCAGTCGGTGAGACGAGCAGCAAAATGCAATTAATAATATAGTTTCTAATGTCAACTCATTAATTCAAGCTGATTACTCTTGAATGTCACTCTGACCATTAACAAATTAGTATCCTGTCGTAATGTGACCTGGGTGATAATAGAGACATTGACTATATTAAATCCTCTGGCAGACTTTTATGGGCTGATTTTTTTAAATATAAATTGCACTTTGATCAACAGATGCTGGGAGAGGATCCGGGCCCTTGAACAAGAAAAGCAATTTCTTACTTGTGGAAACTATGGGCGATGGTGGCATATGATGATGATGCCCAGCAGCAGAGTTGAACAGCTGGGCCTGGCAGGAGCCAGGAGGAGGCAGGGTATTCATCAGGGATGAGGAAGGAGTGGGGAGCGTGTGGGGTGCCCCTGCTCAGTCAGAAGGATCCATGGTGTGGGAAGTAGGTATTATTACCAGGAGAGACAGGGCTGCAGGTTGTAGAGCATGCTGGGTTGTTCGCCATGCTGCAGCCATGTGAGCGCCCGACTATGAAGGCAGGCATCATGCCTAGAGGAACACAAGGGCCAGGAACCAGAACATAATCCAGTTAATGGGATGTTTGCTGGAGGAAACTCTGCAGTCCCAGCGTCAACCTGTAACCGGGGGATCAGTTAGCCTGTGATATTTGGGTCACATGAAAAACTAAATCTGTAAGTTTAAAAATTCATCAAATTTCATCTAGATAATTTGAACATTTATAGGGTCTAGTAAGCCAGAGTATTCTCTATTAGCTAGTTTATTTGGAAATGGCCATTCTTGCTGCTAAGTATTGTTAATATTTTTTAATTTTTTTTTTATTTTATGTATAGGAGTGTTTTCCTATATTTATATATGTGCACCATGCATTTATAATGCCCATAAAAGCCAGAAGGGGTCATTGGATACTCTGGAACTGACTTTATAGATGATTAGGAGCCACAGTGGGGGTCCTGGGAACCGAACCCAGATTCTCTGCAAGAGCTGTCAGTGTCCTTAACCACAGAGCTGTCTCTTTAGCCCTCAGTAAATATTTTTAATCCCACTCACAGAGAAGCCCCAGATTGCAATCAGCAAAATGGTCAGTGGCTTCCTGTATTCCAAAAAGAGGTCTGTTTCCAAGATAGTCTCTGGAGAGATGCAGTCAGTTAGATTGCATATGCCCAACCGCATGGATTTAGCTTCCTAGCACTCACAAAGAGATGGCCTTGAGCCGCCCACCCATCAAGGGCAGGTCCCCTCTAATGTATGTGACATCATTTTTTCACAGTGAGTCAGCAGTACTTATTTCTATTGCCCCCTCTTAAAGGCTTTGAATGGGTGGGAAAATAATTCCTATTTAGGCAGAGATGTAAACTTTCCCAAAAGAGACTTGAGAATGAAAGACATCAAGTCTCTGACCAAAGCTATCTGCCTTTCTAGAAAACTGATGACCCCAATTTAAGTATGTAAATATCTGTTCCTAAGGTTGTATGGGCTCTCTCGATGGCTGTGTATATTAGGAACTAAACCTTTTTCAGTTATGGAAAATTTACTGGAAAGCTATTGTTTGTTTTAAGAAATAAGTAATTATAAGATTTTCCCCCTATCAAATGGCTTCCTTGGGCTTTCAACCCTATGCAGTGACTCCCATTCAGATTGGAGCCGAAGGTCACCTGGATGAAAATCTGCCTCCGGTACTGGGGATCCTATCCAGTGAAACCCCCAAAATGTTGCTGATATCCAGAGCACACTCACTTCAGGGACTCACTGCCAAGGCAGACTCTAGCTGACGGATATACACATAGTCCTAGTAAAGAAAGACAAATTAAACTCTAAATGGACATTCTGCTGACTTTATCCCAAATAAACTGTGAAAAATGGCTTTGAAAGGAAGGACAGATGCAGCTTACACTGAGTATCTTTGATTTTTAACTCTTGAGCCTGTAGGAGAGCCATGAATTTATTTCCTTGTCCGTGAAGTTGTGTGAGTGTGTGTGTGTGTGTGTGTGTGTGCATTTCCTAGACAAATAGCTAATTTGAAGAAGGTTCTTTGGATTTTTAAGTCAGTCAAGCTCTTTTCTATGCCCATTTTAGCTCTGATATCTCATAGCTTTTTTAACTGAAACTGGCTACCATCTCCATCACGGTGGATGGAGATGGTAAATGGAACTGAACCCCTTATAAAAGGTTATGTCAGACTCCTGGATTAGGTCTGTAGTTTTAAATTATCTTCTCTATTCACTTCCCACCACACTAATTGAAAATGATCAAACGTTAATGCCTTGACTGGCTTCCTTGAGATCACATACAGAAACAAGGTAGACCTTTTCTTTTTCCTTTTTTTCCCCCATCAAATACACAAGTTCTTGGTCCCCATGTCACATCCTTCTGGGTTTCCAGCTGCAAGCATGTATTATAAACAGTGTTGCAAATTGTGTCTACAGAAATTAATGGGCTTACTGTCTCAATATCCAGGGTAAATTTTGGATGATTTTTTTTTCTTCAAAATTAAAGACTTTCAGTAGACAAAATGATATATCAAAGAATGTTTATTCTAATACATTTTCTTACAGGGAAGAGAAGTCCAAAACAGTGGGGTACTTCAGATGTCAGATGGAGTTTCCCAAAGGCCTGTTTCCTACGCTGTTTGAATAAACAGCCCTGCAGCTTGCAAAAAAAGGCATCCCGCCATCAGAACATATTAGTCTCCTGGCTGCCTGGCTCAGAGTAACTCTGCACCTCTTCACTGAATGCGCGCTGGCAGAATTCCCAGTCAGGAATACCCCTCAGCCATCTGCTCTGTCCCTGATACTCCTCGGTGTGCCAGGGGGCCAGCAATCTCCCGAAGCACTACTTAGTTGCTCGAATTGCTATAAAGGCGCATTGTAAAAAAGAATTGCTATGTACTCAAGGCATGTGCTCTGTTTTTATGTTGTGATATTTTGTTATCCCTTGCTGCCCTGAATTTTCAAGACGACTTTGCTCTTTATTTGTAAACATACACAGATGGAGTGTGGAGGGATAGGGCGGAGTGAGAAGATTGTCTCTCTGAAGCAGAGCTGAGGGGAACCCTCACTGGGGAACTGAAGCTTGTCTCTGCTCTACTATCAGCTGAAGTTACAACTCTGAGCAAGATACTCTCCTTTTTTGTCTATCTTGTATTTAAAAAAAATTCCCACAAAATGGACCCTACAAAACAAAGGGGTGGTACTACATCTAAAATCAAATTTAAAAGACAAGTGACTTGCTACTGCCTAAATTTATTCATAATGCATGTAGACAAGGATTAATATCCCTAACAAAGAGTTCCTGCAAATTGGTGAAAATAGAAAGCAGAATACCAAATACCCAAGACTAGCAATTAAGGCAACCCTTGGTACAAGTCACTTCTTTTGGAATTATTATTCAGCGAGGTCCCACAGACACCCAAACATTACAAGCTACTGCGATTGCTCTTGGTTATAGTTCAAAGATTGCCAGCAGAACCCTACTGCGGGAGACAGGGCAGGCTCCAGTCATAGGATGTAGAAAATCAAGCTGGCACAGAACTAAAACCTTTATCCTATTGGCAAGCTTCCACAGTGCAGGAAAGTGCACTCGAGCTACTAGAGGAGAAAACTAATCATCAATCATACCCAGATACAAACCTTTCCAGCTCTAAAAATGACTTCCCAGGAAAGGCATGCCCACTGGTGTAACAGTAGCACAAGTATCATGGTAGTAGCCAAACACTTTCTGATTTGATATAAGCTTCATTCCACAGGATGAAACCCGTGGCTGGTACCAGTCTCAGGCCAAGAACCTATGGCTAGATAGATCATAGGCCCTGAGGGAGAACCTACTACTTTTATGCTGCTAAGTAGCCACGATATTGAGCTGATTCTTAGCAACTTATAGTTGCCATCACAGATCAGTGTATCTTAACCTTCATCTGAGAATCTTCTCTTTACAGTAGATAGTGACCCTCAACTAGCCAAGGTGCAGAGAATGAGAGAGTGCAGAATGCTCTGTCTTAAAGGGAACATATGTACCCCAGTCTTCTTAAAAGGCTCAGGGATCCTTGAGAAGGAAGAAGGAGTGTAAGAGCCTAAGAGAATGGATGACTACAAGAAACATCTGGACACAGCAGGACACCTGCACGCATGATCTCAGTAGTTGTAACGGCATGTACAGAGACTGTGCTAGCCCAAGCCAGACCAAACCCCAGCAGGGGGATGTGATGTGAGCCTGAAATCCTCCTGCTAGTTCTGGGGTTAGTGGCAATCATTAGCTGCTAGAAGAGGGAGAGAGAGTTTTTCCTATGGATATAAGCCCTGGTAAGTCAGCCCCACTCTCTAGTAGAAGATTGCACAGCTAAGAATATTTGGCAGCACGAATTGGTCTTGAAGGATTTATTTTTGTTTTTTAAGATGACACAAAGTTGGGAGGGTAGGGAAATGGTAAATTGGGGAAGGGTTAGCTAGAAATAAAATAAAAATATGGATGAAACTCTCAAAGGACTAATAGAAAAATAGGAAAAAATAGACAACGATAAGACTGGGTCTAAGTAAGACAATAAACAATAAATTAGGTATGTTTAGTGATTATTGCAAGAATAGAACCCCCATGTTTCCAAATGTGAGTCATTATGAATGAGCGAGAAAATTTACAAATCAAAGCCATATCAAGGCATCATTGTTACACATATAACAACAATGGGAAGAAATATGATTATCTACTTCTGGTGAGAGTATAGCAATACTTGAAACATCGTGGTGGCAGGTGAGTTCTTCTAGGCTATAAAGATGCAGCCTGACAGTGCTCTGCCAGTCTTATTTGTAGAAATTTGTCCTAGAGAAACAAACATCAACATCAAGAATATGTATATACTGGTTGTTATGCAGGGTAGAGGAAGAACGAACTCAGGAAACAGCCTAAATCAACAACCAGAGAGGAATGGCTGAAAAATTATGCTAGTGACTCTCAGTGAGGAACATTTCATCAGAGCAAATATCAGTAATGTTAAGGTTGAGAAATCCATCTATGCATATTTGAATGTGTGTGTTGTTTATGTGTGTGTGTATGTGTAAAATGCTGTGTCTACAGGGAAGTAAGGAACTATCTATAGCAACCCGACAGCACTGCTTATGTTGAGAAACAGGAGATTGGATGGTGTGTAAGGAACATGCCCTGAGCTCACTCAGAGACAAGCACACACACACACATTCCTAAGTCGTCATTAGCTAAGTCAGAAGTCCATTAGATTCTGCTGGAGTAATCATGTCTTCCTGGTCACATTTGAGATGTCTTGCATCAAGTATCATAGATCTAAATATTTTAGAAGATGGCGGGTTCCTCTCTTCAAAACTATTCTTCCGAAAGGAGTAACTTCCCTGTCGTTTAAATCCTTACAAAGGATCTTGTAGCACAGGGAACCTTTTGTTGCTTTATTTAGACAGCAAAAGACTGTTCAGAGGGAAATACAGTTGCCCAGAAGCTCTGGGCAGTGTTTACAGAGGTCACCTGGAAGAATCAGCTAAAAAAAGATGCAGTGGTTTTAAAACATAGAGGAAAGAAATGTAATTTATATGTATTGATTTACTCCAAATTTGAACCTTGTCTCTGCAAGTATTAAATGTCATCATAAATCAGCCTTCTAAAACAGGCAGCGGCTATGCGGGTGAGCATGAGGAGAGAAACATTTGCAGCGTGCAAACCACCACCCTGCGTGTCCCAGTCACACGCGTCGGCACTGATGGCTTGGGAAGTAAACTTTCCAGTGACAGGGTAGTATATGATTTTTAGAAACTGAAAAATATAAATAAAAATAAATAATTATAAAATTATAAATAATTTAATAAATAAAATGTCACAAATTTTATAAATCTTAATTTTTATAATTGCATATAAAATATAATTGTATATAAAAATGAGTGGAAATCTGCAGCTGATAGGGGTGAGGAGGTGGGGGGCCACTCCATGACGAGGCAGAGACCTGGGATAAGGGAGGTGCCCAAGAGTCAATGGGGGTGACCTTAGCTGTGACTAATACTATTGGGGATATGAAACCTGCAGAGGCCACCTCCTATAGCCAGGCAGGATCCCCAGTGGAGTGATAGAGACACCAACCCATCCACAAAACTTTCAACCTAAAATTTATCCTGTCCATAAGAAATACAGGCACAGGGGATGGAGCAGAGACTGAGGGGATAGTCAACCAATAACTGGCCCAACTTGAGACCCATCCCATGGGCAAGCACCAATCCCCAACATTATTAATGATACTCTGTTATGCTTGCAGACAGGAGCCTAGCACAGCTGTCCTGAGAGGCTCTCCTAGCCGCTGACTCAGACAGTTGTAGACAGCCACAGCCAAACAGTGGGTGGAGCTTAGGACCCTTATGGAAGAATAGGAGGAAGGATTGCGGTCCCCTAAGGGGATAGGAACTCCACAAGACTAACAAAGTCAACTAACCTGGACCCTTGGGGCTCTCAGAGTCTGAACCTCCAGCCAAAGAGCATATATGAGCTAGACTTAGGCCTCCCTACACACAGATGTGCAGCTTTGTCTTCAAGTGGGTCTCGAACAACTGGAACAGGGATTATCCCAAAAGCTGTTCTCTGTATGTGGGATATGTTCTTCTAGCTGGGCTGCATTGTCTGGCCTCAATGGGAGAAGAAACATTTAGCAATGCAGAGACTTGGAGAGAGAGAGAGACAGAGACACAGACACAGACACAGACAGAGCACTGTGTAATACCACACACTTCAAGGAGAAGGGGAGGGGGTGGGGGAAGGATTGTAGGAGAGGATGACTGGGAGGGAGGGGAACAGTAAGCCAAGGTAAAGTGAATAAAAATAAAATTTTAATTTAATTTAATTAAAAAAATTATGAAACTGGGAATATAAAAATATATAAAGAAAAATAAATAAATTTTATTTTTATAAATAAAATGTTATACATTTTATAGATTTAAAATTTTATAATTTTTATAATTATATATACATTTTATAATCTTATAAATTTGAATATAAATTGTATTAGTATATAAATACAATTTTATAAATAAGTTTCATAAATAATTACAAAAATTATAAAAATTAAATAAAAATAAATAAATAGCTTAAGACATACACTTATTTTCCATTCAGAAAGACTTGAGAATAACAGGCTTTTGGTGATTACCCACGATAGTCTAGCCACTGTGGGCATTCAGGTCTTGCTATGTTTGGCAGGTTCATGCCTTTCTAAGTGAAGATGAGATCACATAGAAAAGGACTATATCTTTGCTCATGTAGAGGAGAGAGAGGAATTAATATGGAGTGAAACTGGCAGGTGACATGGTGACGAATGCTTTTGCCCGCCAACTGACTTTGTTGTAATAGACAGTGGGTGACAGAGAATTAGAGCACTGTGGATCTGAGGCTGGGCCTGGCCATCCTGAAGTGAGCACAGAGCTATTCTAGTGCCTGCCACTCACAGGAGCCGGGTTCTTGGGATGACATATAATATTTTAAGGCTGAGAGGGCATCTGTTAATGCACCAAACATGCTGAGGGAAGCAAGCCATCCTGCAGTGCACAGAATGACCCTCGTGAGCATCTGTTTAAAGCAGCTGTGAGGTATTGCACCGCGGGGAGCATGTGAGAGGGGAGAAAGGCTTCTGAATGAGCTTCCAGCTCTCAGCCTCGCCTTGCCCTACTGCAAAGTGGTATGAGATAAATCTCTGTAACCCAGGCTCCTGGTTTTGCTCAATGACATTATTAATGCCAGACCTGCAGACTGGGGACTAGAAACTAGATCCAAGAACAGTGTACGAAGACACAACTCAACACTGATAATTTCAATGCTTTTTGTGATGTTCATTTTGATTTTAAGAATAAGATCAAGTAACATCTATTTGCCAAGAAGAGTCTGATATAATCAAAGTTCAGGTAAAAGCTTTCATCCTGATTCAATACCCCAGCCATTTTTGCATATGAAGGTATGAAGCTTAAAAACTTCCCTGTGATTAATGGAATGAAATGTAATATAGAGCAGGTTCAAATGAATCACAGCAAAATATCCTTTCAATTATAGATAATTTTCTCAGGAAAGAAGAACTGATGTTAGCAGATATATAAATATATAAGGGAACCTGAGACTTTTCCCATATCACTTGCAATTTCGTCGTTTCAAATTAAGCTCAGTTCCCCAATATCAATTAAACCCTTACAGTGTGAAGCACAGTGCTGCCTATTGGGACCGGCGAGATAAACGGAAAGCAAGACAAAGATGGGACATTAGCGTTGCCGTGGAGGTGGCTGACAGGATAGATAAAAATTTCTCTGTATTGTGGTAATTGAATAGGGACACGAGTCTATTAATATCAGAATACAATTTGTTTCTAGAACGGGCATTCATTTATTACGATCAGACACGCTCTTGCAGGGCTGGAGATGTGCGTTGGACTCAATGTGACTCACATATTCAAGTCAAGAAGCTTCGCACTCTTTATCTCCGCTGCTCTTCCATATTCGCCCTCTGTCTGCGCTGACACTTCTCCTGAAGGAAGACACCCATTTCCTTGATGCAGTCCTCGACCATCTCCTATCAGTCTTTCTCCTGTTACCATGTTCTCAACGGAGGGTGTATGCCCACACCTCCATTTCTCTCACCCGTTTACCTTCCAACGTATCAGTCTGGATTCTGCTCTTACAATATATCAAGATCCCTATAAGATCAACAAATGGTTGGCTAATCACCATATCCAGTGGTCTCTCCAGATCTACAGCATATGCAAGACCTTGACAGCACTGGCAGCGTCTCCTCAAAACTTACAGCTCCACCAACCTCTGAGCAGTATCCAGCCATGTTTTACAGTTTATTTCTATGTGGGGTTTCACTAAGTGGCCCAGACTGACCTTGGCCTTGAACTTGTTCTCCTTCTGCCTCGGCTTTCCAAGTCCCTGGGATTAAAGGTCTATTCCAGCAGGTCAGGCTTATACCCAGCTGTCTCCATGACCCACTATAAGTGACTGACACACTGATCAGTTTTTCTACTGATCAGACATCTCCTTACACACTTACACCATTTCCACTACACACCTGATGCTCATCAGACATCTCCTTACACACTTCCACCATTCCCACTATTGACATCTTACACACTTACACCATTCCCACTGCATACCTGACACTCACCAGACATTTCCTTACACACCTACACCATTCCCACTGCACACCTGACACTCACCAGACATTTCCTTACACACTTACACCATTCCCACTGCACACCTGACACTCACCAGACATTTCCTTACACACTTACACCATTCCCACTGCACACCTGACACTCACCAGACATTTCCTTACACACTTACACCATTCCCACTACACACCTGACACTCACCAGACATTTCCTTACACAGTTACACCATTCCCACTGCATACCTGACACTCACCAGACATTTCCTTACACACTTACACCATTCCCACTGCATACCTGACACTCACCAGACATTTCCTTACACACTTCCACTATTCCCACTGCATACCTGGTGCTCATCAGACATCTCCTTACACACCTACACCATTCCCACTGCACACCTGACACTCAACAGACATCTCCTTACACACTTACACCATTCCCACTGCATACCTGACACTCACCAGACATCTCCTTACACACTTACACCATTCCCACTGCACACCTGACACTCACCAGGCATCTCCTTACACACTCACACCATTCCCATTACAGACCTGACACTCACCAGACATCTCCTTACACACTTACACCATTCTCACTGCACACCTGACACTCACCAGGCATCTCCTTACACACTCACACCATTCCCACTGCACACCTGACACTCACCAGACATCTCCTTACACACTCACACCAGTCCCACTGCACACCTGACACTCACCAGACATCTCCTTACACACCTACACCATTCCCACTACAGACCTCAAACCCAGGAGAGACTTCATTTCACTCGCCAATGTTTTGCATTTCATGCTTTGTTTTCTTCTGACCAAAATATGTTGGAGAGTCTGGCTAGTTTTATTTCTCTAGCTGACATATAAAGTTTAGATCAGTTTTCAGGCCATTATTCATCAGCTTTTAAAGATTCTTAATGGTCCTCGTACGAAAAGGATTTTTTCTTGGAAGCCACACCCAGAGTCCTGTACAAACAAACGCATAAATGCCTTTCCATCCCTCTTCCTCAACCTTCTCTGTCTCAACTTTGCTTCTCAATTGCATCATTAAAATAGGCAAATTAAGGAAAGGTGCTTTACCATGGGACATTATTGGAAATTCAACTATTTACCACCAAAATGTCAAACTTAATTTCTATGATTAATATGTTGTGGAATTTGGATTGAAATATTATTAGATATCCATCTATCATTAGATATATGAATATAATTAGATATTAAAATATCTAAATGATAGAGTGCACATAACACTTATAATTCATGCTACTCCACAAACACCTTCTCAAACAATGCAAATTTTGCTATATTTATTGTTTGGGGGAAAAAACTTTTCTGCTATTATCATCACTATGAAGTTTACAGAGACCAGAATTTGAAATTAACGGGAACTATAGGCCCATGATTATGGTTTTTCTTGGCGAAAATGGGGGTGTGTCCATTCCTCTTTCAGCTTCCACTTTGATGTTTGAATGAAACAGAAACTTAAGGTGCACTTCCAACGAAAGCTATGTGCTAAGCTGCAGAGATCGGTGGCCACGGTTCTAATCACACACGGGAAGGTTTATTCTGACCTTCCAAGGCGTTTTCAGAAGCCTTGGGGTATCTGAGGTTAAGAGCTTCTTGGATGAATTTGCAGGAAATTCTTGAAGCCATGTGTGGTGGTTTGAATAGGAATGGTCTCCATAGATGCATGTGTGTTGTGGGCCTGTGTACTTTCCACAGAGATCTCTGACCCGACCAGGTGCAAGAGTTTCAGCAAGAGGGGGAGAGTGCAAGTGGGGCGGGGGGGGGAGGGAAGGGGGAGGTCACTTTGGCTCCACCTCTGTCTCCACCGTGCTGTCTCATTTACTCCTAATCACCCTGTGCAAAGTCGGGGCTATAAGAGGCTGACCAGCCAGTGAGGAGTGCAGAGGCTCAGGTGGTGTTTCCGTTTCCAGGAGGGCAGACCTCTTCCCAAGTGTTAAAGCTCTCATGACAGAAACTCTTGGGTGGAGCAGTTCTCCCACACCTTTAATCCTTCGAGTAGGACTCTTATATACAGTTCTGGGATTGGTCAGGGTCTGACAGCAGGTACTTCTCATTGGCTTGGTCTGAGAACTCGGGGGAAACCCTATTTGCATGTGGGAGGGCTTGGTGATGCCCCTACTTGACTGATGGTCACACACCTCTCTCAAGGGGCTGTGGGGAGCTGTAGCTTCGACGGGAGCCAGGGGCCTGAGGGACGTGGCTGAACACCTGCTGTTCCTTGCAGGCAATAGTCACCTATTGGGTCTCGGGGTTCTAAGCCTAAGCTTGACCAGGGACCAGGCTCCCTATGCACAGCTCACCGCCCCATAGTGTGTGAATGCTTAGCCCATAGGAGCAGCACTATTAGGAGGTGTGGCCTTGTTGGAGTGGGTGTGGCCTTGTTAGAAGAGCTTCTGTGCTCAATCTCCACCCTTCTGCTGCCTGTGAATCAAGATGTAGAGCTCTCTGCTTCTTCTCCAGTACCATGTCTGCCTGCATGCCGCTTCCCACCATAATGATAATGGACTAAACCTCTGAAACTGTAAGCCAGCGCCAATGAAATGTTCTTCTTTATAAGAGTTGCTTTGATCGTGGTGTCTCTTCACAGCATGCAGCACAACTGGGAGACCCAGGAACCTGCTATCTATTCAACAATTGGAAGCCACCAGCTCCAGAGCAGTGCTGCCCCTGCCAATCTGAAATGGTGCGACTTTCACAACCCAAGGAAGCACACAGGCCAAGCAGATTCCTCAAGCTCGCCTCCCCTGACCCACTGAGCTTGTGAGCAGATACCGAGACTGTGATCTCTTCAAACTGTTCCCCAGCAAAGGTAGCAGAAGCACTGGCTTCCTCTCGTTGCCATGGCTGCAATGGAGCATCCATTTGACACCCGATCAACACCCAGAATCTTTGCTGCAGGGTCTTCAAGGGAGGGGGTGGGTTTCGTCTTTCCTATGGTCCTCTTACTCTCTCAGCAGTATTCTCTAAAAGCAGATCATAGAAGCAAGTGGCTGCAATTGGACCCTAAATGGTTTTTGCATTATACCATGATGAAGTTTCAGGACAAACTCGGCTACACCATGAAGATTAATGAAGAAATGCCCAAGTCCTACTTTTTAAAATTAAATAATATAGATTTTTTAAAAAACACAAATTAACTCATTATTATTAATAAAGCCTAAGACACTGAAGAATGGCAGTTTCGTGTTGCATAATTGGTGGAAAAGCTACACAAAGCAGAAGGTAAAGCTAGGAGCCTGGGCCAGGAGAGGAAGACGATGAGCGTGGCCAGTCCTGGTGTCAAGTCTGTTTCTCACGATGAAATTACGGGGAGTTATTTCTAATCAAGTGAAATATAACCACCTCTCCATAATGAGTGAGAAATTACTGCGGAAAGGTTGATGAGTTATGATAACAAACACAGCTGCTTTGATGCATGCTGCAGGTGTGCCTTCTAATGGCGCTAATAGCCCGGCTCACAGTCACCTGCTGCCCCAGGCAGGGCTAAAATGGGGATGGAAGAAAGCCATACCTGCGTGCTTTTGACAGCCATGGCAATCGTCAACATACAGGGGTCCTTTAGCTCCTCAATCCCAAGCAAACTGGACTTAGGAAGCCATTTGTCCGGATACTTTGTACATGCCACTGAATAAGAGCTTCGCCCTCTTCTGTTTCTCATTGTTTCTTCATAGGAATCCTGGAGGGTTGGTACTGCTGACCACCTGCACCACTTTGCAGATGGAGAAATATAGGTTCTGAAAGAATAAATACTTTATAATCCTTCGGTTTGGCCAGGTGTTGGTGAGGATGTGGAGAAAGAGGAACACTCCTCCACTGCTGGTGGGACTGCAAGCTGGTACAACCGCTCTGGAAATCAGTCTAGCGGTTCCTCAGAAAACTGGGCATGACACTTCTGGAGAACCCTGTTATACCACTCCTGGGCATATACCCAGAGGATTCCACGGCATGCAATAAGGACACATGCTCCACTATGTTCATAGCAGCCTTATTTATAATAGCCAGAAGCTGGAAAGAACCCAATGTCCCTCTATGGAGGAATGGACAGAAAATGTGGTATATTTACACAATGGAATACTACTCAGCAATTAAAAACAATGAATTCATGAAGTTCTTAGGCAAATGGTTGGAACTGGAAAATACCATCCTAAGTGAGGTAACCCAATCACAAAAGAACACACATGGAATGCAGTCACTGATAAGTGGATATTAGCCCAGAAGCTCTGAATACCCAAGACACAACTCACATATCAAATCATTCCCAAGAAGAAGGAAAGAGAGAGCCCTGGTCCTGGAAAGGCTTGATGCAGCAGTGTAGGGGATTACCAGGACAGAGAAGTGGGAGGGGATTGATTGGGGAATGGACGGAGGGAATGGGGCTTGTGGGACTTATGGGAAAGGGGGAACCAGGAAAGGGGAAATCATTTGGAATGTAAACAAAGAATATAGAAAATTTTTAAAAAGGGGGTGAAAAGAAAGAATAAATATACAAGTTCATGGAGACAGCGGGATGCTGAAAGGCTTCAAACTCAAATGTGTCTGAATTTGTAGTAGGATGGAAGTATCTTTGTCTGCTTAGCTTTCTTCCATTTCTTCTGATAGAAGCACATTTAGAGAACCGACTCTCCTTGTCCTCATTTCAAGTGGTTTGGGTGTTTTAAATGCTATTGGCAGAAGTTGGCTTGGGACCCAGGCATGGTCCATAAGACCATTAGGTCCCCATGGTCAGAGTGGTTAGGAATATCATGTCATACATCTGCTCAAAGGAATTACATTTTATTTTGAAGAGAATAAAAGGGAGGCTCTCATTTCTTTTCTATTTCACTGGAATATTCTAGCACAAGCCTCTAATGGCTACCACTTTCTAACTAGCAAAGGGTAAAGCCTGCTAAGAATAGGGCCAACACAGTACACAGCAGAGAAGACACCTGAAAAAAGACTGGGCTAATTGTGTGCTTTATAACTGAAAATGCAGAAATCCCTAACTCAGAGAACTCATAGACTTTTGAGGCAAGAAAATAATTTCCTTGGCTTCCTAAATGCTAAATAATACATATCCCAAACCTTATGTTCTGTCCAAAGGATTACATTCCTTTAAGTATCATAGCAAAAATAATTTCCAAAATAAAATAAGACTAAATAAAATAATCCTATACATGCATAGCTTATGATCTATAATGGTGATCTTAAAAAAAAAAAAAACGCCATTTGAGTGGCTTCACAACAGGCAAGTTAGCTGGATATGTTATGACAACCTTGTTGGGACATTTCTCCCGTCAGTCAGCAATAGCTTCATCATAACTTACTGTTAACATTGAGTTGTGCTTCTTTATTTCATTACAAGCCAGTGATAAATGTCTAAATCTAAGGAAATAGTGTATTCCTACAAGAATACAAGTGTTTCTTTAAGAGCATTTTAATAACCTGACTTAATGGCAGGTCTTGGTAGAATATCATTTCTCCATGGAATGCGATTCAAAAGCACAGACTCTCCTAAGGACAGGCAAGGTATCGTGGAATTGTGAAGGAGGAAGGAAAGGTCTGGGATCTGTGCTCCTTCTTCACATCACACTGAGTGGTGTTTAAGTTGTCATTTCCACGAGGCCACGCAGATCAGGAACTAAGTGTATCGTTTTCGCTTGGCTTCATTTTCATTCGGCTCTCCTTGCTTGTAGATCACATCTACTGTGGACTAGAGGAGGTCTGATCTGCCCGAGCACTCAGGAATGGAGGCTCTACCAGCTTGTCGCTGTGGCACCGAGAAAACTCAGCTTCTCATCTGCTGCCACAAAGAAGGGAGAAGTAGGATGCCGACCCCCTTTCCATCTCTCCTGCTACCTCCACAAGAGAACCCATGTGCTCATTGCTCCTGCCCCATGACCAAAACCAGTCACGTGGGCTCAGCCTTAGCAGCCAGAAACACTGGAAACAACAGTAAGTCCTAGGGAGTGGGGACTGCCAATGCCTCTTGTGGTGTCTTAGAGAAAAAAAAAATGAGCAAGCTGACATATCTGCTGATGACATTTTTGTCTGCAGGAGATCACAGTGGTCACTGTCACGTCACTTTTACTTTGTTTAGGCTATTTGTTTGTTTGTCTATTTACAGAGTCTATTTATAGTTTGTAGCCCAGGCTGTGTGTATGTGTGTGTTTGTGTGTTTATGCACATATCCATTCAGATTGGTTGCAATAAAGGCAAACATCAAGATAGCCTGACTCTGGAGTCTCTATAATTACCACACACACACACACACACACACACACACACACACAAATAAGAACAAAGCCATCTCAGTAAATGGCAGAGTGTATCTTAGTACGTGTTCTGCTGCTATGAGGAGACACCATGACCATGGCAACTCTTATAAAGAAAAGCACTTAATTGGGTCTGGCTTACAGTGTGAGAGCTTTAGTCCATTGTCATCATTATGGGGAGCATGGCAGCATGAAGGCAGACATGGTGCTAGAGAAGGAGTTGTGAGTTCTACAACCAGATCTGAAGGCAGCAGAAAGAGAGAGACTCTGGGCTTGGAGTGAGCTTTTTGAAAGCCTATCCCCAGTGACACGTTTCCTCCAACAAGTCACACCTACTAATCCTTTCAAATAGTGCCATTCCCTGCCAAGTATTCAAATCTAAGACCCTCTAGGAGCCATTCTCATTGAAACTGCCACAGTGTATGACGATGTGTGTGTGTGTGTGTGTGTATGTATGTACCATTCTAGGAGAGTCAACCCTTCATCTTCTGAGCTCGGGGTGGGCCTGCTTTACTGCCTTGTTAGTCTTGCCTGACTGTCTATAGGAAGATGGAGCATTCAGAATGAAGATGCGATTTTTACAGAACTAACTCTTAAGTCTCATGTGGGCTTTTCCAATGCATTCATGCTTACTGGAGGTGGTACTATATCTTAGGGAGTGTTTTGAACACACGTGCTGATGGTTGTTGCAGTTTTCTGTGTTTAATGTAGTTTGTTGCTATTGTTGTTGCTGTTAAAAATAGTTGAAATGCTCCAGTGGATAAAGTGTCACTTTGCATTCATGTATATGTATGCATAATCTAATGGATATAATATATATATATATATATATATATATATATATATATATCCAATAAAACTTGAGGATATGGTCTTAAATATTTATAACATTATCAAGAACTAAGCTATCATAGAAATGCATGGAAAACTGCCTTTTGCAGAGAGATTTCCCCAAAGTTTTCTATGTTAGAAAGTCATGTTATCCATGTCAACAGTGCTTGTAATAGTATCTCATATAATGAGTCTCCATGTGCATGCAAGTATATGTGAATACTTGGATACACTAGCCTCCAAGTGTGTTGATGCTTTCTTATTTGTGTATCTAACTCTATATGATTGCATTATAAATCATTCTCCATTCACCTCTGCTTTTTAATATACAAAGACTGCTGAATGTATTATAAGATTACAGGGTTGTCAGTAATATATACGAATTTGACAGTAGAATAATAAAAGAACATTAGAATAGCTGTTGGATCTAATAACGCTGAGATACAAAAGCCTTAGGTCATATGGAATGATACTTAAGAGCCTGGGGTTAAAGGACACATAGGTTTGAACTCAAGGTGAGTTCTAAAATATGACTTTTGGCAAAATAGTAGCATCTCTAAACCTCACTTTTCTCGTCTACAGAATGGAAGCTTGTCCTACACGAATTCTTTTGAGATCAAGTGTGGCAGCTAGTAAGAGAGTTCAGCTCCTATTTCAAAATCATTATTACTTACCAAGCCAAACTTCAGTGTAAAACAAAGGCCAGATCCAAAGAAATTTTGAGATCTTCCCTGGCAGCCGCATCTTCTGTTCTTGCCATTTTTCTTAGGGGTGAGGGAGGGGGTGGAGCTCTATCTTCAAATCCTTACTAAGCCCTGCTAAGTCAGCTATGGGAAGTAAAAGTTTTTGGTGTATATATAGAACCCCTGGGTTTCTTTGTCAGCATCTCTCTGCCTCCGTTTTCCTTTTACAAAAACAGTCACTTACTCTGAACACACACTACCAGCTAACAATGTGCAGTCCACCCACAGAGTCTACCATCTTGGTGGGTGTGAAGGGGACTCCATTGTTACCTGCCTTCAAAAGCTCTTTGAAAACAGGCAGCTTGGCTCTGTGGGTGGAAACGGGGCTGTTCACATACTCCCTTCAGGTCAGCATAACAAAGTTGTAACAGTCCCATCAGCCAAATCTGCTCCGGGAGATTGGCAGTCTAAAAGCCCTCCTTCCTTGGTTTCATAGAATTCCTACTAAACACGCAAAATGAGAGGCCCTCAAATCCTAGACCCTTGCAGACCCGGGGGAGACTGCCTTTCTCCCTGGGGTTCCATAAAGCCAACTATAGAAAACAGAACCCCTGATGTCCTTAAGTCTGGGGAATAGCTACCATCAATCTCTTATCATGAATGGTCTCATTTCCTTTGGGTTCCTTTAAAACTCAGAACACTAAATGGTTAAAAACAGAAAAGTGTAAGGGGCAGATTTCTTGAGAGAATCTTGCTGTTCATTTTTCTTGCTACCCGAGAGCTATTATTTTATGAATCCTCATAATATTGAAGTGTGGAATTTTCTAGGATTCTTACCCTTGAGCGTTCATATTAACCAATTTTAGGCAAATGGCTACACTTTACAAGCAATACCATAATTCAACTGTCTTTTAACTGGATGATTAGTTGCCAGTGATCGCCCACCCAGAGGGAGTGTTGGAGGGGGGAGGTGCGACTGAGCCACAGACAGGCTCGCTGTAATTACAGGTTCCCTCGCACCCTGAAAAGAGACAAGGCTGCTCGCTCACTCTTCATTCTGGGTTGCAGCTCTGCCTTTTCTCAAGAAACGACACTAATTCATCACCTAGGCAGTGAGCACTTGCTCTGTAACAGGTGTTGTCAGTGCTGGAGACACAAGAGTGAGAAACAAAACAAAACAAATCACTGCTTTGGCAGGGTACACTCTTGTGGAAAAAAGACAAGAGCTGAACTATACAAGCACATTTTATATGATACTGGAAGCTGATGTCTTAATAGAAAAATGGGAAACGATGTTGGGAATGGCGGGGTGGGATGCAGTTTTCCTAGGATGGACAGGGCAGACCTCCTGGAAGGAGACATTACTGAGAACTGAGGCTCTCTGTGAAGACAACTTCTGTATTACTCAAGGCTCTCTAGAGTCACAGAACTAATGGGTAGTCTCTATATAGTAGGGGCATTTGTTGGTGACTTACAGTCTGTAGTCCAACTCCCAACAATGGTCAGCAGCAGCTATGAATGGAAGTCCAAGGATCTAGCAGTTGCTCAGTCCCACAAGGCAAACAGGCGATTAAGAGAGACTGAATCTTCCTTCTTCCAATGTCCTTATATAGGTCTCCAGCAGAAGGTGTGGCCCAGATTAAAGGCGAGTACCACCACACCTAGATCTGGGACTTGCTTTGTCTCAGATGACCTTGAACTCAGAGATCTCCCTGTTTTAATCTTCTGGGATTCATAGCCACTATGCTCCAAGATCTCCAAGCCAAGATCCAGGTCAGAGTTCATCCCAGCTATAGTCAAGTTGACAACCAGGAATAGCCTCTACAGCTTCCAAGATCCCCTCTGTAGGGACAGAGAAAAGCCTCCACAGCAAGGCCTGCTAGAAAGGCATGGAATATTGTGACTAAGTGGGGTGAGCAAAGGTTTGTCAAGCCGAGGCTAGGCAGATCACAGAACCACGTCCTAAAGACATTTTATTATGAGTATTGGCCTTTGGATAGAGAAGTGAGATAATGATCTGAATTAGGTTCAAAAAGGATCCATGTAGCCTGGGGACTAGCATGAGAACAAGGAGTGTCACAGGAGGTTCCTGAGACCGATTCATGCAGGAGATACATGTGAGTTTGTCAGCAGCAGTGGGAGATGTGGCTGACACTCTACTGTGGCCTGAATTTCTCACTTGACCTATGCTTCAGGAATCCAGAATAGAGCACTATGAAGCCATTGTGGTTGGAATGAGAATGCCCCCCACCCCCCACGGGCTCACTTGAACAGTTGTCTCCCAGCTTGTGGTGCCGTTTGGGACAGTTGTGGAATCTGTTAGAAGTGTCATTTCATTTAAAGAAGTATTTCAAGAAGTAGAACTTTATTTCAAGAAGCATATCACAGCGGGGGGTGGTGGTGGTGGTGGTGGTGGTGGTGGTGGTGGTGGTGGTGGCAAGCCTTTAGGATTCATAACTTGGTCCCATGTCATATTTGCTAACTTCGAGCTGCTCCTTCCATTCTACCATACCTGCATAGAGCACATCTTTCTTGCCATGAGAGACTGTATCCCCTCAAACTGTGAGTAGATCTAAAGCCTTTCTCCCTCAAGTTGCTTCTGTCAGGGGCATTTTATCACAGTGGTAAGAAATTAGTGTAGACAGGAACAAATTGGAGTTTATTAGGAAAGAGATTGTATATGCTTAGATTTAAGTGAGGGTATTAAGAAGGGCATGCATAGCTCTGAACATGCTTTTGAAGCCTTTGAAGTTATTCTCAATGGATATGATTGACAACAGGGTCCAAAGATATGCAAAGATCAAAAATCAAACTTAAATATGGTCTGATTTATTTTTTTAACTTAAATTATTTCTTTTTTATAAACAAATTCCCAAGGTGGTTTGTGAAGTACTTTTTTTTTTTCAGGCTTACACATAATAAGATAAAAATCGAAAGTCACATATATTTAGCCTTAAGCATTATCTTATTCAGTGTTCTATTGCTATAAAGAGACACCATGATCATGGCAACTCTTATAAAGGAAAGCATTTCATTGGACATGTTTACAGTTTAAGAAGTGTAGTGCATTATCATCAAGGCAGGAAGCATAGTGTGTGCAGGCAGATGTGGTGTTAGAGAAGTAGCTGAGAGCTGTACATGCAAATCTGTAGAAAGAGACTCTGGTACTGGCTTGGGCTTTTGAAACCTCAAAGCTCACTCTCCTACACAGTGACACACTTATTCTAACAAGGTCACAACTCCTAATCTCTCTCAAGTAGCACTCCTCCCTAATGACTAAACATTCAAAACACATTAGCCTGTGGGGCTCATTTTTATTCCAACTACTACACTTCATTTCCTGGCCCCATGGGCTTATAGCCATATCATAATGCAAAAGTGCATTCAGTCCAACTTCAAAAGTCTCCATACAATTTCAGTCTTAAGACTGTTTAAAAGTCCAAAGTCTCTTCTGACACTCATGCAATCTCTTAATGGCAACCCCTGGTAAAATCAAAATAAAAAAGCAGATCACATACTTCTAACATACTATGGCACAGAATATACATTACCATTCCAAAGAGGAAATACTGAACCTAAGTAAGACTGAAATCCAGCAGGGCGAACTCCAAACTCTGCGTCTCTGCCAGGCTGTTCTGATGTGGGCCCATGTACCTGTGCAGGAAGCCCTGCTGGGTGAGGGGGTGCCCTTGGACCGGTCTGGCTCCTGGAGATGTTGAGAGGCCTGTTCCATTGCTCCAGCACAGCAAGTTTTGATAAGAAGAGACAGCCCATGGTTTTAAAGCGTTATTTTAAGAAAGCAGGGGGAAAGTAAGAGATAGAAAAGTAAAGAGAGAAAGAAGAGATAGAGGGGTGAGAGGTGGCCGTGACCATGTGAAAAGAGGGGAAAGCAATGGGGAGTGAGGGGGCAAGAGTAAAGGAAGAGAGCCTGGGCAAGAGACAAGGGCAAGAGAAAAGGACGAGAGAGCGAGAAGGGGTCACACAGCCCCTTTTATAGTGGGCCGAGCTACCTGGCTATTGCCAGGTAACTGTGGGGATAGAGTCCAGCCAGAACACTAGGGGCCTGGGCTGTGGCCCTTCTTTCTCTTGGGCTGTTTGCAAGCATGATCTGTAGCTTTCCTCAGCGGATATCCATGACGCTGGTATCGCCAACATCTTGGGATCTCCATCACAAATTCAAGCTTCACCTTTACAAATTCATGCAGTGGCTCACCGGGCCTCCCTGACACACGCCTGGCCTCAGCAGCTTTCCTTAGCTGTAGAAGGAGATTCCACAACCCCCTTTTTTGTGTTCTTCACTCTAAAATCAGAAACCTGTGGCTGCCAAGTTCCACTGCTTGCTGGAGCTGGAGCATGGCCTCCTTGGTCAATTACATCGGCATCAGCTTTCTGTTGTCGATGGTTTCCTTCACTGCTTAAACATTTCCTTAACTCCTTTTCTCAAGTGAGAAGATTTGCTGGGTGGAGTCTTGCCCTGAGGTCAGCACTCCCTTTAGTCCATCTAGCATCAGGCTTTTCTTTAGATGATACAGCAATACACCACATTTTTGTCTTAGTCAATGATCTATTGCTGTAAAGAGACACCGTGACCACAGCAACTATTGTAGACTTAGATTTTTCAAAACCTACTTTAATAAGGGGTTTTAAATGCTTCAACCCACACCACAGCCCCTGCTTCTAGCCCACCATCCAAAGGTAGGGAAGAAAAGATGGTAAATAGAACAAGGGGATGTGGACTTCTTTAGAGGTAACTCTTTAGGGGTGATTCCAATCTCTGTTTGTCAGGATACCAGCAGTCAAGTTCAAAAGTGTCATCAAACCTGAATCACCAACATCACCAGGCCTCTGCTGGTGATTGAATGAGTCATCGTTATTGACCAGGACCAGCCACCATGCCGGGGGTTCTCTGCCATGCCTCTCTCAATGAAATAAAGATCACTGAAGATGTGAGACCAGCGAAGAGTTGAACAGCTAGCTATGCAAGCTCCCCGTCATTGTCCATTGAGTCCTACTTACACTCTCTCCAAACATCATGTATCCTCTCACCAGTCTTGCCTCAGCAAAACATCACGAGTCTGCTTCAGCAAAACCTCATATGAATCTATATCATATGATACAACCAGAAATTTCCACTTCAACTCTTTTTTTTTATTGGATATATTCTATATTTACATTTCATTTCCCTTTTTTGTTTCCCCACCCCCTAAGGTCCACCATGCCCTTTTCCCTCCCCCTGCTCCCTCATCCACCCCTTCCCACTTCCCTGTTCTGATATTCCCCTACACTGATACTTTGATCCTTTCCAGCACTAGTGTCCATTCCTTTCTTCTTGTCAGACATCATTTGGTATGTGAATTGTGTCTTTGGTGTCCCAAGATTCTAGGCTAATATCCACTTATCAGTGACTGCATACCATGGGTATTCTTTTGAGACTGGGTTACCTCACTTAGTATGATGTTCTCCAGATCCATCCATTTCTCTAAGAATTTCATGAATTCATTGTTTCTAATGGCTGAATAGTATTCCATTGTGTATATATACCACATTTTTGGTATCCATTCCTCCGTTGAGGGACATCTGGGTTCTTTCCAGCTTCTGGCTATTATAAATAAGGCTGCTATCAACATAGTGGAGCATGTCTCCTTATTGCATGCTGGGGAGTCTTCTGGGTATATTCCCAGGAGTGGTATGGCTGGATCCTCTGGAAGTATCATGTCCAGTTTTCTGAGGAACTGCCAGACTGATTTCCAGAGTGGTTATACCAGCTTGCAGTCCCACCAGCAGTGGAGGAGTGTTCCTCTTTCTCCACATCCTCGCCAACACCTGATGTCTTATAGAGAAAAGCATTTCATTGGGTCTAGCTTATAGTTTCAGAAGTTTAGTCCCCTATTAAACATCATGGAATTAAGTATGACAACACTCCAGACATGGTGGTGGGAGAAGTTGCTGAGAGTTCTACATCTGGATCAACAGGCAGCAGGAAGAGAGATGCTGGGCCTGGCTTAAGCTTTTAAGACCCCAAAACCCACTCCCAGTAACAAACTTCTTCTAACAAGACCACACCAACTCCAGTAAGGTCACACCTTCTAATCCCTCACAAGAAGTGTCATTCATTGATGACCAAGCATTCAAATACATGAACCTATGGGGCCCGTTCCTATTCAAACCACCACAAGCATGGTTCTCTGGGGGAATAGATTTTCTTCTCTATGAAGGCAAACTCCATAGTAATTTCTTACCAGTTGTGTCAAAATTCTTGACTCTTACCCAGTGGGAAATGTAACAGAACCTAGGGCAAGAGACTGACCTTCTCATGTCTCCTTAACTTTTTCCATCTTTCTGTGTTGTCTCAATAATAGTTAGAGAGAGGAGAAGTAGTGTGATTTATTTTGGCATATTTGATGTAAACCCTGTAATACTGCCTATACTGTGGAAATAGTGTGCCTTAGAAAGCAGAGTTCAGGGTGGTCCACTATCCTTGGTCATAGCAATGTATCTCAATTTGGTCTCATAAGAGCCATTGGTCTAATCCTAAAGGAATCTCTCTCTCTCTCTCTCTCTCTCTCTCTCTCTCTCTCTCTCTCTCTCCTTCCTTCCTTCCTTCCTTCCTTTCTTTCTTTCTTTCTTTCTTTCTTTCTTTCTTTCTTCCTTCCTTCCTTCCTTATTAGACAGTGTTTGTGTAGCTTTGGCTGTCCTGAAACTTGCTTTGTAGACCAGACTTGCCTTAAATTCACAGAGATCCGCCTGTCTCTGCCTCCCTAGTGTTGGAATTAAAGGCATGCACGACCATCCAGCCTAAAAGATTCTCTGAGTCACTGTACTAAACATTATATTGGTATACCCCAAACAGTATTCCCCATGCTGTTTAAACTTGATGATAATGGGACTTGAAGAACAAGAAGGACCCATCTATCCCAGACTCTAGAGTTTTATTTCAAGTATTCTCCAAAATGTTCTCTAAACCACTTTTCTTAGAGCAGGCTAGCCCCCTAATTCAGTGGCAGGGAAGGAAGAGACTATAAAACAGTTCCTGAGTAAAAACATGGTGTCCTTGAAAGCAACTGATGGGTAGTAGTAATCTAGGTATCCATTGATATCCCATAATATAAAAAGTCCTGCAGTAGTAGCAGGAAGCTGGAAGTTTAGCCACAGAGAGCAACTCATCCATATCAGGAACTCCACATGACTGGCCAGGCCCCCTAGGCAACTTCAGCTAGACAATCATAAGCACCCAATTCAATGATGTAACTATCTCCTGTTATTTGTTCTTATTCTGGCAAGCCTTCCCCAAAGGGACACGGATCCACCAGGAACTCCAACGTACTGTTCTAACAGGGCTTACTCAGGTGATTTCTTCTGAATGTGTGTAAGCCCCTTATTTGATGTTATCTTTGTTAGTTCCCTCAATCTGTTTACTCCAGCCTCTGTGCTGGATGGTTTGAAGCACCCAATTCTGTAACACTGTGCCCTCTGTCTGCTGCTTCTATCTATGCTTGTTAGTTATTTTTGTTTGCTATCATCAATCATACAAACAGCAACAGGCGAGGAAGTCTAACATCCTTCATAGTTATCTCTTGCATCTAGCAGCTAATTTCCATGAATTGCATGTGCTTGGAGACTTGAGCTTGAAGTCACAGTAGAGAGGGCTTCCTAAGAAGTCCATAAATCATAGCTTAGTCTGTGAAGTGAAAGGATGTTACGGTCACTCTCAGGTCCTTGGCAGATTTTAGGGTGTCTTGAATAGAATAGATGATTACAATATAATGAGGTATGAATTAATGAATGAATGAATGCAAGATCAATGCTCTCAATTTTCTTGCTAATTCAATCTGAACTCCGCAAAGAGTTACAGTTATAGGAACATGAAGGAGAAAGAAGCCAATACTACTGAATACCCGTGATGTGCAAGAGAGTAAGAACTCCTCAGCTACCATTGCTCCTAATCCTCCTTGCCATTATACTAAAAATTACATATTATAACTCCCCTTTTTTTGAGTCCTGAAGAAAATAGGACTCAGAACACTATAATCATTCCCTTAAGCCTTATCAACTTTCAAATGCTACACACATTCCATTAATCCCTGTTCTCAAGTAACAGAAGAGCAAGGTTTATGTAGATAATGGAAGTATAAGAAGGAGCCAAGAAGAACCATAAGAAATTTCATCCGTATTTTATTTAAAATCAGAACATAGACATGTAGCCAAAGGGCTCATATTCAAAACCCTTCTTGGCCACTCACTGGTTGTGAAGCCTTAGGAATTTTTTTAACTTCACTGTGCCTTGATTTTTCTGATCTGTAAAATGGAAGTGTTTGACTGAGTGTGCATCCCATGAAGTGTTGCGAGACACGTGCATTAGCAGGGTGTGCGTTGTTTATGGAGGTAAGGAAGAGTTGACAGTGTACAGATGAGTGGGAGAATATGGATTGTCATCTGACAGCTTGGAAGAGGCTCCCACACACAGGGAGCAGAACGATGGAGGACACGAACTCTCAGTCACCTCAGAGGAGGAACTGTGACGATAAGGCTAGGAACTGTAGTAATAAATTGGCCATTCTCCATGGGATGGTGTGCATGGGGGACACTGAAGATGCCATGCTAAGGGACATCCAGGACCCAAGAGACCTATGTACACCCCTCACTCCCAGTTACAAGGAGTCACAGACAGGGATGAGTCAAGAGGATACTTGTGGCCAGTTCATCTCAAAGCTCAGTTCAGGGACTGGCCCATTTATTCCACATAATTTCTTCTACCAAGTACCCCTGTGAGCTTGTTTGAGTGGCTCTCTTTGTCTAGCTAGCTGTGCAGAGCTTTTTGTTTCCAAGTTCTTTACTTGAAATGGTATAATTTTGTATTTGTAGATGGCCCTACACATAAACAACATGGGTCAGGGAGATGTGCTTTTACTTAATATAAACACTCCTGTCTTGTTACATACTCCCTTCCTCTGGAAGGGGGGAGAAAGAGTGTGGGAGTGGGAAGGCCATAGAAACTGCCCAGTTGTGACAGGAAAACATGGTAACAACAGAGCTGGAGCGTGTTCACTGCATGTGTGCCTCAGGGTGCTGCTACTCAGAGCTTCCAGAAGATGCTGGAATGTTATTTTCCTTGTTTGTTGTTGGGTTTGTTTGTTTGTTTGTTTGTTTGTGATACAGTCACTTATAACCCAGCAGGGCTTTGAACTTGCTCTGTATTTGAGGACGTCCTTAAATTTCTGAACCTCCTGTCTTCACTGCCCAGATGCACCACAAGGCCCAGTTCAGGAAAAGCTTAAAGCCATCCTTTCTACTGCAACCAGACCAAGTACTGTCCCATTTTCCCCAAACAGAAGGCATTTTCATGACCAAGAGAAACTAAATTTCAATCATTAGGAGTCCCAGGAGACTGGATGCTGAGGCCATGGCCTGTCCTCTATAGGATGCCTCTTGGTGGAAGACATGGATGAGGTCTATGTTTAGGATAAGAAATGGACACTGTACACTACAGCATTATCAACACACACAAATGAGTGTCTCACAGAACCTCAAAACTCATACACACAACCAACAATTCATGTAAGATTAATGGGATAACCTGGGTTCATTGGGAAATCTAATGGGTTGTTCAAATGGTAAATTCATGTTTTCAGTCATTAGCAATGTTTTGCTTATTTTTACAATCTTATGAACAAGATTTTTACCAACTTAGCAATCTCACCGAGGTGTTTTGCTGCCTCTGCGACAGCCTTCTGATCTAGTAAGAACCAAATATTTTCTACTTCAGCCACATTCCAGGACCGTTTGCTTGCATAATAACGGGATGCATGATCAGCCATGTTTGGGTAATGAATGTGCATCCTAGAGTGACATTGGGTTGCTCCAGGGAAGTCCCATAAGATACGTCAGAACTACACTGAGAAACAGTCTAGAACATTCTTTTCCAATGAAGTCCCAAGTTTCCTCATAAACACATAAGTAAAGCAATCATTCATATGCACAGACAATACTTTAAAGTGTAAGATTTTAGTCCACATTTCATCATGACCACTATTCTAGTTTAAAACGAGTTTAACTACAGGTATGGTAACTGACAATCTGTGCTGTGTTCTAAAAATTGAGTTTTACCCAGATTCACTCTCACTCACATCACTCATCTCTGAACCATGTTGTAGTTACAGGATAAGCATCACCCTTGCACTAACATATATATCTCTATCTACCTATCTACTTACCCATCTATTGATCAATCAATCGATCTGTCTATTTATGAACTAGAAATTCTACTGAAATACATTGGACAAATCTGCCAATGGATCATTGAAATAGAAAGCAAAGTCGGTTTATTCCGCAGGGAAAAACCTAACTAAAGGAAGTGTGTCTAAGTGTCTATAATTCATTGAAGTGCTTATTTTTTTCAACTGCAGGTTTGGTTTTGCATTTTAACATTTTCCTTTAACACGATACCATGATATTTCCCTAGAATCTCACTTGTATAAGTGATATTCACCAATTGAAAAAGTGTCTTGTATTTTCCAAGATGATGTACACAATTACATATACCCTAGAAGAGATAGGATCCATAACAAATTACGTCAAATCATCAGAATCCTGGGGTAGTTTATGCTGTTATAGTATAAAGAGTATTTGATTGTCAATGCAGATAATTTACACATTTGATTTTAAAGATTAAATCAAATCTTTAGTTTTAGTTTAAATTTTATTTTAAGGCTACTGTGTATAAGCACTAATTTCATTATGTAAGTTTATAAAATACTCTTTGAAATAAAACTTTATCTTGAAAAATATACGTCAAAATTATGTCAAAATATAACATGTTTTGACAATAAATATTGTTTTTGCCTTCTACAACATATCTCCTACACAGGGTTCTCTCTCTCTCTCTCTCTCTCTCTCTCTCTCTCTCTCTTTCTCTCTCTCTCTCTCTCTCTCTCTCTCTCTCTGTGTGTGTGTGTGTGTGTGTGTGTGTGTGTGTGTGTGGTATATATGTTTGTGTGTAGTTGTGTAGTTCATGTGTGGGTTGTGTGGGTATGTAGTCACAAACACGCCACAGTCTATGTGCGAAGGTCAGAGGACAATCTAAGGTTTCAGTCACCACTCTGCCTGGTGTGAGACAGGGTTTCCTATTCATTGCTGTGTGCACCCAGGTCTTTGACCCAGGAGCTTCCAGGAGATTTTCTTGTTTTTCCTTTCCATCTTGCTTCAGGAGATCTGGGATTACAAACATGTACCACCATGCTGGCTTTTCATGGGTTCCAGGGTTCCAAATTCAGGTTCTCATGCTCGCACTTTTATTGGCTGGACCATCTCCTCGGCTCTCCCTTAAGTAGGATTCTAGCTCATAGATCAGACACAGGTGGAACAACTAGAGGAGGTGCAGAGATGGACGGAGTTGGAAATTCTACCTGCTTAGCCTCATACCATACTGTATTGATCACAAGGCACTGTGGGGAACTATGGAATTATTCAAGAGCCTCTAGTTTTTAGATAACCTTATAAAAAATAAAACTGTTCAAGTTGAATATCCAAATGGATGTGAGGAGAGACTAGAAAATGTGCTGGGAAAACTTACAGCTCTATAATGGATTACAGGAGAAGAAGAGCTCTGTTGGCCACTTCCCACCGTGAGCCCTGTAGGAGATATTCCCTAGACTCTCTAGCAAGGTAGCACAAAAGGTAGGATTCACACTCCAGTTTCTCCTACTCTAGGTAGAGACTTAGGAGTTTTACAGCATTACAGTAAACGTCTGTGTCCCTATGTACTAGTTGTATGTCATTGGGCCAGCCCTTCCCTTTCACCAGCCTGTTTACTCATGTGACAGGGGTAGAGATGGACATCATTATTCATTCACAGTGTCATTATGCAGGTTAAAAAGAGATAAAGGATGCACCTGTGGGCCTTCCATGTCCAAGCATTAAGTAGCCAATAAATGTGTTTCTTGTTCACCAGTGTTAGCTGGAAATCTAGGAACGCTATTAACCTGCCAGCTGGACAGCTAGCAGACGTTAACACTAAGGGCAACACGAATGGTGTTATCACCGACACTGAGCCTGATGCTAGAAGCCATGCACGCCATAGGCCAAGGCCCTGACCAAAGGCTGCAGAAACCCCATTGCACGGTTTCCCTTCCACAAAGCAGCTCCTACCATTGTTACCATTTTACAATGAAAAGAAAAAAGAAAAAGAAAAGAAAACCTTAGCAAGCCTGGCTGGCTTCCCGTGTGTTCCCAATTATGTGATGGAGAGCCAACAAGTGTTTGCCAAAATAAGATGACATCAGATGAAAAAAATCTACCGGTAGCCAAGAGCATTTAGGAATTGGCCTTGCTGATGATGAACTTACTAAGCTTCACTAATCCTTGTGGGGGGAGCTATTTGGTGCCTGGTAGAAATGCCAGGTTCTGTGATGCCTCAAGTTGGAAGAACAGCCTTTGAACAAGTAGCAAGAAGTAGGTCTCTCTCTGAGTTTGAGACTTAAAAGCTCCTTGTCCCTCCTGTGTCAGCTTGTCAGAACCTGTTTCATACCTCAGAAGCCACTCCCAACCCTTTGCTTCAAATCTTCCCTTCCCGTTCTCTCTGGAGGCCCGTGACCTGGTTTCCTCTGATGCATGGGTCTTTTAAATATCTGCCTGGCTTCTGCTTCAGCGTCTTTTCAGGGCCATTGTAGTGTCCTGACCCACACCTGCCCCAGAGACTCAGACCTCACACCAAAGCTTTCAGAGAGCCTTGCGAGGTTTATGCACCATGGGGGTCTGCGTTCTTCGGTTTGAAAGAATCATTTCTGAACAGCAACATTTTGTTTATGGGTAACCTACTCAGGTCCCCAAAGCCCTGTGGCACTGTGATGCTGCTTAAAGGACAGGTGTGGCTGTTGGCCAGCCTTCTACACAAAGCACAGACAAAGAAGCAGAAGGCATAAGACTCACTGAGAGTCACGACAGACGAGATAGACGAGAGGTTACAGGCAGCTGCTTATAAATTCCTGTTTCTGAAAATTCAATTATTCCAATAATGGCAGTGAATAGTCCTCCTCACTCAGCCCACATCATCTTGGTGTCAGCTCCTGAGACACGCTGTCACACTTCAGAGGGAATGATAACACTAACTTTTGACTGAGATGTGGCATCCCTTCCCACCTTCTCTTCTCCCTTAGCTTACTCCAGCTCGTCACAACCACAACGCATTTGATAGAAGACACAAGAAAGTCAGCTTCTCAATTCAGTCTCTGCTGATTGAAAAGCTCTGTAGTTAGCATGGTTCTAGCCCATGTTGGCTACTACAGTGAAAGCACTTGAAGGAGGCTGAGTTTATAAAGAAAGGTTTTGCCGGGCGGTGGTGGTGCACATCTTTAATCCCAGCACTTGGGAGGCAGAGGCAGGCAGATTTCTGAGTTTGAGGCCAGCCTGGTCTACACATTGAGTGCCAAGACATCCAGGGCTACACAGAGAAACCCTGTCTCGAAAAACAGAACAAAAACAAAAACAGATTCAGTGTATCAAGTGGCCTTATCCTAAGGTCTCGATCCATTCAGATTTGACTTTAGTGCAGGGGATCAAGCATGGATCTATTTGCATTCTTGTACATTGAGTCATCCAGTTTGGCAGGCACTATTTGGTGAAGATGCTGACTTTTTTCCCAGTGTGGATTTCAGGCTTCTTTATAAAAATTTAGGTGTCTATAAGTGTGTGTCTATATCTTTTAAGATGTCTAACATCTTCAGCTTGATTTTGTTGATCAACATGTTTGTTTTTATGCAATACCATGTTGTTATTGTTATTACATCATCATCATCATTATTTTATTATTATTATTATTATTATTATTATTATTATTATTATTATAGTTCTGCAGTATATTTGAAATTGGAGATTGTGATATCTCCAGAATTTATTTTTCAGGATTGTTTTAGCTATCCTGGGTTTTGTTGGGGGGGGATGGTGGTTGTTGTTTGCTTTTTGCTGGCTGGTTGTTTTTTTGTTTTTGTTGTTTTTGTTGTTGGTGGTGGTGTGTGTCCACGTATGTATGTTTTCATGTGAAGCTGAAAATTGTTCTTTCAAGTTCTGTGAAGTATTGTGTTGGAAGTTTGATAGAGATTTATTGAAACTGTAGAATGTTTTTGATAGGATGATCTATTTTACTATATTAATCCTACCAATCCATGAGCACAAGAGATCTGTCTCCTTTGATATCTTCAGTTTCTTTCTTCAGTGTCTTAAAGTTTTCATTACACAAGTCTTTCACTTGCTTGCTTAGAGAAACCCCAAGTTATTCTTGAAGCTATTGTCAAAGATGTTGTTGCCTGAGTTCTTTCTTCATCCATGTGTCATTTGTGTATACGAAGGCTAGCGATTTTTGTGTGTTAATTTTTTATCTGCTACTTTTCTAAGAGTTTTATTAGCTGTAGATGTTGCCTAGTGGAGTTTTCGGGTCATTTATATATAAAACCATATTATCTACAATAAAAGATATTTTGTTTTCTTCCATTCCTACTTGCATCCCCTTGATCTCCTTTCATTGTCTTATTGCTTTAGCTAAAACTTCAAGTACTGTATTGAATAGGTATAGCAGGAGTGGACAGCCTTGTTCCTTATTTTAGTGGAGTTACTTTGAATTTATCTCCATTAAAGTTGATATTGACCATTTGCTTGCTGTAAATTACCTTTACTCTGTTGGGATATGGCTCTTGTATGCTCAGTCTTTCTAGGACTTTTATCAATGAAGAGGTGTTAGATGTTTGCCAATGACCTTTTCTGCATTTGATAAGATGATCTTGTGTGTGTGTTTGTGTGTGTGTGTGTGTGTGTGTGTGTGTGTGTGTGTGTTTTATTTCAGTCTGATTATATGGTGGATTACATTTATCAATGTATTTATGTTGAGCCATCCTTACATCTCTGGGAAGAAGCCTACTTGATTGCAATGGATGACCTTTTGGATGTGTTTTTGGATTCAATTTGCAAGTAATTTAATGAGAATTTTTGCATCCTTGTTCATAAGGGATATTTGTATGTAACTCTCTTTGTTGAGTCTTTATATATGTTTAAAATAATCAGAACAATGTGGACTCAGAAAAGAATTGAGTAAGTATCTTTCTGCTTCTATTTTGTGGAACAATTTAAGGAATATTGGCATTAACTTTTCTTTGAAAGTCTGCTTTACTAGAATTCTAATTCTGCACTAAGTCCTCGGGAGCTGGGCATCTTTGGTTGGAAAGATCTCAATTACTGCTCTTACTTCACTGGGGTGATAGGTCTGCCTAAATTGCTTATCTGATCTTGATTTAACTTTCCTAGATCATATAGATTGAGAAAATTATCCATTTCAGTGAGATTTTCCAATTTGTTAGAGTACAGGTTTTTAACGTATAGCCTTATGATTTTTCGGGATTTCTTCAGTGTCTGTTGTTATGTCCTCTTTTCATCTCTAATTTTGTTAATGTTTTCCTCTCATCAACTTTTAGTTAATTTGGCTAAGGGTTTGTCAGTCTTACTTGTCTTCTCAAAGAACTAACTCTTTGTTTCATTGACTCCTTGTATTGGCTTTTGTTTGTTTGCTTGTTTCTGTTTTATTGCTTCAGCCCTGAGTCTGATTAGCTCTTTCCATCTGTTCCTTTTGGGTGTGATGTCTTCTTTTTGTTGTAGCATTTTCAGGTGTGCTGTTGTTCCTAGTATGAGATGTTTCCTCTGTGTGTGTGTCTGTGTGTGTGTGTGTGTCTGTGTGTGTGTGTGTGTGTGTGTGTGTGTGTGTGTGGGCACATAGCGCTATGAACTTGCCTCTTATAACTACCTTCATTGTGTTCCTTAAGTTTGGGTGTGTTGTGTGTCCATTTTCGTTCAATTATAGATTAGTTTCATATTTTTTGTCTTGACTCATTTTTCATTCAGTGTTCAGTTTTCATCAATTAGTAAGCTATCTGTTGTTTTCTGTTGTTGTTATCAGTCTTTAATCCATGGGGGTCAGATGTGATGAAATGTGTTATTTCAATTTTTTTGCATCTCTTGAGGGTTACTTTATGTCGAGGTAGGTGGTCAATTTTGGAGAAAGTTACAAGAGCTGCTGAGAAGAAGGTATATTCTTTTGTGTTGGGTGAAATGTTCTGTAGATGTCTATTAGGTTCGTTTGTTTTATAATGTCACTTATCATCCGGTTTTTCTTTTTAGTGCTTCTTTGAATGACTTGTGCATGGCAGGAGTAGATTTGAAGTCACTCACTATCACCATGGGTGTAGGCATGTAATTTTAACTACAGCAACATTTCTTTTATGACCTTGGTTTCCCTTTTGTTTGGTGACTAGAAGTTAAGAATTGCAGTTATCATCGTTGTAGATTTTCCCTTCAGTGAGTATGTAATGTTCTTCCCTATCTCTTGTGATTAGTTTTGGTTTAAAGTCTAGTTTTTCAGATATTAAAATGGTGACAACAGCTTGCTTCTTAGGTCAGCTTGCTTCTTAGGTCAGCTTGCTTGGTTATCTTTATCCATCCACCCTGAGATGATGTCTATGCTTGATGTTAAGATGTTTTTCTTGGATGCAGCATAAGAATGGATGCTAATTTCAAATCCATCCCATTAGTCTTTGTCTTTTTATTTTGGAATTGAGAGACCATTAATATTGAGAATAATCAATGAGCAGTGTTTATTGATTCCTATTATTTTGTTGTGGTGGTTTGGGTTTTTCCCCCACTTGTTTTGATTTAATGGTCTGATACTATTTATTTCTTTTGTTTTCTTGGGTGTGGCTAGACTTATCAGGTTGATGTTTTACTTCTAGTGCCTTCTATAGACAGATGTTGCTTAAATTTGGTTTCATCATAGAATGTCTTTCTTTCTCCATCTATTGTGTTTAAAAGTTTTGCTAGGTATAGTGCTATTGGGCTGACATATGTGGTCTTGCAGAGAATGCAGAACATTTGTACAGGACCATCTGGCTTTTAAAGTCCCCATTAAGAATTAAGGTGTTATTTTCATGTGTCTGCCTTTCTATGTCATTTTGTATTTCCCCTTGCAGCTTTTACTATTCCTTCCTTGTTCTGTGCACGTAAACTTTTGATTATTATGTGGTGTGGGGATTCTTTTCTGGTTCAGTCTATTTTGTGATTTATATGCTTCTGGTACCTTGACAGGCAGCTCCTTTTCCAGGTTAGAGAAATCTATGATCTTGTTGAAAATGCCTTATGTGCCTTTGACCTGGGTTACTTCTTCCATTTCTATTATTTGTAGTTTTGTGAAAACCATAATGCATCATCTTAAATCCTCTCGAGGACAAAGTGACTTTACAATCATCTTAAGAAAATTTAGTTACTGATACCGAATATTTCTGAAGTTATAAGCATTGTTCCATACAGAGCTTTACAGACTCACAAAGCCGTTAAACCAAAGTCAATTTAGACATCCTTTCCTTCATCCAATTCGTTCAAGAGCGCAAAAGGTAGATTCTAAGTTATTTTGTTCAGAGACATTCTGCCACCCCAGAAAGGATTTTAAGAAGGCAGTAGATAGAAGAAAGGAACAAGGGCATTTGATAAGACATGTCTTTGAGTTCTCCAAATTCTTCCTTAGAGCCAGATGGAATATCTAAGGATTGCTTTTCCTTGTGTATTTACTCCAGGGATGTGGGTATCTTTGGTACATTTCACATTTTGTCAAAGATTATAGCTCAGGTTTCATTGTTCAGCATTTTCTCAGCCTCTCTATCACATTATAGGCCTGACTATGCTTGTGTTTACCATTACAGACATCTTTGTTGAAGCAAAAATAGAAACATCTCCATTTGAGGCATTATAATCAAATGACCCTATTAAACGCAGCCAGTTCTGCCTAATGAATCTCTCTGGCTGTATTGTGCAACATAGTTGATATTTTTAAACAACAAAAAAAATCTCACTCGGTTCTGTTAACAGAAAGACTATTTCTTTTTCTTGTTACTCATTTGTCCTGAGAGGTTCCTTGTGTTTTTCATGTCCTTTAAAGCCAGCATATCAATCCAATTTTGGCCATCATCCCAGGAGAGACTGCTTGAACCCATTAGGCTGAGAGGGTTTCATTGTGCACTGCAGTGGAAGATTAAGTGGCTGGGGATGACTTCATATGAAAGTACTGGAATAAAAGCTAACGCCATTCCTGACACAGCACCTGACATGAGGCAAGAGGGTAGACATGTTTGACCTAGACAGTATCCTTGCCTCAAGAAAAGGGTGCTAAAATTCTAAACAAGAGCTCATATACATTACATTAAATGAACTGACAAAGGACATCAGTCTTCCTGAGTGCCAGGGTCCCCGTGTAATTTGGTGGCAGCACATTTATCCTCTGGGCCAGTGTCCTCTCCTGGGCACCACTTTTCTTGCTAAGCTTAAGTCACAGGCTTGGCCTTTCTTTCCTTGTAGTTGCGATTGTGCTGAAGGGTCTTCCCCCTACCCCCTCCATGGGGGAGGTACTTACTCTGCACAGTTCCGTGCCCTCATACAAAGACAGGCAATCTTACTGCCAATGAAAAACACTATCGATTTTCCCATGACCTTTACGAATCTTTATGAAACATTACAGGCTGGTGAGATGGCTCAGCCTGTGTGGTGGTTTCAATGAGAATGGCCCTCATAGACTTGGATATTTTAATACTTGATTCCCCACTAAGTGGACATGTTTGGGAAGGATTAGGATGTTTGGCTTTGTTGTAGGAGCTGGGGTGGGCTTTCAAAAGCACATATTGTTTCCAGTTACTCTCTCTCTCTCTCTCTCTCTCTCTCTCTCTCTCTCTCTCTCTCTCTGTGTGTGTGTGTGTGTGTGTGTGTGTGTGTGTGTGTGTGTATGGCTCAGTTGTAAGCTCTCAGCAACTGTTCCAGCACCACTCTTGACTGCCTGCTTGCAGTCAGACTAACCCTCTAAAACTATAAGCAAGCCCCCAATAAACTCAAGTTGCTGTAATCATGGTGTCTCTTCACAGCAAGAAACAGAGAAAGAAACTGGGTCCGATGTAAGGTTTTGAAACCTCAAAGCCAGCTGGGCGGTGGTGGCGCACGCCTGTAATCCCAGCACTTGGAGGCAGAGGCAGGCAGATTTCTGAGTTCGAGGCCAGCCTGGTCTACAGAGTGAGTTCCAGGACTGCCAGAGCTACACAGAGAAACCCTGTCTCGAAAAAACAAAACAAACAAACAAACAAAAAGAAACCTCAAAGCCCACCTCCAGTGTCAGACATACCTCCTCCAACAAGACCATGTTTCCTAAGTCCATCCCAAACAGTTCCATTAACTAAGGACTAAGCATTCAGATAAATGAGTCTATGGGGGGGACATTCTTATTCAAGCCGTCATAGCTGGTCAGTTTTGTGTATCTACCTGCCTACACTATAGTCCCCCAGTGAGTCGATAAATCACTAATATGTGTGTTGCAGAAAATATAATTTGTTATTGAAGTCTATAATTCATTTACATAAGGGAGGTCACTGAAGAGAGATAGTCTTGGTGGGCCTAATTCAATCACTTTAATGGCTCAAGGAGTAGATCTAAGACTCCCCTTAAAGAAAAGGAATTCTATCTATGGTACAGGACTTCAACCCAGGTTAAAATTTCAACCTACCTTGCTGACAGCTGCCTGGGGACTTCTAGCTTGCCTAGCCAGTCCTCAATCTTGCATATACTAATTCTTTATAAAAAGATCCAGGGAAAGAGAAAGAGAAAGGATGACAGAAAGGAGCGATGAGGGGAGAGAATGATGGAGAGGTAGGAAAGGACACAGGGACCTATGTTAAGTGAAACTTTGATGCTATATTGGGGGTGTTGGTTACTTTTTATTTTTTATAAACATCACGACCCAAGAAAATTGCTGAAAGAAGGGTTTATTTGGAGCTTATAGTTCTAGAGGGGTTGGACTTGTGATGACAGAAACAGCATGTCAACAGGTAGCAGACAAGGTGGCTGGAGCTGGAAGCTGAGAACTGAGGGCCTCACATCTTGAACCACACACAGGAAGCAGAGAAAGCAAACAGAGTTGTGGTAAGTTTTAAAACCTAAAAGTCCATCTCCAGTGGCACACTTGTGAGGTAGAAGCTTAAGGGTTCTTTGGAAGTCGTCGTGTTGGATGGTGCTTTGCTCGAGTAAACATGTGAAGGGGTATTTTCCTGAAGTGGATACAAGTGAAGGGGCATTTCACTGAAGCAGACACAGGAGAAAGGCTAAGGCAGACTCGTGATGGAATGTTACTTGAAGCAGACGCAAGTGAAAGGCTGGTCTGCTCAAGAAAGAACGTGAAAGGACACGTGATGAAGGACTCATCACGAACAGCATGCATGCATTGGTCCCCCTTACATTGTGTAATTGGGCTTTACTTTTGGGGACTCCATAGAGAGAAATGCACTAAAAAAAAAAAAAAAAAAAAACTTCTGGTGCTGTGCTGCATTTTCTTGACGCTTCTGCAGACTCACATGGAGTTTTGCTAAGACTCCTGTGCTGAGGCAAGACATGTGGCGAGGCAAGACATGTGGGGAACACGTGATGTCTGGAGGGAGCATAAAAAGGCCCCAAGGGGCAATGATGGGATCGTGCTTGGCTTGCTGCTTAGCCAAACACTTCTTAGTCTCGAGTCTTCACTGGTCTTCATTTCATCGAGAGAGACACATTCGAGAACTTCTCATGTTCCTGGTGGTCCTGGTCCTCCTCCTGACTCATGCTGATTTGGCTGAGGCCTGGCTGTTCCTGCTAAGTTGTGCTTCTGCTGTTGCTATTCTGACTCTGCCGAACTGGACTGCTGGAATATCTGTGAAGTGTTTGTGAGGGGACCGGGCGGCCACTGCCGACCTGTGAACTGAACTGCCGATTTCCTGACAAAGCAGATGGGATTTGCTTCAAACAACAATTTCTAAACAGGTCCACTTTCCCGTATCCTTTCTTTCCCAATACCTCTGGTGGGTAATGGACTAGAAAGAAAGGTTAAAGCATTTGAGACCATCATTATAAGTAGGATTTGAAAATATTAAAGTTATACCACATCTCCTAAGCCTCCCAAACAGTGCCAACAATTGAGGGCCAAGTATTCAAATGCCTGAGATATTAGGGACATTTCATTCAAACCATCACAGTGGGTAAATTACTACTTCTTTTATTTTTAATTTCTTTATCTGTAAAAAAAAGACCTAGTAAGAGATCCTCCAAGGCTTGCTAGAAGATTTGTGTTTGATTATATTAAGTGAGACAATTCAAAGGATCTCAACTAGTATGAGTAGGCCTTTTGCTATCATCATCATCACCACCACCTCCACCATCATCATAATTAAAAAGAAAATTATAGCTATACCCTTTCCCACAGGTCACTGAAGATTCTCTCCCACTTAGAGCTTAAAGCTGATTCTTAGGGATCTCTGTCTGAAGATCCTAAGTCTACCTTTGTAGCCTCTGTTATTCTCATGACTCCCGTTAGGGAATTTCAGCCCAGCTATTTTACAGTCCTTAGCTCTGAGAGGGTGGGCAGACTAGCTAGACTGGATTATGGCAGGGCGCTCTCAGTGGCTGTGGGCTGATTTCAAGCACTCTCAGTGGGGGCGGCTGCACTGGCTGAGAGAGTTGGATCAAATAGGCTCATTATCTCCCCCTTGTCTGTCTCATATCTCTCCTTCTGAGAAACCCAGGAACGGCTGGAGCAGAGGATTAGTGGGAGCCATGCAGTCAAGAACAAAATCCAAAGAAAAATTCAATTCCACCCTGTAGCTTTTGGTAACATTCTGAGAACCCAGCCAAGGCATCAGCTAAGCTCAGAGGTAAAAGGAGGTCTGTCTGTCTACTTGCAGGGTTCTGCACACGGCGCAGGAAAGCCATCAAATGATGCTGAGATGCAGGAACCGGAATCCATCCTTCCTCTGCTGCCCACATGGACAGTTCACTTTTCTCCGAGGCAGGCCAAGACTTTGCAGGTTAAGTCAGAATTAACCACAGCCCCTCTGCGTCTGAAGGCCTTTGAACAGCAGGACATGCCAGCACAGGGGTCAACCTCTTTCTTAGAGAGAATATCAACAGTCAAGCATTCATTTTTTATCTTTTTGTCTTTGAAATTAAAATAGATTCAATTAAAATACATCATCTTGAGAATTCTCTTCTAAGCTTCAGGCATCCATCTGAAATTTGAGGCACTGTTATAAATCTATACTTCTCCCTTTTAATTGAGTTATTTGATTCTGAGAATTTAGCAGTTTTGTTCTATATTTCTGGAAAACTGATGTTTAACCTTTTATTGATAGTCCTATACAGCACATTGCTTGTTAGTCACATCTAACTCTCTTAACTTGAAATACCATCTATCTACTTCCAAGATATTTGACAATTTCTCTCTATTCTGCTGTTTTGTTTGGTACATGATATCAATGTGTGGTAATAACAAGTAAGATGCCCAAATCTAACTAATTGTTGACAATATAAGCAATTGCATTTTTCCTAGACACATACAATCAGTGTTAGACACAGCCCAGTTTCAGACATAATAAACCATGAAGCCATTTATAACTTGTGGAGTCTGAGAAACAGTAAACTGATCTGGACATGAGAAACATTTGAAGCCATTAAGTGTTTGCTAATAGCCAAGTAGTGAGTGTATATAGGTAAAAGGACTTAGAAGTCGTCACTGGGACGATCCAATGTTTAAAATATGAGAATATGGGTCTACGAAGCAAATAATCACTGTGGAGTATTGCAAATGAGGTAGGAAAAACATCAAAAGAGAAGGAGAAAGTGTTGCTTTTGATAACTGAAGAAATAGTCAAGAGCAAGAAATGACCAGTAGCGACTGGTACTGTTGGCAGGTGGAGAAAGCAGAGTGACTGGATGCTAAACATGGAATCAGTGCAGGCTGGTGAGGGGGACAAAAGGCATGGGAAAAGAAGGGATTGCTCAGGGGTGAAGGCAAGCACAGTCCCTACAGTAAGCAGGTCTGAAGGCTGTGCACCTGGTGATAGGTGCACTCCCAGGGCAGCACGGAACTTCTTCCATAACCCTCCTGCTCCGAGGGAAACTTCTTCTTAGCCCCATGAGCCATGATATGCTGTGAGTCAATAGGAGCTACTGTCTAGAGCCCCCGGGGATCTCTACTACCTCAGGGTTGTATTAAGAGACAGATTTTTCAACAAGTTTGATGTGAAACTCTAACTAGATTTGGATAGCAATTTATGAATCTGGCAACAGCTCATTCATAAAGCAGAGGGAACCATGAGAAGCAGTGATGGTTCGTATGAATTGTCAACAGGATCTGGGGTCACCTAAGAGACAAGATTGGGTCCTGGCTGCATAAAGAGGAGGAGGGAGATTTCAGAGAACAAACTTTCATTCTGTGCTCTCCTCTCGCTGGATGAAAATGCATGCAGTGCGACCAGCTGTCTCTACACGCTGCTGGGCTGACTTCTCTACCACAGTGGACAGTAACCTCAAACTGCAGGTCCAGACAAACCCTTCCTTTCTTAAGTGGCTTTTGTTAGGAAATTTTATCCCAGCATCAGGCAAAATGACAAGATAGAGCAGAGCAGAGGGAGTGGGTTTCTAGGCAGAAATGAGCTGTAGTAAACAAAGGAACAAGATGCAGGTGAGACAGACTGACTTCTCGACAGAATTCAAATTGGCAGTTTGGGGGACTAGACCTAAATCTCTGTTTCCGAGGAATGGGCAAATCTAGGGAAGTTCTGACAAGTCAGTGACTGAAGGGAAAAACCACCCAGGATTCAGGCAGTCAGTCAGAAACTGCCTCGCCATCAGAAGCTGCCCAGCTACCTGGCCTGAGGCAAGGACAATGGGTCAGCAGCAGTTTCCAGACCTCCTCAGCAATAGTTTCTAGACTTCCACAGCAACAGTTTCCACCCCCACACCCCAGCAATAGTTTTGGAATGTCCTTAGAGATAGAGCCAACGGATTAAGAAAAAGGTCATCTACTCCCTCCCCTATGAGCTCACCACGAGTGCCTCCATCTTGGTACATGGCAGACCCCAGCAGGCTCGACTTCTGCAGAATAAAATGCGTTCTGCTTTTGCATGCGATTGAGTCCAGGGTATCATTCTTCTGTGAATCATGGACCCTTACACAGGTCAGTTCTTACATTCCTTTGTGAACAGATTTGAAACACAGGAATTCTGTATTTTCATGCCAGGTAAATTGAGTTTCTGAGATAGATCCCTGTCAATTTCCCAGTTTTTGTTTGTTGTTTGCTCACCTTGCTTACTTGAAACATAACACAAGTGATTTCTGATCTGATTTGATTCTGATTCTGATCTGCTCTGATGGGGCTAGTCCAAGAGCTTGGTCTAAAACAATGGATATAGTCAGGCTAAGCTGTGCTTTTAAGTAAACTCAAGGAGAATCTGCCATTTGCCACCTTATGCTTATTCATAAGTAGGCATGCCAATGATCACAATCAGGTGCATAATGGGAAGACACATACCCAGTGAAAACTGATTATATGACTACATCTATCAATAAAAATACAAAAACACCTCACTGCATATCCTTAGTAACCAAGTTCTTCCTTCTCTTGAATTCTGTAAAAGGAAGGCCAAAATGATAATCAATATCCTCATGTGGCCATCAATCTTGAGAGTATATTTTTTCTGTTTGTACATCATTAGACTGTGTTAAATATGCTCTTTAAAATGACAAGTGATAAAAAATCTTCTGGTTCAGAATGAGAGAGAGTACTGGAAATGTCAGGACAGACCCTTTATTGTTTCCTGAAATTTGATCTTCATAACAGAAAGAATGGCAACGATGTAAATGACAGACAAAAATTTAGACCCATTATTTGGTATTACTTCTTTTAAAAATATTTATTTTATTTTTGTGTGCATGGGTGTTTTGCTTACATGTGTGCATGCCCCTTGCAAGTTATCTTCATACTTTTGCAAAGTTATGTGATGCCTTTCTCCATGTTTAATAAGTTATCTTCCATTTCTTATTTCAGGGCTGATTTTTTTCCTTTAAAGGAGAAGAAAAAAATATCTGAAAACATCTCCTTAAAGAAAAGCCATGGTGTCAGGAATAAAGAGAGAATTGGTTGGCCCAGTTCCTCTAAACAAGGCCTTGCCTCACTTCCTGTGGTATAGAATTCTCCAACAATGTCTGCCGTTGAAAAGCGATCTTCACATAAGCCATTCCACCATTTGTGTGAGTGCATTCACATCTGTGCCAAGTTGATTTCAAGTCAGTGGCTTGAGGTTACAGCTATTGACACTGAACTCTTTCACAGGGAGGATCAGGAAACATGAGTTCAACTTCCCTTTCTTGCTGGTATCAGAGGGCAGCATAATGCAGGGCTGTGTTGGATGGAAAGACAGAGACTCTGAGAGCTTTTGAGCTCCTCTGGCTTGATTGTGCCACTGTGCAAAGACAGCTGTTCTTAGAGACTTTCCCCAAAGCCTCTGCAATACAAACCCATCTCCATTTTCACAGTGCCTGTAACATAATGCATACATCCCAAGCTCAGCCTAGAAACCCTAATTAAAGCAAACACAACTCCTGGAAACCAGAATGTCCTTTCTATGACAGTTCTAAGAATCAGAGATAGAAGTTTCAAGATGCTAATCCCCTCCAAGGTACCTCTTCTGTTCTGTAGGTCCATCACACTGTGTGTACAACATTATCCTATAAAATACGAACAGGTCTTGGGAACCCTTTGAGTTTAAAATAAATTCCCACACAGGCTCCAATAAAATGAGCTTATAGTAATAGAACAAGAATTATGACATACAAAATGTACTCATTAAGAATAAATTCACTTTATTAATTTGCAGACTTATGGTCACTTGATCTTTGATAAAGGAGCCACAACCATCCAGTGGAATAAAGATAGCCTTTTCAACAAATGGTGCTGGTTCAACTGGAGGTCAACATGCAGAAGAATGCGAATTGACCCACTCTTATCGCCTTGTACTAAGATCAACTCCAAATGGATCAAGGACCTCCACATAAAACCAGACACACTGAAACTATTAGAAAAGAAACTTGGGAAGACCCTGGAGGACATGGGCACAGGGGTAAAGTTCCTGAACAGAACACCAATAGCTTATGCTCTAAGATCAAGAATGGACAAATGGGACCTCATAAAATTACAAAGTTTCTGTAAGGCAAAGGACACTGTCAGAAAGACAAAACGGCAACCAACAACGTGGGAAATGATCTTCACCAACCCCACATCCGACAGAGGGCTAATATCCAATATATACAAAGAACTCAAGAAGTTAGACCCCAAAGAACCAAATAACCCTATCAAAAAATGGGGCACAGAGCTAAACAAAGAATTTTCACCAGAAGAAATTCGGATGGCCGAGAAACACCTTAAGAGATGTTCAACATCATTAGTCATCAGGGAAATGCAAATCAAAACAACCCTGAGATTCCACCTCACTCCAGTCAGAATGGCTAAGATTAAAAACTCGAGAGACAACAAGTGCTGGCGAGGATGTGGAGAAAGAGGAACACTCCTCCACTGTTGGTGGGATTGCAAAATGGTAAAACCACTCTGGAAATCAGTGTGGCGGTTCCTCAGAAAATTGGGCATGCCACTCCCAGAGGACCCTGGCATACCACTCCTGGGCATATACCCAGAGGATTCCCCTGCATACAACAAAGACACATGCTCCACTATGTTTATAGCAGCCTTGTTTATAATAGCCAGAAATTGGAAGGAGCCCAGATATCCCTCAAAGGAGGAATGGATACAGAAAATGTGGTATATTTATACAATGGAGTACTACTCAGCAATTAAAAATAATGAATTCATGCAATTTGTAGGTAAATGGTTAGATCTGGAAACTATCATCCTAAGTGAGCTAACCCAATCACAAAAGAATACACACGAAATGCAATCACTGATAAGTGGATATTAATGAGCCCAGAAGCCCTAAATACTCAAGGCACAATTAGCAAGTCAAATGACTCTCAAGAAGAAAAAAAGGAGAGAACCCTGGGCCTGTAAAGATTGGATCCAGTATTGTAGACCCAGAACAGAGAAATCGTGGGGGGGGGGAAAGAGTGGGGAATAGCATGGGGGGGAGAGGAATTATGGGACATATGGTGGGGGGTACCTGGGAAAGGGGAAAGCCTTTGGAATGTAAACAAAGAATATAGAAAATAAAAAAAAATGATAAAAAAAAAGAAAAAAAGAAAAAAAAAAGTCTGAGAGAAGAAACTAAAAAAAAAAAAAAAAAAAGAATAAATTCACTTTATTAATTTGCAGGCCCACTCTTTTATCTTAGAGATAGCAAAGGGACTTGCTGCCATTTAATAAATGTACCAAATGAACAATGCATAAAAATCATGTTTCACTGGGCATACTCTTGTGGTTTTCCCTGAGTTCTAGCAAGCCTCAATATCTGTCTTTGAAAATAACCAGCCATACAATACTAAAGTAGGGCTGTGGGATATTGGTTTCGCTCTTGGGGGCTGTATGCTATGTGCCTTGTAGAGGAATGGCCGTGATAACAATTGGTGAATGGAATGGATTTGACTGCTGTAGATAATTTCACTGGTTCTCGTGTGACACATCCTGATATCAAGAGCAGAGGCTCAGGGATGAGATACTGTGTCTTGGTTTTCTGGTGGGTCTCTGACTTCGGCAAGTCCACCTTTTATATTTGTAAAATGGCAATAATAATAATACCTCCTTGGAACATTCTGAGGAAAATCTATTGGTATGTAGCACAAATACTCAATAATTATGAGCCAGTTAAACATCGGACGGCATCATCCCAATTGAATGTTGTGACTTGAACACAGGTGAATTTTGGTTATGGAAAACCAAAATTTTCAAAATGAGAAAGTAACCCAATATTGTGCACGTACATCAAGTTCCCTTTTCAGGGGGAGGCACAGCTTTTGTAGGAGACACGAGATTACGCCCACCACCCCAACATGTACTAGTGGTCCTATTCTTACAAACAAGGTCAAAGGATTCCCCAGAAGACTGCAGAACTGTCTGTGAGTGTGGCAGCCAGTTCTCTTCATGGCTGATCGAGGGAGAAGCAGAGACTTCTCCTGAGGACAGCCCCAGCTGGCTGCTTTGAAGAAAAAAAAATAGCAGGTTGCTTGGGAGAATCGAACTTGCTTTACTAACATTCCTTTCAACTTTGGGAGAGTGTTCCTGCCTTCTACAAAATTAAACATTGCCATAATACTAAAGTTAAACTTCTTTTTTGTATTTTTTTTAGCTTTTTTATTTGTTATTTTATTTATTTACATTTCAAAGTAATCCCCCTTCTCAGTTTCCCCTCCACAACCCCCTTATCCCCTCTCTCCCACCTGCCTCTATGAGGGTGCTCCCCCACCTCCCCCCACACACACTCCCACCTCAGCACCCTAGCATTCTCCTATGCTGGGTCATCTAGCCTCTGCAGGACCAAGGGGCTCCTCTCCCATTGATGCCAGATAAGGCCATCCTCTGTTACACATGTGACTGGAGCCATGGGTACCCCCATGAGTACTCTTCGGTTGGTGGTTTAGTCCCTGGAAGCTGTGTGTGTAGGGGTCTGGTTGGTTGATATTGTTGTTCTTCTGATGGAGTTGCAAACCCCTTCAGCTCCTTCAGTCCATGCCCTAACTTCTCCATTGGGGTCTCTGCTCTCAGTCCGATGTTTGGCTGTGTGCATCCTCATCTGCATTGGTCAGGCTCTGGAAGGCTCTCATAGGATAGCTGCCCCAGACTCCTGTAAGCAAGCACTAGGTTTCTATTTTTTTGTTTGTTTGTTTTTTGTTTTCGAGACAGGGTTTCTCTGTGTAGCCCTGGCTGTCCTGGAACTCACTCTGTAGATCAGGCTGGCCTTGAACTCAGAAATCCGCCTGCCTCTGCCTCCCAAGTGCTGGGATTACAGGCGTGCGCCACCACGCTGTGATAAAACAGTAATGGAAGCTTGGAGTGGGGGAGGATTTATTTGGCTTCCACTTCCACATTGTAGTTCTTCAGGATGGGAACTCACGCAGGAGCCTGGAGGCACGAGCTGGTGCAGAGGTCATGGGAGAGTGCTGCCTACTGGCTTGCTCCTCATGCCTCTCTCAGTCTGCTTTCTTATAGAACCAGGACCACCAGCCCAGGGCTGGCACCGCCCCCTGCGAGCTGAGCCCTCCCACGACTATTATCAATCAAGAAAATGCTGCACAGACACGCCCACAGGCTGATCTGGTGAGGGCATTTTCTCCATTGCGGTTTCTCTTCTAAAAGGACTCTAGCACACCTAAAACTAGCAGCACGCTCTGAAAGCAAGTCATTTGTTAAGTCAGATGCAAGAGGTCTATTTCAAATTAATGGATTAAGTTGTTGGCTGAACCTGAATTCCCTTCTGCCAGGGAATTCAAGGTCATGAAAACTTTGAAGATATATGAAGAGGTTGGAAACCCTCCTTATTAACTTGAAGTTATTATTGTTTCAGTGGAGGCAGGACTTTTTACAACACATGATGATACTAAATAATTATAACAATACAAAGAGTAAATTCATAAGTCGACCATCTCCCTAGATATTTGTGTTACATTTTGAAATTTTGAGCTAGAACTGGCATTTGCTCGTGAATTTCAGACTTTTTATTATAATTATTCTTTAATCATTTTTTAAAGTCCAGATTTTATCCCCTGCCCAGTCCACCCTCCAACTGTCCCACATCCCACACCCCCCACCCTGACTCCTCATCTCCAAGAGGATGTCCCCACCCCCATCCCCACCCCCACCCTCACCCGATCAGACCTCCCTACTCCTGAGGCCCCAGGTTAGGTATCTATTCTCTGACTGATTCCAGACCTGGCAGTCCTCTGCTGTATAAGTGTTGGCGGGGGGGGGGGGGGGCTCCTATCAGCTGGTGTATGCTGCCTGGTTGGTGGCTCAGTGTCTGAGAGATCTTGGGGGTCCAGGTTAGTTGAGACTGATGGTCTTCCTATTGTGACCCTCTTCCTCAGCTTCTTCTAGCTTTTCCCTAATTCAACCACAGGGGTCCCCAGCTTCTGTCCATTGGTTGGTTGGGTGTAAATATCTGCATCTGAGTCTTTCAGCTGCTTGTTGGGCCTTTCGGAGGGCAGCCATGCTAGGCTCCTGTCTATAAGCACACCATAGCATCAGTAATACTGTCAGGCCTTGCCCCCCCCCCCCGCCCTGAATTCCATGGATCCCATTTTGGGCCTGCCACTGGATCTCCTTTCCCTCAGGCTCTTCTCCATTTTTGTCCCTGCAGTTCTTTCAGACAGGAACAATTCTGGGTCAGAGTCTTTGACGGTGGGATGGCAACCCCACCCCTCCACTTAGCCCTGTCTTTCTACTGGAGCTGGGCTCTACAAGTTCCCTCTCCCTACTCTTGGGCATTTCATCTAAGGTCCCTCCCTTTGAATTCTGAGAGTCCCTCACCTCCCAGGTCTCTGGTACATTCTAGAGGGTCCCCCCCAACCTCCTACCTCCCTAGGTTGCCTGTTTTGATTTTTTTTCTGATGACCCTCAGGGCTTTAGTCCTGTCCCCTCCCCCAATACCTGATCTTGTTGCCCTCTTCGCTTCCCTGACATCTTTCCCACCCAGGTGCCTGTCCTGTGATTGCTTTCTTCTCCCTCCCAAGTGAGATTGAGGCACCCTCCACTTAGGCCCCACCCATGAATTTCAGTCTTTAATCATAATATATTCTTTTTTTTTTCTTAAAAACAAAATCTTCTCTAAGAAAAACTAATGCAAATAAGAAACAACAAATTTAACAAGAGATTTGGTTATGGACGCTCATTATTTGATTTGGGCTGAGGGTGGTCTTTTAATTCTCCCACCATGTGGACTCACCCAGATGAGATCCACTGTTCACCACAGAGGGACTTAACGAGCACAGAAGCAGCGCCTCCCTTCACAGTGAGATATGGGAACAGTCCTGCTTTGTGCTTTGTGGTTCTCTTCCACACACTATCCTGACCTATAGCTAAATACCAGCCAAGGCAAGGAGACAGTGCTTGTATCACGGCACCTAGTGAAAATATCAGGCGCACCCCAGATTCTCCTTTCCCTTTTCTCTCACCTCCCCTTCTGAAAAAGATAGCCATTCCCCTCTTCCAAAAAACTTCTCCAGGTTGCATGCGTACACTCTCCATACACACCCTAACCTCTTCCTCCCTTGATGTCCTTATGGACTGTCTTAACTTAGCTAATCAGAGCACTGTGATATAAAAGACCAGAAACTTAAATCTCAGTGACTAAACTCAGCAAACATCATCGTGTCAGGGATAAATTATGTTCATTGGTCCTTCTGCATCCTGTGGCTGTGCCATCTAGAACTTGATGTGACCTTCACAGCTGTCCTAGCAAGAGATGACAGGATACAGAGAGGTCTTCCCCACTCTTATTCACTTAGGACTAGAAAGCATACCTCCTTTTGTTTGTATATCTTGTCAAAATTCATAGTATAGTCTCGATGTAACTGTGCAGAGCCTTCCTGCCTGTCTAGGAAAGGGAAATGTGGAAGGACGTTGTCTTTCCCGCAGGTTTATTTACATGTGTACATGTCTCTGCTTGGTATAGGTTATCCTGGGATGGACGCATTGTGTTCTCCAGCTTAGCAGCAGAAGCCTACAATTAGCTCATCCATTCATACTCTTGCCTGGCTGATGGCTGCATGGAAAATTTAGAGCTGGCTCCGTTCCAAGATGGAAATCATGGGATCAAGGAGAGAAGGATGACAAGTGTGACCAAAATACAATGACATACAAGTATTAACTGTCATCATAAAATCCACTGTAGTGTATGCCAGCTATGTAAATAAAAAAAAAAAAATAGGACAGTGCTTACAGATGTTTTTAGTGTGTGTCTCAATGGCCTCTCCCTCCTTCCAAATGACATGTTCCCCATTTAAGCTCATGTTTTCCACTATGATTTCATGGACAAGGGAGTTCTCTTTCACCTTTTTAAAACCATTGGTTAAACTTATTTCCTTACGTGCTGACTCATTCCTTGAGTCCGAAGTTTACTAAATGACTTATCTCAACTTGCTTCATACCAAACCAACCAACCAACCAAACAAACAAACCAGAAATCCTGTTTGTACTCAAACCTGGTGATTTCCTAGGCAATAATAAATATAGCATATTATATATACCGTATTATATATAACAACTAATATTAACCATAGTCTGGTCAATCATATAAAAGAAGGCTTCAAAATTGCTCCCACAGTGCCCTTAACATTGTTACATTTCCCTTTGTAAATGTTTTCTACACTAGGGTCTTAAAAATACATGCATACATTCATATATATATATATATATATATATATATATATATATATAAATACATATACATATATATATATGATAGATAGATAGATAGATAGATAGATAGATAGATAGATAGATAGATAGCATGGGGGTTTATTTGATTGTTTGTTTTGGGTTCTGAGATAGCATCTTGCTGTGCAGCCAAGGTTGGCCTTGAGCTCCTGTTGTCCCTGCCTCTGGCTCTGCAGTACTGGGATTATGTCACATGGCACCTGCCTGACTTCTGTGTTTCCTTTGTTCCCACCGTGAAGAGAAAGCATTATTTCTCTTGACCACCCTCCTTTTGAGTTCATCTTCACTGTTACTGAGGCCTCGCATGGACATCTCAGCCACGCCCAGGGGAGTGGGAAAGGGAAGGGGAAGGGAGCCAGGATGAGAAATGAGGGAAGGCCTCAGGGAACATTCGTGGCATTCCCCCATTTCCTCTCTTCCCTTTGAGTCCCGATGATGTCAGGGATAGATGAAGCACTTTCCTTGTTTTGTTGGCAGGAGCAAGAAATCCACTCTCACTGGGGCTGGGGCTGCGCTGTGCTTTTTTTTTTTTTTTTTTTTTTTTTTTTGAAAAGCATGTTCTTTTATTGAAAAAAAGAAGTAAAAACATTTTACGATAAAATTGAAGATTTACATGGAAAACATTTCTGATAAAATAGAAGAGATATACAGAAAAACACATTAAAATTGACAATTTTCATTGGAAAAGTGGTAGACATAAAAACATTGCTAAATCAATTGAAAAAGGAAGTAGAAACATTTTATGATAGAATTGAAGATTTACATGGAAAATATTTCTGATTAAAATTGTAGAAAAACATGTTAAAATTGAAGATTATCATGGAAATTTTTATAAAGATATAATAACGATAGGCATTATAATAATGATAGTATTCCTAAGTTGATTGAAAGTGGAATTATAAACATTTTCTGGTAAAGTTGAAGGTTTACATGGAAAATATTTCTGATAAAATTTAAGATATATATAGAAAAACATGTTAAAATTGAAGATTATTGTGGAAAATTATGCAGATAAAATGGTATGCATAAAAATATTTCTAAGTTGATTGAAAGTGGAATTATAAATATTTTCAGGAAAAACTGAAGATTTACATGGAAAATATTTCTGATAAAATTCAAGAAATATATAGAACATATTAAAATTGACTATTTCATGGAAAATTATACAGATAAAATGGTAGACATAAAAACATTTCTAAATTAAATGAAGGTGGAATTAAAAATATTTTGTGATAAAATCAGAGATTTACATGGAAAACATTTCTGATAAAATAGAAGATATATAGAGAAAAACATGTTAAAATTGAAGGTTATCATGAAAATAATGCAGATAAAATGGTAGACATAAAAAGACACTAAATTAATTGAAAGGAATTATAAACATTCTCTAATAAAATTGAAGATTTACATGAAAAATATTTCTGTTAGTCTATGTCTTTTTATTGGGGAATTGAGTCCATTGATATAAAGAGATATTATTGTTGCTTCCTGTTGTTTTTGATGTTATTTTTATGTTTGGTGGTTATCTTCTTTTGGGTTTGTTGGGAGATTACTTTCTTGCTTTTTCTAGGGTGTAGTGTCCCTCCTTGTGTTGGCGTTTTCCATCTATTATCCTTTGTTGAATTTGTGGGAAGATATTGTATAAATTTGGTTTTATCATGGAATATCTTGATTTCTTCATCTATGATGATTGAGATATAGTAGTCTGGACTGGCATTTGTGTTCTCTTAAGGTCTGTATGAGATCTGCCCAGAATCTTCTAGCTTTCATGGTCTCTGGTGGAAAGTCTGGTATAATTCTGATAGGTCTGCCTTTATAAATTACTTGTCATTTTCCCCTTACTGCTTTTAATATTCTTTCTTTGTTTAGTGCATTTGGTGTTTTGATTATTATGTGACAGGAGGACTTTCTGTTCTGGTCCAGTCTGTTTGGAGTTCTGTAGACTTCTTGTATGTTCATGGGCATCTCTTTCTTTAGGTTAGGGAGGTTTTCTACTATAATTTTGTTGAAGATATTTGCTGGCTCTTTAAGTTGGAAATCTTTGCTCTCTTCTATGCCTATAAACCTTAGATTTGGTCTTCTCATTGTGTCCTGGAATTCCTGGATGTTTTGGGTTACAAGCTTTATGCATTTTTCACTTTCTTTGACTGTTGAGTCAATGTTTTCTATGGTATCTTCAATACCTGAGATCCTTTCTTCTATCTCTTGTATTCTGTTCTTGATGCTTGCATCTATGACTCCTGAATTCTTTCCAAGTTTTCTATCTCCAGAGATGTCTCATTTTGTGATTTCTTTATTGTTTCTACTTCCACTTTTAGATCCTGGATGGTTTTGTTCAGTTCCTTCACTAGATTTTTTTGTGTTTTCCTGTAATTATTTAAGGGATTTTTGTGTTTCCTCTTTAAGGGCTTCTGCCTATTGACCCATGTTCTCCTGTATTTCCTTAAGAAATCTTTGTGTTCCCTCTTTAAGGGCTTTTACCTGTTGACCCATGTTCTCCTGTATTTCTTTTTTTAAAATTTTTATTTTCTATATTCTATGTTTACATTCCAAGGGCTTTCCCCTTTCCCAGTCCCCCCCTCGCCATACGTCCCATAATTCCTCTCCCCCTCAACTATTCCCCAATCATTCCCCCTCCCCCCACGGTTTCTCTACAAAACTGGATCCAATCTTTACAGGCCCAGGGTCCTCTCCTTTCTTCTTCTTGGGAATCATTTGACTTGCTAATTGTGCCTTGAGTATTTAGGGCTTCTGGGCTCATTACTATCCACTTATCAGTGATAGCATTTCATGTGTATTCTTTTGTGATTGGGTTAACTCACTCAGGATGATATTTTCCAGGTCTAACCATTTACCTACAACTTGCATGAATTCATTATTTTTAATTGCTGAGTAGTATTCCATTGTATAAATATACCACATTTTCTGTATCCATTCCTCCTTTGAGGGATATTTGGGCTCCTTCCAATTTCTGGCTATTATAAACAAGGCTGCTATAAACATAGTGGAGCAAGTGTCTTTATTGTATGCAGGGGAATCCTCTGGGTATATGCCCAGGAGTGGTATGCCAGGGTCCTCTGGAAGTGACATGCCCAATTTTCTGAGGAACCGCCAAACTGATTTCCAGAGCGGTTTTTACCATTTTGCAATCCCACCAACAGTGGAGGAGTGTTCCTCTTTCTCCACATCCTCGCCAGCACTTGTTGTCTCTTGAGTTTTTCATCTTAGCCATTCTGACTGGTGTGAGGTGGAATCTCAGGGTTGTTTTGATTTGCATTTCCCTGATGACTAATGATGTTGAACATCTCTTAAGGTGTTTCTCGGCCATCCGAATTTCTTCTGGTGAAAATTCTTTGTTTAGCTCTGTACCCCATTTTTTGATAGTGTTATTTGGTTCTTTGTGGTCTAACTTCTTGAGTTTTTGTATATATTGGATATTAGCCCTCTGTCGGATGTGGGGTTGGTGAAGATCTTTTCCCACTTTGTTGGTTGTCGTTTTGTCCTTCTGACAGTGTCCTTTGCCTTACAGAAACTTTGTAATTTTATGAGGTCCCATTTGTCAATTCTTGATCTTAGTGTGTAAGCTATTGGTGTCCTGTTCAGGAACTTTCCCCCTGTGTCCATGTCCTCCAGGGTCTTCCCAAGTTTCTTTTCTAATAGTTTCAGTGTGTCTGGTTTTATGTGGTAGTCCTTGATCCACTTGGAGTTGATCTTAGTGCAAAGAGATAAGAGTGGGTCAATTCGCATTCTTCTGCATGTTGACCTCCAGTTGAACCAGCACCATTTGTTGAAAAGGCTATCTTTATTCCACTGGATGGTTGTGGCTCCTTTATCAAAGATCAAGTGACCATAAGTCTGTGGGTTAATTTCTGGGTCTTCAATCCTCAGAAGATGGAAAAATATTTCTTGCTCCTGGATTGGCAGGATCAATATAGTAAAAATGGCCATCTTGCCAAAAGCAATATACAGATTCAATGCGATCCCCATCAAAATCCCAACTCAATTCTTCATAGATCTAGAAAGAGCAATTCTCAAATTCATCTGGAGCAACAAAAAACCCAGGATAGCTAAAACTATTCTCAACAATAAAAGGACTTCTGGGGGAATCAATATCCCTGACCTTAAGCAGTACTACAGAGCAATTGTGTTAAAAACTGCATGGTATTGGTACAGCAACAGGCAAGTAGATCAGTGGAATAGGATTAAAGATCTCCTGTATTTCTTAAAGGAAGTTATTTAAGTCTTTCTTGAAGCCCTCTATCAGCATCATGAGATACAATTTTAAATACAACTATTGCTTTTCCAGTGTGTTGGGTTATCTGGGACTTGCTGTGGTGGGAGAACTGGATTCTGATGTTGACAAGTAGCCTTGGTTTCTGTTGGTAGGGTTCTTGCTGCCTTTGGCTGGAGCTTGTCCCTCCTGTGGGCCTGTAAGCCTGTGTCTATACTCCTGGGAGACCAACTCTCTTCTGGTAGGCTTTGTGCACAGAAGGCTGTGGAGTCACCTGGCTCCCTGGTGTAAATGGCGCAGGAAGACTTCTGTCCCAGCTGCTCCACTGATCGTATACCCTGTGTGCTCCTAGCTGTTCCCCTCCAGAGAGACAGTGGAGATCTCACTTCCATGCTCAGAAGTGAAAGCACTGCTGGGAGATCACTCTCTTCTGGCAGGGTTTGTGCACAGAAGGCTGTGGAACTGACCAGCTCCCTGGTGCAAATGGCAGGGCGGATGGGTTGTGCTGTTCTGATGCACATTCTCTGATGGTTGCTTCCAAGTGAGTATGTGAAGAGACATCTTTCACAAGCCCTGTTCTTCATTATAGGGAGCTTAGAAAATATTAAACATATATGTGTGTGTGTGTGTGTATATATATATATATATATATATATATATATATATATATATCCTTATGATTGACTTACTCTTCTTCCCACAGTGACCCCTCAGCCCACCTATATCCCTTAACTGTGTTTTTAAACCACCAGTAGAGGTCATTTGTAATTTGAATATTAGTTTACTCTAATGTGGCTCTTTGTAGGTCCATGGGGGTGGGCATGATGAAGAGATTAGAAGCAGATCTGGGAGGAAATCTACAGCCCATTGTCTTTGTATCCCAGTTCTAATACTGATCAGCTGTGTGACCTGTGGCAAGTTGCTTAACCTTACTCTGGATCTCAATATCTTCATTTTTAAAACACAAGACTCCTTGCTTTGAAGCAGCAGGAGAGTTCTACAGTTGACAGTCACTTCCTTAAGACTTTGATCAGCTCTCATCTTGATGGCCACCGAGCCACCTGGTTTATCCCTGTCTCCATAGACTTGATCATTCTTCTCCCATTTCCTGCTCATAGCACTTAAGACACTGAAACATTTTGAGGGATTCACTAACTTTCAATTATCCACTGCTTGCTGTTGATCTCCCCCATAGACTCTATGCCCAGGACCATGGGTGGAGTTGTTATTACACATCTAAAACAAATCTTGACACATAGTTGGTTTTCCATCAGCAACATTTTAGAAACAATTGTGTGGTTCTGGAGATGAAATCCAAGGTGTCAATCATGCCAGTCAAGTGTTCCACCACTGAGCTGCACTTGTCCTCTGTTAATAAGTTCCTAAGAGAAAGGACTTATCATCTAAGAAGAGATGCATCAAATGATTGGGTTGTATACAGAAACATATATTGTTACTTGACTTACAAGAGACTCACCAAAAAGAGAGAAAAAATTTAAACCAATCATGATGTATACCATATTAATTTATCCTCAAAATATGCATAGTGCCGATGATGGGTAATTATATGGATAGAAATGTAGATAGATGATATTAAAATATTTAGACAGATTGATAAAATGATAGATAACAGATGATAGACAGATGATTGTGTGGATATCTCTTGCAAAGTTTCACTAACTTGCCCAAGGTCATGTCCCTAGGAAGCACCGGGGCCCCAGGCTTAAATATGAGTCTTCTAGTTTGTAGATTCTCCCCCCTCCCACTATATTATGTAGACCAATCAATGAAGAAAAAAATCTCTGGAATATATCCATCTTACTTTTTCACTGCTGAGTGTGATTCTCCAAATACAAATACATTACATTTGAATAAAGGCCAAAGAAAAGGCTAAGAAACTTCTGTTCCTAACTAAGCAAAGGCAGAACTTAAATTTGGGCTACATTAAACTCCAAATACTTATATTTGGAGGGAGACTGGGAAAGTTTCCTCCACAATTTGTATTGGTGGCAGGTACAATGTGCAGCTACTGGTCAGAAAGCCAGACTGAAGGCAGCTATCCATCTCCAGTTTCTTTGCTGCACATGTTATGACAGCGTTAGCCCCTTCACTTGCTGCACCCTAGGGCCAGCGATCTGGAAAGGACAAGTGAGTGCACATTTTTGGTAGTTTCAGAAAGCTCTGCTATGTAACCAATTTTCATTAATTTTCTCTACATAATTGGAGACAATCTTCTAGCCCTTGAGAAGTTCCAGTGTCTTCCTGTATCCATGGAAACAGCTTCATAGTAAGTAGAATCCCCAAACTCAACCTGTGATAAATGTGTTATGGTTATAGGGAGGAAGAAAGGGGCAAATTATTGCATAATGTTCCTCCCTAGTATGTAAAGGCAACTCCAGCCACTAATCCAAACTAACAAGAAAGTCAGAATCTCAAAAATGATTATGGACTGGTGTACTGGCCGGTTTTTTTTTTTGTGTGTGTCAACTTGACACAGGCTGGAGTTATCATAGGAAAAGGAGCTTCAGTTGGGGAAATGCCTCCATGAGATCCAGCTGTGGGGCATTTTCTCAATTAGTGATCAAGTGGGGAAGGCCCCTTGTGGGTGGTGCCATCCTTGGGCTGGTATTCTTGGGTTCTATAAGAAAGCAGGCTGAGCAAGCCAGGGAAAGCAAACCAGTAAGGAACATCCTTCCATGGCCTTTGCATCAACTCCTGCTTCCTGACCTGCTTGAGTTCCAGTCCTGACTTCCTTTGGTGATGAACAGCTGTGTGGAAGTGTAAGCTCAATAAACCCTTTCCTCCCCAACTTGCTTCTTGGTCATGATGTTTGTGCAGGAATAGAAACCCTGACTAAGACAACTGGCCACCAGAACTCTAGGTGGTCTGCCCACCTGTGGACCTCCCAGACCCTCTTGATTCCCCCAACCCCTGACACTATTCCAAATCTCTCCTCCCCTGCTCATATCTGTGACCTAGCCCTCAACACAGATGGAGGCGACCCCTCATCAACCACAGGCCAGATGGGCCAGAAGACCAGAGAGGAAACAGAAACCAAAGAACAAAATACACATCTATTCTGAGACAAACTCAGAAACCAGCATCTAAACTTATAGTCACCCCAAACCCATATGCTTAGATGCCAGGATTAAGAACAAAACCAGCAACAGCCAAGGCAATATGTCACCATCAGAGCTCAGCTATCCTACCACAGCAAGCCCAGAGTATTCCAACACAGATGAAGCATAAAGAAGAACTCAAAGCCAACTTTATTAACATGATAGAGGTCCTGAAAGAGGGAATTAATAAAGTCCCTTAAGGAAACCAAGGAAAGATAAACAAAAATGGAGAAAAATAAATAAACTTTAAAGAAAGTCAAGAAAACACAGAAAACTGAATAAAATTGTTCAAAGCATAAAAGTGGAAATAGAATAAACACAAACTGAGTTTGTGTTTCTGAAAATAAATTCTAAAAATAATTCTGAAAATAAAACATCTAGGCATTCGAACAGAAACTATAGAGGAAAGCTTCACCAACACAATACAAAAGATGGAAGAGAGAATCTCAGGTGTTGAAGATTCAATAGAGGAAATGGTCAAATAAAAAGTTAGATCTAAAAAATGTCTGACACAAGATATCCAGGAAGTCTGAGACACCATGAAAAGACAACACCTAAGAATAATAGAAATATAGGGAGAAGAATCCCAGTTCAGAGGCCCAGAAAGTATTTTCAACAAAGTCATAGAAAAAAATTTCCTAGCCTAAAGATGTCATTTATCAAGGTACAAGAGCATATAAAACACCAAATAGATTGGTCCAGAAGAGAAAGTCACATAATAATCAAAACACTAACCATACAGGACAAAGAATATTAAAATTTGCAAAGGAAAAAGACCAAGTAACATATAAAGCAGATCTATTAAAATTACATCTGACTTCTCAGTGAAGACGCATAAAGCCAGAAGGTCCTGCAGAGATGTACTGCAGACTCTTGAGATGCCAACCCAGATTACTGTACCCAGCAAAATTTTCAATCCCCATAGATGGACAAATAAGATATTCCATGACAAAATCAAAATTAAACAATACCTATCTATAAACCCTGCCCTAGAGAAGATGCTAAAAGGAAAAACTCCAGCTTAATGTCCCATGAAGAGACAGGAAACAAATAATAGGAATCAACAATCACAATAGGTTTCCTGCTACAGAGCTGGGGATGAGACTGGGATCTCTAGAGCAGGAGGAGAGGAGAGGTGTGAGTCTGCCTTCACCTTACTTCTTACCCTGGAAGAGGCAGCCCTCAGGATATCAGGGGGTGCCTGCTGGAGTTGGGGTCTAGGACAAAGCAACAAGTGTCAGGGAGGAAGGTGAGAGGGGGAAATCTGTGGAATCCACAGGAGATGGAGGCAGGAGCAGGGAAGCCTGCCATGGGTCTTCTACTGCAGAGCTGGAAATGAGACTGGGGGGTTGCATGTGGAGGAAGAGAGAGAGAAGATCTGCGGGGCAGCCAGCCTACCGGGGTTTCTGGTAGGTGTGGCCTGAGGTTTTGTAGTGGGAGGGTGTCTGCTGGAGTTGGGGGCTGGGATACAAGGACTAAGTAGGGGAGGGAGGATGGGAGAGGATCATCTGTGGGATCCACAGGAAATGTGGGCAGTGGGGAGGGAGGGCTGCAGCTCTTCTGTTGTGACACTAAGGAAGAGCCTATGAGATTGGACTTGGAGGGGAGGAGGAACCGTGGGGTCTTCTCTTACCTTACCTGTTTTCCAATTCTGCTTGGCTGGTGTGTTCCTAAGGAATGCATGCTGGTGTTGGAGGCTGGGATAAAAGGATGAGTTGTGGGAAGGAAGGTTGGGAGAGAAGATCTTTGTGCGCCATTGGGGATAACGGAGTCAGACAGGAAAGAGACCCAAGTGAGTTTACTGCTGTTCTTTCTTTTAAGACCTAGTTTGGTTATAGGACACTAGCTGAAATTGTGACTTGAACCTTATTTATAAATGTGCTACTTTCGGTCTCAAGTCCTTGTCTTAATTTTCAGCATGAACTACCCTCCATCATTAAGAAATGATAGCCCTTTTAAAATATTTAATTTTTTTTATGGTATAAGTGCTTGCCTGTATTTCTGTATTTGTGTTCATGGAGGCCAAAAGAGAGTACCAGATCCTCTAGAGTTGGACTTATAAACAGTCGAGCCACCATGTGGGTGCTGGAAACTTGACCTAGGTCATCTGCCAGAACAGCATGATGTGATCTTAACTGATGAGCCATTTCTCCATTCCCTGGACACTTTAAATCTTGTCTCGAATTTATCTTATCTGTCTTAACTTTCTATAAAATAATTTAATGTGCTATATTCTTATGTCAAATCTCTTAAGCATAAACAGTGTGGGGCTGGAGAGATGGTTCAGCAGTTATAGGAGCATTAACCAGTCCCTTCCTGGAAGACCCAGGCTCCATTTACCAGCATCCATATGGTGGCTCACATCCCTTTGTAATTCTGTTTCCAGGGAATCTGAATCTTCCTCAGTATCCATGGGCACACATGCAGCATAGGCAGGCATTAAGGCAAAGCATCCATATAAACACTCATCGATCCATGATTTCTGCAGCCAACTTAGGACACATCGCTCAAGTATTAGAACAATGCATGTGGCGGTACGTCGCCTTTGGCTGATTCCATCCTCTCTCATTGAGGAGCATCCTAGCAATGACTATGCTTCAGTGTGTTGGAATACATCACAACCTCACATCCAGTAATCCATTTCCCTTCTCGTCCAGCAAGTAATCTAATTATAGAATCCTATCCTGAGAGCCGTGTCCTTGGAATTGCTTTTGGCATCAACTGTCTTGGCTTGAGCATCCTCGGAAATGGACTCTGAAATAAAGATCCAAAATGCAAAACAATCATGTGGAGGTATAGGGAAGACTGGGATTAAACTGAGGAAATAATACAGAATAGAGAAAGCAGCCAAAGCTTTTTGGTCTCATTTTTAATAGTTCCTAAACAAAGTGGCAGCTGCGAGGTATCAAGTTACGAGCTGCTGATCAGGAAGGACTGAGACCTCCCACAGCATGACTTTCCCTGTCCCCTCTTGGCTGCCCACCATAGCTAGTTCATAAGATGCCAAAACACATTGCCCAGCAGTGAACTGGAAGCTTCCTCTCTGATGGTCAACATTCGCTATGCCGAAAAGTGAACCATAGATGCTGTTAACAGTCCTACCCAGCCAGCTGAGACACCTACTATAACACCAACCTGCTGGGTAAGCAGTACCTACCTGTGTAATAGTGACACAAGAAAGGGTGTGGCTTATGCAGTTTCCATCTGGGGAAACCAGACCTTGGCTCTATGAGTGGAGGAAGGGAAGAAGCCAGAAATCTGAGAAATGTTGGAAAACACAGATCTCAGATTCACTTTTTGTTCGGTTTGCTTGTTTGTTTGTTTGTTTGTTTGTTTGATAAAGGATAAGATATCAATTGATCATTGGCCCTAGCCACTTTGGTGACATAAGACAAAATTTTTTCTTGAGTTTCAGGATAAAGCATCAATGTATGGAAGAGACCTCAGAAGTCTGAGGGGTATAAGCACCCCAGATGAAGAGGCAAGGGGCACAGGCAAGTCACTGACACGTGTACTGCATGTGCAGGACTGAGAGTGAGCGCACACAAAGGAACTCTATGATGAGGGTGTGCTGCTGGATGACCGTGTTCTCAAGCTGCTAAGTAGCTGTGCTTATGTCTGTAGATTTGGGCGCATAGAGCGTGCTCTCGAGCTTGGTGGGAAATGTGGTCGTATTGTAGTGGGTAGTGGTGAATGCTGGAAACAGGGGATGGCTGAGTGTACATCTGCATCAGTGCTCACCCCAAGGCTTCAGGGAACACACCAGCAGAAGATAGGACAGAAACAATGTAAGAGCCAAAGGATGGAGGGGGGTGCTCTGAAACGCTGACTCCTGAACATGACACAACCATTGTGCATGCAAACTCACAGCAACCTGAAATGAAGCCAGATAAAAGATTCCCAACATGGAGGGGAGAGGGATACCCAAGGCTGCACCCCTGAATGAGGAGCAACTGGCAGTTGGTGGCTTCTGGGAAAGCAAGAGACACTATTTTGTTGGGGGAAGGTGGCCAACCTCATACCCTTCTGCATATGAGTAGCACTAACTGAACTCAGTGTGATTTTAGGAATGACCATGATGTTAGGAGAACGCTGTGTTGAGAACTCTAGTGGAGGGGGTTTGAGGGAAGGAATGGCAGTGGAGAGTCGTCGTCGTGCGGTTATACGACATCGCAACGAGTAGCTGATTAAGTGGCAATGAGCAGCACGCCGTGATGTTCACTTTTCTACTTTCACTGGTTGTGCTTAATGAACACTTTAAGTTACCACAAAGCCTTCAAGTCCTCCAAGCTACAAAAGTCTCATCCTTCGTTACTTCCACTCCTCCTCACGATCACTTGAAAAGCGTTGTTTGCTTGAGAAGAGAATAGGAGGGGCTGGAAAAATGGCTCAGCGGTTAGGATCACTGGCTGCTCTTCCAGAGGTCCTGAGTTCAATTCCCAGCCACCACATGGTGGCTCGCAGCCATCTGTAATGGAATCTGCTGCCCTCTTCTGGTGTGCAGCGGCAGTGTAGTCACTTTTTTTTTCATTTTTTTTATTAGATATATTCTTTATTTACATTTTAAATGATTTCTCCTTTCCTGGCTTCCCCTCCCCAAAAGTCCCATAAGCTCTCTTCCCTCCCCCTGTTCCCCCATCCACCCCTTCCCATTTCCCTGTCCTGGTAATCCCCTACACTGCTGCATTGAGCCTTTCCAGAACCAGGGGCCACTCCTTCCTTCTTCTTGGACATTATTTGATATGTGGATTGTGTCTTGGGGATTCCAAATTTCTAGGCTAATATCTGCTTATCAATGAGTGCATACCATGAGTGTTCTTCTGAGACTGGGTTACCTCACTTACATAAAATAAATAAAATCTTTAAAAAGGAGAAGAGAATAGAAAAAACAATAATTAGCCCTTATAACGAATCACTCACCTTGCTGCTAAAATGAGTTTGTTTCTTGGAGGCTGGAGAGGTGGTCCAGCAGGTAACAGCACTTGCTCCTCTCACAGAGGACCAAGGTTTGAGTCCCAACACCTACATGAGATGGCTGTGTCCTGGTTGGTTTATTGTCAAGACATAAAGTCTCGAGTCATTCAGGAAGAAGGACCCTTCAATCAATAATAAGATTGGCCTGTAGGCATCTCTGTGGGGCATTATCTTGATTAATGCCACAATCAGGCCTTAATCAATGAGCAAGCCACGGGAGGCAGGCCAGTAAGCAGCACTCCTCCATGGCTTCTGCTTCAGTTCCTGCCTCCAAGTTCCTGCCCTGAGCTCCTGGCCTGACTTCCCTCAGTGACAGACTGTGACCTGAGACTTGCAAACTGAAATAAATCCTTTCTTCCCCAAGCTGCTATCCGTTATGGTCTTCTCCACAGCAGTAGAAACTCTAAGCCTACAACTCTAGTTCCAAGGTATTGATGGCATCCTCTGCCTTGGCAGGCACCTGCATGCATGTGGTACATACACATGCATGTAGACACATACACATAAGCTTCAATGTTTTTACATTTTTATTTCCCTGAGGGGAAGAATATGATTTCTCTAAGTTCCGCATGGAACACGGTTGGAAGAAGTGTGGTGAATGAGCAGACCAGGCAGACCCTCTGACTGAGACAGTTCTGTCGTGTCAGAATCCTCCTCATTACGTCTCAGTCTGGCTAAAGCATAAAGCACGGGGAACAACTCAGAAACCGTTAAATCACTGGAAATTTGGAAACCTTGGATTTGAAGGAGTGATAACCCCTTTCACTCAGATTGAGGAGCCCGACAAGCCCAGAAGGCGAAATCAGAGGGACAATTCTAATCAGATTGTCCATGGAGAGCCTTTTAACCAATCAGAATGGCCCCAGCCACTGGCTCACCACCAAAAATCCACAGGAGTGTTTGCCTCCAACTCAAAAATGGTAAACAGCAGGCTCTAGGCCAGGCCTATTTGCCACATTGACTCTGTCTAAAGTAGAGCTTAGGACACAAACTCATTGTCTTACCCTGTAGCACCTCTGTATAACAAAAATACATGAGTAATTTAACACCCTGGCATTTGTTTTTTTTTTAACCTAAATATAGAGAGGGGAGAGGTGGTGAGCATGAGCACAAGGGAATCTAACTTCATTTCCTTACCATATTCTGGTATTGTAAAGATTATTGAAGCCACACACATGACTGAAACTTAAAGAGACTTAACAGCAGAGCCGAGTGGTGGTGGCGCACACCTTTAATCCCAGCACTTGGGAGGCAGAGGCAGGTGGATTTCTGAGTTCGAGGCCAGCCTGGTCTACAGAGTGAGTTCCAGGTCAGCCAGGGCAACACAGAGAAACCCTGTCTTGAAAAACAGAGAAAGAGAGAGAGAGAGAGAGAGAGAGAGAGAGAGAGAGAGAGACTTAACAGCAAAGCATGAGAAATCACATAAAGACGGGCACCGTGAGAGGGATCCTGTATTGTCGTGCTATTTCAGCATCATGTGAATATTTATTCTAAATCCTTCCCTGGAATAACTCTCAGTTATTAGGAATAGCATTATTATTAAAACAGACATTTGCCTCTCTAATGGAGAGACCCATGCTATTTAACCCAGTCGTGGCCAGAATGATTACTCTATAAGAAGTTGCAAAGAGATAAGGGCTACTATTTTCTCATTTGAGATGTAATGTTTTCTCACTAGAAAACTATCATATTTGCTGTGGTAAGAACATGCCACCCTCCAGTAACTATGGAACAAATGAGATGTGGTGCCTGCGGTGGAGCTGAGACATCCATTATCTTCCTGTCACTCTACGGAGCAAGCCACATGCTCTCCTGTCCCATCTGTCTTGTATCCAGCAAAGCTGCAAAGAAGACACTGCTCAGCGTCCAGAGAATGAGGCGCTGGAATATTCAAGACCCAAGAAGAGCTTTCAGACGATGACGTCTGCTCACTGGGGAAAAGAACAGGGTTTCCCAAGGAAAGGAAAAGGGGAAAGTGTATGACAGGGGCGGGGCGCCTGAACAGGGGGAAAAAATGAAAAATAAGACAGAGATATATCTTTTTTTTCTCTTCATTGTGACCAGTGCCTGGCAAAAGCAGCTTATGAAAGGAAGTATCACCCTCTTAGTCTCTTGCCAGCACCCCGAGTAATGACGCGGAGACCTTTTATTAATTACGAAAGCTTTGTCTTCGCTTAGGGTTGTCTCCAACTAGCTCTTACACTCAGTTTGTCCCACTGATACTTGGCTACGTTCTGCCGCGTGGCTCATGACCTCCTGAGTACCCCCATTTGCTTCTTGGTCCACATCTGGCTGGTGAACGCTCTCACCTCTCTGTCTGACTAGAGAATCTCCTGCCTTAGACTCTTTCTCAGAGTTCTGATCTCTCTCCAGGCGTCCCACTTATCCTCTCCTGCTTTGCTATCGGCCGTTCAGTTTTTATTAAACCAATCAGAAGGTAGTGGAGCAGATATTTAAGAAAACGCTGAGACAGATGATGTTTCATACAAAGATGACACAAGTGCACAGTGCACAAAAAGGTCACCCTAACAAGGAATGGTTTGTTTTGTCTCAAAGTTAGAAACTGGATGAAGTCCTCATGGTGGGAAAGGACCACTGTGAGGTGTGAGGTAGCTGGTCACATTCCCACTGTGGTCAGGAAGCAGAAAGAGATGTAAGTTTAACACAGTCACTTGGCTGACTGCCCTCACCCCCCACCCCACCCCACTCGCGCTTACCCTCCCCCACCCATCCCCCTCCTTTTTTTTTTTTTAAACTAACTCTGAGTTCCCATCTCATAGGATGGTGCTACCCACATGCAGTTAAACCACCCTGGAAGTATTCTCACCAACACAGCCAGTGATGTTTCTCCTAGGTAATTCCAAATCCAGTTAAGTGGACAATGGCTATTAATCATCCTGAGAGGGATACAAAAGGAACAACTTCCAACTCCCATGAGCAAGAGCTGCACAGAGAACAAATCGGTATTAAGTACTATTTTCTCTTTTTAATGAATAGACAGGAAAATCTGCATCTTTTACCATATATTTTCCTTAGGTCTAATAGATGAGTCATGTACCTATGACCACAGATAAGCTACAGAACATCCTTCCTGCTGCCCTTTTGTAGTGAGACTCTTCTGGAAACCACTGAGATGTTCTTCCTTCCCACAGTCTTACCTTGCCAAAATGTTACATAAATGGGATAATGAATCCGTCTTGTTTGCCCTAGGATAATACATTTCAGGACTTATCTACTTTGATATAACGATAGGGATTTTTTAAAAATAATTTTGCAGTGTTTTATTATTCTTGTGGCAGTTCAAAAAACCCAGAACACGTAAAACACCCAAATTTTAAATAAAGAAGCCAGAAATACACACTGGAAAAGTGACAACATCATCAGCTAATGTTGCTGGTAAAACTAAATGACTGCATGTAGAAGAATCCAAATAGATCCATATTTATCACCCCGCACAAAACTCAACTTCAAATGAATCAAAAACCTTAACATAAAGCCAGACACACTGAACCTAATAGAACAACAGTTCTCAGCCTTCCTAACGCTGTGAAACTTTAATTTAGTTCTTCATGTTGTGATGACCCCCAACCATAAAATTATTTTGTTGTTACTTCATAACTGTAATTTTGCTACTGTTGTAAATCATAATGTTACTTTCTGATATGCAGGATATCTGACACTTGACCCCCAAGGTGGGGAATAGCCTATGCATTGGCACACACACACACACACACACACACACACACACAGACTTTCTGAACAGAACACTGTTAACACAGGCATTAAAATCCACAATTAATAAATGAGATTTCATGAAACTAAAAAGCTTCTGCATGGTAAAGGACATCATCATCTGAATGAAACAGCAGCCTTCAGAATGGAGAAAGATTTTTACCAACTACGCATCCAATAGAGGGCTAATGTCCAAAATCTCTAAAGAACCAAAAAGGAACTAGACATCATGAAAACAAATAATCCTACTAAGAAATGGGCTACAGAGCTCAACAGAGAATCCTCAAAAGAAGAAACTTAATGGCCGAAAAGTACTTAGAGAAATGTCATCAGGGAAATGCAAATCAAAACTTCTTTGAGATTTTATCTTACACCTGTCAGAATGGCTAAGATCAATAAAACAAAAGACAGCTCAAGATGGCGCAGACCCGGGAAGTGGAACCCTCATCCATTTCTGGTGGGAATATGTCTTAGAGTTACTGTTGCTGTCATGAAACACTATGATCAAAAGCAACTCAGGAAGGAAAGGGTTTATTTTGCTCACAGTTTCATGTAACCGTTCATTATCAAAAGCAGTGAGGACAGGAACTCAAGCAGGCCTGGAACCTGGATGTGGGAGCCGATGCAGAGGCCATGGAGGGCCGCTGCATGCTTACTGGCTTGCTTAGCCTGCTTTTTTATAGAACCCAGGACTGCTAGCCCAGGTGTGGCAACACACACAATGAGCTAATCCCTCCCCTCTGAATCACTAATTAAGAAAATGCCCCCACAGACTGACCCACACAGCTTGATCTTAAGGAAGCATTTTCTTCCTCCTTTCTAGCTTATATCAAGTTGACATAAAAGTAGCCAATACAGACTGCAAACCTCTATGGCCACAACGAAAATCAGCATGGCAGTTTCCCAGAAACTCCTGCTACTTCAAGATCTACCTCAGGATCCAGCTATATTACCCCTAGGCACACACTTCCGACTGAAACAGCAACACTAGCTCGGCGCTGTTCATTGGTGCTCTACTTTATTCATCAGAGCCAGAAATTGGAAACAATCTAGATGTCCTTCAACAGAAGAACAGACTTTGCAAAAAAAAAAGTAGTACATCTGCACAATGGAATATTACTCACCCATTAAATCATGAAACTCACAGGATAGAGTCGGGGGAAAAAAATCATCCTGAGTGAGGCAATCCAGACCCAGAAAGACATACATTGATGTATCTATTCACTTACATGTGAATATTAGCTCTTAAATCGATGATAACCATAAAACCACAGAGGTCATACATAGAGTAAAGGACTAGAGAGTGAGGACAGATAACTTTCCTTGGGAAAAGAAAATAGAATAGATAGTTATGGATGAATGGGGTTGGGGAGCCTGGGATTGGAGGATCTAATGGGGGAGTCCCTGAGAGCTCTGGGGGTACTGGGTGGTTCATATTGTTGTTTCTCCTATGGGGCTGCAAACCCCTTCAGCTCCTTGGGTCCTTTCTCTAGGTCCTCCACTGGGGACCCTGTGCTCAGTCCATTGGCTGGCCGTGAGCATTAACTTCTGTATTTGTCATGCACTGGCAGAGCCTCTTAGGAGACAGTTATATCAGGCTCCTGTCCGCTATCACTTGTTGGCGTCCACAATAGTGTCTGGAATATAGGGAGAGAAAGCTAAAATTAAGGGCTCCTTGGGGGTAGTATGAAAATCTTGTACAATAGAAGCTTATTAAAATATATACATATATAAAGGAATCTAAAAGAAAGTGCCGGGCTTACATCTTTACCTTGCTGGGGAGACAGTAACCCCCCAGAGCTCTGGATATTAAAACCCTCTTGCGAAATTGCATCAGGTCTGTCTCTCGTGAGTGTTTGGGGTGCCGGTTTCTGAGGCATGGGGGTACAGAAGTACCCCGTTTTTTCTTTCGGATCTTACAGTTGGTGCATGGGCCGGGAAATGCGGACACCCCTACACACTCGAGAAACAACTTGGAGGTAAGGGGACCCCTTCTGAAGTGTGTGTGTGCGCTGGCCGGCCGATGTGATGTTGTTCGTTCGTCCTGAGTGTTCTGTTCTGTTCTTGGGATCTGAATCTGATGAGACGCGCGCTTTTAGATATGCAGCTGTCTCCTCGGACCCTGATGGCCAGGAGACCGTGGTATAGGCAGACGTGCTAGTGGAGGCCACAGGCTGTAACTCGGGGAGACGTCCCTGAGTGAAGGGGGAAATCCAGGGACGCCTGGAAAGTTCCCATCTGGGTGTCGGGAGGATAAGGTAGTTCTAAATTGGAGAACTTACATGCCCTCCCGGCCGTCTGGTTTTCTGATCTGGTTCTGTTTTCTGTTTGTTTCACTGTTTTGTCAAAAGCCTGACTGGGGCGGAGAGTTCCGCCTGGCAATCGAAACCTCGGGGGTCTGGAGGAAGCTGGAGAAGCCGAATAGGGTTCTTCTCTGTATTTGTTTCCTGCAACTGGCGGGAACACGCGGTATCTGAAACTGGGTTGTCTAGAGGCAAACTGAGACGCCTGATGGTGGCAGCTTCAGGCTGTCTATGTGGTGATTATTTCTGTTTTGTAATCTTGTGTTTTCGTTGTTTGTGTTTTGTATAGTCTTGTGTTCTTGGACTTAGATGACTGACGCATAGGGATTTAGACCGACTGATAATTTTGTTAAGAATTTAGACCGACTGAAAGGACCGCCATGGTGGGCTCTGTGGCGGCAAGATCGGGTCGCGTGACTCCAGCCCGCCATGTTAGGGTCTTTGGCGCCAAGATCGGGTCCCGTGACTCAGGCCCGCCATGTTAGGGTCTTTGGCGCCAAGATCGGGTCCCGTGACTCAGGCCCGCCATGTTAGAACAAGAGACAAAATATTTAACCTGTGAGGCCCCCTAGTGGGGGAAATAATTTCTAACAAGACACTCAAAGTGGCGGATGTAGAAATTCTGAATTTAAGTTACAGATGGCTTATTTCATTTATTTTAAATTGTTTAAGTTATTATAATAGATATACTGTTAAGCTGTGGTTTTATTTTTTCTCTGGGGAAGAGGTCAAAAATAAGGGGGACCTCTAGAAGACTAGATTCTGAAACATTAAGCAAAAACCTGTCTCGGTGACACTAAAATCTTGTTTTGAGAATTATATTATGTTCAAGGCATAAATTCTTAATTGATACTGATTTTATTTTGATACAAAATCAAGGTTTTCATTGGTATAAATACTAAAAATGTAAAAATGCAGGATTTACACCCAGCCCTTTCTTGCTGTTATTGTTATAGATCTAAAATGTTTAAGCCTATGAGTTTGGGGCCATACAAAAATATAAGGCTCTGAGTTTATTAGGGTGTTTTCAATGTTTTAATTAGAGTTGCTTCTGTTATGGCGAGAGAGAGAGAGAGAGAGAGAGAGAGCGCAACGAGATTGCCTCTCTTCATTTACAAACTCAATGTGTCTATAGATTATTATATGACTTAATAATTCCTGATTCTTTAAGTCTGTCAGATGTTCTTGTGCCAGAAGGCTAAAGATCAATGTTTCAACATTTTGAAGTATAAACTGTTCAGGTATTTAGCAATCTCTATCATTTGGCTAATTCTTAAAAGGTGTGTTAAGCTTCCTATATATTTTCAGTTAATATTGGTCACTCTTGGATTTCTGACGGGGATAAAAACTGTTAGCCTCATAGTCAGCTCAAGCTCTTTAATCTTGAAAGCTGATATAGGTTTACAGAAATGATTTTCAGGTGATATAAAATTTATAGCCAAAACATGAGTCAGGTGTTAATTCTTATAGTCTTTCAAGATAGTAAAGATGACAAAGGTTCTGTTTGACAGAGATTGGATGTTATGCTCAATTTATATTTAGAGAAGACCACAGAATGGAGCAGAAGATCTGAGACCACCTATCCTGATTCACGGTGACACCCTCACTAAAGACATATTCCAAAGAGACTGATTAATCTCTTTGAGACTGTTTTATTTGTAATACAGGAAGCCAGAAAAGAATACCCCCTCATACGAAAGGTAAGAGGCACCTGAAGGACTACACCAGACTCCATTGGCAGGTCTTGAGGGCATGATAGCCCACAGATTTGGCGAAGGTATGTAAAGCAGGGACCAGAGGAGTCACTGACAGCCTTTCTAGTGCAGCTCAAAAGCATTTTGCTATACACCCCAGACTAGAAGGACTTTAGTTTGCTGAGAAAGTATGTAGAGGGATTTGGTACAAGTTATTTAGAAGGTCTGTAGAGAGATTTGGTGGTGCAGGCTGTTAGAAAAGTCTATCGAGAGATTTAGTATAGTTTGCTGAGACAGGGAGAGAGAGTAGAAAGAAAAAAAATGAGAGAAGGAAGCTACAGAAAATCCTGGCTAAAAGGCAGAAAGGAATCAATGTGCATACTATAGGGAGAGGCCACTAAGCCAGAGTGTGCCCTAACAAGCTGGGAGCAAGAACTCACAGGTCTTGGGAGAAGTGGCCCCAAATGGCAAAGGTGTTATCCCTGGATAAAGACAATGACTAGGGGAGATGGGTGTTCTGACCACCTCCCCCAACCCTGGATAACTGTGAGAGGGAAAGAGAAACCCACTCAGTTCTTGATGGACACAGGGGCTTTACACATGGTCTTCCAACCCAATGGCCCTGTTTCCAAGAAAAGATCTAGGGTCCGAGAAGCCACTGGCACCAAAATATGTTCATGGACTACCCGAAGAACAATGGACCTAGGGATGGGATGGGTAACCCATTCATTTAAGGTCACCCCAGGATGTTCCTAACTGTTGGAGCAAGGCATACTCTCCAAAATGGTGGGGAAGACAGATATACTTACTGTCCAAAGGGCTGCAGCAACTGGCCCAAAAAGAGAGACTGACCCCTGCTGAAAGTTGCTACAGACAAGAGCAATTTTCTCCATGAAGGACAGGGACAAGCAGGTGCTGCTATGGTGGGCAGCACAAACGGCATCTGGGTAGAAGAATCTTTACCCCCTGGCATGTCAACGCAGAAAGTGGAGCTAATGGCCCTTACCAAGACCTCGGAACTTGGAGACAGCAAGAAAATCAACATCCACATGGATAACAGGTATGCCTTTGCCACAGCCCACGTCCACAGGTGTATATGCCAAAAGGACTGCTCACATCAGAGAAAACCAACAGGAAATCTTGGACCTCTTAGATGCCCTAATGAAGCCAACAACTGTGAGTATCACCCTCTGCCCAGGATGTCAAAAGGGAAAAGACTCAGTGGGCAATAGCCAGGCAGAGCAAATGGCTCCAAGGATAGATATACAGGAGCCTATACTGGTTGTAGGTCTGCGAGAGGCATCCACTGAAAAATGGGACAAAGTGAGATAGCCTCACTTAAAATATGCCGAAGAAAAAAGGACTGAGATTGATAGCCATCTGACCAACTATTACCAAGGAAAGGTGCACACAAGAAGGGAGAATTATACTCCCCAGAGAGTAAGCCAAGGACTCGCCAGGGCAAATGCACACATGAACTCATTTAAGGGATCAATAAAACAGTGTAAGGTATGCCAGCGAGTGAATGCTTATGCAGCAAAGAGTAAATAAGGCAGAAGACCTAGAAGAGAACAACCTAGAGTATATAGAGGTTTTATAAAAGATAAGGCAGGAAAGTATGGTTATGAATATCCTCTAGCACTTGTAGATAGTTAATCTAGATAGATTGAGACTTCCCCTAGAAGGCAGGAAACAGCAGCCAGGGTTAAAAGAAATTTTCCCGAGTTTCAGAGTGCCCAAGGTAATTGGATTAGACAATAGTTCTGTTTTTGTTTCTAAGGTAAGTCAGAAATTGACAGATATTGGGGACTAATTGGAAACGTTATTGGATATACTGTCCCCAGGGCTCAAGACAGCTAGAGAAAATAAACAAAACTCTATGAGAGACCTTAACTAAATTGACCTTGGAGACTGGTTTAGGCTGGGTGGTGCCTCTCCCCTTGTTTCTGAATAGTCCTTGCCATTTTAATCCTCTTTGTTACCCCAATTTCTTTGTCATCTACTGGGTCCTCCCGAGAGGTGTACCACAACATGAGAATTGGCTCAAACTGTCCGCTTTAATGCTCTAGGCATGTCAGAGACTCCTCGCTGCTTCCAGACAGGTTACTGGATCTGTCAAAGAAGGCTTCAGAAACAGTTGCTGGAACCCTGGTGAAAGAGATCCTCACCAAATTGATCACAGAGACTGGACCTTTGCTCTCTAGGCTCGAGGCGCCCCAATGGATAAGGCATCGAGGTCCCGGAGGCCTACTCAGGAGGAGATCCACAAGTCCCACATCGCTTCCAAGTCGGAGATATGGTCTACATTAGATGCCACCATGCGGGAAACTTTAAGACTCAGTGAAAAGACCCTTATCTTGTATTCTTGACCACCCTGTTTTCTGCCCTGATAGGACCCCTAATGATAATGCTCCTGTTTCTTAGTTAGACTTATACAGTCAATAGATTAGTTGCCTTCATCAGGGACCAGGTGTGCGCGGTCCAGATTATGTACTTAGGCAGCAATATAAGAGCCTTCTGAGACAAGAAGAGGCTGACCTTTAATTCTCCTAGTTCTAAGGTTAGAACTATTAACAAGACAGGAAGTGGGGAATGAAAGGATAAGGTTATAAGCTAGGAATCCCCCATGCCTGGGCATGTGGGGGGCACTTGAATCCGCAAGGCTAGTGGGGGAGGGTGGGCGCGCGCGACACTGCGTGGCGGCCACGTAAGCGGATATGACTTAACTAGTTCTTCCGGCCTCTGTGAGAAGGTGATAGGTTGTCAGAGAGCTCAGGTTCGGATGGTTTGAACTGATTGGCTTAGAAGCTTGTGGTAGGCGGGTTCTGTTATAAGTCTATAAAAGACCAAGGCAAGCCAGCTTGGGTGGGCTTACATCTTTACCTTGCTGGGGAGACAGTAACCCCCCAGAGCTCTGGATATTAAAACCCTCTTGCGAAATTGCAAAAAAAAAAAAAAAAAAAAAAAAAAAAAAAAAGAAAGTGCCAAATAACAGATATCCAACTGAGTATCTCTTATCACCACATGAAGTTTCCAATACCAGAATTGGGTTACATATAATTGAATTGCTGGCCAAAGGGGTCCCAACAGAACTCCCAAACAACCCAGGCTGTTGCCAAGGCTATAGGTAGCTCTCCACGAACTGACAGCAAAGCCCCATTGCTGAAGACAACACCTATACAACTCAATGAACATGGAGAAGCTGATCTGGTGCCTGCATAAAGCCTTCACCGCCTACATTATAGAGTCCTTGGTACAGGAAGGTACTTGGTACAGGACAGTACTTTGCACACTGCTGAAAGAGAATCATAAACACCAAACCAGCCACAAACCCTTTGCTTTACAATCTGTCCTGCCTACCAGATGGGTCAGGGCAATGATAAAACAAAGATTGTGGGGGGTAACCAACCAATATCTGATTTGACTTAAAGTCTACTCCACAAGATAAAATCCATATTCAACACTGCTTGGATGACCAAGAACCTGAGCCTAGTTAGCCCAGAGGTCTAGGGTAAAACAAAATACTAATGTTCATTTAAAAAATATGTAGCAATAAAATTACTCTAAATGACATTCTTCAATACTTAGAGATCATTGCCCTGCTCAGCCATCACCAGAGAAGCTTCCTCCTGCAGCAGATGAGAGCAAATATGAGACCCACAGCCAGACAATGTGCAGAGAATGAGACCTTGGAATACTCATCCTTAAATAGGATATCTCTATCAAATCTCTTCTCTCGGGGCCTAGAGAACCCTGTGGAAAAGGAGGCAGAAAGAGTGTGAGAGACAGAGGGCATGGAAGAAAACAAAATCCCAAGGCCCTATAAATCAATAGAACCAATATATATATGAACTCACAGAGACCCAGGTGGTGTGCACAGGGCCAGCACATGTCTGCATCAGATGGGGCCCTAGAGCTGAAAAAAGATGTGGACACATGCCCCAATCCCTAACCAGAAGCAATCTTCAATTGATAGCCACTCAACAAATGAAAATTTAGTTTCCTCCAAGGTTGTCCCACTGGAGAAACAAACTGCTCTTAAGGGTGGGCACATGCCCAGCAGGAGAAAGTCAACAGAAAATGAACTCAATGACATTGGAGATTCCTTGTCTCATAATGCTACATCATGGATTTTTTTTTTAAATTTAATTTTATCTTATTTTGTAAGACAGACAGACAGACAGACAGACAGAGTTTCTCCCTTTTTATTCTACAGGTCTTCTTTGTATGTATTATGGCATATAGTTTAGTGCTTTTATGAGGTTTCTTAGTTTACAAATGAGAAGATCTCTGTGTGGATATACGTTTCTTGTACCTTTTCTTGGGATCTTTTCCTTCTGTTTGTTTGTTTGTTTGTTTTGTTCTATTCCAATATATTAGTTCTTGTTTTATTTTCTTTTAATTATCCTTTAGAAGTCTGTGTTTTCTGATGGTAGACAGAAAAGGCATGGATCCAATGAGAGAGGGTGTGGGAGCTGGGAGGTATAGAGGTAGGGGAAATTGTAATCAGGCTATATTATGTGAGGGGGAGCCACTGTCAATAAAAAGGAAAAAGTAACTAAATGGTAAAAAAATTATATGATATATGCAATAAACATGTTAACACAATAACACTTTAAAGTCAATATCTGTCTTGAACATTGTAGGAAACAGATTAATAATAATACCTGAAACCATGAAATAGTAAGATGTTTTTATTAAATATTTGCTTTATTTACCTTTCAAATGGTATCCACTTTCTTCATTTCCCCTCCAAAAACCCCCTATCCAATCCCACCTCCCCCTGCTTACCAACCCAAATACTCCCACTTTCCTGTCCTGGCATCCCGTACACTGGGGCATCGACCCTCACAGAACCAATGGCCTCTCCTCTCATTGATGTCTGAAAAGGCCATCCTCTGTTACATATGTAGCTGGAGACATGGGTCCCTCCATGTTTATTATTTGTTTGGTGATTTAGTCCCTGGGAGGTCTGGGGGTACTGGTTGGTTCATATTGTTGTTCCTCCTATAGGGCTGCAAACCCCTTCAGCTCCTTGGGTCCTTTCTCTAGGTCCTCCATTGGGGACCCTGTGCTCAGTACGTTGGTTGGCTGTGAGCATCAACTTCTATATTTGTCAGGCACTGGCAGAGCCTTTCAGGAGACAGCTATATCAGGCTCCTGTCAGCTAACGCTTGTTGGCATCCACAGTAGTGTCTGGGTTTGGTAACTGTATATGAGATGGACCCCCAGGTGGGGCAATCTCCAAATGGCCTTTCCTTCAGTCTCTGCTCCACACTTTGTCTCTGAATCTCCTCCCATGGATATTTTGATCCCTCTTCTAAGAAGGACCAAAGTATCCACGCTTTGGTCTTCCTTCTTCTTGAGCTTCATATGGTCTGTGAATTGTATCTTGGGTATTCCAAGCTTTTGAGCTAATATCCACTTATCAGTGAGTGTATACCATGTGTGTTCTTTTGTGACTGGGTTACCTCACTCAGGATGGTATTTTCTAGTTCCATACATTTGCCTAAGAATTTCATGAATTCATTGTTTTTAATAGCTGAGTAGTACTCTATTGTGTAAATGTACCACATTTTCTGTATCCATTCCTCTGTTCAGGGACATCTGGGTTCTTTCCAGCTTCTGACTATTATAAATATGGCTGCGCTGAACATAGTGGAGCATGTATCCTTATTGCATGTTGGAGCATCTTCTAGGTATATGCCTAGGAGTGGTATAGCTGGGCCCTTAGGTAGTACTATGTTCAATTTTCTGAGGAACCACCAAACTGATTTCCAGAGTGATTTTACCAGCAATGGAGTAGTGTTCCTCACCAGCATTTGATGTCCCCTTAGTTTTTGATCTTACCTATTCTGACTGGTGTAAGGTGAAATGTCAGGGTTGTTTTGATTTTCATTTCCCTGATGACTAAGGATGATGAACATTTCTTTAGGTGTTTCTCAGCCATTCAGTATTCCTCAGTTGAGAATTCTTTGTTTAACTCTGTACTCCATTTTTAAATAGCATTATTTGTTTCTCTGGAGTCTAACTTCTTAAGTTCTTTGTATATATTGGATATTAGCCCTCTATTAGATGTAGAATGGTAAAGATCTTTTCTAATCTGTTGGTTGCCATTTTGTCCTATTGACAGTGTCCTTTGCCTTACAAAAGCTTTGCAATTTTATGAGGTCCCATTTGTCAATTCTTGTTCTTAGAGCATAAGCTATTGGTGTTCTGTTTGGGAAAATTTCCCCTGTGCCCATGTGCTCCAGGCTCTTCCCCACTTTCTCTTTTATTAGATTCAGTGTGTCTGGTTTTATGTGGAGGTCCTTGATCCACTTGGACTTGAGATTTTTACAGGAATATAAGAATGGATCAATTTACATTCCTCTACATGTTGACTGCCAGTTGAACCAGCACTATTTGTTGAAAATGCTGTCTTTTTTCCACTGAATAGTTTTAGCTCCTTTGTCAAAGATCAAGTGATCATAGGTGTGTGGGTTCATTTCTGGGTCTTCAATTCTAGAATAGTAATATTTTAAGCTTACTAAAGAAACATCCAATATTTTGTTTAACTGGGTTTAAGTTAGTAATTACTACCAGAAAATTTTGAGTTCCTTCTTTTGGTTCCTTCATCTTTTAGTAAAAGAATTTTGAGTGCCAGTGAGATAATTCAGCAGGTAAAGGTACTTGTCACCAAGCCCAACTGCTGGAGTTCAAACCCCCAAACCCACATAGTGAGGTAGAGAAATAGTTCCTGCAAGAAGCTGTCCTCTGTCCTCCTTCACACATGTGCTGTGGCATGTGTGCAACTACACAAACACACACACACACACACACACACACACACACACACACACACACCACATAAACAAATAAATGTAATAATTTAAAAAATCTTTAAAGAGATTAGAAAAAATTTCAGAAGGAAGCCTGGGGAATTCTGTTGTGTTTGACAAAAAACAAAATCAAAACAAGCCAATGGGACGGAAGGGCTGTACATCTTGGCACCAAGTAGCAGGAGGAGAATGGGGAAGAGAAAGCCATGCCTAAAGCCCCAGTCCAAGAAAGCAGGCAGGTTAAGAGTGAGGTCAGCAAGGAACCACCCGGCCCACAGGCACATAGCACACAGGCAGCCACAGGGCAAACAGGCAGGCACAGGGCACACAGGCAGCCACAGGGCACACAGGCACACAGCACACAGGCCGCCACAGGGCACACAGGCAGCCACAGGGCACACAGCACACAGGCAGCCACACAGCAGAAGTGGGTGGAGGATGGTTTCGGAGAAAGGTCACAGTATTCAGGGGCTTGCCCGCCAAGGTTTTGACTATGTTTCAAAAAAAAGGGTGGGGGGACAAGGAAAATCACATATTTCCAAGTTACAGTTCACAAAACTGGGCAGGCCACACCGTAGAGGCCTATAAGTGATTGCACAGAGCGGGTGTTTCTGGGAAGAATGAGTACATTATGGCGTCAAGGAGATAATTAATCCTCCCCTCACCTTAGCATGTCTTCAGGTGAATCAGATTTCCTGTTGGATGGTCTCCTGTCTGGGTGATTGACACACCTATTTGGATTAACTCTTAAAAGAGGACATATTAGTAAAGAATATTTTAACTTTTGGAGGAGATCAGGATATCCCAGCTCTATTCAGGGTCAGAGATATTCCATTCTTTTGACCAGGAGGCCCAAGGCTGATGGTACACTTTTAGTGTTACCAAAGAAAGAGAGGTGAGGCCCAAAGGCAACCATGAGGGAGGAGTCATCCTCGATGTCCCCTAAGGCCATTTGGATTGCAAGGGTTAAGATACCAAAACTATTTAGGAGAAAGAGGGAGGATAAATGTAACCCCCTTCTACCATGAAAACCCAGGATGCAATGCCAAGGCTGACCACCAGCAGGTGTGGTGACTAACTGGAGTTTTAAACACTCCCTTGTCCATGGCTTCCAGGCAGGCCTGCTCATTCTGCTCATCAGGAGAAGAGACCTAAGAAACCAGAGCTCCTTTCCAGCATGGCTGATCTCCAGCCAGAACAAAACCAAAGACATTTCCAGCTTTGGGCTAAGGACCAGGCCACGAGCTGTAAACATTCCAGGCCCCTGCCCCTAAATGCCTGGCCTGTTTCTGTCCCCCATTCTCATCACAGTAAAGGTTACAGGAGATGTGATTTTACACCTTCTGTGATAAAATGGAGGCTTGCTTGGGTATCCTGCAAACGTTTCTCAGTTCAGAGCCGACTGAAGCACCCCTCACAGAATCACCATTTATAAAGAAATTGACACAATGTATAAAATCCTAAGAAACAGCCTTTGAGGTCCTTGGCTCCCCTTGAACTTTAGTAGATAATGTCATCAGTAAACCTGATGAACAGTGAGACGTGTCCCTTAATTCATCAAGCTAACACATTGAGGTTTACATGTGAGCAGGTTACCTCATAATATAAAAGGCTAAAAGGCCTCAGGGAAGCAGAAAGGCAAGGATAAAATTACATTTTAAGAAGGGTATTCCCATGACCTCGCCCATAAATTGACCAAAGATTAGCACTCTTTTACACTTTAAATCCATCTAGCCATTAACCTCCCTGTCCTATTTTCCCACCATGAAATCGTACTGTAACTACTGTTAGACTCATTCACCCTTGCCGCCAATTCTCTGTCGTTAATTTGGTATAAGGAGACTCTAATGGGCAGAAGGGCAGTCAAGCCTTAGAACAAGAAACACGTCCATTAAGACATAAATCAAGTGGAGCAGAGATGCTCGTCTATAGGATATTGGAGCCTATGGTATATGCTTGGTCAGCAAACTTTGTTATTGATTGAAAGTACCATTTACCAGTCGGGAACAATTTCAGTCTCATCAAAGCAAAGGTGTCTAAAAAAAAAAAAAAAAAAAAAAAAAAAAAAACCCTGAATGCACCAGTGAGTGAAGCTGCCAATTAGCAATTCAATTTTGTCATTAAATAAACATGCATATACCTAAAGAGAGGGACAGAGAGACAGAGACAGGGTAAAGTGTCTAGATGGTGGAATGGAAGGGGCCAGATAAGGTACCGGGAATAAATGCAATCAAAACACATTATGTACCTCTATGAAAATGCTTAATGAGAACAATTCCTATATGTAAGCAATATATGCTCACAGAAATATTAAGAGTAAAAAGTAAACATTTATAGAGCACTCACGGTAAGGTAAGCACACTGCTGGTGTTCAGAGTTACAGGGGTGTAGGGTTAGGGGTAATAGGGAGCAAGACTGCTTTCTTCAGGGAGTCCACAGTCTGCTACTGGCACCTGTAACTTCAACATGGATGTTAACGATGGGACTAAGTCTCAGTTCCCAGACTGATGGGCAGAGACCGGGGCATGCCTACAGGCAGGGTTGAGAGAAGACTTGATGATGATGGAACTGAGCTTACACTTGCTCTAAAGCAACGAAGAAGCAGGTAAAGGAGGGAAGAAATATTTTCTAGGTCGAAAGGACTGGGGAGAGAAGACACGGAGAGGAGCAAAGGCAGTGCAGGCTGTGTGGGACTGAGTCACATGACATGCTGAGAAGTGTGACATCACCCTTCCTCTCCTAGCCCAGAGCAGGGTGTGTGTGCTGAAACTGCCTAGAGCCCTCCGGGTTCACATGCCAGCACCGCGGCTCCAACCGAGTATTTGGAGATGGGGCGCTTGGGAGGTTAAGTAGGCTTGTATTAGGTCATGAGATTGATGTCCAGGTTTGATGGCCTGAATGCCTTTATAAGAGCAGAGAGAAAGGGAACAAAATACTCACAGGAGCAAATATAAAGTGTAAAGCGGAGACTGAAGAAAAGACCATACAGAGACTGTCCCACCTGGGGATTCATTCTATCTACAGTCACCAAACCCCAACACTATTGTGGATGCCAAGAAATGCTTGCTGAAAGGAGCCTGATATGGCTGCCTCCTGCCAGAGCCTTACAAATACAGAGGTGATGCTTGAAACCAACCATTGGACTGAGAGTGGGGTCCCCAATGGAGGAATAAGAGAAAGGACTGAAGGAGCTGAAGGGGTTCGCAATCTCATAGGAAGAACAACAACATCAACCAAGCAGACCCCACCACCACCACCACCCCTCCCCAACCCACCCCTGAGATCCCAGGGATTAAGTGCATCAGGAATGCACAGCTCCAACTGTATATGTAGCAGAGGATTGCTACCTTGGTCCTAAGAAGGCTCATTAGATGCCCCATTGTAGGGGAATCGAGGGCAGGGAGTTACAAGTGGGGTGGGTAAAGGAACACCCTCATAGAAGCAGGTGGAGGGAGGATGGGATGGGGGTTTCCAGGAGGGGGGAAACCAGAAAAGGGGATAGCATTTAAAATGTAAATAAAGAAAATATCCAATAAAAAATGAAAGAAAAAAAGAACGGATATCAAGGATCTTTCTGGGTCTCTCTTCTCCTTCCCTCTAAGTCTTGAGGATGAAGAGGCCTTTTCCTGAATCCGGAGAGTAGGGTAGACAGTGATGTCTAGGAGACTTTCTATAAAAAGCTACAAGGAGCAAAGAAGAGAGTTGGAATCTCAGCCCCTCACCCCCCTCCAGGGCTAACAGGTACAACATGGGACAAAGCTCTCACTGTGCAAATGACTCTCAAGGCCCCAGTCCTTTATGGACCACTATTGAGCTTCTAAAGCATTTCTCCACTATAGCCCATTCCTCTGTTCTTAAAATCATATTGTTTCTTAATGGAAATGTCTCTATTTCTGCTATGAGTGTATGTTCTTGCTCAGTTCTTTGTTTCAAGACATACAGACCTGAAAATCCTGGCAGATGTCACCAAACACTGATACCATTATCAATAACCAAACTGGCTGGCACACTGATCTAGACCAATAGTTCTCAACCTTCCTAATATTGTGACCCTTCAATACAGTTCCTCATGTTGTGGGGCCCCTCCACCATAAAGTTATATTCTTGCTACTTCATAACTGTAACTTAGCTACTGTTATGCATTGTATTGTATGTACATGATATGCAAGATATCTGAGTTGCAACCCCTGTGGGAGTTGCAACCCACAGGTTAAGAGCCATTGATCTAGGTCTTCAAGTTTTCAAATTGAGAAATAAATCCTGCTGCTATAACCATTCAACCTTTATGGTATTTTATTATGGCTGCTACTCTGTTGCTCTAAAGGTTAGTCTTCATTGTTAACATGGCTGGCCTAGAATCAACTCTTTATCTGTCAGGATGTCTCCTGAAAGATGTACCTGAAGACGAAGGACCCACCCCAAATGTGGGCAACGCCATCAACTGGACCTCAGGCTGAATTAAAAGAGAAAACCAAGCAGAGAGCCCTCATTTATCCTCTCTCTCTGCTTTAGTGACACCCATGTGACCCACTGCCACATGCTGCCACCACCATATCTCCTCTATGATAGGCCAGGTCCTCTCAGACTCTAAGCCAGGATAAACCTTTTCTCTCTTAAATTATGTTATGGATAGCCAGCTGCTTTCTGCTTTGATTAAAGGCCAACTTCACAGGAGGAAACTTGTGCCTGGTACTATAAAAACCCCAGGAGCAAACCTACTGCTAGCATTCAGCTAAGTGGACAGGATGTCAAAGTGTCTTCTGTGGGCATCTCTGTGCTCAAAGATTAATACACATCTCAGTCCTCATCAAGATTGTTTTCATTATGTCATCTACATAACTGGTTTTAGATTCTGCCAAGCAAGGGCTGTAAAGATTGAGGCGTGTAACTAGAATTTTTGACACATCGCTTAGCCATCGATCAGTCCCACTGGGGCAGGCTTAAGGACTGTGTTCTAACGAGGCGTCAGAGACCTGTTAGTCAGCTTTACTTCCCACGAACCAGGAAAGGTTACACAAAATAAAGAGTGAAGAAGTATTAGACCTGATTCAGCCGGATCTCAGGATCAAGAGAACATTCTTATTGTTTGTAATACATAGTTGTCTTTAGAGATATTAGCCAACCTCCCTTTTGTAACCCTACCTTATAGATCATAGAGATGTCTCCTGTGAAACAAAACTGCCAGAGTTCTCTGATTGTTACAGGTCACAGACGTGAGGAGAGTCACCAGCAGTTATGAAAGCGATTTCCAGCAGTGCCACTCCAAAGCACAGCATCCTGGAGCAGAGCAGGTCCCCGGAGAGCATACGCTTCAACGGGCACATTGTGTAGATAGGAATACTGAGAATGGTTGGTTGACTGATGACTGCATATGCTATCTGCAATGCAGTTTGAACTAGGTAGCCCCGCTTTCTTACCCTTGCATTTGTACTGTGGCCCACTGCCTTTTAAATGCTAAGAGATGGGAAAATGCTGCCTAAGAGCTGGGACTTTTCAGCCAGTTAGCCCTAAATCAAGTATGTCTTTTAGAACATTGCAATGAGAGAAGACATTGATTCCCAAAGTAAACCAAACAGTTCACAGATTGCTAATACGTTATTCTCAGGTGCATCTTGTCTTCTACATAGAGTCCCATTCATGCTTCAGATGTCCTAGGATGTGCTCTCACAAGCTTTAACCATGCCATTAGAGAAACACCCCATTTCCATATTATACATTTTCAGTGTCTTCCTTTTTGTTTCTATAAAGGTCAGTGAACAAATTTTCATTTTGAAATGCAATCCCCAGGATTACAGACCTTCTAGAGAATTCTGCCTAATGCTCTGGTTGGCACACACACCACAGAACCAATTACTGATCCATGAAGGAAACATCATCTCAAGGAGAGCCTTTGTACGGTTCTCTTTGTTAATGGAACCAGTGATCTTTAACTGAATTTGCAGGAAGCTGCAGCTGCGTGCTACAGAGGAATGTGTGCTCTTCTGAGGTTCCAGAATATTAGACTGGTGGCTTTTGTCTTCTCACAGAATAACGTGAGGCTTTCTGCTTGCATTTAGAGTTGATCCCTTTCCCAACAGGAATCTTAGAGGGGCAAGGCTGATGTGCTTGGGAGAGAGGACGGAAGGATGGTCATCCCTGGACACTTTGGTTTGGGACTGGAGCTGAGTGGGTTGGTGGGTGGATGAGATTTCAGCTGGGCTAGGACTGGACTAAATCAGGGCGGGAGGCAGCCATGAGCCTTTCCAGAAGTTCACCATTCAACATTTGGGAGCAGACTATTATATGGCCACTGCAGACCTAACAGAGACAAAGGAACAGAGAGGAAATGGAAAAAGGTAGAAGGGGAGAGATGGGGAAAGAGAGAAGGGGTGGGAAGGAAGGAGAGGAAAGTAGGGAAAGGGAATAGAGGGACAGAGGAGGGGGAGGGGAGGGCCCTCTAGTGCAGAAAGGAGAGGATAGCCTCATTGAATCGTCCATTATTGTTTTCCTCCTAAGCTAAGATTTTAGTGACAGTTTCATAAAATTTTGTTCTTGTCATTACAACAAGTAAAATTCTGACAGCAAATATTCTGACAGATATCCAAACATACAATCTGTTTCTTTATATGCAAGAATTTCTGATTCAGTCAGTTTTTCACAAAAAAAAATTTCTTTTAAATGAGATCATGTCCATATTTCACTGAGCAATTGAAGACTGGGAACAGAGTCTGGTACTAAATTTTAAAATGTATAGAAAGTGTTTAACACTTTGGCACCTAACAAGAGTTTAGTAAATAATAATGTCTTATTAATTATATATTGGTACAATCCAGTAAGGCGACAAAGCTGATCAGGCATAATAAATTATAGATAAGCATAGCTGTTAGAACATGTGGCAAGTGTCTTAGATAGGGTTATTAAGCAAGTTGATGAGAAAAGGGTTTTTTGTCTTATCTTGCCACACCATTGTTCATCATTGAGGGAACTCAGGACAGGAACTCAAAGAGGGTGGGAACCTGGAAGCAGGGTCTGATGCAGAGGCCATGGAGGGGCACTGCTCACTGGCTTGCTCCTCAACGCTTGATCAACCTGATCAACCTGCTTTCTTGTAGAACCCAGGACCACTAGCCCACGGATGACACGGCTGGGCCCTTCCCCATGAGTCAAAAATTAAGAAAATGCCCTATAGCTGGATTTTTTTTTAACTGTTGGCTTTCTTTCTTTATTAGATATATTCTTTATTTACATTTCAAATGATTTCCCCTTTCCTGGTTCCCCTCTCTCCGAAAGTCCCATAATCCCTCTTCCCTCCCCCTGTTCCCCAATCAACCCCCTCCCACTTCCCTGTCCTGGTATTCCCCTACACTGCTTCATTGAGCCTTTCCAGGACCAAGGGCCTATCCTTCCTTCTTCTTGGACATCATTTGATATAGCCAGAAGCTGCAAAGAACCCAGATGTCCCTCAACGGAGAAATGGATACAGAAAATGTGGTATATTTACACTATGGAATACTACTCAGCTATAAAAACAATGAATTCATGGAATTCTTAGACAAATGGGTAGAAATGGAAAATATCATCCAAAGTGAGGTAACCCAATCATAAAAGAACACACATGTCTATGCACTCACTGATAAGTGGATATTAGCCCAGAAGCTCCGAATGCCCAAGACACAATTCACATAGCTGGATCTTATTAAGGCATTTTTTTTTCAATTGACGCTCCCTCCTTTCAGATGACTCTAGTTTGTGTCAAGTGGATAGCCAGACAGCACAGTAACCTTAAGTTGCAAGTCCTTGAGAAAATGTATAATTAATCTTGCTTTAAAGCCTAGGAACTAGCTTCTGTGACTTAGAGCTCTGCAGTTCTGGTTTCCCTGGGTGCTGCTTAATCCTCTTTCTGTATTCTTCAGTATCACCTCCATGGGATCCAGAGAGTCCTCCAGGACTCCCCCAAGCAGGCTTGCCGTGCCTGGGCAAACACCCCTGGAAGCCTCCTGGGGATGGGGTGGACTGGTCCCTGGGATACCCAAAGGATTAAGGCCAATGACTAATAAGAGCCATGCATAATGAGTATGCCTGCCCTGGAGGAAGGACAGATGAGAGAGGACAGACTAGGGACAAGGAACCATGGAGGGAGGGATGGGTTAGAGTGTTTGGAAGAGGGGGAAATGAGAAAAAAGAAATTAGGGATACATTTTCCTCTGCTTCTATAAACTCAATTAAGCAGAGAGAGAGATTACATGGAGAGAGTTGGGCCATAACTAAACTCAGGGGCTCCATCACCTAGTTTTAAGGTGTTTGGCTTCTTTTCCCAGTCTCTACCTTAAAAATGGAAGCTTTAACCATTTAAGAGCTTACATCCTCCCCTCGTGGTTTTAGTGGAAACTAAACAATCACGTTGGAAGGTAACGTGTCTACATTCAGATTCTGAATCTAGTTCATGAGCATAGTAGTTTCCATGGTGGCTTCGCCATCCTGCACTCCCTCTAATGGAGCATGAAGGAGTTTTCTGACTTCTCCAAAGCCTTGCTCTCACCTGTCTTTTGTCTCCTGTGACTCCTTGTATAGATTTGAGCTGCACTTCCCTGGGTTAGTGACACTGAGGATGCCCTCAAACCCGTTAGCTGTGTCTCACCTCTCCTTTAGAGAACTGACATTTCAGGTACTTAGATCACATTTAATTGTTTGTAGTTGTTTTGGGGTCCCCTTCATTGTATTATAATGTCTTTCATCCTGTGTAACTGAGGCTTTTAGCTTTGTGGACAAGTGCTTCTTTTTTTAAATTGTTTTATTTATTTACATCCTAATTGTTGCCCCTCTTCCTGGTCCCCCCTCCAAGAGTCCGTTACCCTAAACATCCCCCACTCCCTCTGAGAGGGTGCTCCCTCACCCACTTCACCCCATTCCACTCCACCCATATCCCCATATGCCTACCCCCACATCCCTCCCATACCCCAACCCCTGCCACCATCCCCACCCCATCCCTCCAATCCCCTCAGGCACCCACCCTAACACCTCACCCCCCATCCCCCTTCCCTGGGGCATCAAGTCTCTACAGCATTAGGCACATCCTCTCCCACTGAGGCCAGACAAGGCAATCATCTGCTACATAAGTGCTGGGGGTCATGGACCAGCCCCTGTATGCTCTTTGGTTAGTAGCTTAGTGTCTGGGAGTTCCCAAGGATACAAGTTAGTTGATACTGTTGGTTTTCCTATGGGGCTGCTAAAAGTGGAGCAGAGATTGAAGGAAATGTCATCCAATGACTGCCAAACTTGGGATCCATTCCATGCTTGGGCATCAAACCCCGACACTATAAGTGATGTTATGTTATGCTTGCAAACAGGAGCCCAGCATGGCTGTGCTCTGAGAGGCTCTACCAGCAGCTGACTGAGACAGATACAGATACTTACAGCCAAGCACTGGACTGAGGTAGGGGAAACATTAAATGACAAGTGCTTCTTAACCACAGCATATTCCTAACTACAACACTGTCTGTCCTTAGCAATGTGGAGAAAAAAGGCTAGTAAGGAACCCCAGTGAAATCTGAAAGGTTTCTCAAACAGGACATTGTGGTTTCTAGAGCAAACTTTCCTGAGATGTCCTTGATCTCCATGCTGGCCACTCTAATGAGTATGAATCTCGGGACAAAGGTAAGATGGGAGGAAAATGCAATTTGCCTCATTTTTCCCAATAACCAGAAATGATATCTTAGTTTAAATCCCTATTTTATAGATAGAAAATTTATGTATATCAGGTTTTCACATTTTCTTCTTTTTTTAAAAATTTTTATTGAATATCATCTTCATTTACATTGCCATGGTAAAACCTTTCACAATTTCCCCCCTCCCAAAGACCCCAACACTTCCTCCCTCCCCCTGCCTCCACATATATGCCCCTCCACCAGACACACTCCCACCTCTCTCCCTCGATTGATTTCCCTTTGTTGGGGCCTCTGTTGAGCCTTTACCTGACCAAGGACCATTCCTCCCACTGATGCCCAACAAGGCCTTCCTCTGCCACATTTTTGGCTGGAACCATGTGTGCTCCTTGGTTGAGGGTTCAGTCCCTAGGAGTCTTGGAGTGTCTGGGTGGCCAAAATCATTGTTCTTCCCATGGGGCTGAAAGCCCTTTCAGCTCTTCTGGACCACCCTCTAGCTCCTCCATTGGGGACCCCATGCCTAGTCCAATAGTTGGTTGCTAGCATCTGCCTCTGTATTTGTAAGTCTCTGGCAGGGCCCCTCTGGAGACAACCATGGCATGCTCCTTTTGGTATACACTTCTTGTTGTCCTTAGTAGTGTCGGGTTTGTTGACTGTTTATAAGATGAATCCCCAAGTATGGCAGTCTCTGGGTGACCTTTACTTCAGCCCTTGCTCCACACATTGTCTCCCTTATTGCTCCTGTGAGTATTTTGTTCCCTTTCTTAGAGGAACCAAAGCACCCTTACTTAAGTTCTTCTTCTTGAGCTTCCTGTGCTGGGTAAATTGAAACTTGTTTATTTTGAGCTTTTGGGTTAACTTCCACTTATTAGTGAGTACATACCATGTGTGATCTTTTATGATTGGGTTGCCTCACTCAGGATGACACTTTCGACTTCCATTCATCTGCCTAAGAATTTCATAAATTCATTGTTTTTGGTGCATGCCAGTAAGATTTGCTGAAGGAGGCAGAGGCAGGAGGATCACAAGTTCAAGGCCTGGGCTACACATTTTCTTCTTTCCCATAAAGTTGCATGTGAATTCTGGAGAGCTACACAAGAGGGTGACGGTGATGCAAAGGTGGGGACTAGGACAAGATGATGTAGAGCTACAGCCACTGTTGGGTCCGATGGGGCAATCATTCTCCATACTAGTTTCCCCTCACTTAAATGTTCCGCTTGGTTCTGGTATTCAGACCAGTATCAGGCCTACTTTGCCACTGCTGAACCCCAAGTCTCTCTCCAGGCCCTCTGTCATTGATGTCATGTCCACAGTAGAAACTCTGTGAGTTCTGCTGAAGGTCACAGCTGCTCTCAGATCATCTGCTGAAATGCTTCACATATCTCTTCTATTGCTTCCCAGGTATGTTGAACATTGATAAGTTTCCAGATGTTTGACACCAGGTCTGACTTCAATTAGAAAGCAAAGAGCAGAATTGGCCTACAGTCCAAAATTTGAAAATATATTTCGTTTGGGGCATGTGCACATCTGATCTCTCACACTGAGTTTAACTGTTTAAATAGGGTCTGCTTTGCTTTATTGATCTGTTTTGTGGTGTTATAGCAGGGAAACAGCTGGGTAATTGATAAGGAGCAGAAATGTATTAAGTTACAATTTTGGATGCTTGGAATCTAATATAAATGCAACGTGTATTTCAGATTAAGCCCCCAACATACAACTTTTGACTGAGACAGTAAAAAAATCACAGCATCTGATAGCTCTCTGCCTCTCCCCAAACCTCAGGATTCACAGCTCATCTCCAGTGGGAAAACATCCTCTCCTGATAACATGTGTTCCCCCTAACCTACTGTTTTAATGTGAATACTGTCATGTGCTTGGTCGTTAACATTTTTAGCTTTTGAGATCCTTCTTTCAAACTATCAATTTCCCAGGAGAACATTTGAATCCCAGCTGAGAAATAGTTCTTTTCCACCCTCTCTCTCTTACCATACTGCTTCCCAGGCTTCTTCTGGATTGTTTGAATGAGAGGAGAGTGTTTCATTCAATAATAGAGTATTTTTCAAACAGTTAATATTTTACACATTATAATTACTCAACTATGAGGTTCATTTACCAAAGGACCTTGCCCTGTATGCCAAAGCATCCCATCGGTTTGGTAGCAGTGGATGATTGTGTGTGCCATTCTGGTTCAGAGGAGTGTTCTTTCTTTCTTTTGACAGCATCTGATTATATTAGTGTGTATTCATCAGGAACAAAATGGCTCCATCATTATTCAAGTGACTTGGATTCAGAAGCACTAGACCCATCGAATATGCAGATGAGAAGGAAAGTTGGTCTATTCAGCCTATCCCATGACAAGCCAAGAAAACCCTGGCACCAACCAGGAACAACAAAAATGGAAGAAAGTATGTGCTTAATAATTGGTATCATTCTCTGAAGTAAAGAAAAGTGCTCAGATTGATGGCAAAGCTCATTGGTTCTTTCAATATCAATTGTAATGCCATGAATTTTTTTCCTTAGCTATTGTTTCTTATTGAAATGAACTGAAATAACTCTAAAAGTAACATCTATTATATGACCGCAAACATTGGAACAGAGAGAAATTTGAATAGGTTTATGAGTAGAGTTTCTATCTTTGCCACTGGCTTTTAATTATTTTCCTAAATCACATATAACTTTGATGAAAGTGAATATTGCTATTTTCTGTCAGCCGTGGTTGAATGCTATCAACCAAGGAGCCATTTCAACTTGAAATTCAAAGAAACACATAAGTTAGTGCTTCAGAGTTTGATGATTCATCCAAACTCTTATTCAGATGTATGTCAAGGAGAGAAAAGAATGGAAATATATCCAATAACTCACTGAAGCTAACAGTTCATCTGGTTTATTCACTAGGTCCTGTTGTTGGGGGTTACAGAGCAGTTAACTTAAAAATAGATTCAACTACTTTCTCATACCATCCCTTCTAATAGCCTATGCTCTCTTGAGTTTTGCCATTTCAAAAAAAGAATCTTTCCTGTTTATAAAACAAGTAAACCTTTGTTTTTAAATGAGAAAAACATATAAAATAATAACAAAGATCTCTCCCAGGGAACCCCTATGACGCCATGATTAGCCTAGTGATAGTCCTTGAAAGAGTGAGCTCTTCAAGTCACTGGATGACCAAGATGGATCTGAACCGTGCCTGTTCAGTTTCAGAAGTGCCCTCCATCTCACACCCCTCTCACCCATCCCAACCACCTCAACTCCCATGGCTCGTGAGTCCTAGCATGGACACAGTGGTTGATGCTTACAATCTCAGCACTTGAGAGGTGGAGGCATGAAGAGAGTTAGTTCAGGGTATTCTCATCTACATTGGGAGTTCAAGACCAGAATGGAAAGGGAATCCTAATCCTTTTTTTTTTTGTTTTGTTTTGTTTTTTGAGACAGGGTTTCTCTGTGTAGCCCTGGCTGTCCTGGAACTCACTCTGTAGACCAGGCTGGCCTCGAACTCAGAAATCCTCCTGCCTCTGCCTCCCAAGTGCTGGGATTAAAGGTGTGTACCACCACCGCCCGGCAGGGAATCCTAATCCTATAGCACTCTGAGAGGTGAGTGACATCACATGATAAGTAGACAGTAGCTTCTCACATACCCAAAGACAGGAGCCTTTCTAGGTAAGAAGCCATGTGTCAAAGTGTTACATGCTGAGTAGGTACTTCCATTTATTCCTAAAGCAGAGTATCACCCCACCCCAAATCCCCAGAGTCTACACTTTTACCAGGATTCAAAGATTGCTTAGATTAAAAAAGTCACAACAAAGTGTTTGACATTAAAGTGAAGATGGGTATACCACTATTTTCAGCTCAATTGCCTGTAAATTACATAATGCATTTGGAGAAAAAGAGCATAAAGCCTGAGATAGTGTTTCTCCTACACACATTGAGAAGAGGTGTGTTGGGACTTGGTGTGTTGATCATAGTAATGCTGTCTGGGGGAAGTCAATAGAAAGAGTCTTTCCCTTGAGTAGCACAAGCCTAGAAATGATTGGCTCTGTGACCTTAGACTTGACATGTCATTTGCTTATCAATTAAATGAATATTTCTAAAGGTTTAACTAAGTGACCATATCTGTGTTAAAAATTTGTTATAACAGTAAATAAATACAGTATCTACTATCTACTGGTTAATGGTGTGCTAATACAGACAGTTGAAAACTAAGGCAGCCATCTCTGCTTCCCAAGGCTGTGGTGTTTGACTGAAATGATTATATATGGAGCTTGAAAACCAGGCATAATGGCACTTACTTGTAAGCCAAACACTAGGAGGTTAGACAGGCAGACCCTGGGGCTCACTGAAAAAGTTGCCTAGATTAGTAGGTGAGCTCCAGCCCAATGAAAGACCCTGTATTCAAACATAAGATATGATATCTTGTGGAATGATATCTGATGTGGTCCTCTGGCCACCACATGTACACATAGTGTACACACACAAATACATGTGACCTGTACATATACACAAACGCACATTAGACAGATAGGATGTATTAACCCCCAAGACACAGACACACAGACACACAGACACACAGACACACAGAAACACACACACACACACACACACACACACACACACACACACACACACACAACTATAGTTAATTTCTAGAGACTCTTCATCTATACTCTTCCCCGAATGGGATCCTGGATGCCTCCGCATGGGCCAGTCACTGTCCCTCCCTTAAAGCAAAATCATCTTACTCCCTGTGTTTCAGTGTGCCTCAAGGGGAAACCAGAGTGACCAACTGCATCACAGACTGAAGGATTCTGGGAGTCTCACCTTCATGGGTTCCACTGAATCTAAATTAAATGCATTTTCCCACCATATAAGAAAGAGAATTTGGCCAATTTGGAATTTTTTTTCCAACCAAACTGGCTTGACCTTTCTCTTAGACAACATACCCTTAAAATATCGAACAAAATCTTTGAGACTAAAGCATATAATTTTGCTCTTTATTCTACACTAATTGTGTAGAAATTGTCTGTGAAAAATATTAACTGCCCATTTCAGTTTGTTTCCTTACTTCTGCTTCATTGACTGTTACCAAAGGTGTGGTGGTGGTGTGGTGGTGGTGGTGGTGGTGGTGGTGGTGGTGGTGGTGATGATGATGATGATGATGATGATGATGATGATGATTTTGGAGATCCTTCTACCCTCTCACCTCAATGAATAATATTTTTTAAAAGCTGTATCACAGGGGTTGACTTTTTGGACACAACAGTGTAGAAATGACCCAGGAAGCAATTAATAATTTTGACTTTAAAAAATAAATTGTGATCCACAAAAATACAGTCAAGAGAATGAAAAGGAGGGTCACAGACTGGAAACAACCCTAAGGTACTCTCTGGGGTCTCTTGTAAAAGTAATTTGTCATTCTCGATGGTTCACCCTCATGGCTCAAGCACCTTGAAAAGGTTCCATCTCCAAACAGCACCACACTGGGGTGATGTATTAATCCCAGTGGATGGTATCCATTTCCAGCCATTGAATTTCAACAAAAAAAAATAGGGAAACACAAACATTTAATCTATAATGATAGGAAAATGAGATATCTAATTAAAAATCCACAAGAGAACTAAAACACACTTGCGGCAAGTATGTAAACGATCAACCTTATACATCATTAGGGAATTGCAGATTGATGCAGCAAGATACCACCACACAGCTACAAAATCCACCGAATCCAGCGCAGGAGAGGATATAGAGCAACAGAAACATTCTTTGCTTGCTGTGGGGATTCAGGCTGAAAGGCAGTGTGGCAGTTTCTCACCGTATGGACCATATCTTTACTGTATAAGCCAGTCGTCTTGCTCCTTGATGAAAGGGGCTCCCGGAGTTCTCAGTCTGAGTGAATTGAAAATGTGTGTATGTGGAACTGTACTTACTGTCCCCGAAAGCTGGAACAAGCAGGATAACCTTTAATGGGTCAGTGGATAAATAAACTTTGGTGGGTTCAAACAACAGATTCTTATTCAATGCTGAAAGAACTGGGATACCCAGTCATCAAGCAACAGAGGGAAGACATAATGCACATCACTAAAGGAACAAAGCAAATATGAACATGATTCTAGTTAGTTGACACTCTGAGCAGGGAACCGGGGGTTAGGCAAAAGCAACTCCAAGAGTCATCACCAAGTAAGCAATGGAATTTGTTTGACGATACTATTTCAATATAGGTTCCTAAATTATATTAAAAAGTTTATGTTAGTTTTTCTGCTGCTATGAATAAATCCCTGAGAAAACTGACTTACAAAAGAATTAACCTAAACAAAACAACAACAACAAAAAAAAAACAGTGTGAATAACTAGGAGATGTTTGTTTTATTGTTTTTTGCTTTTTGCTTTTTTGTGTTCTTGCTGACTTATTCTTGTTGCTGCTGCTGCTGCTGTTGTTGTTATTTACTTTAGATCCACTCACTGCCCCCTCCAGGTCACCTCCTCCCACAATCCCTCCACATTCCCCCCCTCCTCCTCTGAGTGGGTAGTGGCCCCCTTGAGTATGCCCCCTACCCTGGCACTTCATGTCTCTGCCAGGTTAAGCACTTCCTCACCCACTGAGGCCAGACAAGGCAGCCCAGCTAGAAGAACATATCCTGCAGACAGGAAACAACAGCTTTCGGAATAGCCCCGTTGTTCAGGACCCACATAAAGACCAAGCTGCACATCTGCTACATATGTGCAGGGAGGAATAAAGAGGTCTAATCTACCCATGTCTCTCATGCCAGTTGTGGATTGAGTCAGTTGGCTGCACTTGCTCTAATGTTTTCACATTCTGGACTTTTTTTTTATTTTTTTAAATTTTTATTTATTTTATTTATTTTTTTTTGACTTTTCTTTCCCCAATCAAGAAATAGGTTCTTATTTCTCTTTCAATAAAGAGATGCAAAAATTTACATATGAGAGAAATGGATGGACCTAAGAGAATATTTCTTGTACCCACTATGCATTCTGCTTCACAGTTCACGAATACTTACAGAGGTCCTACTCTGTGACATTGGCATAAAAGGTGGCCCCCAACTGGGAATGTTTTCACATACGTACAGAATCTTACTGTTGAAGAGTTTGCTGATGAGGAAATTTTATATCGCTTAGGAGCAGTGATTATGTTTGTAGTTAAGTCATCCAAACTCCTTGTCATTTTAGTTGCTTGGGGGGAAAGTCTGATGCTTTGGGAGAGTCTGGTTAGGTTTCATTTTGGTTTGTTTTCAGACTGATACAAATTTGGGTCCTCTGGGAAGGGAACCTCAGCTGAGAAAATGCCTCCATGAGATTGGGCTGTGGGCATGCTTGTGGGGCACTCTCTTGATTAATGATTAATGAGGAAGGGCTGAGCTTGCCAGGGACGGTACCACCCATGGGCAGGTGGTCCTTGGTTACATAAGAGAGCAAATTGAGCAAGTCATGAGAAGCAGTGTTTCCCCATGGCCTCTGCTTCAGTTTCTTTCTCTGGGTTCCTGGCCAGCTTCAGTTCCTGCCTTGGCCTTCACTCCATGTTAGATTGTGACCAGAACATGCAAATCAACCTCTTACCTCATCAATTTGCTTTTGTTCATTGTCTTTATCACAACAATAAGAAGCAAAGTAGGACAGTGTGTGTGTGTGTGTGTGTGTGTGTGTGTGTGTGTGTGTGTGTGTGTTGGATGAAGGAAATACACCTAACTATCGTCTGTGTGATGATTTGAATGGAATGTCCCCATAAGTCTCCATCATTTGAGTTCTTGAGGCCCAGTTGGCGGCCCTGTTTGGTGCAGCTTCAGTGGATGGCAGGTTGGAAGAAGAGCGATGCTGGAGGAGACCTGGGCAGTTTTGAAAGTCTTGCCCCATTCCAAGTGCGCCATCTGTGCCTTCTGTTGCAGCTCAAGACGTGAGCTCCCAGCTGCTGCTCCGGCCTCCTGCTGCCTGCCACCTCCTCTCTGCCTCGATGGCTATTATTCCTCAGGAACCATGAACCAAAGAACCCCTTTCTTCTGCAAACTGCCTTGGTCATCATATTTTTTTTTTAACACAGCAGTAGAAAAAAAATCTGTTGTTTTTGGTAAGTCAAGAAATACATAAAAATAGATTAATTACTTTGCATATTTAATAGCAGTTCAGGCTTGGAAGAAAACCAAGGTCAAAACTAAAAGTCTAGAGCAAGGCTCTTTAGAGAATGAGGGAAATATAGAAGAAGGAGGGACGTGAGGAAAATAATAGTAAGAATGTCTGAAAAGGTCATAAGGTCATCATACTATTAATGTTTTCTCCTAAAATATAATACACACAAGTCTGTGCATAAATATACATATGAAGTTTAAATAAATGTTTCTCATTTGAGCTAACAATGCTTATTTCAAGAGCCAAAGATCACCCAACAAAAACCCCAAGGGAGGCCATGAGAAATCCCCCTTTTGAGTTGTTGGTTGTTGTCCTAGACACGCCCCAAAACATATCACCTATTGCTATTGCCCTTAGTTGCCTCCCAAGGGTGGAAAGTAAGTCCCCGTTCCTGAAGACACCATGTATTTCAGACATAATCCCCAGAGGCTGAGCTGGAACCGACCTGAAAACCTCCTTCCTGAGGACCATGGTACCAGAAGGCATCCTGCAAGATGCTTTCCAGAGGAGGAAAGCAACCTAACAGTCTTGCTCAGATATGATGCCTGTGAACGACAACACTTACTTACCAGCATTCTATCATAACATTAGAACAGTAAAACCACCATCAAGAACACTCCCCTTCCTGGGACCAACTTGTTGTCTTGACTCTTACTGGTATCTTTCTCCACCCCCAGATGTGACATTTTCCTAGCCTCACACTCCCACGCCTGAGCAGCAGTAAGAGCTTGTAATCAGCAACTACAATCAGCCATGTGACAATATAACTACATTCACAGCACCAGAGGGAAGGAGAGCAAGGGCAGAGATGCCAGTCTAAAGGACAAGGACAATTACCTGTGCTCTACCATGGTGGTGGGGACTCTGCGACGGAGAACAAGCCCTAGTGCATTTTGTCTTGGTTGGCTGGAAACTTAGACAGGAGAACGTTTCTCTGAGTTACAAAGTGAAATAAACCACATAATGGGTTGCTAGAGTTTCCTTTTTGTCAAAATTTAATAAAAGTGGACCATCGAGTTCATGAAGAGACTTGAGGCAGCAGAGTGTGATGCTTCTTCCTTCAAGAGTAACCTATAAACACACACACACACACACACACACACACACACAGAGAGAGAGAGAGAGAGAGAGAGAGAGAGAGAGAGAGAGAGAGAGAGACGGAGGGAGGGGAGAGGGAGGGAGGGAGGGAGGGAGAAAAGAGAGAAGAGAAAGAGAAGAGAAGAGAAGAGAAGAGAAGAGAAGAGAAGAGAAGAGAAGAGAAGAGAAGAGAAGAGAAGAGAGGAGAGGAGAGTGTATGGAGAGGGGGGAAGAGAGACAGGGGAGAGGGAGAGAGAGGGGGAAGAGGGAGTACAAGAGAGAGCTCACATGGCTTTTTGGTTGTAGGTATGTTTAGTGGCATTTAAGTGACAGAGGACCCATGGTGCCTTCATAGGGCACTAGAGAAAGCTGAAATCAACAAGTATAGCTCTTGAATGGCGTCTAGTATTTCTCTATCATAATAACTCTCTTCCTCCTCAAAGTTCTAATGGTAGAGTTCTACAAATGAGTGTCTGGTGCTGGGGAACTGGCTCAGCAGTTGAGGACACTGGCTGTTCTTCCAGAGGGCCTGGGTTTAATTCCTAGCATCCACATGGTGGTTATCAACCATCTGTAACTCCATTCCCAGGGAATCTGAAGCCTTCTTCTGACCTTTGTAGACACCAAGCACATAAAATAAATACCTCTAAAAGAAAAACTCAAAAGACAAACGTACATTTTGTTACTAAAAAGTTCTTCCTGCACTCTGGATTAAGCTCTGGGGTCACACGTGGCAGTGCCAATCCCACCTGGTACTTCTAAGCCAGCAGTCTTTTATTACTTTGCTCTTTAATCTGAAGGTCCAGATACAGTAGGAAGCTCTTATTTTGGTTTCATGCACAGGGCCACTCATGCTATATTTGGTTTCTTATAGGTGTGGCTTTGGCAAAGATTACCAACATCACTAATGTCAAGGACTCCACAGTGAGTATCTCCTGTGGCACCTACAGTCAAAAAGTAAAACTAGCTAGAGCTGTGTGGTACATTGATAGTGATGTTTTTATTGTTTTGTGCGATAAATGTTCCCATTTTGTCACTTTAAAAAGAGAAAAATGAAAGAAAATGTCTTTCCTTCCCAGCAGCCTCTGGGAACACTTATACATCCTGAGGGGGGCTCAGGGCCTTACTCCACATACTGCCTTCTGATCCCTCCATCCTCTCCATGAAAGAATGTAGTGGGCCCAATCTTGTGACAGTCTCAAGCTACTATGACTCCAAGATAGCAATAACCATGTTGCGGCTAGAGGCCAGGGTTCCACAGCATTGGCAAGCCCTGCCCTGGCTCTCCCCACTTCAGATAACCTCTAGTTACAATATTATATGACCTTGCCCTTTGTATGACCCTGTATATAAATCTGACCTCCTAGGAATTACAGTCACTGCCTGACTCACCTAACTGCAATATGACTTCATTATAGCTATCGATAGTTATATCTTCAGACACTCTATTTCCAAATAAGGTTAAGTTCTAGTTCCAGGCAAAATTAGATGAGGGGTGGTGACTACTTAGCTCCCTCGGAAGGTGAAGAGCAACCTATATTATAGAGACCTTTATAATTTGTATTATTATTATTATTATTATTATTATTATTATTATTTTCATGAAAGCAAACAGGACTGTCACTTGCCTCCTTTTCCAATGACAGCATTGGAAGAGAGGGCACTAGATCCCACAGAGTGAGCTGGGAAATCATGTGACACTTCCAGAGCAGAGACTAGAAAGAAGCAGAAACACCTGGCTGCTTGCCACTCTCCTTGTTATGGGACTGACCTGGACTTTACCTACACTCACAGCACAGAGATCTAAATGTTCCTGGTGTTCCAAGGCCCATCTGAATTCCCACTTGGAATTCTATTCAGAGCATCACGACACCAAATCAAGCAGAGGAGCTGTGTTTGTTCCCCATTTTGCTTTGCAGTGAGGGTATAAATCATTGATGCAGGTATGACTCAAACTGCTGACGAATCAGACTGCTTCCGCTCAAAGGATAAGAACAAGGACTCTCGCAGGGTACCGGCAGCCAAGAACTTGACGTTAAAGGGCTATTACAGACCAAGGGAATCTGTTCTCACCTGACCGCTATTGATGGGTCCTCTTGGATGGAAGCATTTGCTTTGTCTCCTTGCCAAGTCTTGAGAACATCACTAGAGAACTTTAGACCATTTGAGAATCCTTTAAAATAGAATAATATGGTTCTGTCCTGCTCATGGTGACAGATGGGAGGACTGAACGTTACTTGGAGATAAAAGCAGCATATCAATGGCACTTTTGGAGGCACTGTTACACTTACATTCAGTTGTCAGAAAGAAGTAGGACTTGAGTTTCATTCATAGAAGTTAATTTTACATACTTTGTATTTCCTAGCAGGATCTGGAGAGGCTGACTGACTGATAATTCCTGCCAAGATCTGCTGCCCTTGGGTAACAGTCATCTTCATAGCAGACTCTAAATGGCACTTTTAGGATTTACTAAGATTGGCTCTCAAGTCTGGATAATAGTTCTATGCCTATGACTTGTGCCTAAGGGTGGGATAGTTGACAGGAACCTTGGCTTCCCAGGGTCCAGTCTAGAGCTGGTAGTTTAAACTTGGGAGGGTAACATGAGGTTACGTCATTACATTTTACAGATAGATACGTTACTTCAATTTACTCTGTACAGATCAAGTCTGTACTTGGCATTCTGGGCAGCGGCCCCATCCTCACAAATTCTCATATATATACACAAACATGAGAAGCCCTAGGACACTAGAGGTACTGGACTGTGTCACTGGGTCAGCCACTCTCAGTCTGTATTTTAGCACTGTGGCCTTTCCAACCATTGATTCCAAGTGACCCAGATCAGAAATACCTCAAAGGTTTTCAGTCAGCGAGCTGGGATTTCCAAAGACCTATTGTTGGACAACAAAATCCCCTAATCATCAGAAATGGTATTTGAATAAACAGGATGTTAATCACCTGAATGCAGGGACACTGTGAAAGTACATTATATCTATTAAACACCCAGCCCTGTGATAGAAGCATGGCTTTGCTTGGGTTGTAATGCCTAATCAGACTTTAAACATATGTATGCTTACACAAATCTCTTTAATTCTTCATCCCAAGGAATCATGAGAATACTATTCATAACAGTGTATCAAGTCATGACTTTTATTTCTTTTTATTTAAATGAAAGACAAATAGAAAGTTGAGTTCTAGGCAAAAACAAATTTCAAAACAATTTCAAAAACAAAGTTAGTAATCTCACTATTAGACCATTATTTAATAAATTGTACATATTTATTTTATATATTATATAATGATTATATAAATTATATAATGTTTATATAACTTGAATGATGTATGTAGACAATTTCATGGAAGACCAGATTAGGGGGTCGGTAGTTTAAGTTGAGGTCTAAAGGAAAAATTACGTTATTATTTCCTAAATTCTGAAAAACATGGAGGGTCACAGGACTTCATTAGCTATATACCATGAGAACAAGGGCCTCGGGCTCTGTATTATTGGAATTTCCCAAATACATGGAAGCCATTTACTGAAATGTCCAAGCTGAAATTCTAACTGAATTAATAAAGTAAAACTGCGGATAAACACGCGGGGTATTGAGAGTCTGTAGTGGAGTGGGAAGAGGGGGTGCTTGGGAAGACTCACGACTCTGCCTGGTTTTGAGATTAGCTCTAAATGACTTTGCAACTAACAAAACCTAGGAAGAATAAATGATAAGATCAATAAAAGGTGATATTTCTTCTAAAACAGTTTTTGTCATGCTTTAAACTCCTCCAAGATCCTATTATTATACTTAACATCCTATTACCAATTCTTTGTGTAATCTTGGACAGCTGATCTAGGTGAATCTGCATGAACTGCATACGTGCTAATGAAGGATTAGACGGTGGCCAAGGACCCTATGAGCCCTAGAGGCCCAGTATTTGATGTTTTTATTCTTTTTTTTATTTAAAAATGTTTGAGGCTTTCTGCAAGAGCATTATATTTACATCATTTCCACCTCCTCCATCTCTGCCCTCAAAGTTTTCTCAAGTTACCTCACTCTCTTACATAGGTAGACATATATTTTTCACAACCTTCTTTGATAAGGGTTCAACTTCCCATCTAGCCCACCACCCACCAGAGGTGGTGGAAAAGAAAGGTTATTAGGACACAGGGGAAGTGGGCCTGTTTAGAAGTGGTTATTTGGGGAGATTCCAAACTTCATTGTTCTCAGTCCAGTCCACTAGCAAACACCAAACATGAATCAGCAGCTGCAGTCCAGTCCACTCGGCAGACACCACACATGAATCTGCAAGGGCAGTTTAATCCAGAAGAAAGACTCACCAATTGGTCCCAATTCGAGAAGGTGGCAAGAAGCTGCAGTTCTTTGCTTGTGGTGACTTTCTCTACTGACACAAGCGAAGCTCAGCAACACAATGTAAGGCGAACCAACATATAAGCATCATCTGTGAAGACTAGAGAGGTGGGGCAAGGCAAACTGATGCTCAAGCTCCCACCATCTGTGGGGTCCTATTCATATCCTTTCTAAACACCACGCATCCTCCCTTTCCCACATTTGCTATAGCAAGGCATCCTTTCACCTGTGTCCACTTTAGCAAAATATTCTTTCACCGGTCTGCCTCAGCAAAAAACATCATTATAATCTGAAAGTCCAAAGAAACCAGAAATTTCCACTTTAGTCATGACCCTTTATTCTTTAATTATTGTGTTTTACACACACACACACACACACACACACACACACACACACAGAGAGAGAGAGAGAGAGAGAGAGAGAGAGAGAGAGAGAGATATTTAATGTTATATGTATGTATGTATATATATATATATGGCTGACAACTTGAGATTGGATAATTTATCAGGTGCCTAATTCCTACAAAAAAATGATTCTCCATCTCTCAGCATCCATGAATTCCTTTCACTTTCTATCTAGGGATGGGACCTTGTGAAATTTCCTCCATCCACTTTGGCATGTTGACTGATGTTTTCTTTATTCTGATCTGGTTTAGGTAGCCATATTGTTGAGATTTCACTGGTGTAATTCCCCAACCCCTCCCCTCCCCCCCCCCCCGTTATGACACCTTGAGGTCTTGGCAGGAGTCCTGGCCCTTTGGTCTTACAGTCTTTCTATTCCATCTTTCACAATATTCTGTAAGTCTTAGCTTCAGGGTTGCATTGTAGGGTTGTGTTGAGGATGTACCAGTTGAGGCTAAGTACCTCACCATCACTTTTTCTCTGCATAATGACCAGATGGAGCTCTTTGTACCAGTTTTCATCTGATGCAAAAAAAGAAGTTTCTTTGATGAGAGATGAGAGCTGCATTTATATGTGTACGTAAGAATAAGTATTTAGAATATGGTTAAAAATTATATTGGTTTAGGAAAATTAAAGTTATAGGTTCTCCTCTATAGTCTATGGCCTCCCCAGCTATGAGTACTTGGTTAGGTTTACAGTACCTATTGAGTGGGCCTTAAATCTAATTAGATAGCTGTTGGTTACCTCCAAGATATGAATGTCACTATCACACTGTTGGAGATATCTTTCTACAATAGTCACTGTTGTGATTCATGGGCTTTATACCTAGACAGGACTATACATTGTTTTTCCTCTAATGGCAGCTTTCTTATCCCCTTCAAATATTATGAGAACTAGCCCTCAGGTAGGAGGCTTCCAGGTTCATTTCTGTTTGAGTTCTCCAAGCCCCATATGCAATGTATGTGAGTCATATCTTCAAGTTCTGAGAGGCACTCACTGATAACAGCAATATCCTGTGTTGTTTTGAAAATCCCTAGGACTCCCTCACCAACAATCAAGGACTTTTAATGCTAGACACTGGAGGCTTTGTTAAATAGACTATGGCTTTAGAGGGAGCATTATCCCACACCAATGATCTAATACCATCTAAACCTTGTTCCCCCCCAGCCCCCAAACATCCTTACTGTTATTTCCTCCCTCCATCTTCCCTCTTATTTGGTATTTCCTCTCTTCCCAGTTAAAGTCCCATTTTCTCTCTTTCCCCTTCATAACTTCACCTGTGTCCTATCTCCCTCTGTACAGCTCCTCTCCCACCCCCTAAGCTCCCTTTCTACTGTCTTGGCTTTATCAGCTTCTTCTTGGAACAGGAGAACAATTGTGGGGGTTGGAATTAGAAAAACGAGCATGGGATTTAAATCCAAATTCTGTTTCTCAAAAGCTGCTTAATGTTTAAGAAAGTGCTACAATAATTGAACTCAGAATTCTCAACTTCAAAGTGACAATACCAAGAAGCAGTCCATACTGTGCTCTAGAATGCAGCTCTAACACATACAAAGTACTGCCCTGCTCAGTGCCTAGTGCCTGGTGCCTGGTGCGTGGTCGCCTAAGCCTCTGGACCATCCTGGTCCAGTCCCCCAGTCTGATTTTCTGCACATCTTTCAAACCCTGTGTAAATATCCCCTTTCCATCACACAAATACAGTAATCTTGCATTCAGTAGGCTTGCTGTTTACCTGCCAGAATGAATTCCTAACAGATAAGGAGCTAGTTTGATAACGTCAGAGATCAAAGAGAAAGACTTGCACGGTTCTGCACACAGAATCAGGGCTTTGCTGTGGCAGCAACAGGCTATAGAAAACAGATTTTATAGTTTGGAAACCATCAGAGGTGAGACAGCCTTACAGATCTGAGGAAATCCCTAGCCCAAAGAACAAGAAACAAATAGAAATAAAACCCATGACAAATGGGAAAAAAGAAGGGTTCATGTCTTATGGACAGAAGCACAGAAAGTGAAAGTGGGGAAAAAAAAACGACCAGCTCCTCCAGACAGATGGAGAAACTGCTAGCCCTTACCACAGAGTCTTCCACACTACCACAAAAGTCCCAGTCCCCTCATCCATGGCTCTAGCATTCCTTGTGCCTACCAACTTATTCAGTGAACCATTTGGATTTCTAATCTGAGAGCAGGTTGTTAAGAACTATTTAATCACTGCTTGGTGTGGTGGTACACTCCTGCTATGAAGGTGGAAATACCAAGATCTGGAGTTCATTCACAAGACTTGGGCAAGTTGATCGTGACAGTTACAAAAGGTTTTCCAAAGTCTTCTCTAACATGGAGTCCTACCAGTCATGTGATGCAACCGAATGTTTAATAGAATCAAAATAACGAACAATTCTAGTGATGCCCTCCCCTGTCCTTAACCAATAATGGTCTCCCACTCCTGGTATTAAACTTAAGATATTTGACCAAGTTCTCCACAAACTGCTTCCATCTAACTTTTGCCCCATCTTACACATTAGCTTAATACACAGTCAAGTGGATTCACTGCCACTTGCCTAGGTCTCCTTGGTGGCTTGTCTAGTCTCTCTGGCAAAAACATCTTTGCTCCCATGTTCTCAACTTCCAGAGCCTTTCCACCGAACCTTTCATGTATGGTATGAAGTACGTTTGTTTTATCCAAACCACAGTGTTTGGAGGGAGTCAAAACCACAGAAGCCACGAAACATTAGACACCGTGGTAGGATGTTCACATCCTAACAGCAGATCACAGAAGACTGAGACCCCAAACCTACAATTTGAGAACTGAACACATATGTTTAAGCTCAGCCAAGTTCAGACCCAAGGCTTTCTGAAGGACTCTCCTGACATCAAACCACCAATAGGAGGTGCCTCCTACCCTAGAGCGGAAGCAGAAGAAAGGAACTCCTACAACTCAGACCAGGGAATGAGTGGCACATTTCTCCCCCAAGTCACAAGTACATTTTGATAGGCAAGAACTGGAAGATAAATACCTCAGAAATTAACTTTTGGAACGGAAGAAAATGGATTTTAAATGGCAGAGGCAACATTTCCGTCTCATGTCATCTGTTAGAACTGACGTTTTCCTAGCAAATAGATTATTCACCAGAAATAATGCAAAACAAATGAGATTTTAAAAATATGGTATAGGACACAAAAATCCTCAAAAATGTCAAGATACCTTAAAAATATTAACTCTGGTTTTCTTTAGCAAAAAGAGAGTTTGACATCTGGAACTTTCTTAGAAGGATTACAGTGGTGAATCAGAACAACCTCCACACTACCCAAATCCATGCATGCCTGAGTCTGTCTCCTGAGGTGACAGAGCTGAGCTTGCAGGGGCATCCTGTGGGCTTGCCATACTCAAAATCAGTCTGCTCACTAACGATAATGCCCCTTCCTAGGAGCGGTGTGAGTCCAGGGATTTGTCCATGTAACTCTGAAAAGCTATCTTGGCTTCATATCTCCTCACAATAGCACAGAGTAGGGCATCTAACTGTAATAGCATGGAGTAGGACAACTGACTGCACCCCCCTTCATCTTCATCCAGACTGCCTTCTTTCCTTCATCCCCACAGCAGTGTTGGTACAAGAACACTCCCATTGACTCTGGGCTCGCTAATCTCAGGCTGCTTTTCTTGACACTGGGAAGCCAGCGTAGCCTTCTAGACACTATGAGGCATCTCAGATAGTAACCACTCTTAGCTAGCACATGACCCTTCTCTAGGTTCAGTCATTAACAGAAGACAACAAAACTCCTAGATTTTGTATATATACATATATAAATATACATACATATGTATATACACATATATAAATATACATACATATGTATATACACATATATAAATATACATACATATGTATATGCACATATATACAACTAGAATAAAATTATTCTTTTAAAAAATTTCTATTTATATATGTGTATATACATAATATCTATAGTATATATAGGTATATATACTATATGTATATATGTATATACTGTATGTAGATATATATATATGATTTTTAAAAGAATACTTTTTTATTAAATTTGAAATTTTTTAATGTTTTAAAAAATAATTGTGTGTGTGTTGTTTGCATGCGTGCAAATGTGTGTGTGCAAGTTCATGTGTGTGCTTATGAAGATTAGTGGTCAGTGTTGGACTTCTTCATTCACTCTCCACCTTATTTTTGGAGTGACGGTCTCTTAAAGTTCCCCCATTTCGCTGTTTCTGATAGACTTGCCAGCTAGCCAATCCCTGGGATCCATCTGTCTCCTTTCCACGAGCCCTGGGATTGCCGACACAGGCTGCCCTCCCCGCCTGGCTTTTCCTGGAGGGCTGGAGATCCGAACTCAGGCTCTCATACTTGTGTAGCAATGACTTCGCCCAGTGAGCTGTCTTCCCAGCCCCTTACCTCTTTTCTGTTTGTCTCTCTTTCACAGGATCTGTTGAGTTCCTCTGAAGTCAAAGATTTAACTCTTAAAGACTGTCACATATTTTTCAATTTGAGTGTAGTAAGTCACATTTCTAGTGAAACTGATCGTTCTTCCACTTTGTGATAAAGTAGATTAAGTTTCCCAAAGAGTCAAGGAAAATATTACTCTGATATTCCTTCCTTACTCACTGTTTCCCTGGGATTAATTACCTTTGGGGTTTCTGTTTGATTGGGGTGCCTGTGTTTCCAGTACCTGTGAACGGCTTTGTAAAGTGCTTTTTACACCAATTTTTCACATAGTCAAAGCTGTCAGATAATCTATCAGTCTGATTTCTCTCCTGGAGTCTTCCTGCAAAATCCTTCACCCGGTGAGCAGGCCCCTCCGTAGGCCGCCTGTGCTGCTGGCATTCGGGGAACACTACTAGATTAGCTAAGGGAGCTTCCTCTGCATTTATCTTCATGGGCAGGTAAAACAACCGGCCCCAATATTGCTTCAGATGGCCAACCTATAGACCCTGCTTAAACTTAGGAAATGGACTTAGATATAAAATGTTAAAGAACTTAGACCATCAATCTGTAGCCTCCAGAGTCTCTTATTTGGACTCTTTCTTGTTCTTAATACTTTGAATGTTATTGGTTTCCATCTCTGAAATAATTCAGCCTCTCTCCTATCTGGAAAGCATCTCAATTGTCTTAGATGCTCCCTGGACTGTTCCAGCCTGCGAGAGGACCTTTCAGTTCCAGCAAACTTGACAATGCTTTTCCATTTCCTTTTCTCTGTCTGCTCTCTGTTAATGGAACTCTGTGAATTTAATACTGAACTTTCTAAACTTAATGTTTAATTTGCTTGTTTTTGAATCAGTGTTGGGAATTTTGTATCTTTTGTTCTTTCTGAAAATGTCATCTTTATCTTCCAGTCCCTCTCCTGGAGTTGAAAGTCTTTATTTACGTACCCTTAAGTACTAGAGAGTCTCTTCTTCTTCCCCACTTTTTCCTTTACTTTTTTTTCCATTGTCTTGTCTGAGACAGGGTCTTACTCCATAGCACTGGTTGTCCCAGAACTCACTATATGGCCTCAAACTCACAGGGATCTCTCTGCCTCTGAGTGCTAGGGTTATGCCTGACGGCACGTCACTCTTATTTCACACGTGTGTTATTTTTAATCTTTCTGGAATTACCATCAACTATCTTTAATAGTTTCTTTTGCATTTACACTGTTCTTTCTAGTTTGTTAATTATGACATTAGGGTTCATTTAGAAAGTATCTTCAAATATTGTCTGTTAACCGTAAATACAGGGGATTACAATGCTAATAAGACAGTCAACATGAATAATCCAGCTATGCCAGTAGGAAATGTCATAGTCAGTCTGTCGTCAACTTGATACACCTGAGAAGAGGGAGAGTCAAATGAGGAATTGCATCTAGCAAATTAGCCTGTGGGCGTGTCTGTGGAGCCTTTTCTTGATTGATAATTTATGGAGGAGGGCACAGCCCACGGTGGGCGGTAGCATCCGAGTCATGTGGGCTTGCTCTGTGTAAGAAGGCAGCTGAGCAAGCTGGAGGAAGGACACCACTAAGCACATTTCCACAGTTTCTGCTTTCAGCTCCTTGCTTGATCTCTTGTCTTGGCTTCTCCTGATGATGTGCTCTGAACCTGCAAGAAATAAACTCTTTTCTCTCTGAGTTGCTTTTGGTCATAGCATTTGTTGTCACAGAAACAGAGAACAAACTAAGATAGATAATCCTTAGTATTACATAGTAGTCTGGTTTTTTGTTTGTTTGGTCGGTTGGTTGTTTTTTGAGAGGAATATCCAAAAGTCAGTGCCTGTGGGTATAAGCCTTTTGTTTCTGAGTTGGTAATTTGCATCCATAGCCACCTTCACACCTGCAATTACAGATGGTAGTTGTGGTTCTGCATTTTGCTTCGGCCACTGGGGTGTTGGAACTCCTCTCAAAGAGGCAAAATGAAAGGCCTCTAGGCTACATTTTTTTTCCCCATTGGGGTTTCATTCCAGGACAGGAGCCTGGTCGGGAGCAGATTCAAACACCTACCATTCTCAGTTATGAGACTTGTTGGGGTTCCTTAATCTGCTCCACCTTACCAGTTTTTCTGTCTGGTGACACGGGTCCACTTGCCCTACAGGATTCTCATTGTGTGGATAGTAGGTCAAAGGGTCTCACTATGTGCAAGTGCCCACATGGCACTGTGCTGGGTATGGACTATGACTGCAGGGGTCCTAGAATACCCTTGCTTAAAATCTGACTTTACAATGTAGCAGCTTTGTTACTTTATAGGAAGTGGAAAGAAGATGAGCATTAAAGGTAGGAAATAGCTACACCCTATAAAAATGCAAGAAAGTAATCTTCTTCCAACAAACCAAAAAGAAGATACCCACACAAACATAAAAATAACATCAAAAATAACAGGAAGCAACAATTACTATTCCTTAATATCTCTTAACAACAATGGACTCAACTCCCCAATAAAAAGACATAGATTAGCAGAAATATTTCACATGTAAATCTTTAATTTTATCAGAAAATGTTTGTAATTCCCCCTTTAATTAATTTAGTAATGTTTTTATGTCTACCATTTTATCTGCATTATTTTTCATGATATCTTTGATTTTAATGTTTTTCTATATACTTCCTCCATTTTATCAGAAATGTTTTCAATGTAAATCTTTGATTTTATCACAAATATTTCTAATTCTACCTTCAATTCATTTAGAAAGAGTTTTTATATCTACCATTTTATATGTAAAAATTTCCATGAAATAGTCAATTTTAATGTTTGTCTATATATTTCTTGAATTTTACCAGAAATATTTTCCATGTAAATCTTCAATTTTATCTGAAATGCTTATAATTCCACCTTCAATCAATTTAGAATTATCTTTATGGCTATCATTTTATCTATATAATTTCCATGATAATCTTTAATTTTAACATGTGTTTCTATATATTTCTTCAGTTTTATAAGAAATATTTTCCATGTAAATCTTCAAGTTTATCAGAAAATGTTAATAATTCCACTTTCAATCAACTTAGGAATGCTTTTATGCCTACCATTATTATATCTATATAAAATTTTCTATGATAATCTTCAATTCTAACATGTTGTTCTACATTTTTCTACAATTTTATCAGAAATATTTTCCACATAAATCTTCAATTCTATCATAAAATGTTTCTATTCCATATTTCAATTAATTTAGCAATGTTTTACATGTCTACCACTTTACTCTTTAATTTTCTATGAAAATTGTCCATTTTAACATGTTTATCTAAAATATTTTCCATGTAAATCTTTAATTTTATTATAAAGTGTTTTACTTCCCTTTTCAATAATATATATGTGTGTGTACATATGTTATTTATGTATATGTGTTACGTGTGCGTGCATGCACGCGCACACACACACACACACACACACACACACACACGATAAGACACAGTGATTTAGCCAGAAAAAAAGAGAAGCTGATTGTGAGGATTTTGAAGCTGCACATGTGCATTAAGGATCAAGTGTGACTGCACAGTTATTTGAAAGTTTGGCATGGAGAAAAGGGGTCTCTTGGCTTAGCCACTTACCCTTATTATTATCCCTATGTCTTTGTAATTGCTGTAAGAACTACTATTGAGGTAGCAGAGAATTATAGGGCTATGACTGCTTGCATTCTAGATGTAGTGGCTAATTTTCTCTAGAAAAACAAGAACAAATGTCCATTCATCCCAAATAGGATACCAAATCAAACTTGGTGAACCAAATTGAGTTTATTGGTTTCACCTCAAGGGACAGAGGGAAGGGGTTACTTACAGGACCCTGTACGATGCATGTACACATGAGTGCATGTGTGCATGAGTGTGTATGTGTGTATTTACCAGTTAACATGTTTACCAATTAACAAATTTAAATATCAGATGAAGATTTAAAAATTAGTGGCTGGTTCCTTCTGACAAAAAAGAACCACTCACCAGACAAGTTGATACATTAGGGGAGTGACAGTCTGCTGGTCACAGATCCTAAAATGAATTCTGGTTTTCCTAACAGTTCCTTAAGCTTGAAGTACCAAAGAGTCTCTTGACTTTCTCTTCTCTGCCTACTGAATAAGGATGTCTCATCTTCTGCCCAGACCATTCTGCTTTTGTGCTTCTCTTAGTATTTGTAATCAAAGTAAAATATAATTTACTTGAATGATGGACTATGGTGTGGAAGTGTAAGTCAGATAAACCCTTTCCGAGTTGTTGTTGGTTCTGGTGTTTCATCACAGCAGGGGCAACCCTAAGACAGCCCATCAAGATGCTTTGGGAGACAGATGTCATTGCTAAGAAAGAGAGGAAAGCAGGCAGTGAGGATCCATTGAATCTACTGGCTTATTTCAAGCAGTGTTGTCAAGCAGAGGAGAACGCAATAGGCATTCAAGCCCAGCACACACGGTGAGCATTTGACGCACGTAACCCAGCTTGTAGAGTTTTATTTTATAAAAATAGAAATATCTAAACAAAGCAAGGGAAAATGTTAGCATATGTCAGGGTGATGATGATAACAAAGGCATGTATCAGTGTACACTTCTCACTTATATTTGAGGAACTTTGTAAATGGAAAACATTTTAACTTAAACTTTAAAATCTGACTATGTACAAAAGACTCCATGCTGATTCGTATAAAGAAATCAAACTCCAGGCTCAAATTGATATGAACAGATTGTTTTGTTTTCAAATTAGCATATCTATTTTTAAACAGTACATGTAAACATAAAGTTATACATGTTAATGGGATCCTGTGTGATTTTTTTGATGTGAATACATATTGTATAATGACTAAATCAAGTCAAACTTGTTTAGCATATTTATGTATATCATAATATCCTGATAATATTTATCATTTATTTATGGTAAAAATCTTTCAGCATCATTGTTTCAGTTTTTTGAAATTTACAGTACATTATTGTTCTCCATAATCACACTATTGTACAGCAGAGTTTCTCAATTTTATCTATGTATCAACAGGCTTATTACGTACATGAAAATCCATCAAAACATTAAAGAGACTTATAAGTCAAAAGATACAGACCAGTTTTAACCACATGAGCCTTCCTCACATATCAGGCATCTATTTGTCACTGGATTCTGCCTATTTAGTTCAGAGGAAATGTCACCAAGTCATTCATCAACCATTTTTCCAAGTGCCCTCAGAAGGGGGGCAGTTCTACCTCTATTGGGAACCATACCCTAAATATTCCCCCACCCTAAATTTTCATTCATTATGCATTGTCCCATGTCTTCTTTGGAAAAACCTTTGCTACAGATAATGTGTCTGACCTGGATTTTCAGACATTTTCCACTTGATGCTAAAATTCTAGAGCTCTTGACAAAGCCTTCTTCCTGATCCTATGCTCTGTGCCCAGAGGTAGCTGTCTATCCTCCATAGCTACCTGCCCAGCACTCCATGTCCTTGTCCTTCCCAACTGGTTAGAGAACAAAAGAAAGTCTTGCCAGCCTCTCCTCCTCTCTCCTGAGACCTCACCCTCAACTAACCTGGACTCTTGGGGGTTCCCAGAGACTGAACCACCACTCAAAGAGCATGCACTGACTGGACCTAGGCCATGCACATGTTTAGCAGATGTGCAGCTTGGTCTTCATGTGGGTTCCCCAACAACTCGAGAGGAAGCTTACCCTGACACTGTTGCCTGCCTGTGAATCCTGTTCACCCAACAGGGCTCTCCTTGTCTGGACTCAGTGGGAGAGCGTGTACCTAGTCCTGCAGTGACTTGAGGTGGTGGGGTAAGTTGGTAAGCAGAGGGGACTTCTTTCTTCTCTAGAATATCTTCTGTCATAGCTATACTTTGGAGCAATAAGCCCTCAGATATGTGTGTGTGTGTGTGTGTGTGTGTGTGTGTGTGTGTGTTCACTGATATAGAGTGAATGAATATATAAATTTTCTATCATAGACGCATTAAAATCACTCAAAACATCCTTTATCCTGTTGTCAGCTTGATTTTGTTGCCTTGAATTTCATGCATTATTTAGCCTCTTCTAGTTACAAAGTTTTCTTTTTTAAAATAATCAGTTGTACCGGGAAGATTCCATATAGTCTGTACCATAGAATAGAGCTCATTGGTATTTAATTCTTGTCCATCCTTTAGGTGAGTTTGCAATGCAGTCAACATACATGCATACACATGTCAACCAAGTTTTGCACTGTAGAATAAGCAAGTCCCTCAATGCTACCTATGGATCGTATGAGAAAGAACTGGTATTCCTTTGATGGACAGGAGGAGCTCTAGTCTTTGACACAAAGATGCTGCTTCTGGGGGATGTTATCTGGCCATGTAAAAACTAAGCAAATTGTTTGTTATGAGTTAGAATAGTCTCTAATTATGCTCAGTTTGATATCAATGGCATAAAAGCAATCATGGTGCAATCAAGCAAGACCGCAGTGCTTGCAGGGTCCACTTGTTCTCCTAAATCACTGTGCTGTCAACCGCTGAGAAGTTCCTAGGCCAGTCCAAATTCCATTTATCAGGTCCCCTCTGTGTGTCTGAGATGTCGCTGTTCACACCTGGGGAGCACGGTTACTTCAGTGCTGCTTTCAGTTTCTCTTTTCCCAGAAACCCTCTGAAGGTTGGGCATTATCTTCCTGGGGATAAATCCAGAGCCAAATCTGGACTCAGGAAGCCTGGCGTTTTAAAGATGTACTTTCAGCGCAGACCCGCCCACATGGAAAGTCCCTAGTTGATTCAGATTTTGCCATTTCTTTCATATAGCTTGATTCCCAGACAGCCTGGTAAATGATGCCGTTGTGAAACACATTTGAACAGAGTGCTCAGTTGTTTTTTTTCCGCTCCATTGCAATATAGACTTGCGTGTACCTGAAAGAAATTGGTTCTCTGAAATCTTTTTTTTAAATAGATAATGCGCTTTAAGGATTGAATAAATATGCTAATAAAAATGATAGCTCAACCCTTCACAAAGAACTATAGGCAAGTGAGGAAAGCTAGGAGCTGGGGAGGTGATCTTCTCTGGGGAAGAGCATACCAATTGGTTGTTCCAAATGGTCAACCCTGAAAACATGCATACAAGTAACATACAGATTGAGTGGGTTATAGTTAGGTTGTGTGTGTGTGTGTGTGTGTGTGTGTGTGTGTATCAATGTGAATAAATCATCGCCATTGCATCTCAACAAAAATGGAGCCACTACACAGTCTAAAGCCAAACTAAAAGAATCTTGAGGCAGACAGGGGCACTGGATTATGCAAAGATACAAAATACCTGTTTTTGTATCTATGTGGAAGATGCTTTATCATTTGTTCCTTTGGCCTTTATTAGCATATCACATGCGTAAATGTGCCAAAGCCTAACTCTTAGCATATTGCATAAGTAAATGTGCCAAAGTCTAACCATCCTTTCAGAGCTAAAGCAGACCTCATAATCTCAGCACGTCACCCCAGCTTCTGCTCCTGAGTTTGTTCCCTTACTATTTCACTTGGATTTTTTTTTCAGTTTCCACTTATTTGAAGTTATTGTATTATTTCCACCAGATTTTAACATTAACTTTTGCTAAACTGTTTCAATAAATGGAGAGGAATCCCATCGTTTCTGTTCTCATTTCCGGGATGAGTATCAGAGCTTTACCTGTTCTCTGGACATTTAACAGAAGCAGCCGGCAGCCCATACAGACAGCGCTTAGTGTATCCCAATCATTCTTCTTCAGATTGATGACTACTCCTTTTCCCTGAGGTGTTTGGTACTAGAGAAGGCCCGCTGCTTTCCTTCAGTAAGCAAATATGATTTTCTTTTCAACACCATGCATGTGTCTAAACTACCTGGAAGTTTTCTAGTATGCATTTAGTTTCTGCTCTTGTTTACTTAATTCTGCCAGAACTTTTAAAATAATATCTTAATTAACGTTCTTTATTATTTTGAGACTATATGCATGATATAGTTACATTGTTTCAACACGGATGAGCAGTTGTCTCTCTGATATGAAGCTTTTGGGGGATGCTCTCAAGAGTGGTTTAACTGGATCATGTGGGCAGAAAAGGTCTAGAAAGAAGTGAGGACCAAAACACCAAGTAAACTCACAGGAAACTCATAACAGTTTTTAAAACACATTACACACACACACACACACACACACACACACACACACATCAGATATTATATACATTTATATGTGTATACAAACACACACACACATACAGAAGAAAATCGGGCTGCCAGTGCCACGCCCTAAGACTGTGCAACCTCACCTCGGATCCCTGTTTGTTCTCCCATCACCGTGTCCCCTGAGCTTTACATTACAGCTTTGGATTAGTGAACATAATAAAGGAAAGCTGGCCATATAAATCCTAATACCTAAACTCTTTAATATTTCATCGCCTTCTCTTTGTGCGGCAAGTATTTTCTCCTTGGTAAGCAGCTAGCTTTCAGTCTGGTCCATGACTGTTTGACACAGGGGCCCTTTCCCTAACGCCCTGTTCCCCTCCAACGTGCCTTCTCCACAGGAGGCCAAGTGCTCATTTTAGGTAATAAAATCTCATTTGACTCTCTCCCTTCAGAAGTTAAATGCCCTCCTGAGTGGGCATGAGCAGTCTCTTAATTAAAAACATCAGGCCAGGTGTCTGCCTTAACCCTTTCTCTCCTACCTTGTCACTCTCCTGAGTCCTTGCAAATGCCCGGAATTCTTCCTCTAGTCATTTTAAGAGTCTCTACCATCCCTCCTAAACTTAGTACCAGCAGAGCTATGAAGCCCCCCCCCTCCTCGCTGCCTGGTCCTTTGTGAATATCCTTCATGGACATTATTTTTTGTACCCTTACTCTTATCCCCCTGCATCGCTTCTTTACATCGTCATTGCCCATCCCTGGAGAGCAGCGGGTGTGGCATTTGTTTCCACTGTCGTCCATCAGTGCAGCGTCTGGCACACAGTGTACACTGCACCCCTAAAGTCATCAGGATAAACGAAGCCCTGGCCCCCACTCTGAACAGACAAGGGTTCCTAGGACAGACAAAATGGAAACAGAGCGAGAGAGGGTGAAGTTTTCTCAAGAATAAAATGTGCTGCAAGAGGAGAAAACAAAGAAAGAACAGGATACCTTTGCCATAATCAGGAAGGGTATGATCTATTTCTCATGTTTAGGAAACATGCAAAAGCCAAAAAAATCAGAGCAGATGCACATTTCATAATCACAAGACTCAGAAAAATGAGCAACTTGACTCTAAACATCCATTTTGATGTCAAATGGCTGAATTGGCAGTTCTGTATAATTTCTTTATCCAGGCCAGAAATTTAAGGCAATTTTATGTTTCTCCACCTTTTGGGGAGTTTGTTTGTTTGCTTGTTTATTTGTTTGGATTTGTGCCTCCCCACCCCCAGCCTCTGAAACAGTACATCTGCTCAGCTCACGGTCCTCAAATCTTGCAGGGTCCCTGTTACTCCTACTCCTATCTAAAACAGGTTCGTGGGAGGCCCATTTCAGCAAAAGCCCCTATAATGATCTGTGTAGATTACCTACCCAAACTCTCTATAGCTCTCCCCTCAACTCAGAAACTATCTTAACTTCTCTCGCTGTCTCGGGAAGTCAGGAACTCTTTCCCTTGCTACTGCTCATGTTCTAAACTCTGGACTCTGGGTTTATTTTGCATCTTATATCAGAAGCACTTTTCCCTCCCAGGGCTCCTCACCTCCCATCGAGTGTCCTATATGAGGCTTCCCTTCCTACTGGCTCCTTTATGTTTTCTCTTCCATGGGCAGAAAGCTTTAGCCTTGGCCATTAGTGCCGCTCGATAGTCTGCAGAGAAAGCGTGAAATTCTATTTCCCTCACATCCCAACTCCAATTTTGAAAAGTCTTACAATTTTTTCTAAACATCAGTTTCCTCACTAATAAAATAAAGGAACCTCACTGGGTTCATAGGTGTATTGTGAACTTATGTGCTTAATATACTTAATTAATATATTGAAATTCCTTAAAAGTAATGCCATTATCAAACTGCCTATAAGTTTGCTGGAAATGGACCCCTTTTCTATCACATTCATATCTCCCTTGGAGAACAGTTTAGAGAAGTTACTTGAAATGTTACCAGAAAAGCCATATTTTTGTATTATTTCTAAATATAGCACAGAAGAGAGATGGGAAGCTATGAAAAAAATCAATGTCATAATTCAATGAAATATATTGTTTTTTCATGCCTTTCTTAAAATGTAGCATTGCAGGGGCTAGAGAGATGGTCCAGTGATTAAGATCCCTGGCTATTCTAGTCGAGAACACCAGTTCCATTTGCAGCACCTTATGGTAGATTGCTATAACTTAAGCCACAATGGAGGCTCTAATGGCAGCCACGTGCATAAAATAAAATATTTTAAAACACATTTAAGTGTGACATATAGAACATCATACCTTTTTCATAAAATAATTAGGAACTCAAAGCTACATTGACTGCAGTTAATAATAAGTTGTTTCTTTATATAACAGCTAGAAAGTTGGATATAGCTTAAATTTATGTTTGCCGTGTATTATGAAATAAAAACTTGATATACTTTCAGGTTATCTTAGTAAATAAACTGATTCGATAAAATCAATCCATGGAAAAATATAGTTTAGGATTATGAAAAAGAATAAGAAAGAGTAGTATTTAATCTGTGAAGCACTCGGGATGATGCTTGAATACAAAAATCTTATTTTGTAAACATTTCACTATATAAATATTTAAAAATAACTAAGACATCAATGCCAGAAATTAATTTGAACTAAACGCATGAAGAAAACTACAAAATGTGAAGCCACAATGCTGCACAGGCCCGGCTGGAGAAGAGTAGCAGACACACAAAACTGAGACTCGAATGCCACCAACACAAAACCAGTTGAACATTCTACATCATCCGGCTGTGGTGGCACAGCCTTTAATCCTAGCACTCAGGGGCAGAGGCAGGCAGATCCAGCCTGGTCCACTAAGTGTCCTACAGTCTAGGACAGCCAGAGTTACACTGGGAAACCCTGTCCCCAAACACCAAAATAAATATTCTACATGAATAATCAGAGTCATTGCAAACAATAAGATCTTTGCCATTATAAAAGTAATAGTGTTTTTGTCTCCTTGTAAATAAAACTTGGTAATTAAAAATTCAAATCTAATACCTCTTAAAATAGAAAACATCATTGGGTGTTTAGAGACAGATTTGATCAAATTTACCTGTAGAGTCCATGTAAATTGCATTCAGAACTCAAACAGGATTTTCTTACAGATTAACAGGGTGACTTAATAATTACTTTAAATTGTGAAAGTCAGAAAATAATTTTGAAAATTTAAGTTAGAGAGTGAAGAGTACTTGGCTTCAAACTTACTATAAATCTATGGTAATAAAGACAGAGTAAAAATATTCTATGTGTAAATGTTTAGTCCAACACAAGAACCTAGAGAACTCACAAACAGTCCCACGCACACAGTCACCGACTCTATTGACTTTATTGACTGAGTATTTAAAGGAGACAAGAAGGGTCTTCTGGTGCATGGTGTGGGAACAGCTGACTCTTGCCTGGTGCAGGAACAGCTGCCTAGTGCACAGTGCAGGAACACTAAAGTCTAAAACTGTAGGAAATCTAAAACTGTAAAACACTGAGAAGGAAGCTGTCTTAGAGTTTCACTGCTGTGAACAGACACCACTACCAAGGCAACTCTTATAAGGACAGCATTGAATTGGGGCTGGTTTACAGATTCGGAGGTTCAGACCATTATCATCAAGGCAGGAACATGACAATGTCCAGGCAGACATAGAAGAGGAGGAGCTGAGAGTTCTACATCTTCATCTGAAGGCTGCTAGCAGAATACTGGCTTCCAGGCAGCTAGGATGAGGGTCTTAAAGCCCACGCACACAGAGGCACACCTACTCTAACAAGGCCACACCTACTCCAACAAAGCCACACCTTCTAATAGTGCCACTCTGGACCATGTATATACAAACCATCACAGAAGCATAGAAAAGACATTACACCCAAAAGTTTCTTATATAAAACACAATAACCACAAACTGGAAAAAAATATTCATAGAAGGAAAACTTGATCTTCAAATGCTACTCATGTTAAAGTCAAAAGACCAGACCAGACTGAAAGGATATGTATTTAAAAAGGACTTATGTGCAGGGTAAATATAAACTCTTACACTTCAAAGGAGGACATTCAAGACATGTAATGATGTCAGAAGAGTTAAGCAGACCCATCTCGAAGACATGAATGATGCATATTGCACACGTGAAAGGACTTGATCAAAGAAATGCATGTTTATGGTGCACAACAAAAACAGTTATGCATTTTTATTTGTGTTGCCATGACCAAAACATTTGGCAGAAATAGGTTAAGGCAGGAAGCTTTATTTCGGCTCATAGATGACTGGCCTCAAAGGATTCCAAGCCATCTCGGTGCCAAAGGGTGTGGCCAAGCGGCTCCATGATGGGAGTGTGGGGGAGGGAGTTTGTTCACACAGGCACAGATAGGAGGCAGGAAAATAGGCAAGAACCAGGTTTCCTTCTGCATAGTTGATTGGTTTTTATTCTGGTTTTATAAACGGGCACTTTTACTCATCTTTCAGTAATTTTCTTGTTCATTATTTTGCCTTTCCAGAAGTTTTATCTCTTCTTTGCTTTATCTCTAGTTGTTAATTTGTGCATCTTTAACCTACTACAAGCTATTTTAAAGGGATATGTCTCTTCATATACTGTATAAAGAGTTACAGCCGGGCAGTGGTGGCACATTCCTTTAATTTTAGCACTCAGAAGGCAGAGGCAGATGGATCTCCTGAGTTCAAGTCCAGCATGGTTTACGGAGATTTCCAGGACAGCCAGGGCTACACAGAGAAATCCTGTCTCAAAAAAGCCAAACAAACAAAAAACAAACAAACGAAAGAGCTGCCAATAATCTTGGCTGTCAGCTTGTTTAGATTAGGAATTACCCAGGAGTTTAGTGAACTGTACCTCTGGGTGTGTCTGTGAAAGTCTAAAAATGATTACATCATATAGGCCCTGGTCTATTGGATGGATTAATCTATAATGAAGTCATTAAAACGATGACATTATTAAAGATACTGAAAGGTGCAGCCTAGGTGAGAAGGGGTGGGGCCTAGGTGAGAAGGGGTGGGGCCTAGGTGAGAAGGGTGGGGCCTACATCAGAAAATGGGAAAATCTTCCATGCTCGTGGGTTGGCAGGACTAATATAGTCAAAATGGCAATCTTGCCCAAAGCAATATTCAGATTCAATGCAATCCCCATCAAAATCCCAACTCAGTTCTTCATAGAGTTAGAAAGAGCAATTCTCAAATTCATCTGGAATAACAAAAAACCCAGGATAGCTAAAACTATCATCAACAGCAAAAGAACTTCTGGGGGAATCAATATCCCGGACCACAAGCAATATTACAGAGCAGTAGTATTAAAAACTGCATGGTATTGGTTCAGTGACAGGGAGGCGGATCAATGGAATAGGATCGAAGACCCAGAATTGAACCCGCACATCTATGGCCAATTGATCTTCGACAAAGAAGCTGAAAACATCCAGTGGAAAAAAGATAGCCTTTTCAACAGATGGTGCTGGCTCAACTGGAGGTCAACATGCAGAAGAATGAGAATTGAACCACTCTTATCTCCTTGCACTAAGCTCAACTCCAAGTGGATCAAGGACCTCCACATAAAACCAGGCACACTAAAACTAATAGAAAAGAAACTGGGGAAGACCCTTGAGGACATTGGCTCAGGGGGAAAATTCCTGAACAGAACACCAATTGCTTATGCTCTAAGAGCAAGAATAGACAAATGGGACCTCATAAAATTACAAAGTCTCTGTAAGGCAAAAGACACTGTCAAAAGGATAAATCGGCAACCAACAAATTGGGAAAAGATCTTCACCAACCCCACATCTGACAAAGGGCTAATATCCAATGTATACAAAGAACTCAAGAAGTTAGACCCCAGAAAACCAAATAACCCTATCCAAAAATGGGGTACAGAGCTAAACAGACTTTTCACCTGAAGAAATTCGGATGGCTGAGAAACACCTTAAAAAATGTTCAACATCATTAGTCATTAGGGAAATGCAAATCAAAACAACCCTGAGATTTCACCTCACACCAGTCAGAATGGCTAAGATTAAAAACTCAGAAGACATCAGGTGTTGGCGAGGATGTGGAGAAAGAGGAACACTCCTCCATTGCTGGTGGGAATGCAAGCTGGTACAACCACTCTGGAAATCAGTATGGCGGTTCCTCAGAAAACTGGACGTGATACTTCCGGAGGACCCAGCCGTACCACTCCTGGGAATATACCCAGAAGATTCCCCAGCATGCAATAAGGATACATGCTCCACTATGTTCATAGCAACCTTATATATATAATAGCCAGAAGCTGGAAAGAACCCAGATACCCCTCAACAGAGGAATGGATACAAAAAAATGTGGTCTATATACACAATGGAGTACTATTCAGCCATTAGAAACAATGAATTCATGAAATTCTTAGAGAAATGGATGGAGCTGGAGAACATCATACTAAGTGAGGTGACCCAGTCTCAAAAGAATACCCATGGTATACAGTCACTGATAAGTGGATATTAGCCTAGAAGCTTGGAACACCAAAGACATAAATCACATACCAAGTGATGTCTCACAAGAAGAAAGGAGTGGACACTGGTGCTAGAATGGACCAAAACATCATTGTGGGGGAGTACAAGAACAGTGAGGTGGGAGGGGGTGGATGAGGGAGCAGGGGGAGGGAAAAGGGCATGTGGGACCTTTGGGGGTGGGGAACCAGAAAAAGGGAAATGAATTGTAAATATAGAATATATCCAATAAAAAAAGAAAGAAAGAAAGAAAGAAAGAAAGAAAGAAAGAAAGAAAGAAAGAAAGAAAGGTGCGGCCTAGGTAAGAAGGGGTGGGGCCTAGGTGAGAAGGGTGGGGCCTAGGTAAGAAGGGTGGGGACTAGGTGAGACGGGGTGGGGCCTAGGTGAGAAAGTAGGCAGTGCCAGCCTGTCTCTCGGGATACTATCTTGCTTAGTCTTCCCTGTGTTCCCTTGTCTCTGCTTCCTGGCTACCATGACACGAGAAACTCTCTCTATCTGCTCTTCCTCATGGCAGATTGAAACTGTGAGTTAAAATAAACCCTTCCCCCTGTAAAACCCTTCTCTCGGGTCTTCTAGTCATAGCTATCCAAAAGCAGCAGAAGCTAACTTACTTTTGGTGTGTTTTTTGTAATACTTTATTTTTTAAAAAATGGTTAAATATATGTGAAAGAAATGAGGAAGCTTTTGATTTTTGAATATGCATCCCGCAGTTTACTGCCCAGGCCTCTCCTCTTACTCTGCTGCCCAAGGTTTGAGCTGGCACCGTTCCTCTTCAAGCAAACAGCACCGGTCTGTGTGCATTTTCTGTAACCAAACAGCCCGCGTGTGCTTGTATTGTAGCACAGCTCTGTAAATGACAAATTTGTTCACCTTTAGTATTTCTGAATCTCATTATCTGTACATGTGAAGGATATTTTAACTAAAGGGATCTTTGTATATATTGTTCCGTTATCGTTTTGTCTTGTATTATTTCCTATAAGGTAGATAGTAATCTTGTCTGGGTTTCTCTTCATTCCCCTTTTCCTTGCCTTTAGAACATCTTCTGTGGGTTTTTTGACTTGCTCTGTGGTTTCTACTCGAGGTGGGATGACCTTTCCTTTCTGATTTCTTTTCTGGTGCTTTCTCTGAGGATCAGTCAAGGACTTTCACTTACCTTCCCCTTCCTACTGAACATATCCAACAATTAAATCTGACCAGTGTTAGGTTGCCATAGTAACAAATTGGTCGTGTTGTTCTCAGAAGTAAAAAATGATGGCTCACTCAGACAGCTAATTTCATACTTCTGGTTAGGAGGAAATGATAAAGGAAAACGGCAGTTTCTTAGCTTATCTTTAAAAACCTAATTCAAAATTTAAGTATTTTGCGATTATTAAAATGAGTGTCAAGATCTTTTTTTGTGCGTGTGCAAGTGTGTAATATAATTGACAGAGAGAGAAAGCCCACTTGCCTCAGCAGCAAAAGATGTGAGATCATCATGAGATTGATGTGGGTGGGTTATTTGCTGAAGGTATATTTTAAGTCAGAAGCCATGATGCACAGAAACAAGTATTGATTAGGATTTGTGGTTTGGTTTCTAATACCCAATTTTACCTTCTAAATGTGCTTCATAAAATCTACAGTAAAGAAATACTAAACAGTAGACTGAGAATAATAATCTCTGGATCTCTAATTCCACTGCATTTAGGGGCTATGGACATCCCATTGACACCTGATTATTTAGTACCTATGACATAGCAAGCTCTGTTAGGAACTGAAGATATACTGAATAAGACTTTTATGAGGCAATGGGCATGGTAAAGAAATAAGAGGTGGTATTGTATGTATAAGGCTGGCCTAATCTAGAGCATCCTCGCCGAAACGCTGAATTTAGCACGAGGCCTGAAGATAACTGGAAGTCAACAAGCCAGATCCTGTTAGCATATTAGCCTATGATCACCATAGTGAGAAGCAGACAAGCATGGTACTCCTAATCCTCAGGCAGCAGGGAGAGAGAGAGAGAGAGAGAGAGAGAGAGAGAGAGAGAGAGAGAGAGAGAGAGAGAGAGAGGCTTTTAAAGTTCAAAGCCCACTTGCAATGACACACCTCCTCCAACAAAGCCACGCCCAATCCTTTCCAAACAGTTCCCACTACTCATCTCACTCTCTGGTGAGTAAGCACCCCAGCACAGGAGTCTGTAGAAGCCATTCTCATTCAAACTGTTCTACCTTGCTTATCTTTAGAAATCCTAGAATTCCTAATGGTCTAAATGTACTGCGCTCCACAGCCTCATAACCTATCCTATGTCTCATTTGTTTCCCATCTAAACCTGTAGTCCCTGAGTGATGAGTGCCACTCAAGACACGGTCCACATACCAGAACACTGCTCGTGGAAAATGCAAGTTTTCAGTTCCGACATGCATTGGCTTTATGGGGTTAAACTGAATAGTTTGAAACAAAATAGATTTATTCTCTTACAATTGTGAAGACCTGAAGCTGGAAATCAGAGTGTCTGGAGGGGTGTGTCCCTCTCAGAGTCTTGGGGGTTGTGGGTGGGCACTTTCATTGTTTTTCCTAGCTATCATGACTACAGCCATTTCTTTGTTTGTGGTTGTGAAACACTCTCCGTGTACTGATGGTCTTTCTCATGTGTCTTTGTCTCTTCTATGTTTCTTCTGATTCCTATGTAACCCAGCATCATTTGATCTTGACATCCCTCCATTTTATCTGCTAAGACTCCATTTTTCCATGTAAGGTCACATTCATGGGTTCCATGGAGATGTGAACACCTTGTTCTAGAGCCCACCACTTGACATACTGTTCACTAAATCAAAACCTTTCTGTAGAGGCCCCCAAGATCTGTAGCTAAATGAATTTTCTGGTGATGTCTAGGATTTTAGAGATTTGCTGTCTAGACTAACCTGTACTGCTCGGTGGGTTCTGTTGTTGGCTCTCCTACTCAACCCTTTCATGCTGCCAGTCCCAGGAGACGCATGAAACACCTGTGCGGAAACACCAAATGATAGTAGTCACATGGTCTTGAAACAAGCATGTTTATTGTTTACTCTTTAATTCCTTAATTATTTATTATTTAATTCTTTTTTGTTATTTATATCTTTTAGTAAGGATAATAGTGTGTGAGTCATAATGCATACATTTTATATTTTAATTAGTTTATTTATTTTACAACCCAATTAATTACTTTACAACCCAATATTAGCCCTTACTATCCTCCCAGTACCCCCTCATGCTTTTGAGAAGGGGAAGCCCCCTTCTGGGTGTCAATCTCCTCCCACTATCATCACACACACACACACACACACACACACACACACACACACACACATCCTCTCCCACTGAGGCTAGACAAAGCAGTCCAGTTAGGGGTCCAGGATCCACAGGCAGGCAGGCGCCAGGCTCAGAAATAGTCACTGCTACAGTTATTGGGGGACCCTCATGAAGACTAAGCTGCTATCAGTTACATATGTGCAGGGGACCTATGTCCAGCTGTGTGTGCTCTTTGGTTGGTGGTCCAGTCTCTGAGAGCCCCCAAGGGTCCAGGTTAATTGACTCTGTTGGTCTTCCTGTGGAGTCCTCGTCTTCTTTGGGTCCCTCAATTCTTCTCCCAACTCTTCTGAAAGACGCCTGGAGCTCCATCTAATGTTTGGTTGTGGGTCCCTGCATCGCTTTCCATTGGCTGCGGGTAGAGCCTCTCAGAGAACAGTTGTGCTAGGTTCCCATCTGCAAGCATGACAGAGTCATTAATAATGTCAAAAATGAGTTCTTGCCCGTGGGATGGGTCTCAATTTGGGCAGTCATTGGTTGGCTATTCCCTCAGTCTCTCCTCCATCTTTGTTTTGGGTTTTGTAAAGGTTTAGTGTGTGTGTGTGTGTGTGTGTGTGTGTGTGTATGTGTGTGTGTGTCCACAGAGGCCAGAAAAGGACATCAGATACCTTGCAGCTAGAGTTACAAGCAGTTATTAGTTACCCTACGTGTGTGCTGGGAACCAAATCTGAGTTCTCTGAACAAATAGGATTTGCTCTTAGCTGCTGCTTTCCAGCTGCCCCACCCCACCCCCATTATTAGGATTTTCGAAGCAGTCTCTCACTGTGTAGGCTGGCTCACCATTCTCCTATCTCAGCCTTCCAGTATAGGATTACAAACTTGTGCTACCATACCTGACAATGTAATGGTTATTTTCCAAAGAACTTGAGAATTGTCCTTTTCCTTTTCTTATTAGCACACAAACGTTTTTATGCCTTAGGGATAATGCCATAATATTAGAGAACCAAGAGCATTCCTTTATATACCAAGAAGTATGGAGATTAAATATGAGAAATTTAAAGAAAAACAGAATGAACATCATTAACCATGTCAAGATTGTTAAAGTTCTTAAAAACATACAACTAACTTTCTCTTCAATGAACAATTAGCCATCATTACCAACATTTATGATTTAAAATAATAACTTTAGCACAAGATTATACAGCTGTTTGGGGGGGTTGCTTTACTTTTAAAACATAGGAGAAAGGGAAGTATGTATATTAGTTATGCTTCCTTTTGCTGTGACCAAATATACCTGCCAAGAAGCAACCTGGGGGAGAAGGAGTTGACTCACATATTGAGGGTGCAGTCTACGATGGTGGATGTAGCATGGCAGAAGGAACCAAGGCAGCCAGTCACTTTGTGTCTGTGGTTAGGAAGTAGTTATTAGGAAGTGTGACAACTCCAAGGTCTGCCCCCAGTAACCTACTCCTTCCAGTGAGCCATCACCTCCTCAAGGTTTTACAACCTTTGAAAATAGGTTCACTAGGTAGAGACCAAGTGTTCCAACACATGAGCCCATGGCAGATGTTTTATACTAAGCCCACAACAACATTTGATATCCTACTTACATTGTTCTTTAAGAGCTCTTATTCCAAAACCAAGTCCTTTATCCATCTCATAAGAAGCCAGATCTAAAAGTGGATTGTATCCTACAGACCAACTATGGTCTCTAAGTGTCAAATGAAAATCTTTTATGCTTTTATACATCTTGACAAGCTCTTAAAGCTTAATAAGTCATCAATACTGACCTTGTGCTATAGTTAAGTACTTTTTTTTCCTTTTTTTTAAAGACAGGGTTTCTCTATGTAGACTTGGCTGTTCTGGAATTCATTCTGTAGACAAGACTGGCCTCTGAACTCAGAGATTCACCTGACCCTGTCTTCCCAGTGCTGGGATTAAAGGCATGCACCAAAACACTCAGCTTATTTACATTTTTCATAGAGAAAATTCAGTTTGCAGATAGTGAATGACAGATGATGAAAGAGAAAGAGAAAAAATGGAGGTGAAAACTATCTGCTCATGTTTTAAAATATAAACCAAGGACTTTGAACATAACCAGAATTGCACACCAGACATACACAGTATGTTTGTGTATGTGCATGGGTGTTTGTGTGCATATGTGTGCATGAGTGTGCACATGCTTATGTATATGTGTGCATATGCACATGTGTACATGTGTGTGCACATTCATGTGTGTGCATGTGTATACATGTATATGCATATGTGTGTGATTGTTTTGTTTTCAAAACTTGCACACTGAAATCTTTGTTACCAAATGCTTTTCCATTCACCCCACTAAGGTTATGTTCACCTTCTGTTTGACATTTACTCTGAGTAGAAATTGTGCTAACAACCCCAGTGGGCAGCTACACATGGGAAACTTGAAAATACACAGCAATTAATAATTTGTGATGGACATTAACTAAATTCTAGTGTTTAACCATTACCTTTCTTAAGCCAGCACTTGAGCAGACACAGCTGATTAAAGTGAAGGATGCACTGTATGCCAGCATAGATCCCAGGTTTTCTTACATAGCAATGTGGATGTTTGGTTAGCATCAAGAGGTAGAATTGGGAACAGCAGCCATGAGTAATATTTTATTTGCATGAATAATACCCATGCAAATTTTGACACATCAGCTTAACCAGGGCTGTACTGGGGATGTCTGGAAGCATTTAGAATCACGACAAACCTCAAAGTCTTTGTGATTTTTCACATTTCTAGCCTCAACTTTAAATGAGGGTGAAAGGAATATAAATGGAGATACCGACACACCATAGGAAAAGAACAAAGTACAGATAGTCATTTGGAAGTCTCTCTGTGTTCAAAGACAACCAAAGCAAAAGCGGTTTAGCTCAACAGAATTTAAAAGGCAAATAACTTGAAATAAAAAGCACAGAGAGATCTGTTGGGCTGACTAGTGATCAACCCCGATGCAAATGTGTAGGATCAATGTTTCCCTGGCAGAGAAGCAATTACATTTAAGAAAGTTTTAAAAGGTGGTTACCAAGCAACTGCTCCCAGCCTACGCACATTGTTCATACTCTCTGGTAAATTATAGAAAATGACAGCCTGTCATTAGAGAACAGAAATGTACAAAATTAGGGCATTGTTATTCTATGTTCCTCCTACAGGAGAAAGATCAATTATATCTTTAGTACAGGGATTAGGTTAAATAACTACAATAGGTACTAAATGTGACCTTGCCACGGTATCAATGTGTAAAGAGCTCGGGAGTTTTAAAGAATGACCTTGTAAGCAGGTACAGCCTCTCCTGACCTGACTTCAAGCCAGGATCAGATCAAAACACTCCATTGGAACCACCTTAGCTGGGTATTTGGTAGAAATTTTCTATAAGAAAAACACATGTAAGTATAATTCACAACTTGGAATTCTTTATTCTTCCTAATAAAATGATGATATTCTTGGCATCAACCTAGGTTGATAGTGGTATCTTAATGACTGCCTATTACTCCTGTAAGTGAGAAGCTTAGCATGTAGCAGTAAGTAGAACCAAAATTCCTTTATTTAAGACTACTTAGAAAACACCTATTTGATAGGCCTATGAATTTTTTTTTTGAAAGGGGTATGACCAGTATGTGTGAGCTAGTTAGTATTCCCAAGCTTTGGGGAGAGCATTCTGACCAAATGTTAATATTCATTCTCCCATTTATGAAGAAAACGCCTATGGACATGTAAAATCGTATCTTTGTGAATCTGTTTCCATTATGCATTATAAAACAAGAACATCATTAGAAATAATGGAGTTTTTGTTTGAGGTTTTGTTTTGGGATTGTTTTGTTTTGGTTCGGAGAAGGAAGAAAGCAAAAAAGAAAAAGAAAAATCAAAGGAAAACAACTGTTTGATGGGGTTGGGTGTCTGAGCCATTCTTGTCATTTAAAAATCTCAGGAAAGTACAGAGGACATGGCTCAGTTGTTGAAATGTCAGGCAAACAAGATGATGGACCAGATTCCGGATCCTCTGAATCCACATAAAAGCCAGTTGTGGTGGCATCTGTCTATAATCCTGCCAATGAGGGAGAGACAAGAAGATCCCTGGAGCTCATTGACCAGCTAACCTACTCAAATTAATGGGAGGGCTTTCTCTCTCACAGAATAAGACAGAGAAGCTGGGGAGATGGCTCAACAGGGAAGAGCACTTACTGCTTTTGCAGAGGACCCCAGGTAACACAACCATCTACAGCTCCAGGGGATCCAACACCTCTCTGACCTCTTCGAGCTTCTGAATGCACACAGGTATGCACACACAAAACAGCCTGAGGGAAGAAGAAATTTGGCCTATTGTTGGCCCATCATGATAGAAAATTAGGGAAAAATGAGAAAACTAAGGCTACAGCAACAGTTTGAAGTGAACAGGAGCTGGCAGAAAGAAAGCTGTCAGGAAAGAGAGCCTCTCTGCCTTTCATACACACACACACACACACACACACACACACACACATATGTATATATATATATATACATATATATGTATATATGTAATATATATAAATAATATATAATATATATGTAATATATAATATATTATCTCTTCACTTTATTTTTTATAGGTTATTCTATTTATTTACATTTTAAATGTTATCCCCTTTCCCGGTCTCCTCTCCACAAACCCCCTATCCCATCTCCCCTTCCCCTGCTTTTCTGAGGCTGCTCCCTAACCCATCCACCCACTCCCAACTCACCGCCCTGGCATTTCCCTACACTGGACCAAGGGCATTTCCTCCCATTGATGCCAGATAAGGCCATCCTCTGCTACATATGCAGCTGGAGCCATGTGTACTCTTTGGTTGGTGGTTTAGTCCCTGGGAGCTCTGGGGCATCTGGTTGGCTGATATGGTTGTTCCTCCTATGGGACTGCAAAGCCCTTCAGCTCCTTCAGTCCTTTCCCTAACTCCTCCACTGGGGACCCCATGCTCAGCCCAATGGTTGACTGCGAGCATCCACATCTGTATTTGTCAGGCTCTGGCAGAGCCTCTCAGGAGTCAGCTGATGAGGCTCCCATCAGGAGCCTGAGCCTCTCTGCCTTCCCAAGGCTGTGTGAACTTTCTTTGATTCCTCCTTCCTTTACTCCACAGATGCGCTGCCTTCCCGTGGCTTCTCACTCTTCATAGCTTTGGTTTATCATGGCCCTCTCTGTGCTTCATAATCTTTTTTGTTTTTCATTTCTACCTACAACTTCTAACTAATCTGTGCCTTGGTATTCCTTGCTTAAACATTTTAGAAAAAAGGAAAAATAACCCAGTTTAGCTTCTTGAGCTGCATTCTGTTGTTACCCGAGTGGTTAGGGTCAGAGCCAGAGCCCAGGCAACCCTGAAAAGCGTGACTCTGTCATCAGCCCTGGAACGATCAGTTAACAGGGAGTAGTGGCAAGCAGATAAAGGAGGCTTACCAATGTGGTCGCACTGAGAAGAACAAAGAGATCTGGTGACTCTCCCAAGTCCATTTTTTCATCCTGATATGGTGTGCTTTTCAGGTTTAAAGAGAAGGCAAGAGGTATGGTAAGCCAAACAGTTCAGGTCAGAGTGTGGTCCTGCTCGTGACTGACTCATCCTTCTTTTACCTGTGTTCCCTTTTGACACTTTGTCAGGACTGTGTGGAGTCTCTTTCCAGGAGACAAGTTCCTCCTCTGGATGACAACATGCTTTTCCTTCTTTCAACGTGAGAATCCCATGGAAAATCCAACTTAATAGGAATAAGAGTATTTTATCAATAAAATCGACAAAGGCAGGAGTAGCTGCTCCTTTAAATGTCTTCCCTCCTAGCAGGATGGTCACACTGTGACAAAATCAGTATCTGGCTTGAGTTATGTAACAGTTGTTTTGTAAGTGATTTCAAAAGCTTTTGACTGGGATTTATAGCCCTTCCCTTTGAATCCAGAGTTCATGAACACAGTAGAGGGGACTCTACAGGATTTCAAGATCAGACTTGAAGACACTGCTGTTTATCCAACTACATTGGTCCTCTGTGAGGACCACACAGAGAAGACAGGTAGATGTGACCAACATCCTGACAACCAGCAGCAGCATCCTGAGCTGAGTGAGAAAAGCTACTTCCAAATGACTACAGTCACTTGCCAGCTAATCATTTCCAGCTCAACATTAGCTACTATGAAACAGCATCAAGTCATCCTTGTGCTGATTGGATTCTCTCAGCATCTGTGAGTATAGTCAAATGTGTATGTGTGTGAGATACCACAGAGCTCTGGAACCATTTGCTGTGCAGTGATCCATACTTGGGAAATATTTAGAGATAATAAGCCAAATTTACACATCTCTGTTAAAAAAAATACAAACAGGAATTTCAGAGATCAGGAATACTTTATTATCACTCCTGTGTCTTAAGTCAAGAATGTTGAGACGCTCTCAGAAATCTAGCTCCTGCCCACCATCTCCCCTTTAGCTGCAGTCAGACCTAAGCTGGACCTAAAAGACTATTATTGCTGGGCTATCCCATAACAGGTCAGGCATCGTTCTTTTCTGAGAATTAAAGAGCTTTCTGAGTGACCTCTCCACAAGGAACAATCTGGACTTTGCCTCAGTATGCTGAGCTAGTGTTTTACATGGTGGCTAAAGCCCTACTGAAACTGTCCCAGAAAATCGAGTTAAAAGCATGTGGCCTTGCAAGCCTGGGATGCGACTTACTTCCTGTGATGTCACTTCCTGGGATGCCACTTCCTGGGATGCTACTTCCTCCATAAGCTTGTCAGTCACTGACTCAGTAAGTCCACTTTAGATTCAAGGAGTCAGGGTACATGGTGCCTACCTTTCAAGAACAGACAGTCAAAGAAGTTACCAGTGTCTCTTAAAACCACCTCCAGTGGAATAAATCCCATTGCTATTCTCATACCAAAGGTTGATGAAATCACTGCTCAACTATGGCCTCTCTTCTGATAGGGGTTTGGGGCTGGGAGCATCCCTTGCTTGCTCTGCACTGAGAGTTCTTCCTATTCCTTCTTCTCGGCATCCCTTAATACCTAGCCAATTTCATATATTGAGCATCTATAGAACTCCCCTTTGCTGACAGTGCCCAGACATACTTTACAGAAAATTTAAAGAACATAGAAAGCTACAAAGGAGGGGAGGCACTCTGACTCCTACACAGAAAGCTTTAGAGATGCTTGCTCCCAGCATGGTTAACAAGTAAGTTAGAGAACAATAAGAGCATCCTGAAACTGTGAAGTGTGACTGGGAAGCCAGTTGCCTATCAGAGACATCTTTCCTTTGCAATAGGCTATTTATTCTCCACGTACCCTGTTCCCAGCCTGCTATCTCTCGTCATTATTTTTACCAATTTCTGACAGTAATGAATACCAAAGCAACCTGAATGACATGATGAAAAAGTAACCATATTTATAATCACCACTTTTACTTATGGAGAGAGGAAAAGGAACTGTCTTTTGATCCTGAAATAATACTTCTTTATGATCCAGTCATATACATAAATTTGTGGTCTACATTTCTTCTGGCATTGTGTTTGTTGCTACTAAAATCTCTTAAATCAGTTTTCCCTACTAAACCCCATAATAGAAACTTCAATCAAATAAAGAAAAATTATGGTAAGTTATGATTACTTCTGTTTTCTTCATTGTCTACTATTAATAACAAAACCATTTTACTTATTTATTTATTTTTATATTATCTATTTATATTATCTATTCATTTATCTCTTTATTTTTTATTTATTTATCCATTTATTTATTTTCATAAGAGTCTCATATCATGATTCAATTCATGGATTTTTGGTTTTATATTTTAAGTATTTCTTAACAAATATTAGAAGGTAATGAAAGGATGAGCATATTCAAATATATACTTGAATAAAATGTCATAACACAACTCATTGTTTTGTACAATGGTCATGGTACTGGAAGATATACTGCACTTTACCAGAAGAGAAAGGTAAACACCAAACCAGCTGCAGACCCTTCAATCTCCAATGGTGACCTGCCTGCAAGATGCATTAGTGCAACAGTAGTACAAAACTTATGGGAGTAACCAACCACTGTCTGACTAGATTAAGGCCCACTCCATGAGGTAGATTCCATACCTGACACTACTCAGGTGGCCAAGAATCTGAGACCAGATAGGCCAGGGCCTAGGTGAAAACTAAACACTGTTCTGCTAATGGAACACAGCAATAAGTGACCCTTATCAATATTCTTCTATACTCATAGATCAGCACCTTGCCCAGGCATCATCAGAGTAGTTTTGTCCTGCAGTAGATGAAAAAAATACAGAAACCCACAGCCAGACAATATACAGAGAGTGAAAGACCTTGGAATACTCAGTCATAAATGGGATGTCTTTATGACACCCATCCCCTCAGGGCTCAAGGAACTTTGTGGAGGAGGGGGTAGAAAGAATGTAAGAGCCAGAGGGAATGGGGGCTGCCTAGGAAACAAAGCCTTCTAGACACAACAGTACTGATGCCCATATGAACTAACAGGGACTATGGCAGTGCACAAAAGAAAAGACCTGCGTGGGACTGCACCAGATAGAGTCTCAGCACAAACACCCATAGCTTCTAACCTAGAAGCTATCCCCCAGTTGATGATCACTTTCAAGTAAAAAACATCAGTTCTTTTCAACAGAGTCCCACTGGGGATACAAACTACTCTTAAGGTCAGGCTCCATGCCCAGCAGTAGATGGACAAGACAAAGCCAACTCAATGGCATCTTTCGAGGTTCTTTGTCTCATCTTGTCATGTTTTGTCATGACTTTAAAAATCTGTTACCTGTCTTTTGTAAATATATTATGGCTTCTGGTTTTGTGTTCACATGGGCTCCCTGTGTACAAGCATGTGTGTCATTGTGTCTATAAGTGTTTCTTGAGCTTTCTGTTTGACTCTTTTTTCTTCTTGTCTTAGAAACTGTTCTATTTCTGTGAAGAGACCCCATGACTAAGGCAACTTTTACAAAAGAAAGTATTTAGCCAAGGGCTGGCTTATAATGTCAGAGGTGTAGCTCATTATCACCCTGGCAGAAAGCATGACAGCAGGCAGGTGTGGGATTGGAGAAGAAGCTAAGAGCTACATCCTGATCTACAAGCAGAAAGAGAAAGCCTCAGCCTAGCGTGGGCTTTTAAACCTCAAAGCCCACTCCCACTGACACACTTCCTCTAACAAGGCCCCAGGTACTCCAACAGGGCCACGCCTCCTATGCCTTCTGATCCTTTAAAATAGTACCACTCCCCAGTGACTAAGCACTCCAATACATGAGCCTATGGGGGTGGCATTCTTTTTTACAACAACACACTTTTGTGTTTGTTTGGTCGTATTCTGACTTTTATTTTGTCATGTTTTATTTTATTATCACTATTTGCATGTTGGTTTGCCTTCTAACAAGAGAAATGGTATGGATTCAGATAGAAGGGGAGGTGAGACGGATCTCAGAGGAGTTTGGGGAGGGGAAACCATAACCTGAATATATTTTATGAAAAAAAATCTATTTTCAATAAATATAAATAAAACAAGAAAAATATATACATTAATAATTTAAAACTATAACATTGTATTTGAAACTGGAATGCCATGTAACAGCCAATATGCATATATATATCACATGATGTTTGACTAAGCATCTTTGTCTCCTTAGACATTCATCATTTCTGTACGGTGAAGACCCTCTAACTCCTTTCTCCTAGGCTTTTGAGATGCACACTAATTGCTGTTTTCTATAGTCACCATATGGTAAAATATCTAGAACCTCTCGTTCCTAGAACCCATCATTCATTGATCAGCATCTTCACCTTGCACCTCCCCTACTCTCCCTAGAAATGGTCACCAGCATTCAGTTCTCAACTGTGTTCGATGTCACATATGAATGAGATGACATCTCCAATTTGATCCAAATCATTGTTTCTTTTAAGCTGAAGTAGGCAGCAAGTGAATTTGCTTAATATAACTGTACTACTAACTCCTCAAATTTCAAGGGATATTTTGGTTTTGGAATGAATTTTCACTGTGTTATCAAAGCTAGCCTCAAGATACCAGGTTCAAGCAATCCTTCCACCTCAGTCTTCCTGGTAGCTAAAATTTATAAACTTTAACCATTGTTCCCTGAAAGGGTTTTTTTCTCTTAAGAGATAATGCATAAATCTGTGGGTAAAATAAGTGGAGTGAACATTATTGCTTCTTCTTGATACCTCCTGAAAGGAGGGGAATTTGAAATGATAAATTCACAAAAAAGAGAAATTATTACAGCATATGGGAGATATCAACAAAATCTAGAAGCTGACAAGCAATAAATAAGGAATACTATAATAGACCAGAGAAAAATGAGGCTTGAATCCATAATGGGAAATCCAATAAGAAGTAAGCTAATTATATGTCAAAAACGTGATAAGTTACAGGACCTTGGAAATTCTTAAATGCTGAATAGACCAGACATCACTGAGCCCATTTAACTGGAGCTGAAAGCAAGAACCTTGACTCACAGTCCCTATAAGCCCATGATTTCACCTGTCCACTCAGACAGGACGTGAGTGAGGCACAGAAACCAGAGATGACACAGAGATAAGGTGACATTAAAAGGACAATGTACAACTAGAACTCCAGTCCCAGCTAGGCTTCCTGGACAGTGACCTCAGTCCCGTCATCCTGGCATGAGAGTCAGGAAGTCCTCTTTGAAGAATGAGCCTGATGGGAAAGGCTAAACGCATTGACATTTGAAGGTTCCCTTAGAGGACGGCTCAGACAGTTTATCAAATCACACAACTTGAGCGTTCAACGCGATAAGCACTTAGAATTTCCACTCGGTGTAAAGCTTCTATTCAACATTCAAAGACTTTATTCATAAAAATGAATGGTGTCACCAATTCCGATTCATGTGAGAAAAAAACCCGCATTAAAAAAAAATAAAATAAACAAGAGCATGAGAAATGATGCGCCAAGAGAAAGAGCTCAGAGGGAAGAAACAAAGCAGAAGAGAACAGGAACGTCTCCATCTTTGATGTGGCACTATTCACAACAGCCAGCCGTGGAGTCGGCCCTGGCATCTGCCCCTGTGGGAACTTAAAACATGGCAGACACACACAATGGGGAATTATTCAACAACTCAGAAGAACAAGTCACATCATTTGTAAGAAATGTGTGGAAAGAGAGACCAAGCTGCTATGAGAAATAAACCAGAGCTAGAGAGACAAGCTGAGCGTGTTGTGTGGGTGCCGACGGAGAGCTAGTGGAGGAGAGAATAATATCATTTGGCCTCTTAAAGGAAGACAGTCCTATCATTTGCAACAATGTAGATAAGCTTTAGATGATATTATTCTAAGTGAAATAAGACACAGAAGGACAAAAAACCATAAGATACCACTTACAGTTATTAAAATATATAAAAACTGACAAATATGTAAAACTTAAGTGGATATAATTCTTAAAAAATGTTAGCTAGGGAGCTGGAGAGATGGCTCAGTGGTTAGGAGCAATGGCCATGCTTCCAAAAGGCCTGAGTTCGATTCCCAGCAATGGCATGGTGGCTCACAGCCATCTCTAATGGGATCTGATGTTCTCTTCTGGAATGCCTGTGTACATTCAGATAGAGCACCCACATGCATAAATAAATCTTTTTTAAAAGTTTCCCAGCATACAAAAGAATGGTTTTCACTGTAACCAGGTTTTCATACCTGGGCATCATTGGACTTTACTTATAGTCACACTTTCATTGACACCCCTTGGTTTCCTCCTGGTCCACTTGTGTCTTCATTTCCTGTCTCTGTTGTCTGTCAATCCAGCCCTCCATCCAGATTCTGCAACGAAGAGAAATGTGGTACCTTTCTTCCTGCCTCCCACACTGTGCCCCCTTCTCCCACTGAACTCTTCCTCAGCCCTCCACAGACCTCCTTTTTCAGGTCATGTATACACATAGGAGAGACAGGGCAAAAAAATTGCATTTTGGTTTTCATGATGCTCTCCAGTTCCATCCCTTTTGCTGCAAATAATGATTTCACTTTTCTTCGTTGCATCACGTGAATGAATCTTCTTTGTCCGTTTGCTTGTACATGGTCATCTGTGCTGATTGCATTTCCTCGCTGTTGCAATAGAGCAGCAGCAAACACAACTGTGCTGTAGTTGTGCGATTGGCTCCTTTGGTATGCTGGCTTGGATTATGTCAGGCATCTACTCACAAGGGGCAAAGCTGGTCATATGTAGCCTTTTGAGTTTTCTAAGGTACAGCCATGCTTGATTCCACACTGGAAGGACGGATTGTACTCCCACCAGCAGTGTGCACCAATTACTAGCCCACCAGCAGTGTGCACTGATAACACACCCACCAGCAGTGTGCCCTGATTACACGCCCACCAGCAGTGTGCACCGATTACACGCCCACCAGCAGTGTGCACCGATTACACGCCCACCAGCAGCGTGCACCAATTACACGCCCACCAGCAGTGTGTAATGATTACACGCCCACCAGCAGTGTGCACCGATTACACACCCACCAGCAGTGTGCACCGATTACACACCCACCAGCAGTCTATAGGACTCATCTTCTGCCCATCCTCCCTGGCATTCCTTATCAGTTACTTTCTCCAGGGTAGCCAGTCTAGTTGGAGTGAGGTTGAATCTCAGTGTACTTTTCCTAGTGACGATGGACATTAAACATGCCTTCCTGTTCTTACTAGGCCATTCGTATTTCTCCTCTTAGCAAGTCTTTGCCCACATACAGACAGGACTGTGGGGGCTCTTAGATTCTAGTTCTTAGTCCCGTCAGACACACTGTTTCTGACTCTGCTAAATATCTCCTTTTCTGGGAAGAAACTTTTTAATTGCATGCCATCCCATTCGTCAGTTCTTGGGATTATTTCCAATGCTACTGCCGTACATTCCAGAAAGTCTTGGCCTATGGTTTTCTAGGTTGCTTTTTTTTTAATAAAACATACCATTTTCAAATATATTTCAGAAAAATAAAGGTTAAATAGATTCTATAGACTCCATGAAAGAAATGGGTTTAGAAAAAAAAGGAACAGAAGTTGTTGGGGATTTTGTTTGTTGGTTTAGCCGGGGTTTGTACCTTTTAGGTGTTTTGTTTTGTTTTTTCGAGACAGGGTTTCTCTGTGTAACCCTGGCTATCCTAGAACTCACTCTGTAGACAAGGCTGGCTTTGAACTCAGAAATCCCCCTGCCTCTGCCTCTCAAGTGCTGGGATTAAAGGCATACGCCACCACTGCCCTGCGTACCTTTTGATTTTTTTAATTGAAAATAGATTTGTTTCCATATAATATAGTCTTATCAGGGTTTCCCCTCACCTAACTCACCAAGATCCTCACATTCACCCCTCCCCCCACTTCCCTCCCCACCCAAATGCACACTCTTCCTTTCTCTCTTATTAGAAAAAAAAAAATATCTAAAAATAAAATAAGATAAAAATAAGCAAAACCGAATATGACAAAGCAAACTCACAAACAGAAAAAAAGGAGCCAAAGAAAAAGACCAAGAAACACATACAAATGTGGAGGCACACGCATTCACACACAGAAATCCTTTAAAAAACACACAATCAGAAACCATAAGACAAAAGCAAAAGACATGGCTGTACAAGTCAGCACCCCACCCCAGTGGATGGCGTTCCCTGTAACCCCACAGCCTTGTCAGCAGGACCTGTCACTTGTTTTATTGATCTTGGCCATTTTTGGCTGGTGTAAGGTGAAATCTCAAAGTAGTTTTGACTTGCATTTCCCTGATGACTTAGGATATTGAACCTCACAAGTGCTATTCAGCCATCTGTGTTTCTAGATGCATCTTCTCTGACTGAATCCAGACCCAGCAGTCCTCCGCTGTATATGTGTGGGGGCCTCATATCAGCTGGTGTATGCTGCCTGGTTGGTGGCTCAGTGTCTGAGAGATCTCAGGGGTCCAGGTTAGTGGAGACTGCTGGGCCTCCTACAGGGTCATCGCCTTCCTCAGCTTTTTCCAGCTTTTCCCTAATTCAACCACACAGGGATCAGCAGCTTCTGTCCATTGCTTGGGTGTAAATATCTGCATCTGACTCTTTCAGAGGCTTGTTGCGTCTTCCAGAGTGTGGTCATGATAGGTCCCTTTGTGTGAGAACTCTATAACCCCAGTAACAGTGTCAGTCCTTGGGGCCTCCCCTTGAAGTGGATCCCACTTTGGGCCTGTCGCTGGACCTCCTTTTCCTCAGGCTCTTCTCCATTTTTGTCCCTGCAGGTCTTTTAGACTTGAAGTTCTGGGTCAGAGTTTTTGTCTGTGGGATGACAACCCCATCCCTCACTTGATGCCCTGTCTTTCTACTGGAGGCGGGCTCTACAAGTGCCCTTTCCCCACTGTAGGACTTTTCCCTCCCTTTGAGTCAAGAGTGGGGAGGTTTGGTGGGATGAGGATGGAGGGTGGGGACATCCTCTTAGAGACAGGGGAGGGGGAAGGAGATGAGGAGTAGTTAGAGGGTAGACCGGGAGGGGCATAATGACTAGACTGTAAAAACAGATTAAATGATGATGATGGTGATGATGGGGATGATGATGATGATGACGACAATGATGATGACAACGATGATGAATTTCGTTTAGAACTGTAGCCCATTTCTTAACTGGATTTTTTTTAATGTCCAACTTTTAGAGGTCTTCATACACTTTTAGCCTTCTGTCAGATGTGTAGTTGGTAAAGTCTATGCTCACTCCACAGTGGTGTTCTTCGCCATGCGAACGCTCTTAAGTTCCCTAAGGTCCCGTTTATTAATTGTTGATTTTAGTGCCTGCATTAATGGTGTTCTACTCAGAATGTCTTCTCCTATGCCAGTGAGTTCAAGGCCATTTCCCCACTTGCTCTTCTATCTGATGCAGAGCGTCTGCTTTTGTTTCTGTCATCCTCTCTGGATTTTAGGAAGGGTGTTGGTTGTGCGTTGCTTGGTAGGATTTTTTTTAATCCCTGCCTAGTATGGGCACTAAAGGTTAAGATAGAAAGTGTTTCTAGGTGTTTCAGGTGGACACAGAGGAACTGAGATGAGCTTTAAAGGCGGGTGCTACTGCAAGGGTTCACATGGGGAAGGCAAGCAGGGTTTGCCGAGGGATACAACAGGGGCCCCAGGGGGCGGAGGCCAGAAAGGAAGGACAGGTTCCTGCAAGCTGGCTGTTACAGGGCAAGAGGTGAGACTGGCAAGATGAAAACAGGAGGACATGGGCACAGGGGGGAAAGTTCCTGAACAGAACACCAACAGCTTATGCTCTAAGACAAATGGGACCTCATAAAATTACAAAGTTTCTGTAAGGCAAAGGCCACAGTCAGAAGGACAAAACGGCAACCAACAAAGGGGGAAAAGATCTTCACCAACCACCCCACATCCGACAGAGGGCTAATATCCAATATATACAAAGAACTCAAGAAGTTAGACCCCAAAGAACCAAGTAACCCTATCAAAAAATGGAGTACAATGCTAAACAAAGAATTTTCACCAGAAGAAATTCGTATGGCTGAGAAGCACCTTAAGAGATGTTCAACATCATTAGTCATCAGGGAAATGCAAATCAAAACAACCTTGAGATTCCACCTCACACCAGTCAGAATGGCTAAGATTAAAAACTCAAGGGACTGCTTCAAGTTTCTCTCCGTTTACCTTGATGTTGGCTATCAGTCTGCTGTAAATTGCTTTTACTATGTTTAGATATGGACCTTGAATTCCTGTTCTTTCCAAGACTTTTAGCATGAAAGGATGCTGAATTTTGTCAAATGCTTTTTCAGCATCTGTACTGGCTAGTTTGGTGTGTCAACTTGACACAGGCTGGACTTATCATAGGAAAAGGAGCTTCACTTGGGGAAGTGCCTCTATGAGATCCAGCTGTGTGGCATTTTCTCAATTAGTGATCAAGTGAAGGAGGGCCCCTTGTGGGTGGTGCCATCCCTGGGCTGGTATTCTTGGGTTCTATAAGAGAGCAGGCTGAGCAAGTCATGAGAAGCAAGCCAGTAAGGAACATCCCTTCATGGCTTCTGCATCAGCTCCTGCTTCTGACCTGCTTGAGTTTCAGTCCTGACTTCCTTTGGTGATGAACAGCTGTGTGGAAGTGTAAGCTCAATAAACCCTTTCCTCCCCAACTTGCTTCTTGGTCATGATGTTTGTGCAGAAATAGAAACCCTGACTAAGACAGCATCCAATGAGATGACCATGTGGTTTTTTTCTTTGAGTTTGTTTATGTAATGGATTACGTTGATGGATTTCCGTATATTGAACCATCCCTGCATCCCTGGGATGAAGCCAACTTGATCATGGTTAATGATCGTTTTGATGTGTTCTTGGATTCGGTTGGCAAGTATTTTATTTAGTATTTTTGCATCGATATTCATAAGAGAAATTGGCCTGTAGTTCTCTTTCTTAGTTGGATCTTTGTGTGTTTTTGGTATCAGGGTAATTGTGGCTTCATAGAATGAGTTGAGTAGTGTTCCTTCTGTTTCTATTTTGTGGAATAGTTTGAAGAGTATTGGTATTAGGACTTCTTTGAAGGTCTGATAGAATTCTGCACTAAAACCATCTGGTCCTGTGCTTTTTTTGGTTGGAAGACTTTCTATGACCCCTTCTATTTCTTTGGGGGTTATGGGTCTGTTTAGATGATCTATTTGATCCTGGTTTAATTTTGGTATTTGGTATCTGTCTAGGAAATTGTACATTTCCTCCAGATTCTCCAGTTGTGTTGAGTATAGGCTTTTGTAGTAGGATCTGATGATTTTTTGAATTTCCTCAGTTTCTGTTGTTATATCTCCCTTTTCATTTCTAATTTTGTTAATTTGAATACTGTCTCTGTGCCCTTTGGTAAGTCTGGCTAGGTGTTTATCTATCTTGTTGATTTTCTCAAAGAACCAGCTGCTGGTTTTGTTGATTCTTTGTATGGTTCTCTTTGTTTCAACTTGATTGATTTCAGCCCTGAGTTTGATGATTTCCTGTCTTCTACTCCTCCTGGGTGAAATTGCTTCTTTTTGTTCTAGAGCTTTCAGGTGCGCCATTAAATTGCTAGTATATGCTCTCTCCTGTTTCTGTTTGGAATGAATTCATGAAATTCTTAGAGAAATGGATGGAGCTGGAGAACATCATACTAAGTGAGGTAACCCAGTCTCAAAAGAATACCCATGGTATGCACTCACTGATAAGTGGATATTAGCCTAGACTCTTAGAACACCAAAGACACAATTCACATACCAAATGATGTCTGACAAGAAGAAAGGAGTGGACACTGGTGCTGGAAAGGATCAAAGCATCAGTGTAGGGGAATACAAGAACAGGGAAGTGAGATGGGGTGGATGAGGGAGCAGGGGGAGGGAAAAGGGCATGTGGGACCTTTGGGGGGTGGGGAACCAGAAAAAGGGAAATGAACTGTAAATATAGAATATATCCAATTAAAAAAAAGAAAAAACTCAAGGGACAACAGGTGCTGGAGAGGATGTGGAGAAAAAGGAACACTCCTACACTGTTGGTGGGATTGCAAGATGGTACAACCGCCCTGGAAATCAGTCTGGCGATTCCTCAGAAAATTGGGCATGACACTTCCAGAGGACCCTGTCATACCACTCCTAGGCATATACCCAGCGGAATCCCCTGCATGCAATAAAGACACATGCTCCACTATGTTCATAGCAGCCTTATTTATAATAGCCAGAGTTGGAAGGAGCCCAGATGTCCCTCAAAAGAGGAATGGATACAGAAAATGTGGTATATTTATACAATGGAATACTGCTCAGCAATTAAAAATAATGAATTCATGCAATCTGTAGGCAAATGGTTGGATCTGGAAAATATCATCCTAAGTGAGTTAACCCAATCACAAAAGAATACACATGAAATGCAATCACTGATAAGTGGATATTAATGAGCCCAAAAGCTCTGAATACTCAAAGCACAATTAGCAAATCAAAAGATTCCCAAGAAGAAGGAAGGAAAGGACCCTGGTCCTGAAAAGACTGGATTCAGTTTTGTAGGAGAGTATCAGAACAGAGAAATAGAGTGGGGGGGTGATTGGGGAACGGGTGGAGGGAAGAGGACTTATGGGACATATGGTGAGGGGGGAACTGGGAAAGGGGAAAGCCTTTGGAATGTAAAAAAGGATATAGAAAAAAAGAAAAGAAAACAGGAGACAAGGAGAGTGAAGAACCGGCCTGATTCTCAAGCCCCTGCAGAGCAGGTCCCCAGGCAGAGTGCCTCCAGGTACAGGGACCTGATACAGAGGACCACAGAATACCCAGGGAAATTGTTTTTCAGATTGTCTCTGGCTTTTTATCTCTAGAAGTTGTAGAATGTTAGGTCTTAACACTAAGGTCTTTGATATATTTTATATTGAACTTTGTGCAGGGTAAGTGATAGGCATATAATTCACTCGTCTATATCCAGATCCTCTGTCCTCGACACACCATTTATTCAAGAGGCTGTCTTCTCTAGTGTGTGTTTTTGCACTCTTGTCAGAAATCAAGTGGTTATAGCTTCATGGGCTTACTTCTGAGTGCTTTATGGTATTCCAATGGTCAATGTATTTCTTTCGCTCCAGTACTATCTGGCTTGCTCCAGTACTATCTGGTTTTACTACTATGGCTCTATAGCATACTTTGAAATTGTTTTATGCTCATAATTACTTAGGTTATTAATGATCTTTTCTGTTTCCATACAAAGTTTAAGATAATTTCTCCTAATTATGTGGGAAAAAAGTCCCTGGAATTTTTGATGGGGATTGCATCGATTCTTCTTTTTATAATACACTCATTTTCACAATATTGATTCTTCTAACATGTGAATTCAGGAGGCTTATCCATCTTCTAGAGCCCGCTTCAGTTTTGCTCCTAAGTGTTAAAAAGTTTCCTTGTCAAACTCTTTCGTCTCCGTGATTAGGTTTGCTTCAAAGTATTTTTAAGCTATTCTGAACGAGACCTTTTTGCTGCTTCGGGTCTCAGCAAGCTCATTATTAGTGTGTAGAAAACCTGCTAAAGTTTGCACATTGATCTTCCTGTCATGACACCTCTTGGTAAAGGAGCTTATCAGATCTATTGTTTCTGTTAGACTCTTTTAGGTCTCTTAAGTTTGGGATCACACAAGATGCAAATGAGGATAATTGGAACAAACATACCTAACACCACATAGGTCAAAGAAGAAACCACAAAGAAAATTTAAAGAGATCTCAAAGTTAATATTAATGATGGCACAGCACATCAAAACTTGAGGCATAAAGCTACAGAGGACCCTAAGGGGAAACCTCTAGCTTTGAGTCTTCACACTATGAACAAAAGAATAAAAAAAAAGACAAAAAATTATGTAGTTTCCTATAAGAAAACAGAAAGGTAACCCTTTGCAATTTTAATGATACAATATTTTATTAATTTTTTTGAGAATTCCATGTGTTGGATTGTATTCATCCAGTTCCTCTCTCAGATGCACATCCACCCCTTTCTCCCTACCCTCTGTCTTTATTTTTTTTTACCTCTCTTCTTCGGTGTTCCCTGAGCCTTAGCTGTATTATATTAATTGGGGTGGGCACCCCACAATCAGTTGCTCTCTGCATTTTGACCAGTTGTGGCTTCTGAAATGATCTCCATCTGATGCAGAAGGAAGTTCCTTTGATGAGGGATGGGAGATACACTTATCTTTGGGTGTGAGAATAGTTTCTTAGAATGCCTCTAGAAATTTTACCAGTTTAGGAAAGTGTTAGTAGTAGGGTTTTCTATTAAGTTCCATGACCTCACTAGCTACAGGTTGTCAAGTTTAAAGTTACAGGCAAGAATTCCCTCCTACTGAACAAACCTGAAATCTAACTAAGTGGCTTTCAGTTACCTCCAAGATATAAGTGCCAGTACTGCAGCTTTTGGAATATCTTGCCTTGCTGGTCTTCATTGTGGCTGGTAGCATCACAGCTGGGTAGAACTGTTGGTCGCTTCCTACCTTGTCAGCCAGTTGTCAGTGTGGAGGCTTCCAGTTCAAATGCAGGTAGATCCCTCCAAGTCTTATGTCCAAAGTGTGGTATCTTCAGCAATGTGGTCTTACCTTCTTTTTCTGGAAGACAACTGAGGTCAGCACCAATACCCTATATTGTTTAGGGGGTCTCGAACTCTGCTATACCCACTCTTGCCAAAAGAAAAAGTCCTTAGGAAGGAAAAGACATGAGCAGTGAACGGAGAAGTCTACAGAGCCTATGCGTTCAGAGTTGTCATTATCTGCGTTTCTAAAGACATCACCAGTAAGGAAGTAAAATGACAGGCTCACAGACTGTCAGGGAAAGCTTGCCTATGCATTTAGAGAATCTTTTTTTTTTCTATATTCTATGTTTACATTCCAAAGGCTTTCCCCTTTCCCAGTTCCCACCCACCATAGTTGCATTTAGAGAATCTTAAAGTCAGTTACAAGGAGACAAACATCCCCACCAAAGTGGATACTCGCAACTGGGTTGAAAAGACTCTTCACAGTAAAATGTGCACCAATTATTGCCAATAAGCATGTGAAAATATGCCCAAGGCTGTCAGTCATCAGGCATGGGCAAGCTAAAAAATACATTGGGAGTCATTGTATTTTTGCAAGAACTGCTAGAATTTAAAAATAGCGAATAATACTGGAAAGAATGTGAAGTAAATAAATTCTATTCACTGTTGGTGCAAAAAAAAATTTGTGGCCACTTTAACACACACTGAGACATTCACTTAAGTGCTTACTTCTGCTTTTACTGTAAGACTCAGCAATTCATTCCTGAGTATTTATTTACTCAGTTCTTTGTCCACAAAAAGAATTGATAATGTCCATCATGTGGTATTGGTGGCTCACATCTAAACTTCCAACATTCCAGAAGCTTTGGTAGAAGGATTACTGCAAGTATGAAGCCAGGCTGGACCATGTAGTGAGGTCTAGGCCAAGCTGGGCTATGGAGATTTTCTCTTAAAAAAAATGTTTAGGAATTCATAAAACTCTCCATTCACAATAGCCCAAACTGAAAATAATTCACTGTCTACCAGTATATGAAAGGATCAACAGTTGTATACCCACTTCCCCAAGTGTTACCCTGTTTGGAAACTAAACCATTTGTGCTCTAAGGCCTTGTCTGACATGTCTTCATTCCTTATAACATTTCAAAAATACTCTGGTAAATTCAGGCACAATTTTATTCAAAATTAACCTTGGGTTTTTTCAAGCTCTTTCACCCCGTATACTTTTCTACACAGGAAATTTTGCACATAATCAAGCCATTCTCTCCAAAGGTGAAGATCTCACACCTTTTTCCCAGGTGTGTCCCAGTGACAGCACAGCTTTTCTCCTGTACCCAGGTGTGCCCAACAGCAAGAGTGCTTTTCTCCCTTACCCACATGTGCCCAGGCACGGGACTGCTTTTCTCGGTGATCTGGTTTTACTGTAAGCTTACTCCTCACATCCACTTAGGAAACTTTCATTTTATACTAGAAAAAAGTGAAGATGAAGGGATTTTCTATAAGCATAGCAGGCACTGTGTGCCCAGTGCTAGTGCCCCACAGGCACAGTTGGGACTGGAAATGTTTGCTACCCTGTTGAACTCCATTCGACTTAATTCTGCGGTCATCCATTGTGTATCTAGAATGTGCCATTCAAGGCAAAAATCTCTGTGAGGCGTCAAGGATAGAATCAGAGGCCTTGGTGTCAAAGGTGTCTATGGTGGTGATAACAGCATAAGCCAAATGGTCATAGAAATCAAAATGTCCTAAGGACAGAGAGAGGCTGCCTGGATGTAAGGAAAGAGTTCTATCTAGGTCACGTCTTATATCTTCTTTCTTACAAACCCCCAAAGCTGGGGATTTGGAAAACTGGTGACTGGATCTCAACAACTCCACTACTCTTCCACTGCAGACCGATGTGGAGCAATCCCAAGCTTGTGGCTTACTTCCCAAACACACCTCTCACGTTATCTGTCTAGGTGGTAATTCTCTTTTAGCTATGAATAGAACAGGCTGGCGAAATTGAATAAGAAATTAATGCAGGAATGAGTGAAGTAACTCTCAATTCAACACTTTATTGTTAATTATAAATTTGCCTCATAATTTCAGTTCCCAGGAAAGCTTAAATTTTATTCTAATTAAAAGAGACAAGTGGAGTGTATCAGAAGCAGCTGCTCTGGAGAGAACTGGCGCTCGCAGTCATTTCTAAACTACGGCGTGATTCCACTGCCTCAGTCCTGTGACTATCCATGCACGATGACTGAGCTAAAAGTCACTTTTTAAAATATATAAGGATGAAATATACATAATGTATAAGAATGGAAGAAGGAAAGTAGAGCTCTGGAATGCAGAGTGGGGGAAGTCAACCCCCTACTTGCTTCTGCATTATAATAAAACATCTGGACTTGCAATGAAGCTTAGGTTAGCATGTTGGAGCAAGATAATAAATGGCACAAGCTTGAAGACGAAATTGCTCCAGGCTTACTCTGGCTTACCAACCTGTTACAAATTATAAAGCCTTGGACAATTCATTTCCTAAGCTTTAGATTTCCCATCCCCAAAACTGGGTTAATAATAATGCCTACTACATAATCTTAGCATAGGTATTGTAATGTGGTACCACTTCACACCCACCAGATAAGCCTAAATATTCAAATCTAATAGTAAGTATTCCTAAGAAAACTTAAGGAATAAATTTCTCTTACAGAGTTGATGTAATTCATGAAAACATATATCTATAAAAATGTAAAATGGCCATACTTGACTCACGCACGTCCCTACTATGGAGAAACTCAACATTGACCCCTGACCTCCACATCACGTTCATTTACATATATTCCAAAAAGAAAAAGCCCTACATGTTTGAACAGAAACGCACATAAAGGTCTTTACTACTGCTATTTTTAACAGCTAAAGATGAAAACTCAAATATGTATATCAAAAAATTGAAGAGCAAAGAATCTTCATCAAAAATATTCATATCCTAACGAAAATTATTGATTTTAGTGATATGTATTAATAGAAATAACCCCCTACATATACTGAATTTTGGAAAGATTATTTCTGGTGTCAAGGCTATTAGGACAGAATCTCAGAACTGGATAGGCCTCAACTTCACCTAGAGAAGCTGAACTTAAAGTTGTAAAAGAATATAAAAAGTTCACAAGTGATGCCCATGTCTCTGAAGAGCCCACCCCTGATCTGGTAGCAGGCAGACCGCATTGGTCACTGTGGTTGTCCCTTGAGGGTCTACATCTGAAGTCTCCAGCTACTCTGGTGCTCCCCAGGGAATGAGTTCACTATTACAGTGTCCTGCAGCGTATGATTTCTAAACAAGATCCACATACGAGGAGGAAGAGACGACAGGCCTCAGTATTTATGGAACACCATTTATATAACATATGTAGTGTGGGTAACTGTGACACCATGGTGAGTGAATTGTGGAGCTGTAGAGGAGTGTCTCTGATACTTTGATTTAATCATGAAGCTGTATGAACAGATGCTGAAGGTCCTTATATCCAGTTGGTTTTTGATCTATCAATACAGATGCCAGCAGCCAATGGCTGGGTGGAAAGAAAGAGGCAGGACTTCCAAGTTCCCTCAGGCTAGGAGAGAGGAGAAGAGGTGTGAGGGAGAGAATGGGGAGAGAGACAGCCGACACAGACTCAGACCTGCAGGAAAGATCTTCCCTATGGGAAAGTGGCCCACAGAAGGGCAGCCAGAAAATGTCTTGGGCAGCAAGACCAATGGGCTTCACAGAAGGTAACTGGCCATCTAAGCTGAAGGAAGATTTAGAGGTGTTGAGCTAGGAGTAAAGGGAAGGGCATGTTAGCTGCGGGTAGGCTTAGAAGAGCCCAGCCACTAAGCCAGTAAGGCAGGTTAACAATGAGCTAGTGTGTGTGTGTGTGTGTGTGTGTGTGTGTGTCTGTGTGTGTGTGTGTGTGTGTGTCTGTGTCTGTGTCTGTGTCTGTGTCTGTGTCTGTGTCTTTTATCTGTGGTCTGAGGAACCTGGGCAGATGGCTGGTAGCACAGCCTGCCCAGGAACATTAAAGCAGGGTAGTCAAAACTCCATGCTACAGGGAGCACTGATGTGAGTTGTGCCAGCTGGCTGGAGGCGGACTTGGAAATGAAACTGGAAGTGGTGGAACCTAAGTCGGCTACACCTGGGAAAGGACATGAACTTGCCTTTGCCCTTTCTCTTTCTTCAGAAGTGTGTGAAGTAAGGCGTGCTTTACAGGTAGGCAGCCAATAGACTGGAGTGTGATGGGTCAGTATCTTTGGTTCCCTGCTACCATCTCCCCTTTCCTGGTCTGTGGGAGCAGGATGTATCCTAGAATAGTGGTTCTCAACCTTCCTGATGCTACCCCCCTTTAAAACAGTTCCTCATGCCCTAGTGACCCCCAGCCAAAAAAAATTATTTGCTACTTTATAACTGTAATTTTGCTACCATTATGCATGGTAATATAAATATCTGTATCTTCCAGTGGTCTTTGGCGATCCTTGTAAAAGGGTTGTTTAATTCCTGGATTGAGAACCACTGTCCTAGAATGTTTAGCCTAAGGGATAATAATGAGACACAGAAACTGAACTATGAGCTGTACAGCTGAGGTGTGAAGAAATGGAGTTCAAAACATTTAGCTAGGATCCACAACATATGCTCTGCCACCTAGGACCAGGTGAGGTTGGAAGCAACTTAACAGCCAGAGATCAAAAAATTAAGGTGTGTATATATATATGTGTGTGTGTGTGTGTGTGTGTGTGTGTGTGTATATATATATATATACACACATATATATATATATACATATATATATACATATGTGTGTGTGTGTATATATATATATATATATATGGAAAAGCAAAGAATATTCATATTATAATGAAAATGATTGATTTTAGGGACATGTATTTATAGAGATGACTCCTCTGTACATAGTGAATTTTGAAAAGAAGATTAAGTTTCAGATGTCAAGGTACCACCTACTGATTTTATCTAGAAATGATGCGACTCAAAACTAGCCAGTAACTACACCTGTTTTGAAAAGCCAAACAGGGCTCAGTGGAAAAGTGCTTGCCACACAAGCACAGGCCTGGCTGGATTCCCAGCGCGTGGGTAAGCGCTGAGTGTGGACGTTCCCACCTGCAAGCCCAGCACTGAGGGTGAAGAAGGGTGAATCCCTCACCAAAGTGATGATCTCAGAGTCAGTGAGAAACTCTGTCACAAGCGATTAAGCATAGCAAGTGATGGAGGGGAACACCCAGCGTCCACTTCCGGCTTCCATGCAGGAACACAGGTGACCACACCCATATAAACACATAAATAAAGCATGAAATGGCAATAAAATTTCATTAAAGAATAAGAGCTAAGCCACATAAGACTATTCTCTTATGTCTCTTGTTTTCTATTCTGCACACTACGCTGGGCCCAAGGTTTAAGCTATAAAAGCCTATGGAGTCGTGGGCTCACGAATGCTGGCCTCACCTTAGCCCCCCTGAAGCCCCTTCCTTCAGTTCTTCACCCAACAGGAAGTTCTGAAGTCTTCATTAGTTCAGTATCAACGGACATAGTCTGCTTCTTGGAACGCGCACACAGAAGCCATTCATAGACACGCTCTGTGGTTTCCTCAGCCTATAGTTCTCTGGAGGAGTCAGTGAAGAAACTGTAATGGTATTGGGATAGGATGAAAGACTCATTACTTCTGAGTAAAAACAGACTTTTCCCATCCCAAATGGATCCCATGTTAAGATTTGGCTGTGCCATGGATAAGGGGTGAGACATCTACTATACACATTATCACATAATAAAGGATGATTTATTTAGTGTCTTACTCGGCCATTTTGATTGTGTGTTTCTAAGCAACTGTATCATAACAGCTTCATCGAATACTTTCTGTCCCAAAGTACAGAGGTGGGAATAGCTGCTTCTCTTCCAGGTTTTCATGGTGACATGTTTTATAGTTGCAGGGATGCTGTGGGTAATTTCTCAGAGATGAGCTTGCCAACTAAGGTGGGTCACTCATTAGGAAGCCCTCAGAGCATCCTTCAGAGGAAACAATGTCCGGCACCAGCCTTCTCTTTCCCTGGGTTGTCACCTGCAGGTTGTGATGGCCCTTCCTGTCCACTGCCCCACGGTAAGCTTATGACTTCAGACACTTGTTGGCAACTAAGGTATGGTTGAGTGGCAACTGGGTGGCCCCCTTGTCTAATCTCTGCTAATTTCCACAGGGAGAAGGCCCTTGCAGATGGGTCTGAGGCTGAGGTGGGATAGAGGCACTAGGAAGGTGTCTCTGTGATCTCTCTTCTTCGCACAGGCTTTTCCTTTCACACAGTCTTCTCCTGGCATCCCTGGGATACACATCCACAGCTCAACTGCCATCTTGGTTGCTCATACACCACAACTTCACAGAGAAATACGTCTCAACCACCATCATTTCCCTCTAAGACTCACAGGAGTTCACACCAGAAGATTTCTATCACTTCTATTTTCTTTGCTCAAGCTAAGGGCAGGTTTGGTCAGTTCTAGCCTGGGCAAGCGTTCAGGGAGGGGCAGAAAGCAGCTCCCACACTGGGCTCTGCTCACTCTCTTAAAAGAACTAAATTATTAAACATCTTCTATAACTACGAGTATTAATCCTTAGCTTCATAGCATGTGGCAGTCCATAAGACCCATGACTCTGGTTTTATTTTACACGAGTAAACACTGTGGCCTTATTATGCTGAGACTAATAGATCTGTCCTCTCATAAGTTTGAGGGCAAAACCATCATATATAAAGGGACCATAAACCTTGCAATACACAAACTCTCTCAGAGGAAGGTTTTCAGCCTTAACTATGGTGTATGAGTTTAATTTGCTCCACTGCACCTGTTATAGCAGTCTGACTGACCACGGCTTGTTTTGTTTTGAGCCATTATAAATACCAATTTTGTAAAGTGACAAAATACTTCTGCATGACTCCAGCACTCCCAAACGTTGTCATGGGTTATCACTTAGAAAATGACTAGAATGCCTTTGCCACCTCTTCTCTAGCATTTTTAGTTTTCTGGTAGGGAATTGGGTGTCCTCCAACATTTTAGATGACATCCCAAGAGTCTTTTTTTTTTTTTATCAGTCCCTAGGAAACCCATATATCTTTATTTGACAACTCTGGCATTTAATCTTTTTGATCATCAATGATAGTCAGGTCTGAGTGAAGAATAAGCTATGGCTGTCACTGCTAATGATGCCATCAACACTGTGCTGCTCACTAAGAACCAATTGGTGAACACTAGCACCGTCTCTTCAAGAGATGCTGAAGCCAAGACGTATAAAAGAACAGGAAGGTTGAGGCACTCCGAGTAGGTTCAGTGTGCCATCTTGGTGACAGCTACCACAAATGTTCCCCATGGTATTTGCAAAGCTCCTCTGTGACCCAACTCTCCTGGGCATTTTGTACATAAAAACTACCAGTCTAATGTTCTCTTATCTCAAAAACAACAAAAAGACCGTATGACAGGATTATTTTTAGACAGTTATGGAATCCTCGCTACTTTTGATTCTGGTTGTGAGATGAAAATGGGTAAAGCAAAGTCCCCGTGCAAAGAAAGCAGGTGCACCTGGCATCTTCCCATAGCTTATGCTGCGATATCACAGAATAGCAGACGCGAGCTTCTACTGTGATCATTTCAAAACAAACTAAACATTGTGTGCGCGCGCACGCGCACGCGCACACACACACACACACACACACACACACACACACACACACACAAAGGCAGACTCTAGACACTTTAACTTGCTGCCTTGAATATCATTTGACATCCATCCAGTATTATTTGCTATTAAGTGAATTACTGTGATGGTCAATCCTCTTCGTCCACTTGCCTGGATAGAATCACCTCAGAGGCTGGTTAAGTCTCACCTCTGAATCTATGAAGGCATCCCAGGGATGGAGTGATGGAGGGACAGCGCCATTGTGAATTCAAGCCACACAGCTGCACAGGTGCCCCACCCGTCTGCTTCCTTGGTATCCTAACCCTCTGGTGATGCGAACTTAGCTACCCCACCACGCCCTCCCTGCCAAGACCAACTGGAGAGTGTGAGACAAAATAAACCTTTAGTCCCCTCAGCTGTTCATGCCATGTACTTTGTCGCAGTGACAATAGTCACCAATATATCCTTGGCAAGGCGGCACATGCTTAGAATCCCAGCATTCAGGAGGCTAAAGTGGGTCACCAGTTCAAGCCCAGCTGTCCCTCCCCAATGAGGACTTGTCTCAACATATAAACAACTCAATTATTAATATTCATGAGGATATTCATGAGGATAAATTAGCCCTGCTGGCTCTTTCTACATGCTCCAAATTTAATTAAACTAAAAATATATTTTGTTGGATAACAAATTTTTTTAAAAAAAGTAAACAGTCATCAGAGCTGTCTTAGATTCACAGAAGGTGTGAGAAGACAGTGCCCTCGTGCATTTGGCTTTGTTTCTCTATTATTAACATTACCAGTGCACGTTCATCGAGCTATGGACAAATACTGATCCATTGCTTTTAACTGTTTCCTTGGTTTTCGCCCAGTGTCCTTCCTGTCCTAGGATCCCATTCAGTATGCCATACTCTAGCAAGTATTCGTATCTCCTTGCTCCTTCTGCTGTGACATTTTTCTCAGACTCTCATTGCTTCTGAGGTCCTGGGCAGTTTGGAGTAGTATTGATTGACATATAAGTTTCTTGTGCCTTATTATCTGATGTTTTTCTCACAGCCAGGCTCTGGAGGAAACATATTGCAGAGGTGAGGTCCGAATCTCCTCCCATTACATCAAAGGTGCACACCACAAGATTTATAACCATTGACACTGACCTTAATCACCAGGCTAAGGCTGCATTTGTCAGGGATCTGTCAATGACAGCCACTCCTTCTCCCAGCCCTCTGTATACTGAACACCTTGGAAGAGTGCTCCTGTGTATGGACAGCACTTAAGTTGTGAGGACTCCTTCTTTTAGGGGGCAAAGTTGCTACATCAAATAGTATTTTGAATTATTCTTCAGAGGATACACTTAATTGTTCAAATTCAATATAAATATGTAACGACGTCTGAAGAGCTAATCTCTGCCCCAAGGAGACAGCTTTCCAGCCAAGTGCAGTGTTTACAGCTTCTTTTGCTTTTAACCTTACAGGTGCCCCTCAGTACGAAGTTACCCTGTCTGCACTTTCCCTGCCTGCTCAAGGAAAGCAATTTCAAAGTTTGCAATCCATTTAGAGTCTCCCGTCATACTTCCTGTTCTCCTCCTATGCTGGTGCCCGGACATTGGAACTCTTTCAATTTGTATATATTGGGTTTTATTCCTTATTCTGCGAAGTTCTGCAGTTTCAATAAATACATGACATCCACTGTTACAGTATTATGTAGAATAGTTTCACACCCTTCCCCTGGCCTCTCCGATCCCTGGAAACCACTGATATGTTTCCTATTTATATAATTTTGCATTTCCGTATTTTCAAAGAGTTGGAATCGTGGAGCATATAACCCTTAGGACTGACTTCTTTCATGTGAATATGCTTCAAGTTTCTTTCATGCCTCTTTTACGGGTTGAAAGTTCATTTCTTTTCACAGCAGAATAATGTTTCATTGTATAAATATACCATCTTATTTGCCCATTCTGTTGAAATGTATCTTAGTTGTGTCCAGCTCTTTGGATAGTAGAAAGTTATGGTCACATGAAGGCACAGTGTGGTGTTTTCATTTTATTGCAAAGCATCTGGGAATATCATTGCTGGATCCCATAATAAGAGTGTGTAGAAACAGTCAAAAGGCCTGTGGCCGTGTCCTTCTGTAACCCCACATGAGGGTCCCTGCACATGTCAGACAGAGGCAAACTGCAAGAAGAGATGAGAATAGAAACCTGGTGCAGACTGACGTCAGCAACCTGCTATCAGATTTCAGGGAGTCCAGTGTCATACAACTCAGTGTCAGCATATTTAAAACCCAGGACAATTTTGGAAAAGCTTTCCACGCAGTCATCAGTCCAATTCCAGGTGCACAATAGAGCCTAAGGTGTGACTACTTGGAAACTCATTCACAAAGTGCGTGTGACCATGAGGGTGGGTTTGATAGCCAAAAGGCCTAGAATCTAGTATGGCCTCTGATAGCATAGAGGTCAGCAGGCCATGAAGTACATGTGACATCTCCTCTAAGGATAGGTAACAGTCTAGGGAGAGAAGAGTCTGGAATTATCATTCTGAGGAATTTGGATGAGGTCCGCCTCTATAGCAAAAGGTAGGTGAAGTCAGCCTCCACAGAGAGTAAAAGGGTCATCAGGTCACTAACAAAATTCACTCTGAGAAAGTGCAGGCGTTTGAGTTTTATCTCCTCCATTGAAGAGACACCCCTTCCTGCCTGACCAACATCCCTGGGTCTCTTAGTGCTTCTCTATGAGTACAAGGCCCTCTGTGCCTCCAGCATCAACAGGCAATAAGTAGGAGTCCCAGTACTGTTTCCTCAAACTGTTAGAGCAGTAAGCTGTCATGCACATGTAGAATCTCATATACCATAGATGAGCTATAGAATCTACCCTCGTGGTCACACGAACTTTGTGAAAGTTTCTATGAAGTCACACCTTAAGCTCTATTGTGCACCTGGAACCGGACTGGTTGGCCTGATTGTTACCTGGAAACCTTTTCCCAAATTGTACTGGGTGTTCAATATGCTGACATGTGATAATGCATGGCATTGGATTCCTTGCCTATACACCAGTTCTGCTGTAAGAATGAGGGCAGCATTCAGTTTCCGTGGCTCATGCCTACTAGGGAAGGGACAATGAGCTTCTGTACCTGTCTAGAGCTGGCGTTTATGTTTGAAAGACCATGACAGTGTAATTCTTGACCTAGTCTATGCAGTGATCACACTCCAGCCATGTACCATGTCCTGACCAGCTTCTAACTATAAAAGTCTACTGGCAAAGTTATGCAAGTAAACCTATAAATAATCCTGGATATACCCCCAAACAAAGAATAGTACCCAATAGTACAGAGTTTGACCAAGCCACACAGAGAAGAATGTGTGCTGTTAAGTATTTGTTAGGTGTTCTTAACAACAACTTACAAAACAGATACTTCATACGTACAAATATACATAACGGGTCGTGTTTCCTTTTAAGACACTGCGATGATTAATGTTAATTGTCTAAATCTAGAATCACCTGGGAATTGAGCCTCTGGGGATGCCTCTGAAGAGTTATTTTGATTGCGGCTATTGAGACAGATGGGACGACTTGGTCTCTGTGGGCAACATGAGCTCCTGGCTGGGATCCTGGAGTAGACGAGTGAAGAAAGGGAGCCAGGCAGTCACGTGCACTCGCCCATTGCCCTCTGCTTCTTGGAATGGATGGATGCAGTGCAAGCAGCTCCTTTACGTTCTCATGGTCTTAGCTCCCCCACCCTGAGGAACTATACCTGCGAATCACAACAACCCTTTCCCCTTCAGTTGCTTTTGTCCTCCTTTTATATCACAGCAATGGAAATAAAAGCAAAGACAAACATTGATACATATTTCTAAGAAGCGAACCCACAGCCATCCTGGTTAGGATATCTCCTCCAAACCATGTGCATCCATCCTTGGTCAGACTTGAGTCTTTAAGACAATAATAAAAGAGGTCTCTACACGGACAGTCAACCAGCCAAGAAGGTTTTCGTTTTAAACCTCGAATGTCATCTTCTCTTTTCCACAGACAACAGCAACAATGACTTACCTTTATCTCAAGGCCACAGTGTCCACAATTGCTCTAAATAGTTTTCTGCAACATTGGCTTTGAAAGTACAAATGGTAAGGTCTAAGAAACTGGACTGGCAGTGGAGCAGTTTCCAGACTTTCCAAGCATTCTCTCATTGAGAAATTCCATCTCGCAGCTCATTACATAATACACGTAAATGACTTCCAAACAAAAATGATGTGGAAAGGTATATAGCAGATAAAAGAGTCGTGTGAGCCAGCTCTGCTACCCTTGAATTCACAGAGAAAGAGAAATACCTAATAAAATGTGCCATCCCTTCAGAGGATCCAAACCTATTTCTGCCAAGTCTAAGTTTTTCTGTAAAGACAAAAAGAGAGCACAGACCACGAGAATCCAGAATTTATTTGCTGAGCTTCTAGGGACCAAAAATGTGCAATGGTGTCCTGTTACCTCGAATGCTATTAGGGTCAGATGGATCTGGAGATAATGGTGCTGAAGCTGAGACTACCCAGGGCAGGAGCAGGAGAGCAGTCACTGTAAGTGGAAGCCAACTTCTGATTTGACTTGATGGGACCCAGTGATAAAGACAGAGTATTCTCAACATATAAAAGCCAACCAACAGAGATAATAAATATTAAAGTGCGTGTTTGCAGCTTTAAAGGAAAAACAACTTAAAATCATTATTTCTATAGCACCTCTTTCGCTGATGAGTTTGGAACAATTATCGCCCACACCTAATTAGTCTTCACAGTTTGAAGTTTCTCATAATGGGGAAGATTTTCCAGGGATGCTATTTGTGATTCATCTAAGAGACTCTAAAAGGATATTTTTTTAAAGGACAGAAAACTTTCTGAATCTATCCAGGTCATTTCAGTCCACAATCTAGAGGGAAAATACTGTCCACCTGGAGCTGTCATGAGTGCCCTCGGTACTGGTACAACCTTCAAACATGAGCCAAACCCCTCACTCGGTAGTAGCCTTTGGAGTTCCAAATTTAGAGGCATTCAGAGACTGAAGTCCACCTCACTGGCAAGAATACTGATGACTTAGAGTATCATCAGTCTTACCCATCTGTGACCTCTGAGAGCTACAGTGACAAGCAGATAGCAAGACAGGCACATTGGTCCAATAGTGGCATGAATGCAGTGTAACCAACCACTTTCTGATTGGACTTAAGGTCTTCTGCACAAGATGAAACCCATATCTCAGCACCATCACTGGGGCCAAGGCCCTGTAGCTATACAGGTAGTGAACCCTAGGGGAGAACCTATAGCTATTATTCTTCTAAATGACCACCGTGTTAAACGGATTCCTGATGACTTATCATTCATCATCCACATATTGATGTATCAGTCATTCCTCATCAGAGATGTTTCTATTTGTAGTAGTTGACAATTACACAAAACCACCGCTGATCAAGGTGTAGACAGTAAGAGGCTGCAAAATACTCAGCCCTATGGCACAACTCTATCACATACTCCCCCTCACTGTTTATGGATTATTGTAGAAGAAGAAGTAGAAAGATGTATGAGCCGGAGGTTGTAGGCAACCACAAGGAAACTGTTTTTCAGACACAGCAGGTCAGTTCCACATATAAACTCACAGCACCTGTAAAAGCATGCACGAGATCTTTTCAAGCTCAATCCAGAAAACAGTTTCAACATGAAGAGGGAGTCTGGGCACAAGCCCCACCCCCAACTGAGGAGTTTTTTCCAATTGATAGCTGATGAGAAGGAGGGAAGGAGAGAGAGAGAAAGAGAGAGAGAGAGAGAGAGAGAGAGAGAGAGAGAGATATTTTCTTTGATAGTATAGTCCCAAATAGTCCCAATAGATTGGCTCTGCTCCAGGGAAGGCCATTACTTCTTCGTGTATACAGACAATGTAGGTTGGGCTCTATAGTAGGTTCTAGAGGAGTTGGATATAATAGGTGGTGTGAATATAATAAAAAAGTTTGCAAAGTTTAAAATTACTAAACTAATAATGATGATGATGATGATGATGATGATGATGATGATGATGATAATTTTCTCAACTAGAGGCTCTAAGAGTATGAAAAGCAGGTCCTAGAAAAAGACACCAATAAAATTTACAATGCCTCACATAGAGAAGTGTGACGAGTTTGAGAGCAAACAAGCCCTAAGGAGCTCTAAAAAGACTGTCCAGAAGCCCATAGCCACTCTATGATGCAAATCTCCTTAGCAGAGTGGACTGTCACGTATTCCCTAAGTCTGGCTGGGAGACATTGGAGCAAGACCAACATCAGTACACAGAATAGCGGCGTGAGGTGCTAGGGGTCCAGCCTCCTGGCCAAGGTGATGTTTTCAGTCCCTTCTAGATGTCTGGTTGCTTCCCAGGCAGCTAGAAGTACTTAAGAAGATCTCTTCACCGTGATAGTTGGTCCTTTCTAGCAAAGCTTCGCTCGTAGATGCTCCTACTGCCCTGGAGAGACTGGGGAAGCTGTTGGTTGCAGGAGCTGTCTGATACTGGGCTGGGTATGTAACTCCATGGTATAGCACTTGCCTAGGATGCCCTGTCACCTGCACTATAACAACAACGGTAAAAACTTCCAGGGCTGCACAGTCAGGAAATGAGCAGCATGGGGTTATCTCTTGGTATCCCAGACACTGAAACTCATGGGTGCTCCTGTGTCTGTATATAGGATGGAATTTGTATCTGACCTACACATGTCCTCCCTTATGTTTCAGACAGCTCTAGACTACTGACAGCACCCAATCCTGCGTAAAGGTTGCTAAACATACTGCTTCTAGGATGATGACAAGGAAAATGTCTTCACATATCCAACACAATCTTTCCTTGACTGTTTATAGTGAGACCTGTGGACTGATTGTATTAGCTCCATAGTTCTGAACACCTGCTGTGGCACTTCATGCCTTAAGGCAACATGCATGTATTTTCTTATAGTTTATGAAACCCAAAATCAATTTCACTGAACTGAAATCAGGGCCTTGGGGAACTGTATTCCCTTCAGATGCTCTTGAATGAATAGATTCCGTTGTCTTTCCCATATCTGGAGTTATGGTTTTTTTTTAATTTGTGGCTTCTTGGGTCCATCAAGGCAAGTACGGTATTATCTTACTTCTCTCTTCATGCTGTCTGTATTCTTCCACAGTCAAATCTCTCTCTGCCCCCTTCACATTCATTCATTCCATCATTCTTTTATTCATTCATTCATTTTGTGACAATGGGGACTGGGACATCTTTAAAGGCTACTATGCAACCCTTCAGCCGAAAACTGTGTGTCCCCATACCAGCAAACAAAAGTGGGCATGTGGGAGAGGAGACTATGGAAAGGAAGAACATTGACACATGAAGATAACTGGTGTAAAGCTGTAGAGCCTGCAGAGCTAGGAGAGCAAAGATGGTGGGCTCTGTGCTTCTGATTACCCTCTGTATTACAGAGTTCACACAATGCCTTCTAGACATAATGATGCTCATCAATAAGGCTTGAATCCATTTTCTTTCCTAAATTACATTTACTATTTTTACTAATTACAAAATTGAACCTATTCACGGAAGAAATTTTGCAAGCTATGAAGAATGAGGATCATCCATTTTATTTGGCCCTATTAATAACTTGACATATGCTCAACTTCCCTTGTGCCTGAATTTATTTATTTCAATATGGGTTCTTGTTGTGTGCTCAGATTGGCCTTGAATATGCAATCCTCCTGCATCAGCCCCTGAATGCTGAGATTATAGACCAATGTCCTTACTCTAGGTCATCTTTCTTTAATAAGTTTTTAGAATATTTCAAGTTCTACTCTGCCGTGAAATACCTACTCGGGGTATCAGAACCAGCCTTCACAGTTGAGTTTTCCTGTTTAAAAGATGGAGACATAAAAAGAGTTTCACTGCAGTATTCATTAGAGCTATGGGGAAACTGCGCCATCAGCTTCCTGCCTCTTTTGTTGTCTTCGTTAGCACTAACTTCTCAGTAGTCAACATCTAAGCACATCTGAATTCTGAGTCGGGCTCACAATGACTCATTTGTTATAACTGTTGATGGCATATCAAAGTTTTGACCATTTTTATCCAGGTCATAAATCAGTATCTGTCTTTCCCAAATCAGAAATATGCTGCTACTATAAATCACAATGGAATATAGAATCAAGCTATTAGTTTGCTTGTCAAATCCCCAAAGAAAGGGGTGGTGTAGTAAGATAAACCTAAAACTATTATTTTGTTGTTGTTGTTGTTGTTGTTGTTGAGCATGTTTTTAAAAGATAAAGAAAAAATATATAACAGGTATAAAGCTGGCCTAGATATTAGTCAACTTGAATCTCGCCTCCAAATAAAATTAACTTAGTTACAAGTCAACACATCAGTAACAAGGTGCTATTAGCCTCCAGGGTGGGTTAAGGAAGTCACAAGAGTAAGGAGGGGCTACTGAGCTCAATGATGAAGGCTTTGATGTCATCTGAAGCGAGCACCATGATCTTCCTCACCCCACCTTTTCTCCTTTGTTTCTGTTGTGAGAAAATGAAAGATATAAAAAGTGTAGAGAGCCCAGCACACGTGTGCACAGGAACACACACACACACACACACACACATACACACACACACACACACACACACTGGGTGCAAGGTACCATTTCAGTGAAGACTCTGAATTACCATCTCCTTCTATTGTTCTCTTAGTGCAAATCTGATCCCTTGTTAGGACTTGGATATCCCAAAACTGCATTAAGCAATAGGCTACCAAGCAACCGCTGGCTCTAATAGACATTTAAAACATTCTGGAGTCCATCAGAAATATAATGTCATCATCCCAGACTTGCAGAATCAATCCCTTATGTAATTGGCAAAATGTAATTGGATCCCATTTCCTCTAAAGTAGAAAGTAGTCTTGGGTGAAGTACAAAACTATGCCTCCCTAGAGTATTTTTGGAACACAAAATTTATGCCCAAGAGTCTGGCACAAAGGACACTGAAACAACCTAATCTAAGAGAAGCCTAGAAACTGGTGAGATTCCAGAGCCAAAGGATATCTAGCATCCTGACTTCACTGGGGAAAATGAAGGAATCTTGAAGGTGAACCTGACTACACAGGTCTACGGTCTGACCTACTCCGGATACCGGAGGACCCAACTATACCACTCCAGGGCATACACCCAGAGGATTCTCCAGCGTGTAATAAGGGCACATGCTCTAATATGTTCATAGCAGCCTTATTTATAATAGCCAGAAGCTAGAAAGAACCCAGATGTCTTTCAACAGAGGAATGGATACAGAAAATGTGGTACATTTACACAACAGAATACTACTCAGCTATGAAAAACAATGAATTCATGAAATTCTTAAGCAAATAGATGGAACTAGAAAGTATCTTCCTGAGTGAGGTAACCCAATCACAAAAAACACTCATGGTATGCACTCATTGATAAGTGGATATTAGCCCAGAAGCTTGGAATACACAAGATACAATTCACAGACCACATGAAGCTCAAGGAGAAGGAAGAACAAAGTATGGATGCTCTGGTCCTTCTTAGAAGGGGGAACAAAATACCCATGGCAGGAGATCCAGAGACAAAGTGTGGAGCAGAGACTGAGGGAAAGACCATATAGAGACTGCCCCACCTAGGGATTCATCCCATATACAGTTACAAAACCCAGACACTATTGTGGATGCCAACAACTGCTTCCTGACAGGAGCCTGATCCAGCTGTCACCTGGGAGGCTCTGCCAGTGCATGGCAAATACAGATGGGGACACTCTCAGTCAACCATTGTACTGAGCACAGGGTCCCCAATGAAGGAGCTAGGGAAAGGACCCAAGGAGCTGAAGGAGTTTGCAGCGCCATAGGAGGAACAACAATTTGAACCACCCAATACCCCCCAAAGCTCCCAGGGACTAAACCACCAACCAAAGAGTACACATGGAGGGACACGACTCCAGTTGCATATGCAGCAGAGAATGGCCTTGTTGGACATCAAAGGGAGGAGAGGCTCTTGGTCCTGAGAAAGCTCAATGCCCCAGTATAGAGGAATGCCAGGACAGGGAAGCAGGAGTGGGTGGATTGGTGAACAGGGGGAGGGGTTAAAGGATTTGGGGGGGACCAGGAAAGGGCACAACATTTGAAATGTAAATAAAGAATATATCTAATAAAAAAAGAAATAAAAGAAATGCAATGATATAGTGTATACTTATTTTTGTCTGTTTTGATGCATGTTCTCTCTCTCTCTCTCTCTCTCTCTCTCTCTCACACACACACACACACACACACACACACACACACACATTCCTTTTGCTGGGTGCTATTTCATTACATGGGTCTATCATGATTGTTGATGTGGTTCTGGTTGTTTCTAGGTTTTGACCATTACATACATAATAGCTACAAACATTTGTCTCCAAATCACTGCAGAGACTTAGTGATGCCACCTGAGTAAATGCCTGAATGGAAGCATCTGGATCACATGGCACATACTCATTTACCATCTGAAGAGCCTTCTAAACCGCTCTCCAAAGTGTTTGTTCCACCTCACACTCCCTCCAGTACTGCCTGAGAGTCTCAGTTTCTCCAACCTTCATCAGTGGCTGGTGTGTTTATTCTGTTTCAACCTTGGCTACTGTGCAAGGTGTGTCACTTATGACTTATGTGAGAAGGTGTACAGGAAGGGGCATCATGTGGACTTTTATTAATAGTGACAGAATGGTCTTATATGCCAATTGTGGTCATGGTTAATCTAATCTAGACACTCGGTACAATATCATATGTCAAAAAAAAAAAACCCAAAGTTGCATAAAAACTGGTGACATTTAAATATAGTCCTTATCTGATTATTAGTATTATAAATTAGCATTGATTTCTAGGTCATTACAATTTGCAAGACACACATAAGTTATTTCATCTAGGGTGCTGAGTAAAGATGACAAAGAAAATCTCTACTATTTTTGCAAGTTCTTACCCATAAAAACTTTGAAAAATAAAGAATAATAAGCTGTAGTAGGTTTGGGGGAGCTTGGGAGAAGATGAAGTAAAAAAGAAGTTGAGCATTTAGTATAGTTGGCTAGCCCAAATGCCATTTCATAGAGACTATTAAATATTTATAAATTTCTCAGACTCCATGACAACCCAAAATATGGCCATTTGACAGGATTCTGGCCAAGAACTATATAATAATAAGTCTGCCTGGTTCGTAATTGGTTCTCATCACATGGGCTGTTTAAAGGCACTTCTTATTTTGTCAGGAGAAAGCCTCCTGTATTATTTATGTACATGTATTCTCACTCTTGCTGCATCAGTGGACTGGATGACAGCTCAATTTGAGGCATGAAAAAAATCCTTTAGGGAAATATGTGGGTTATTTGGGGGAGGGGGAGTTTTGTAGCCTTTCAGAATCAAAGCCATGTGATATTGAATAAGGAAAACGTGGGAACATGAGAATAATGTTCTTGCTTCTGAAATGAAATGTTTAAAAGCAAAAGACAAAGGGAAATAAAAACAGCTGCATTGTTGTCTTATACAAAATTGCTTCAGATGCCCCAACTTTCAACAACCACCCATTCCTTAGTCAGTACTCATGAACAATCAAGGCAATTCCACCATTAGTAAGTGTGATGGTTTGTATATGATTGGCCCAGGAAATAAACCTATTTTTAGGTGTGGCCTTGTTGGAGTAGGTGTGTCATTGTGGGTGTGGGCTTAAAACCCTCACCCTAGTTGCCTGGAAGTTAGTCTTCTACTAGCAGCCTTCAGATGAAGATGTGGAACTCTCAGCTCCTCCTGTACCATGCCTGCCTGGATGCTGCCATGTTTCTGCCTTGATGACAATGGACTGAACCTCTGAGCCTGTAAGCCAACCCCAATTAAATGTTGTCTTTTATAAAACTTGCATTGGTCATGGTGTCTGTTCACAGCAGTAAAACCCTAACTAAGACAGTAAGAAAAAGAGGGGCGGGGAGGACTTGCTAAAAAGGCTTAGGTATTTGTTAGCATTTTTAGTAAAGTATTTTAAATTAAGTGCATTTTAGACAGTGCTATTGCATACTAAATATCACAGTATAGTTGTATGCACTAAGGAACCAAAACCTTTGCATGATCTCACGATGTTTCTAAGGTAGCCTTGTAATTCTGCTAAAGCAACATGATAGACTCGTTACCATAGTTACCATGTGGGTGTAGTGCTGTACTACACCACATCACTAGACTATGGGGATCTTCAGCTCCACTGCAATCTTACGGGAGCACCATCACACATGCACTCCATCGTGGGCTGAAGCATGGACACAGCCATAGTCATGGATGTTCTGAGACCACTGCAGAGGACCTGCTTATTTAACTAGGGCCTCAAAATATTCTCCACCATTTTCTGTCATCAGTAGTTATTTTATGCATCTAGAACTGGGAAGAGAATGTCTTTGGGGGCAATGTTTTGTTTTGTTTTGTTTTGTTTTTTCGAGACAGGGTTTCTCTGTGTAGCCCTGGCTGTCCTGGAACTCACTCTGTACACCAGGCTAGCCTCGAACTCAGAAATCCACCTGCCTCTGCCTCCCAAGTGCTGGGATTACAGGCGTGCGCCACCACGCCCGGCTCTTTGGGGGCAATGTTAACACGTTGCTTTTGCTGTGTTTTTTCAATAGACTGGATGGAAAGAGAATAGACACCTTTTTCTGGAGGCCTTGCTTAATGACGCCTTCTCTTCTCACAGGTCCTGCTTTCTGTTTGCTGCTATTAGGTTTGGAGAGTGTGTCTGGAAACTCAGCAGTCATGACAGAACATGAGTGTTCTAATGTGTAAGATAGCAGAAGAGGGGGGGATGAGAGGAAGCTTTAAGAGAACTCTCCATACTTTTTTTCATATACTTTTAATTTCTCATACTTAAAGTTAATCTAAAATTAGCTTTAAGAATGATTTTTGAAAAGACAAAAGGCAAGACGGAGGCCTTGCGCGCACTCTAGTATGTATAAAAATAGAAGAAGCAATATGAATGGGATTTTACGTCTACACTTCTCTCCAGAAATATGAACAAGGAATAGATAATTCTGGCTAACCCTGGAGAAGGGACATGGAGGTGAGATTTTGGATTTTCCACCAGTCTATACTTTGCCTACTTAACATGGAGAGGTAACAACATGAAGAGCCATCCTTGCTTCAGGGTTCTCCCATGAGGCCAGCAAAATATCATCATGCTCTCTTTGCACCCAGTGCTGCTCTCTTGTAGTGTCTCCATGGTAACTACCCTGAGAATTGCTTGCTAAGGAATACACCTCATGCTACACTGTCTCAGAATGTGCTTCCTGGGAGTCTAGCCTGACACATCAACCTTCTCTTGTAGTAAGTTTGTGAAATCTGCAAACTACCATACTTTACCCACAGTAAGTTGAGAGTGCTGTCTCCTTCTACCTCACCCTCGGCTCCCCCATGCTTCTAAGCTCAGCATGTGGTATTACAGCAATGACCAACACATGGGACGCAATTAAGCTGAAGATAAGTTGGGAATATGTTCATCTGGATTGGAAGACTACATTTACCTAATTCTGGCACTTCCTATGTAGACCAGGTATGGGCAGCTATTTTACTGGGAAGATCGTTTCCTGGAATGTTCCTGAGACCTGTGTGTCAGCCTAGTGCCCTGGCAAGGTCAGCACACTCACACTCGAATGTCATTCCGTGGGGCTCAGCCAGGAACTGTGTGGGTGGTGAAAGAAAACCAGGTAAGGAGTGAAAGCTAGTCGGGGAAACTATCTCCACCTAGACAAGTGGGAAAGCTGGTATAGGCGTGATTATCACCATACATTCTCAAAATGGACTCTCCCCTGTCAGATAACACAAAGCTCATAGTTGGCAGGATGGTGAGGACAAAATCCTAAAAACTACATGATTTTACCAACAAGCGACACTAAGAAGGAACTTTTCAAAGCTGTGACAATTTGGATGAAACGAGAGAAGGGGAGACTAAACTCCCTTCCTTTTCTCTCCATAGAACACTGGTATTACAAAAAATCATTTGTCACCCGGAGAAGGTGACTAAAGGTTCTGGGGGCAAAAACAAAGTAGAGAAAAGAGTGCCAAACAGTTAATGAATTAAAATAGTATGCCACATTTTCTGGAAGTTTCGATGCCCATGGTCTTATCTACATTTGTCATTTTTAATTTTAACTCGCTTTGATGTCTTCTTTTACTCTAAATAAATTTTTACATTTGTACCTAATTGGGTGCCATATCTTCAAAGAGTATCTAAATTTTTCATTCATTATTCAGTCCCTATGCAATTTAGATCCATCCAGGAAAGGCACATTTGGTGGGGGTGGGAGAAGTCAGATCTTATTATCAGTGCATCAGACATCTATGATGCCAAATGCATCTTTCTTTTATATTAATTAATTTATTTATTCACTTTATCAGCTCCACTATCCTCCCAGTACCCACTCACACAGATCCTCCCCCAGTTCCCACTTCCCTTCTCCTCTGAAAAGGGAGAGCCACACTACCACCATCCACCTCTGGTCCCCTGGCCCTTTCCCCATCTCCCACACACACACACAAGCTACTGCAGGAGTAGGCACATCCTCTCCCACTGAGGCCAGACAAAGCCCAGCTGGGGGACTGGGATCCCCAGGCAGGCAGCAGATTCAGGAACAGCCCCTGCTTCAGTTGTCAGGGGACCTGAATGAAGACCATATGGGACATACGTGCAGGGAGCCTAGGTCCATCCCATGCTCACTCAGTCTCTGAGAACCCCCAAGGGTCCAGGTTAGTTGACTCTGTTTGTCTTTCTGTGGAGTCCCTGCCCTCTTCAGGTCCCTCAGTCCTTCCCCCAACTCTTCCATAACTCCCAAGCTCCATCCAGTGTTTGGCTGTGAATCTCTGTCTGTTTCCATTGGTTGTTGGGTGGAGCCTCTCAGAGGACAGTTATGCTAGGCTCCTGTCTGCGAGTGTAACAGGGTGTCATTAATAGTGTCAGGTTCTTGCCTGTGGGGTGGGTCTCAATTTTTGGCCAGTCATTGGTTGGCCATTTCCTCTATCTCTACTTTATCTTTTTCCCTGTACATCTTAGTCATAAAGTATAGGATAACCATTCTATAATCCGCAGAATAAAAAAAAAGCCAAATAACAAGGAGGATCCAAGGAAGGATGGTTGAATACTTCTCAGAAGGGGAAATAAAATAGATTGAAGTTGGATGGAGGGAGGGAACTCAGTGGAAGAGGGGAGGGTAGTGGGGGGAGCAGGGGAAAAGAGAATAGAAATTGGTAGCTGTGAGGTCATCTGAAGGACAAGTTAGAGACTTGGGATAGGGGCTGGGATAGGGTGTCATGGGGGTGATGCTGGCTGAGACTCCTAACAGTGGGGATGATATGTATCCTGAAGTGGCCACTTCCTGTAGCCAGGCAGGACTCCCAGAGAAGGGATAAGAACGGAAACCTGCTCACAAAACCTTCAACCCAAAATGTATCCTGCTTAATGGTAGAAACCCTTACAGTGAGAGCATCCTATTTTCCAAGGATATTATTAGAAATTAATACAATATTTTCTCAAATATTAATGCAACATGGTGATCAGTAGAAGCCATTGTGATTTCTGCATTGATATCATCCACCCATTTGTTCTGTTCTTTCTGCTATACTTCATGGTCCAAACACTAGTAAAGTTCTAGCCACTGTTCTTGGCTAATGAAGTGCTTCTGTCTTCCCTTGATGGATTTCCCTTCTTTTAATGTTATACATTTATTTACTTGCTTTGTGTGTATGTGCAGAGTGGGAAGTGTCAGAGCATAAGTGTGGAAGTCAGAGGACAACTTATGGGAATCAATTCTCTCCTTCTATCATGTAGGGTTCCAGGGATCAAAGTCAAGTCATCAGGTTTGATGACAAAGCATCTTTACTTGCTGAGCCATATCAGGATATGATGGTCCTTTCTCAGTCCCATTTCCTTAGGCTTTTTATTGTTTTTATCAAATTAGTAACTTCCAATATGTGAGGTCTAAGGAGACAAGCAAGCACATGTCCCAAGTATTGCTAGGTAAAACACAGTAGGGGTAAAACACCATAGGGTTAAAACACAGTAGGGGTAAAACACAGTTGGGGAGGTTGGCCTTCTGCACCAGTTGTTCACTTAGCAAGATAAAGATAATGGATAGAGTAGTTCTCATCAAGAGGTGTTATATGTTTCAGCCTACACACATGCTCACAAACTGGTTCCTAGCAAAATGAAAGTATATAGGTACACAAGTATTACAATCAACAAGGCTACAGAAAACATTCCAGCCCCATTGCTACAAACAGAAAATACCTAGAACAGGGCTATGACACTCTCTCTGTCCATAGTCATTCTCCTTCTCCTTGGCCTCATCTGGATTTTGAATGGGATGCCAATATACTCCTGATAAACTGTATTTCTCGGCACTGAAGTGCTATGGGTACGGGTTGCTGGATGGACCTCTTCAGAGCACACTGTAAACTGGAAAAATTCAGTATCTTTACCTTGTTCCTTACTCCTACCAGATAGCCACCTTAAAATTAGAAGGCAACAGAAAACAAAATCAGAAAATTGGTTGGCCAGCAGCTGTGGTGGTTGGTGGGAGCATTACTCCTCTTCTCTGAATTTCTAGTTGGGTTTAAATCCAAATTCTTCTTTGTCTAAGTCAACTGTAGAACTGTATGGTTTGATCATAGGCAACTATCCTGAAATTCCCTTTCAACTCAAGAGATCACCACACTGGCTTTCCTTTTTTTGTTTTGTTTTGTTTTGTTTTGTTTTGTTTTGTTTTGTTTTGTTTTGTTTTTCGAGACAGGGTTTCTCTGTATAGCCCTGGCTGTCCTGGAACTCACTCTGTAGACCAGGCTGGCCTCGAACTCAGAAATCCACCTGCCTCTGCCTCTGCCTCCCAAGTGCTGGGATTAAAGGCGTGCGCCCCCACGCCCAGCCAAAAGGGACTGGACTCTGCATGGGCGGGGAATCGAACCCAGGCCTCCCGGGTGGCAGGCGAGAATTCTACCACTGAACCACCCATGCCTCCTGGATTTCCTTATTAAAGAATACTATTCCTTTAAAACTGTAAAAGTTAGAGAGGAAGAAAGGGAGAGTGGCTGAGGCAGTGAAATGGGTGGTAAAGCACAGTACCACAGCCTGGGCCAGGCAGCACACCAGAACCCATGCTGCGCTACTCTGATTCCGTTCACTTATTCTTTTAAAAACATTGAGTACACACTATGTGCCAGACACTGAGGGGCTTAGAAATGAAGTTACTTAGACTGTTGGCACCTCATTATCCTCATCCATTAAGTAGAAGGACTAATAGCAACTACCTAATAAGGTTATTGCAATGATTAAATGATCTATTTGTAAATAACTAGATCAGCAAATGGCATTAAGCAATAATTCAATCCATACTAACATTATTAATCACTGTGAAAATATTAATACAAGTAATTTTTCATGTGCCATCAGATAAAAAATAGCAACTTGTGAAACTGTCTCATCTCACTTTTATGTTGGAAAAGACCCACATACATTTAATAGGAAATCTGAATTAAAAATGTCAACAAGTATAGCAGAATATCATTATATTCCTAGACCAGTGCCTGTCCCAGTGGTCATCAGAGAGGTTTCACCCAGCAGCTGATAGGAGCAGATGCAGAGACCACAGCCAAACCTTAGGTGGAGCTTGGAGAATCAATCCCACAGAAGAGGAGGAGAAAGAATTCTAAGAGCCAGAGGGGTTGAGAACACCAGGAGAACATGGCCCACAGAACAACTAAGCAGGGATCACAGGGGCTCACAGAGACTGAAGTGACCGTCACAGAGCCTGCATGAGTCTGTGCTATAGTGTGTGTGTGTGTGTGTGTGTGTGTGTGTGTGTGTGTGTGTGTGTGTATGTTATGGAGCTTGCTATTCTGTGGGACTCACAACAATGGGAGTAGGGGTGCCTCTGGCTCTTTCATTGAATCTTGGGACCCTTTTTCTCATACTGGGATATGACCCTTGATATGAAGAGAAATAAAATACTCCTGTATACAATGAACATGGATTTCTCTTGAAAAACGACCAATAAGGTTATGGCCAAATAGTAAGCACAAGCCTCACATCCTAATTTGCATTACTGTTCCTGTAGTGAAACACCGTGACCAAAGCAACTTGTGGAGGAAAGGGCTTATTTCAGCCTACATTTCCAGCTAATAGTGGAAGACAGTCAGAGCAGGAACTCAAACAAAGCAGGAACCTGGAGGCAGGCGCTGTTTCAGGGGCCTTGGAAGAGTGCTGCTTACTGGCTTGCTCCCTGTGACTTTTCCAGCCTGCTTTTTATAGAACCCGGGATCACCTGACCACGGGTGGTACCACTCAAAATGGGCCGGGCTCTCTAACATCAATTAATAATTTTTAAAAATGTTCTACAGGCTTGCCTACAACCCAGTCTTTTGGTGTTATTTTTCTCAGCTGATTTTTTTTTCTCTCAGATGACTCTAGTCTATGTCTGTCAGGTTGACATAAAATTAGACAGTACACATCATAAGGAATATTGCTTACAGGGTCATGAATCCTGAGTACATTTGTACAGTTTGGGCTTCCTGTTAAAGGGTTCTTGTTGTCAGTCATATGGGAAGGAAGTTACCCACTCACAATACTTATATTCAGGGGTTTTGTTACTGAAGAAGGAAAAATGGATATTGAAACATACTACATCCTCTGCCATAAATTGGAAATAAGTCAAAAAGAATTCACCAATGTTCCTAAATTTTATATAGATACAAAAAATCATGTAGGTATATGACATGGCAAGTATACAGAAGTGAAACTTCTAGGGAACAAAGGGGACTTTGGGAGGTGAGAAATCCCGAGAAAGAAGAGGATAAGAAAAGAGGGGACGTGCTCAGTGTACAACATGCCTATTGTGTTCCTAAAACATAACACTAAGTACCATGAATGTATTCTATGTGAACTTCCTGATATATGCAGATATGAACACAGGAAAAAATTTTAAGTAAAGGAAAAAACGAGGATTTAACCACATAATAGTTGGGCATATTCAAACCCAATGAAAACTCCTCCCAAAGAAACACAGTGATGAATCAATTCATAAAACAACAGGCAGGGAGAAAAGAATGGAGCTGAATGCGGTGTGAGAAATTAGATGCACAATAATGACAAAGAGAAAACATGGCCCAAGAAGTAGAACACATTTCCAGACTAATCTTCCCTGTCTGAATTTTCCACAGGTGGAAACTGAAGAAAATGTTACATCTCTGTTTTTAAAAGCAATAATTAGTAATAGCTTCAATTTTTAAATGACATTGCAAAATTAAAGAAAAAAATCAAGAGTGAAAGCCAAGGCACTGAGGAACAAGCCATGGGCTAAATATAGACAGGGCCAGGAGCAAAGTGGCAGAAGCCCAAGCCAGTGATCTGTGACACAGCCTTGAAAACTCTCAAAGGAAAAGATGACAAACAGACAAGCGTGAATCAGAGCACTCTGCCCCAAACACAGCTAATGAGTCCTGAAAGTCAGACAGAATTGTGTTCTTTAAAAAAAAGAAGAAAAGAGGTATTTCTTTTTTAATTTTAATAAAAGTCAATCTTTAAAAAAAAGAATAAGAAGAAAAAGGTGTGTTAATAAAGGAATTCTGACAATGTGGCTCAGTGGAAAAGTGGCTACTTAGCATGTATGAGCCTTTGGGTTCAATCCCCAGACTGTATACAAGCCGATAACCCCCTCCTCCTAAGCAATAAAAGGCAACATCCCTGCTCCCCTTTTGTTTGCCCTTCCAGCTACTTGATAACCTTCCTGACCCCTCTCTTCCCTCTCCTGCCCAGATCCTTGGTTCTTACATTCCTCTGCCCAGGACACACTTCTATTGGAATAAAGTTAGCTTACATCTTACTTTTCAGTGGAAATATCACCTGAGAAAATGCCTTCATAAGTTCTAGTTGTAAGGCATTTTCTTAATTAGTTATTGATGAGGATGGGTCCATCTCATTGTGGGTGGTTCCATCCCTAGACTGGTGGGTGGCCGTGGGTACTCTAAGCTGAACAAGCCATGGGAAGCAAGCTAGTAAGCAACACTCCTCCATGGTCTCTGCATCAGCTCCGGGTTCTAGGTTCCTGTCCTGTTTGACTTCCTGTCCTGTCTTCCTTGGGTGATGAACAGCAATGTGGAAGTATAAGGTGAATAAACCCTTTCCTCCCCAACTTGTGTGTTGGTCATGATGCTTCATCACAGTAATAGAAACCCTAAGACAGTTGGTACCAGGATTGGGGTATTACTGTGGCAGACCTGATCATGTCTGGGGAAGGATTGTGGAAGGACTTTGTAACTTGAAGAGTTACAAAGAGTTACAAACTGGAAAAGCCATTGGGTGTTGAGAGCTCAGTGGCATGTTCTTTAGGAGCTTGGAAGATAAGAATGTTGAGAGCAGCCGGGCATGGTGGCGCACGCCTGTAATCCCAGCACTTGGGAGGCAGAGGCAGGCAGATTTCTGAGTTCGAGGCCAGCCTAGTCTACAGAGTGAGTTCCAGGACAGCCAGGACTACACAGAGAAACCCTGTCTCGAAAAACCAAACCAAACCAAAACAAAACAAAAAACAAAAACAAAAAAAATAAAAAACCAAGAATGTTGAGAGCAGAAGATGTAGGCCTGGCTTGTGAAATTTTAGAGGAAAATTTAAAGATTCTATCGGGGCTGATTGCTATCTTGATTTAAGATTCCGTGGTTCTGGTTAGCTGTGATTTGTGAAACTACTAAAGTGAAACCTTTGTTTTGCTGGGATACTTGATGCTGGTCAGGTAGAGCTGACAATTTAGTGATGATTAAGAAAAGACCAGCATCAGTGAGGTGAAATCTTCTAAGAAGTGTTTCCTGAGAGTAAGCACACAGAAGCTGTTTCAGGGGTGGCCACAGTTGTACCTTGTATTGGCACCTGGACTTGGTCTGTATGAGTCACCCAGGTGGTGCTGGTTTTGAAGGTATGAAGAGGTCATGGAGAGCAGCTGAGGCTTGGCACTGTGAGAGGTCAGGAGAGACACTGGTGAAGGAGCTGCCTCAGTAGCAGTTGAAGGCCTAAGACTTGAAAGGGGGCATGCAAAGAAATTGAATCTCAGCACCATAAAGAGAGCCTAGGAGAGGCCATTGATGAAAGTGTAGCCCAGTTGCAGCAGAGACTGCAGCGTTTTAGAGATGCCAGTACCATGGAATGACCACCGAGGTCAGCACCAACGATGGAGCAGAGCCTGCTAAAGCCTAGGAGACAACTGTGTGAGCTTCAGAGGGCAGAGCTGGAGAAGTGACCCAAGCTCCTTGGAGGAACCAGAAGATGGTGAGTGGATCGCAGGGAATTGGACATAGTTGGATTTATACTGCTGTTATACTGTTATATAGTTATACTGTTATACTATATACCACATATAGTCAGAGTTTGGTTTTGCTTTGTACAGGTGTGACTGTGCCCTGGTTCTTCCCTCTTAATGAGGTATTGAATTTAACTTTGATGTTTACAGAAGCCCACAGCTGATCTTTCAAGAAAGACTTTGGATTTTTAAGAGACTGAACACTTTAAAGAGACTGAAATTTTAATGTGCTTCAATTTGTAAAGACTTGGACCTTTGAAGTTATTTATGTTTTTAATGTGAGATCTTGGGGATAAATAAGAAAGGAAAAGGTTAATGCTTAATAATGATGTGTTTGTGTGTCCGGTTGACAAATGGTCAATTGTGCTGGCTAGTCTTGTGTCAATTTGCACAAGCTAGAGTTATCTGAAAGGAGGAAACCTCAAATGATTAATGCCTCCATAAATCTGATGGAAGGTACTTTTTAATTAGTTATTGATGGGAGCAGGCCCAATCCAATGTGGGTCGTACCATCCCTGGGCTGGTAGTCCTGGGTTCTATAATCTGAGCAAGCCACGGGAAGCAAGCTAGTAAGCAACATCTTTCCATGGCCTCTGCATGAGCTTCTGCTTCCAGGTGCCTGTCTTGTGTGAGTTCCTGTCCTGACTTCTTTCAGTGATGGACAACAATGTGGAAGTATAAGTTGAATTAACATTTTCCTACCTAACTTGCTTTTGGTCATGGTATTTCACCACAGCAATAGAAACCCTAACTAAGACACCCAGTGAAGATATTAATACTACTACTTAAAAATTGTGTCATTATATAGTTTTAAGCCTAAGAGCATCAACTGGAAAAAAATATATATTAAGAACTTATTAAGAACTAGGGCAGAGTTGATACATAGCTAGGCAAAAATAATATACTTATATTTAACATTTACAAATATTTTGCAAGTGGTAATTTCAATAATGAAGCAAAAGAGCTTGAAGCAAATTTTACAAAAACTATTTAAACAACTTTAAATTCATATGAGAGTTATAGAAGATTATTTTAATAGAAAAAACCTACTTGGTATTAGGTAGGAAACTGCATTGATAAAGAAGTCAATTTTTTCGATTGAATTTATTAATTCAATACAATATTATTTTTAAAAAAAGCCTGAAAACTTGCATTTTGTGAGGAATGGGAAAACTTAAAAAAGATAAAAATAGATATGTAAGTTGTATTTTTAGCTACTTTTCTAGTGGTTGTGATAAAATACCTGACAGAAATAACTAAGGAAGAAGGCCTTATTTTGGCCCACGGTTTGAGAGGATTCGATTTGTGATTGTGTGGAAGTGGCAAAGCAGAATATGATGGTTGCAAGAGCTTGTGAGGAAGAGGCTGTCCACCTCATGGCACACAGAAAGCAGAGAGGAAGGGAGGGGCTGAGGACCAGGCAGAACCTCCAAAGGCATGCCCCTGAGCACCTCTGTTTTTTTTTCTATATTCTATGTTTACATTCCAAAGGCTTTCTCCTTTCCCAGTTCCCCCCCTCCCTATGTCCCATAATTCCTCTCCCCCCCAACTATTCCCCAATCATTCCCCCTCCCCCCACGGTTTCTCTACAAAACTGGATCCAATCTTTACAGGCCCAGGGTCCTCTCCTTTCTTCTTCTTGGGAATCATTTGACTTGCTAATTGTGTCTTGAGTATTTAGGGCTTCTGGGCTCATTAATATCCACTTATCAGTGATTGCATTTCATGTGTATTCTTTTGTGATTGGGTTAGCTCACTCAGGATGATATTTTCCAAGTCTAACCATTTACCTACAAATTGCATGAATTCATTATTTTTAATTGCTGAGTAGTATTCCATTGTATAAATATACCACATTTTCTGTATCCATTCCTCCTTTGAGGGATATTTGGGCTCCTTCCAATTTCTGGCTATTATAAACAAGGCTGCTATAAACATACTGGAGCATGTGTCTTTATTGCATGCAGGGGAATCCTCTGGGTATATCCCCAGGAGTGGTATGCCAGGGTCCTCTGGAAGTGTCATGCCCAATTTTCTGAGGAACCGCCACACTGATTTCCAGAGCGGTTTTACCATTTTGCAATCCCACCAACAGTGGAGGAGTGTTCCTCTTTCTCCACATCCTCGCCAGCACTTGTTGTCTCTTGAGTTTTTAATCTTAGCCATTCTGACTGGTGTGAGGTAGAATCTCAGGGTTGTTTTGATTTGCATTTCCCTAATGACTAATGATGTTGAACATCTCTTAAGGTGTTTCTCGGCCATCCGAATTTCTTCTGGTGAAAATTCTTTGTTTAGCTCTGTACCCCATTTTTTGATAGGGTTATTTGGTTCTTTGGGGTCTAACTTCTTGAGTTCTTTGTATATATTGGATATTAGCCCTCTGTCGGATGTGGGGTTGGTGAAGATCTTTTCCCACTTTGTTGGTTGTCATCTTGTCTGTTTTCCAAGTAGGCTCCAATGTCTAAAAATGCTCAGTCTTCCAAAATATTGGTCACCAGCTGGTGACCAATAATTCAACACATAAACCTATCAGGGGACAAGTAATCATCAAATAATAGTACAAAGTAATATCTTAAAGGGGGCACAATAGCCACAGGTTAGCAACTCCCTGACTGGATTACCTAAATGATTTGGCACTAATAAAAACATGATTATCACACATTAATGGAAGTCAGTCAGCAGAACAAGACATAACACAGACTGGAGAGCAGAATATTCTACCTTGTATACAGTAGGCATAAGTTGGTTGTCCTTGTTTATAAATGCAAGAATTTTGTTTATGGTAAGAACTGGAGATGCAGAGGTCAATGGGAAAGCCAGTTTGGAAAAAATAGATTTCTAATTTAGCATATTTATTTTTGCCTATATGCTTTGTACATTTTTCAGCCCCATTCCTTCTAACCAAATTTCATATAGATGAAAAACCATAACAATTTAATAACTATAAATGACATGAAATGTTTGAGAGGCAATGGAAATGCTCTAAAACCAGGTTTTGCTGATGGGTACACAATAGTCCATCTGCTAAAAGTCGTTAAATGCTACACTTTAAAACAGGTTAGCTTGCTGATAATATAGGTTACAGCTTCATAATTTAATAGTAAGTATAAATAAAAGTTTAAACCATAGCTAGAGAGATAGCTCAGCAGTTAAGAGCACTGACTGCTCTTCCAGGGGTCCTGAGTTGAATTCCCAGCAACCACGTGGTGGCTCACAACCATCTGTAATGGGATCTGATGCCCTCTGCAGGTGTGTCTGAAGACAGCTACAATGTACTCATATGTACATTAAATAAATAAATGAATAAATGTTTAAACAAAAGAAGTAATATTAAAATGAGACTAAAAAAATGAAAAAAGAAGAAAAAAACAAGATTGAATAGCCTTTCCAACATGACCCAGAACCCAGAAGCAAGTGCAAAATAAAACATATATTTGTATAAAGACATAAACAAACTTAAAACAAAAGGTATCAAAGTAAAAAAAAAAACTATCATGAGTAAGAAATGGAAGTAATTTCTTTTTTTGTCAGTAACAAAAGTGGAAATAGTAACATATGTGATATGTATATACATAATATATATGTGGTGATTTCTTTGTGAACTTTTTCTTTTATAAAATTATTAATACATTACCACTAATACATAACAAGTATTACTAATGTTATAAGCAATCAAGAAATGCCTTATTTATCAGCATAAATGTTAATAATATGACTGATGTCCTCTCTCACGCTCAGCAAAGACCAGCTGTGCTGCCTACATTGTGTGAGTCTTCACAAAGGAAGCAGGGTTGGAACTGGGCCTGTACACATAGTAAGATTTAAACAGAAGATTCTAAATGCCAGAGAATATCTGAGAGATGGAAGTTACTTATTTTTTTAGTCATTTTTGTATCAAATTGGAGCAGTGTTTTCAGATCTACATAAGGTGCTGTTCTTAATCATCAAATAAATGTAAGCATTTCAATAGAAATATCTCCTTTCTAGTCCAGATGTTACTATAAGGATCTCTGAGCCCCTCAGATCTTCCTTTTGACTTGAACATCCACAAGCACTCTGGAACCATGGACCAATATAAGACTAAAACTAGCTACACAACCTCAGGGTTCAGGAGAGGAATGCATTTGTTAAGTGTCCCTCATGAGTTTGAGGCATGAAATGAGACTCAACTTTGAGTACTTTAACAAGTAAACACAACCAGTTGCTCAAACTACCACCAATCTCTTCTCCCCCTCCCTCCCCCTCTCCCCCTTCCCTCTCTTCACCTTTCCCTCTCCCTATCCCCTCTCCCTCCCCTCCCCCTCTCTTCCCCTCCTCCTCTCCCTCTCCTCCCTCTCTCTCCCCCTCCTCCTCTCCCATTTCCCCTCTCCCCCTCCCTCTCCCATTGCCCTCTTTCCTCCCCTCCCCCTCTCCCCCTTCTCCTTCTTCCTCTCCCTCTCCCTTTCCCTCCCTCCCTCTCCTCTCTTAAAGGGCCTCAGTACTTCACTAGACAGAGTACATCCAGCAACAGCATTGACTGCACACAGGCTCTTTGCCATTCTCAAAACCTTGATTATTCATGCCTAAGTTGCATTTAAGAAGCATGCCTTAAACTTTTATGTTCCTTTTCTACCTTACAATTTCTGCTTCAGACTCAACATTGTAAATTAACAGTCTTTGCTGTTTTTTTGCTAGATCTAGGTTTGCTAAGCCTTTTACTATTATTTTCATATACAAAAGTACATCAGAGAAAATATCATATGAGATACTTTGAATTGTCTATCAGATGGAAATTCTTTTCCCCTGAGTTAAACTAAGAAATCTTGATGAAAAAAATTAATTCTCCTTGTAGAAATGTTCCAGGTATTTTTTTTTATTTCAGTAAATATTGTCTCAAAGTTGCAAGCCTTCTAGTGCTCTATAACCACCTCTGCTTTGCTATTGGACATTATTCTTTCTGGCCATACGTCCATAGTCCCTCAGCTGAGCTTAGGGACTGTGGATGGAAACTTTCTTATCTTCACTACTTATGCGCCATCACCCTTGGATAACTGCTCAAGCCAGACCCAAGGAATAATGCGCCCTCTGGGGAAGATGCCCAGGACCACACTGCAGAGCACCTCTCCCTAGACCCGAGCTCCCAACCTTCCTAATGCTACAACCCTTTAATAGAGTTCCTCACATTGTGGTGATCCCAACCACAGAATCATTTTGTTGCTACTGTTGTGAATCGCTGTGTAAATATCTGATGAGGAGGATGTGTGACATGCAACCCCCAGAGGGGTCACAACCCCCAGGTTGAGAACCAGTGCCCAGGAGCACTTGCCACATATTTCTTCACTCAAATGTCACTTGGTATTTAACAGTAAGAGTGATCTTTACCAAGACACTACAGGCACCGTTTGGTCTGTGCCTCCCTAGATAAAGCTCTCCATTGGACTGAGTGCTTAGAAGCTATTCTGTATGCTGATCCAGTCTGGATCAGTTGCTTTCATATGCTGTGACCACAATGCCTGGCAGAAGCAACTGCCTTTATTTACATCCTTGTGTGTCTGTCACAGGTAAAAAGAAGTCTTGGTCATGCATTTTCTTGAATACAGTCACTAAGGACTAAGTCATCACCATTGAGTGTCATGGACAGCTGCAACTGGCAGTATTCTTGTGTAGTTATAAGACATGTAGTTATAATAGACCCCTCTCTCCTCAGAGCATATGCTCTTTGCACAGGTATCAGCAGTCTTGTGTGCTGCTGAAAAGTGACCCTCCATTTGAGCTTCTCCATGATTCTTCCTGTCTGATACTAAGAAGCATCCTCTGACAATCCTAGAACAACAGAACTTCACTCTCTCCAGTGCAGGTGAAACTAAATTGTGTAGTGAATAGAGTGAAATGATGATACAGTCACAAGAACACCTTCTCCAACAATATATCTATAATTATAATATATACATATATGTATGTATATATATAATAAAGCTGCAGAGAACCTTGAAGGAATGCAAGAAGGAAGGATACAATTCATTTGCATAAAAAAATGCTATGAGACTTTTTAGACATATTGTTTTCCACATGATGGAGATAAAATAGCTCAGTCAAGAAATAACCACATGGCTTTTATAAGCCTCATATAGTATAATACATTCCAGCTCTCTGGTTATATGAGGTGTGATCTCACTTCTTCAGTCACTTGGGGTATATGGATATATCTGGCATGGTCTCATGTCACAGAGATTGTCTTCAAACTTGCTATGTAGTAAAGAATGATCTTGAACTACTGATCTTTTGGTCTCTGTCTCCCAAGTGCTAGTCCAGCATGATCTGCCACTCCAGTCTCACCCCACCTATAGCAATCTCTAAGACAAGAGAAAGGTCAGGAGGAAATTCTGACTGTTTCACCAGGAGCCCTTACTGTCCTTTGACAGGAACAGTTAGCAGCTCTCAATCTATGCACTACTTCAGACAAGCCTACAAATTCTCTAAGATGGAAAGTCGGAAGAGAGTAAGAAAAAGCATACAACAAAGCTACCATGTAATTAGTCAGCCGCCCAAACTCTGGTTGCCCCAAAGAGGAAGGATGAGGCAGCAGGAGAGGGGGGACACCTGAAAGAGTTTCCCCCCTGGGCTTTGTTTTAATATTAGACCTACATATGATTAGCGCTCTACGATTGGCTCATAATTTCATATGCCCAAAGGAGACCATAGAGAAAGCCATCAAATCAAGCCCTGTGAAGCCTGATTTCCAATAAAAGAACAAATTGGCCCATCTGGCATCACTATAGTGACGGTACTTTAAATTGTTCCTCCAAAGATGACTTGACAACAGATCGTAGCAGAACCATTAACAAACTCCTCTAGAGACAAATGGAGCTGTACAAAAAGGCAGATGTAGCCCCAAATGAAAACCCAGCTCTCCTTGGCTAGCCCCTCTGCGGGCTAACATATCTCGTGGTATCCACCACTCCCCAAAATGCAACTTACTGCCAGTGTATTATACATTAATGGAACTGGAGGTAGTGAAAATCGTTAACTCGGTGTGCAAATCTGTTCCTTTGAATTGTTACTTTTTACGATATTCTGAAATTGGTCCTCTCCGAGAGCTGCTACCCCAAGCAACTGTTTGCTAAAGCCTTGTTTGCTTTCACTAGTCTCTGACCCAGTGGTTCTCAACCTTCCTAATAGTGCAACCCTCTAAGCCAAATCTTCAGGTTGTGGTGACCCCACCCCCGCAACCGTGAAACTGTTTTTTCTTGCTATTTCATGACTGACTGTAATTTTGCTACTGTTAAAAAGTATAATGCAAATGTTCCTATTTTCTAGTAAAAACACAGTGAAACCCGGTGAAAAGTTCATTTGACACCCAAGGTGAAAACCACTGGTCTAAACCAATACCAGAATAACCAAGGATTGACTTGTCAGTTCCAGTAGTAAACAGACTGGGGACCATGAGGAAGTGAGGTGCACATTGTCACAAGTATGCAATTAGCTAATGACACGTAAGACTTAAGGCGGGAAGATGAGTGACCGCCTGAATAAGAACCCCCCAGGTCGTGGGAAGATGTGCCACGTACATTATGAACTGGAAATTGGAAGGTGCTAATGCTCTCCCTGGCCTTGGGTAGCATGTCCTGATACACAAATTGGAAAACATTGGTGACAATGATGCTTCTCTACATTTCTGGGTGTTGCAGCCATGAAAATGCACTGGGTTCCTCTTTATCAGGCACAGAAGGAACCAAGAGCCCCATGTGCACCCCTCCAAAGCCATCACCACTTGACCAAGTCCACACTTAACTTCCTATGACTCCAGGTTCTGACAGTGAGTCGCTGTGGCCTGTTCTTAGAGGATCTAAATTCCTCAAGCCGGAGACCTGGGATGAAGAACTCTGATGATCTGTTTCCAGGCGCACTGCCCCCTAAGACTCTTCCTGGAAGCCCCCCCTTTCCTCTGGATTCAGAAGCTATTTTCCTAATCACACTTTGAGTCCAATCTATGTTGCACTTTACTGCCAGGTATAGGGCTATCTATCCAGCAGAACATGGCTGACCTACAATGGGGTCACACCCTTAAAGAAAACTGACTTTTCATCCTATGGAAGCCATCAACTGTCCACACCTCTTCGGAGGCTCATGAACCCTTTCCCACTTCAGGCTAGAACTAGCTTGATCCTGTGCAGGTCATGCATGCTCGGGCAGCCATAGCTGCTGTGAGTTCATGTCTGGTCCAGAAGGCACCTTCTCCCTCCAGTCTTCCCACCTCTGGCTTTTTGCGTCTTCTCGCCTGTGTTGGTCCCTGAAGCCTTGCAGAGAGAGATGACATGGAGCTCCCATTTGTGGCTGACTTCCCCGACACCTGCTCTCTGTGCCTTGGTCATTTGTGAGTTTCTGCATTAACCACTATCCATTGCTGATATTATCGTCTGATCATAAACAAGGCACAGACACCTCTTCTCTCAGAACAAATGTGGTTTTGATGCAATGCTTACTCCTAATATCTGAAATGGAATTATATTGACTGTATGAAATATAAAGGTATTTATTAGAGTTATAAGAAATAGGTAAACCACATGCACTTAACTTATAATTATTATTAGCCTCTCTTTGTATTCAATTGGGAATACTTAATGACTAAATTAATAGTATAATTACAGAGTAAGATAAAAAATGCTGTTAGATAATTGAGATTATCTGTGGAGAAAAAGGTACTGGGAGGGCAGAGTAAGGGTAGGCAAGAGAAGACAAAGAGAATGAATATGAGCAAAATACACTGACATGTATGGCAACATATCAATGAAATCTATTACAGTACGAAACAAATGTATGTTGAAGCCAGCCCTACTGAGAATACTGGAAGCAATACTTCAGACTGAAGAAGGAAACAAACATGGTGGTGAGGCTGTAGAAAGAAGACAAATGAAACTGTAATTACTGAACTACAAAGTACAACTAAGTGTGTACTCCCCCAGCCTTTGAGTAGGGTTTTCAGGAACCTCGGGGCTAGCTACTATTTCTCAGCCTTTGAAGTTCTGGCCCATTGTTCTCCAAAGGACCTACAGCTTCCTATGAATACCTGAGAGCCCACTAGCTACACCTGAGCTAGCCTGGGTTGGAGCTGGGATCAAAGTGAAGTCCTTTGATCCTCCAGACCTACAGTTTACAGAATCAAGCAGGCTACCCTCTGAGCAGTGTGGAACGGTGGAGGCAGCACCCGGGGAGCAGACTTTTGACTTTGGGAGGAGGGTCTGGCCCCGGAACCTTAAATTGTGAGACCCCCAAATAAAGTTTGAGTCTTGAGCAAGAAAGCAAGCCTTGACTCCATGTGTTTCCCTTGTCACCCTGTTTCCTCTCCCCAGCTCTCCTTCCGGGGAACCCGAACCCTTCGTATGTAGCCGCGGGCATCTACAACTAAGAACGTAAACAGAAAAAATGACTTCAATCAACATGTACCTTTCAATAACTGTAAAATTAATTCAATTCCCCAACCAAAAGACACAGAGTAGCTGAATGAGAAGCAAATGGGACCAGGAAGCAAGCAGGAGTCACTCTCCTAGTACATGACAAACAGACTTCACTTTAAGGAAATCTTTCAAAGAGGGAACTACATACCAGAGTGAGTTTGAATAACCATCATCAGCTATATACACACTGTGGTAAACCTTGTATAGTAACCAAGAACAGGGGTATGACTTTACTTCACGCCTCTTCAATTCAATTCAACCTTAAAATAGCTTGCACCCACACTGCGAGGCCACACCAACATTACAAACAAACAAATGCCTTAGCCCAAGTCTTACCAGAACTCTTTTTTCATTAGAGAGACAGTGCATGGTATGCCCAAAAATCACTACTCATATTTTTGCATGTTTAAAAGCTAAAATATAGAACAGAATTACAATCCTTAAAAGTCAAAAAGAAAGGTGACCCTAAATCACTAATATCAAAAAAAAGAAAAAGAAAAAGAAAGACTTCCACAATCCTGACATGAGTCTTGAAAGAGAAGATTACAAGAAAATGTCGCCGGGCGGTGGTGGCACACGCCTTTAATCCCAGCACTTGGGAGGCAGAGGCAGGTGGATTTCTGAGTTCGAGGCCAGCCTGGTCTACAAAGTGAGTTCCAGGACAGCCAGGACTACACAGAGAAACCCTGTCTCGAAAAACCAAAAAAAAAAAAAAAAAAAAAAAAAAAAAAAAAAAACAAAGAAAGAAAAGAAAAGAAAAGAAAAGAAAAGAAAAGAAAAGAAAAGAAAAGAAAAGAAAAGAAAAAAGAAAATGTGGCACTGAGGAAGGGAAAGGCTTAGAGTTGGCTTAGGGGGTCACTGACAAATGTTGAGCTGTTGAAAGTGTGAAGAGAACATTAGATTACAGGGGCCTGGAAATGAACCTATCAGAAGGTTTGGTTTCATTAGGAATGGGGTCTCAGGAGCCAGACAGAGTGCAAAGTTGCCTTGCTCTGCACGTGGCCTGACCCAAACCACATTCACTGGGATCTACTGTATGCTTTCCTTTCCCCCACCCAACGTGTGTGTGTGTGTGTGTGTGTGTGTGTGTGTGTGTGTGTACTCCTCTGTGTCTCTATTTCTCTGCGTCTCCATTTCTCTATCTCTGAGTCCCTGTGTCTCTGTCTCTCTATCATGTATTGCGTGTACCTCTCTGTGTCTCTATTGCTCTCTCTCTTCTCTCTCTCTCTCTCTCTCTCTCTCTCTCTCTCTCTCTCGTGTGTATGTGTGTGTGTCTGTGTCTGTGTGTGTACTCCTCTGTGTCTCTATTTCTCTCTGTGTGTCTCTGTGTCTCTGTCTCTCTCTGTGTCTCTGTCTCTGTTTATCATATATGTGTGTTTACCTCTCTGTGTCTCTATTGCTCTATGACTCTGTCTCTCTCTCTCTCTCATGTGTATGTGTATGTGTAAGTGTGTGTGTGTGTGTGTGTTTGTATGTGTGTGTATGTGCACACTCTTGCACATGTGAAGGCCAGAAGTCATTGTCCTATGTCTTCCTGTGTTCATTTTCTACTATTTGTTTTATATTGGTTGATCTTGGAGCTCACAGATTTGGCTAGACCGGGTATCCAGACACTCAGGGAATCCACCTGCCTCAGCTCCACCCCTGCTCCCATCCAATGCTGGGTTGCTGGCATGCTGGCCACCATGTCTGGCTTTTATATGAATGCCAGATAGCTTAACTGGGTTCCCTGCATACATGTTAACGTCTTGCTGACTTACACCATCTCTCCAGCTCCTTGTTTGTTTTTGAGACAGGGCCTTGTGTAACCCAGGCTGGTCTCAAACTCAGTGAGAAATGACTGTCAGCTGATGGTGTGCTTGTCCCACAGAGGGCCCCCTGCCCGTGCCAGACAAGCACTCATTCTATAAGCTGAGCTACATATTAAGCCCTGCTTGGTTATTTTATTGTTAATTGGGTGATTCTAGATATGAAGTATGTGCAGTCTTTTTATTGCTTTGTTGTCAAAAGAAAATCTTTATAGTCTACAATATTCCATTCTACACATAATCTGAAATGCATTAATGTTTCTCATTAGAATTTAGAAATGAAGTTGAGTCAAAGTAGAGAAACTAAATTAAATTGATGCAGTTTCTAATTAAGAATTAAAATGTTCGAGGGGCCATGGAGATGGCTCAGTTGGTAAGGTACGTACTGTGTAGGCATTAGGACCTGCATTAAGTCCCCAGCACCATGGAAGAGCCATGCCTGGCAGCACTCCCAGGGCTGTGCTCCCAGGGCTACGAGGCCCAGGAGAGAATCCCTAGACTTCACTAGCTATCCAGTCTAGCCCTGCCAGTCAGCTCCAGATTCAGTGAGATTCTGTTTTAATAAATAAGGTATGTGGAAAGCAATTGGGGAAAGCATTTGACACTAACATATGGGTTCCCCATACAGGCACGCCATACACATGTACACTGGCATGCACACACATATATACCACATACATGGCAACATTAAAATTTAAAACAATTTTATGGTGGATCTTTTCAAACAGGATCTCACTGGGTAGCCCAAGATTGCCTGAAAGTTGCAATGATTCCCCTGCCTCAGCCCCCTGAGTGGTAAAATTATGTGTGTAAACTACCTCTTCAAACTTTTAAATAAACTTTAACTATATGCTTAAGAAAATGATTTTGCTGTGAGGACATAGATATTTTTTCTTTTTTGCATTTTTATTGGATATATTCTATATTTACATTTCATTTCCCTTTTTCTGGTTCCCCGCCCCCCAAAGATCCCACATGCCCTTTTCCCTCCCCCTGCTCCCCCATCCACCCCTTCCCACTTCACTGTTCTGATGTTCCCATACACTGATGCTTTGATCCTTTCCAGCACCAGGGTCCACTCCTTCCTTCTTGTCGGACATCATTTGGTATGTGGATTGTGTCTTTGGTGTCCCAAGAGTCTAGGCTAATATCCACTTATCAGTGAGTGCATAGCATGGGTATTATTTTGAGACTGGGTTACCTCACTTAGTATGATGTTCTCCAGCTCCATCCATTTCTCTAAGAATTTCATGAATTCATTGTTTCTAATGGCTGAATAGTACTCCATTGTATATATATACCACATTTTTTGTATCCATTCCTCTGTTGAGGGACATCTGGGTTCTTTCCAGCTTCTGGCTATTATAAGGCTGCTATCAACATAGTGGAACATGTATCCTTATTGCATGCTGGGGAATCTTCTGGGTATATGCCCAGGAGTGGTATGGCTGGGTCGTCCGGAAGTATCGTGTACAGTTTTCTGAGGAACCGCCAGACTGATTTCCAGAGTGGTTGTACCAGCTTGCAGTCCCACCAGCAGTGGAGGAGTGTTCCTCTTTCTCCACATCCTCGCCAACACCTGACGTCTCCTGAGTTTTTAATCTTAGCCATTCTGACTGCCGTGAGGTGAAATCTCAGGCTTGTTTTTATTTGCATTTCTCTAATGACTAATGATGTTGAACATTTTTTAAGGTGTTTCTCAGCCATCCGAATGTCTTCAGGTGAAAAGTCTTTGTTTAGCTCTGCACCCCATTTTTAGATGGGGTTATTAAAATGATTTTGCTGTGAGGACATAGATATTTTTCATCATGCCTGTAGGCATTAAGTTACGAACTTTTGTCTGCTTCCCCACACAAACCAAGCCAGTATCTTAAAGGACATTTTTTTTCCTAAGGTACTTCTTTAAATAGAAAAGTAGTATTAATTTAATACATCCATATTGTCTTTGCCCTGGATTTTTCAGCTATGTTCTATTGGCATTTCCAAGGATGTTTTGAACAAGTGCAACTATAACTGTGCCCTGTATAAGGGCAGTGTCTATTTTAAATTTTCTTTCACAATTAGAGTATCACACGCAACTGGGAACAAAAGCTACAAGGACTAGAGTGTAATGGGTCATGATGACCATTTCAGAACAGCACGAGCCAACTCGGAGCCTGCGAGAAGGCTGTGTGAGCTGAATTCAGAAGCAGAGGAGGGATTCTACTGCAAGCTGTACAGTTAAGCAGGGAAGATGTGTGTGTGTGTGTGTGTGTGTGTGTGTGTGTGTGTGTGTGAGAGAGAGAGAGAGAGAGAGAGAGAGAGAGAGAGAGAGAGAGAGCTATAGAAAGACACTCGAGTAACATTACCCCAATGAAAAAATGTATCTGGGTATTTTGTGTGTGTGTGCAATTCTTAACACAAAGCACATATATAAGCACACAGGGAAGGGACTCTAAATCACTAGCACATTTAGTTCCCATTGTTGGCCACAAATGGAACAAACTGCAATTCTCTACCATCTTACTGACATCACAATTCCTGTCCCTTGAGAGTGGGATTATTACTCCTACAGCAGAGCAACTGAATATTAATGTTTGAAGGCAAAATGTGAGGTTATCATCCATTGTCTTCGTGTTCGAAAGGTACCACACTTGGGAGAGAGAGAGAGAGACAGAGACAGAGAGACAGAGACAGAGACAGAGACAGAGAGAAATCCTCCATTTTCTGCCTTCTCCTGGATTTAATACCCTTGAGGGGCAGACTGCCCTTGTCCTAGCTCCTTGGCAGGAATTCTCATTGAGTACAGGACCACTTTTGTCCAAATTAAGATTTTCAAGCTATGCTGAGCATCAACGAGCTCTTAATGAACAGTAACCTCCCACATCCTGGAAAATCATCTCCTTTCCGTTTGACCAGGATAACAGCCTCCAGTTCCTTGCCCGGGGATAATAAGCTAATGGATTTGGGTGTGGGATGATAACAAAGAATATCTGAAATCTGGTGATGCTTTTTTGCCACTATGGTGAGTCCCACCAATCCACTGACTGCCTGGGAAAGCAGCAGACTCTAATGAAACCTTCATCAGGAGACAGTGCCATTTTTGGACTGCTCTTTGGTTGCTTAAGAACCATGACAGAGAGATTTTGCTGCTTATCAAGCATATTCATCATTTTTTTCCTGTGAAAACAAAACAGAAATCTTTTCATTAATCCTTTTCTTCCTAGCTTGAATCTGCCCAGGCAGAACCATCATGCCCCCTTTATTCCTGCGCTGAGACTTGCCAAACCATTTCTGATAGAAAGACACAAGCAAGAATTTAATGGTGTGGAACAGGCGAGTCGGCCGTCTCTGCAGTGCACCCCATCACAATGAGAGCATCTCCCTATGAGTCAGAGTGAATCAGATGGAGAGGAAAATAACAGCACAAACAGCAGCTTTGGAAATAAATGGTGACGTGTGCCATGTAGGAAGCAGGCTGCGGTGATGACCACGCTAAGGAGACCCGGCTGCACTGCTGACTGCTGCTTTCTCCAAGGGAGGGACAGAATGAGCAGCAGGCTTTTCCTCAAAACAAGCACAGTTGCTTAGGTGGACTTGGGCCAAAGAAAATATTTGCCTGTATTCTCCCAAGCTACATGTTGTGGTAACATCTCTGGTATATGCCAAAACACATTATTGCCTTTGGTTTTTGTTTTGTTTTGTTTTGTTTTGTTTTGTTTTGTTTTGTTTTGTTTTGTTTTGTTTAGGGTTTTGTTTGGTTGTTTGGTTGGTTGGTTGGTTTATGTTTGTTTTGTTTTGTTTTGTGTGTGTGTGTGTGTGTGTTTTGTTTTGTTTTGTTTTGTTTTGTTTTAAGATAAGATCTCAATCCGCGGCCTTGGCTTTTCTGGAACTCACTACCTAGACTAGACTAGCCTCGAATTCACAGAGATCCACCTGCCTCTGCCTCCCAAGTACTGGGATTAAAGACATGCACTACCACAGCCAAATTGCATTTTGATTTTTAACTGTTCTTTTTATGAATGAAATGGATAAATGATAGATAATAAAATAAAGTCATATATGATTGTCATAAGGAGGGCTCAAAATATAAATTATACATTTTATATTTATGTATATAAGAGAATATATTATAGATCATATTTTAAATATACAAAATATTGACAGAATGTATACATTGAAATAAATAGTAAAAGGAAGAATTCTATTGACAACCAGGACATCCCTGACTAGGAGTAGCTAGCAAACAAGCCTGTTAGCCCAGCCATGACTAACAGCTCCTGCTGGCATATCCTTTCTACTAGTTCCTGGGATTTTCCTTCCTTTCGTCTTTTTTCCTCCCCTCATTTCTGTTCGCACTGCCTCCTGGGTCCTCACTCCTACAGGACATCTCATACCCTATTTGACAACACAGTGAGGTGTGGAGCTGATGGGAGGGACCAGCTGGAGGCCAGGCTGTCTGTTGAGTGGTGACAGAGGACAGCCCCTCCCGTCTTCGCTGCTTTTCCAATCCGCCTCTCTCCCTGACTCACAGTAGGGTGTTTCGGCTACAACTGGGAAGAGGGAGAAATGGAGAAGCAAACAGATCCCAGGTCAGAGGCCCACTATGCTCCAGCGCCTCGGCACAATATGAACCCTGTAGAAAAAAAAAAGAGGGGAGATCTTAACCTAGGATTTAGCTCTTGCTATCTGCCAGAATAGAGGCTCAAAATGCAAACTTGCTAACCCTAAGAACTGAGAAATAGGATTATACAAAATATAAAGACTTCAGCACACCAAAGGAAATAAGACATCCTACAGAATGGGAGAAACATCTTTGTAAGCTGTACTTGAAACAAGAAGTTAATATGTAGAATACTAATTACTGCAAAGTTAAACATCACATCAATAAATGGAAAAAAATCAAGAAGTCTTAAAAGAGAAAAAATATGAGCAATAAATATTTAATGGTGTTGAGCATCTTCAAACTGTAGAGAAATGAAAATTAAGAATCATTTGAGGGGGCTGGAGAGATGGCTCAGCAGTTAAGGACACTGACTGCTCTTCCAGAGGTCCTGAGTTCAATCCCCAGCAACTACATGGTGGCTCACAACCATCTATGTGATCAGATGCCCTCTTCTGGCATGCAGGAGTACATGCAGACAGAGCATTCAGACATAAAAATAAGTACATCTTATTTTAAAAGAATAATTTGAGATTCTGTCTCACCCAAGTCAGAATGGCTGTCATCGAGGAAGCAAAGGACAACAAAGGCTGGCCATGGTGTGAGGAAAAGAGCAACATTTACTCAGTGCTAGTGTGGGCGTAAGCGGGTATAGGCTCTATGGAAATTTCTCAAAAACATAATAATAGAACTCTTGTGAGACCCAGCCCTATTATTCCTGGGTACATATACAACAGACTATCTTAGCAAAGAGGTACTTGCACATCCATATTTATTACTGTGCGACTTACAGGAGCAAAAGTAAAATAAAATCAACCTAGATGTCCATCAACAGATGGATAGATCATGAAAATGTGGCACCTTCCAGAACAGAAGGGAAGTCCCTATTGCTGAAGGCACCACACACTTCAAATACAGGATTTGGACGTCTCTGTCTAGCCTCCTCGCTGAGGACTAGCCCTTGGATCCAGAAAGAGCCATGCAAACTCCCAGTGAAAAAAGGCAACTAACCTTCCTATCCAGCAGTGACATCAGTGAAGCCCAGCAATGGCCAAGATGGCAAAGTATGCTGAAAGGTACAGTGGTGGTCCTTATAGCCTGGTGTTAACTAACAGTCATCTAATTGGACTTTGCAGTAGATGGAGATCATTATAGAAAGCAGCAAGTCAGATTGTGGAGATCAGCTAACTGGAGGGTGCCTGCCCCCAATTAAGTATATTTACAGCACAGCCCAACCCTTGAGGCTCAAGGAGCATCAGCATAAGAGAGATTGTACGAGCCCGAGGACCAAGACAGATACTGCAAGGTAGCTTCTTTTTTAATTTTTATATGTTTTTAAATAAAATAGAATTGCATCAGCTAATACATTCCTTTGATGCCTCTATTCCTCCCCAGGTCTTCTTCCTCCAACTTTTTCCATGACCTTCCCAAACTGACTGTCTCTTTTTTCTTTAATTACTATTGTTACATGCGTATGTGTACATATAATGTGTGTGTGTATATATGCACACATATATAAATATCATTTATTTATATATATAAATGCTGAGTACATTTGTCGTTTACCCATATGTCATTTTAGGGCTGGCTACTTTGTATTAGATAACCAATTAGCATTCTCATTCCTGGGAGAGGCTAATTATTCCTCTCTTAGTAGTTATTAGTTCCTGTAGTGTCTCGGCTACAGGTGGGATGCCCATTCAATTTTCGCCTTCCTCATTTGCCACGGACCGACTCAGTCGGAGCATCACACCCGTGGGGAAATCAGGGTCTTTGGTATGCAGGAAGGTACAGGTCCGGCGAATGACAGACAGACACACACAAGATCTGAATGCGTCTGAATGCACTTTACTGTTCTGAGGCAGGAACATTTATACACATCACAAGTTGGTAATTCAGTGAAATGTTTACAAAAAGTGGTTACCATGAGTAACTGGCACAAGGAAATACAAATGAATCAGGCATGAACGTCAGAGATTACACCCAAGGTTATCGCGTCCCTCTGTAGTCAATAATAAATTAGTAATTCAAGAGTCAGAGACTACACTATGTTTTGTTTATCTTCTTGTGAGAATTTCTCAGGCTTATTTTGAAACTTTACTAACTGATGGTTTCCATGTCAGAGTGCCAAAGACCAGCTAGCCATACAAATAGTAAAAATTGTTGGGAGGTTAATTCTTTAATGTATCTAGGTAATAACTGTACAGCTGATTAAAAGCAAAGCAATGGATCTCTAGAAGAAATCATGGCCAGTGCTGTAGTTCAAAGAATAAAACTCTGAGTGAACTGTCACGCCTGGAATGCTCGCACCTCTGGCTGGCAGAGACATCTCGTAAGTAAAGGAACAGGTCAGAAAAAAGGGTCACACAGCTTGCCATGAGAAATTTCAGCTCAGCTCTATCTGCAGCCAAGGAGGCCCACAGCGGCATTCCTTGAACAGCCCCTGTAAATATCACGCAGCCTTCGTCTGGATTGCAGCTTGGCTGCGTGAAATTACGGGATTCAAGAGAAGCGTGTGATATCTCCCGCTTTTGTATTTTATAATTTGAGCTCATGAATATCTCTTTTGGCAGCAGAAATGGAGGAGAAGACTAGTTTGAAAATTATTGGAAAGATAAGAAGAAAAAGAAAGATTACCCCTGCAGCCACGGCAATGACAACAATCCAATGTAACCAAGTTACAGGGTTCAGAGACTTCAAACCAGAACTAAAGGCCTGAGCCAAATCCTCTAAGTTAACCGATCCATCTTGTGCTTTACTCATAACCGCAATTTGAGCTTTTAATTGAGCCATATCATGAGAGATATCATTATCTTTCCAAATTCCCAACAAATGATTTTTTGTAAGAGTCCAATTATGTTGCTTGTCATAGATTAATGGCGTTACGCATATGTATCGAAAGCTGGCATGACATCTGGTGGAAAGCTGAACCTTAATATTTTCTATCTCTTGTCCTAACTCTAGAACTACATCCTCTAAAGCATCAATCTTTGTTTCTAATTTCTTATCTATAACCTCTTGTTTTACCAGTGCCAAAGAAACATTCTTACTCAAATCATTAACAAAGTGTGCAGTCTTCATTTCTGAGACTAAAGCAACTGATGAAACTGTAAGTGAAGTTACAATAGCTATCAAGGCACTGATACCTAACATTAAAGCTGCTACAAAACGCTTTGGCCTGATAAGCTCACTAATTCTTGTAACTACCTGTAAAGCTTCATTGTCAAACCAAGCTTCATCCTTTAGATCTACAAGAAGCATTACGTAGGAAGGTCTTTGTAATATCACAATGCGTGAATAGGATTCAATCAACTTATGATCAATACAATTAGTCAAAATACATTTGGAACAGTGAACCTCATAAGAGTGCCCTAATTTAGTAATGATTAAATCTGTATCCTTTCCAGCAAGTATACTATAAGGATAGCTCAAACAAGATCTAAGTATATAAGCCCAATATGAAACTGCAGACACAGGACACATTTGCATAGAAAGGATAACAAACATAGCAAGAAACATGTTTTCTGTTGATAACTGCTTTTTGGTGCTAGTGATCATCTGCTGCGCTTCTCGGGCGAGTCTCCTCAGCTGTCCCCAGGTGGGCAGATCCTCCCTTGACTCCTGTGACGGTTCAGGAACAGTTGAGGTCTCCCGTAGAACAGCAAGATCAAGTCCCATCATCATTCTCAGCATCTTCTTCTTTTTTCAGTCTCTGCTTTCTCCTCTGATTCCTCGATAGAGGCCTTCTGGTTAAACGGCTGGATGAGCCTGTCTGAGATCCAGATTGGACTATCTGCATCCTGTGGAAAAACACAACATATCCTCTCCCGGAGGAAATTAAAGCATCCGGTCCTTTCCAGGATCCGGTTAATAAGTCTTTCCACATTACTTGTGGAAGTTGTTCTCCTTTTATTCCTCCCCAATGTTTCATAGCAGGGGAGTTTCCTTGTTCATCAGTATTCAAATAATTTATCACAAAAAGAGCATGATTCAAAAGATGATGGGGAGAAAAATATTTATTAGCAGCCCTGAGGCGTTCAATCTGATTTTTCAAGGTTTGGTGAGATCTCTCAATTATTGCCTGTCCTTGGGGATTATATGGTATTCCTGTGGTATGGTGTATATCCCATGCTCGCAGAAAAGAGGCAAAAGCCTTAGATGTATAAGCTGGAGCATTATCTGTCTTAATTCTCAATGGCTTTCCCATCATCATGAAGCTTTGTACAAGATGTTGAATTACATCTTTCACAGCTTCTCCACTTCTAGCAGAGGCAAACAGCACATGAGAATAAGTATCCACTGTCACATGAACATAAGCCAATTTTCCAAATTCAGGGATATGTGTAAGGTCCATTTGCCATAAAGCTAATGCCTTAAGGCCTCGGGGATTTACTCAAACAACCTTGGTATTACAGGTTCCTTGTCCCTCCTCCCTTCTCCCTCCTCCCTCCTCTCTCTTCCTTCCCTTCCCTTCTTTTCTATGGAAATCACCCATGTCCTGCTACTTTCCTCTCAAGCACTCTCTTCCCTGCCACTTATGGCCCCTTTATATTGTTCTGTTTTTGTTTCTACCTCCTGTTGTATACTCGTATTTGAAGATTTGGAACCAGGAACCATGGATGAGACAGAAACACAGCATTTGTCTTTCTGGGTCTCAGTTACTTCACTCAGTAATATCTTCACTAAGTCCATGCATTTACCTGTAAGTTTCATATTTCATCTTTGTCTTCTATTGTGTATCTGCATAACTTATATGTGTATATATGTATGTATGCATGTATATGTGTGCATATATGTATATGTGTGTATATAGATATATATGTATGTTATGTATACATGTGTATGTATATATATGTATACATATATATATATATGTGTGTGTGTTATGTATATATACAACATTTTCATTATCCAGTCCTCTGTTGAAGGGCATCCGGGTTGTTTTCTTTTCCTGCTATTGTGAATAGGGTGGCAATGAACATGGCTGAGTGAGTATCTGTGAAGTAGACTGTGGACTGCTTTGAGCACATGCCAAGAAGTGGTATACCCGGGTTATACTGTATATTTAATTTCAGGTTTTTTGAAGATTCTGCATGCTGGTTTGCAGAGTAGAAATTCCAACCATGCATACGTGTTCCTCTTTCCCCACAATCTCGCCAACATTCGTCGCCAGTTGTTTTGTTAATCTTAGCCACTCTGACTCGAATAAGAAGAAATCTCAAAGTTGTTTTAATTTACATTTCCCTGCTTGATAAGTTGGTGAACTTTTCCTGAGGTATTTCTTAGCCGTTTTTCTGCATCTATCTGGATAGTCATGTGGTTTTTGTCTTTAAGTCCATTTATGTGATTTATTATATTTATTGACTCAATACATGTTGAACCAACCCAGCATTTCAGGGATAAAGGAAACTTGGTCGTGGATGATCTTCATGATGCTTTATCCAGTGAGCTCATCTCTTACTGAGGACTTCTGCATCTGAGCTCATCAGGACTATCAGTCTGTATTTCTGTCTTGTTCTTGTCTTTACCTGGTTTAGGCATCAGAATAATACTAGCTTCACAGAATAGGTTTGGGAATGATGCTTCTGTTTCTACCTTTTTTTTAAGAGTTTAAGAGGTTTGGTTATAGTTCTTTGAGAGTCTAGTAGAATTTCATAAATCCATCTGAGTCTGGATATGTTTAAATAGAAGGCCTTTATTACTTTTCAATTTCCTTTATTAGGGGTGTATCTAAGTTGCTGGTCTCTTGGTTTAACTTTAGAAATTTAGATGAATTAAGAATTCATCCATTTATTTTAGATTTCCCAGCTTAATGGAATACAGGCTTTTGAAGTATTCCCTTACAATGTCCTGGTGGTAGTGGTGGTGGTGGTGGTGGTGGTGGTGGTGGTGGTGGTGTGTGTGTGTGTGTCTGTAATGTTTTTCTGCTTCTTTTTTATTCTGTTAATCTGGGCCATCTCTTTCTGTCTTTTAATTAGTTGGATCAAGGGTCTATCAAAGAACCAGCTTTTAGATTCACTGCTTCTTTTGCTTTCCTTGTTTCTAATTCATTGATTTCTGGTTTGATTTTTACTATTTCTTGTTATTTACGGGTTTTGTTTGTTCTTAGTTTCCCAAATCCTTGAGTTGCAACATTTTTTGTGCTCTTCTGGAATTTTTTTAATATAGGCACTAAGTGCTATAATCCTCCTGTATAGGCAGCATACACCAGCTGATATGAGGCCCCCAAAACACATACAGTAGAGGACTTCTGAGTCTGTGTTCATTCAGGGATGATGCACCTAACCCTCAAGAGACTGGAGGCCCCAGGGAGTTTAAAGGTCAGGTGGAGTGGGGGGGTGGAGACATCTATGTGGAGACAGGGGTGGGGGAGAGGTATGAGATGTGGAGCAGTCAGAGGGTGGATAGGGGTGGGGATAAAATATGGAGTGTAAAAAATTAATTAATTAATTAATTAATTAATTAATTAATTAAAATAACCCTCCTGTTTAGGACTGCTGCTTTTAATGGGTCCCAGGAGTTTTTCATGATGTGTTTTTATTTTCATTTAATTCCAGGAATATTTCAGATTTTTTACTTGTTTTCTCCTTTGACCTAGTCATCATTCAGTAATGAGTTGTTTGATCTAGACTATGAGTTTTTATTTACTGGAAGTTTTTGTTTTTGTTTTTGTTTTTCTCATTGTTACTTAATAGAGTTGTTACTTAATAGAATCAATATGGCATTGATTCTAAGCTTTATTGTACAACAGTCAGATAGAATACATGAAATTATTTCAAGCTTTTTTAATATCTGTTAAAGTTTGTTTTATATCTCAGCACATGGTCTATTTTAGAGAAAGTTCCCACGTGCTGCTGAGAAGAATGTAGATCCATTGACATTCCGATGGAATCCTGTATATATCTGTTAGGTCCATTTGATATAAAATATCATTTTATTATGAAGTTTTTCTGTGTACTTTAGAAGATGATCTATCCATTGAATAAAGTGGAGTGTTGAATTACCTACTGTAACCTTTATTTTTTCAAATCCCTATTTTTAATGATGGTTCTTAAACACTTCAATTTCTCTTGTTGTCCACCACCAACCAGAGATAGTGGAAAATAAAGGATACGGGGAAGTGGACCTGTTTAGAAAAATTCTTTGGAGCAACTTCCATCTGTGTTATCTGCAAATTGGCAGTTCAGTTCACAGGTCAGCAGTGGTGGTTCGATCCATTCTCAAACACTTCATGGATACATAAAGAGTCCATTTCAGTAGAGTCAGAACAAAGACAAATCAACAGCAGTGGCATGACCGAGCAGAGAGAGCCAGGCCTTAGCCTCTGCTCAGATCAGCAGGAGGAACTAGCAGGAATGCCAGGAGAAATTCTTGGCTGTGCCTCTCTCAGGCAAGTGAAGAGACTCACAAGTGTTGCACAGCTAGCCCTAGAAGCAAACCAAGCTCAGCCTCAGTCACTGTCCATCGAGACCTTCTTATCTTCTCTCCAAACATCACATATCCTCCACAGGTCTGGCCTCAGCAAGTGCATCTCTCTCAGCTGACATCGCTCTACCAATAAGCCCAAGTTCCCAGAAGCAGCAAGAAACTGCAACACACCATCAAAAGTTTTCTGGTGCAGTTCTCACTATGGAGTCGTGACAAATGGAGCTCAACTACAAAATGTAAGGCAGACCAATCCATGTGTGTCGTTAGCAAAGAATCCATGTGTCCTTTCACAGGCTTGCTTTAGTAGGCATCCTTTCTCCTGTGTACGCTTCAGCCAAACATTCCTTGACAAGTCTGCCTTAGCCTTTCTCCTGTGTCCACTTCAGGAAAACGCTCCTTTACATGTTTAGCCCAGCAAAATACCATCAAACACAACTGACTTTCCAAAGAACCCTTAAAGTTTCCACTGCAACCTAAAAAATATTGGGTTTGTGTCTATCTGTGCTTTTAATTCCATTAGCATGCTTTTTATGAAATTGGGTGTACCATAGTTTGGTGCATATTTATTTAGTATTTTAATATTTTCCTTTAGAAGTGATTCCTTAATTACAATGAGGTGTCTTTTTATGTCTTTTCTGTTTAGCTGTAGTTTGAAGTCTGTTCTGTCAGATATTGGATAGCAATGCTTTCTGGCTTCCTTGAGCCCATTTGCTTGACATCAATTTTCCAGCCTTTCACTGTAAAGTGGGAAGGCCTTTATTATTTCAAAGTTAAAATGAGTTTCTTGTCGACAGAAGATAGATGGATTTTGTTTCTTAATCTGGTCAGTTAGCCTGTGTCTTTTGCTTGGAGAGTTGAGGCCATTAATATTTATTATTCTGTTGTTTTCTGCTAGCTTGTGTTTTCAGTTGTGCTGTTTATTTCACAGAATGATGGCTTCATGTGTTTTCTTTTTAGAATCCCTTGGCTGTGCGTATTCCTCTCTTCAGTTCAAAGTATGCTTAAAGTATTCTGTTTTGCCTGTTATTGTTGCTGCTGCCGTTGTATATGAATTATTTCAGGGTGTTTGGTTCATGGAATGTCTTCCTTTCTCATTCAAGTATGTCAGATAGTTTTTCTGGGCAGAGTAGTCTAGGTTGGCAGCCATGGTCTTTTGGAACTTGGAGTGTGTTGCTCCAGTCTCTGGTTTACAGAGTTACCATTAAGAAACCAGGTATTCAACCAAAAACCATACTCAGGATGATCCTAGGCCTCCCCTCACATATGTAGCAGATGTGTAGCTTGGTCTTCGTGTGGGTTCTGAGCTATCCCAAAATCTGTTGCTTCTATGTGGGATATGTTCTACTAGCTGGGCTGCCTTGTCTGGCCTCAGTGGGAGAGAAAGCACCTAGCCTTCACATAGACGATGTGCCAGGGTTGGGGGTGGGGTACCCAGGGAGACCCCCTACCTGCTCAGAGGAGAAGGGGAGGGAGGATGGGAGGAAGGATTGTGGGAGGGAGTGACTGGGAGGGGACAGATGAGCAGGATATAAAGGGAGTAAGTAAAATAAATAAATAAAAATAGTTTTAAATAAATAGAAATCAAGTGTTATCATGCTGATCTTTCCTTTACATAAGAGTTGTGGGAATTTGGCTTTTCATTCATTGGTTGGCTGGTTTTCTGTGTTTGTTTTTAAATATTTTTTCTTTGTTCTGTTTACTTAGTGATTTACCTAGGGTAGGCTGTGAGGTCTTTCCTTTTGGTCTTGTCTAGCTGAGGTTCTGTGTGTTTTTACTATATGTATCAGTATATCTTCCCTTCGTGGGGAAGTTTTTTTTTCCTATGGTGTTGTAAATATCTATTCTATACCATTGGCCTGGGATTTTTCTCCCACGTTTATGCTTATAATTCCAAGATTTGGTCTTTTGATCATGCCCCACATTCTCTTAATGTTCCTTCCCTTTGCCTTTTACATTTTTGGTATTCCTTGCTTATTTCATCTACATATTCTACTTTATATTTGAATCCTATATTCTGTCTTCTGCTTGACTCATTCTATTAATATAAGGCTTCCCTCTGGGTTTTATAACTGGGGCACTGAGTTTCATTACAGATAGCCACAACTGGTCAAAATCCAGAGATCAATTGATTGTAGTGTGTCTACCCCAAATTAACATATTGACAATGCTTAAGGAACAGGGAACATCATGTAAGAGGGGACAGAAAGATTGAAAACTCAAAGGACAAAGATAGTTATTGAAAGAAAGTTTATTTTTAAGAAGAAAGGAATGAAGGAATGAAGGAAAGAAAGAAAGAAAGAAAGAAAGAAAGAAAGAAAGAAGTGTATCAGAAGTGGTACAACTAGGTCTTGAGGTAGAACTCTTTCCAGTTTTCTAGAAAACTGCCAGACTGATTTCCAGAGTGGTTGTACAAGTTTGCACTCCTACCAGCAATGGAGGAATGTTCCCCTTGCTCCAAATCCTTACCAGCATGGGCTGACACTTGAGTTTTTTATCTTAGCCATTCTAATGGGTGTAAGGTAGAATTTCAGAGTCATTTAATTTGCATTTCCCTGATAACTAAGGATGTTGAACATTGTTTTTTTGTCTTGTTTTGTTTTGTTTGTTTGTTTTGGCCATTTGGGATTCATGTTAAGAATTCTGCTTAGCTCATCCCAGGGATGCAGGGATGGTTCAATATACGGAAATCCATCAATGTAATCCAATACATAAACAAACTAAAAGAAAAAAAACCACATGGTCATCTCATTAGATGCTGAAAAGCATTTGACAAAATTCAGCATCCTTTCATGCTACTGGAAAGAACAGGAATTCAAGGCCCATACCTAAATATAGTAAAAGCAATATACAGCAAACCAGTAGCCAACATCAAAATAAATGGAGAGAAACTTGAAGCAATCCCACTAAAATCAGGGACTAGACAAGGCTGCCCTCTCTCTCCATATCTTTTCAATATAGTACTTGAAGTTCTAGCGAGAGCAATTAGACAACATAAGGAAGTCAAAGGAATACAAATTGGAAAGGAAGAAGTCAAACTATCACTATTTGCAGATGACATGATAGTATACTTAAGCGACCCAAAAAAACTCCACTAGAGAACTCCTACAGCTGATAAACAACTTCAGCAAAGTAGCTGGTTATAAAAATCAACTAAAGCAAACCAGTAGCCTTCCTGTACTAAAAGGACAAGAAGGCTGAGAAAGAAGTTGGGGAAATAACACCCTTCACAATAGCCTCAAACAATATAAAGTATCTTGGTGTGACTCTACCCAAACAAGTAAAAGATCTGTATGACAGGAACTTCAAGTCCCTGAAGAAAGAAATCGAAGAAGACCTCAGAAGATGGAAAAATATTTCATGCTCTTGGATTGGGAGGATCAATATAGTAAAAATGGCCATCTTGCCAAAAGCAATCTACAGATTCAATGCAATCCCCATCAAAATCCCAAATCAATTCTTCATAGATCTAGAAAGAGCAATTCTCAAATTCATCTGGAATAACAAAAAACCCAGGATAGCTAAAACTATTCTCAACAATAAAAGGACTTCTGGGGGAATCAATATCCCTGACCTCAAGCAGTACTACAGAGCAACTGTGTTAAAAACTGCATGGTATTGGTACAGCAACAGGCAAGTAGATCAGTGGAATAGAATTGAAGACCCAGAAATGAACCCACAGACTTATGGTCACTTGATCTTTGATAAAGGAGCTACAACCATCCAGTGGAAAAAAGATAGCTCACATCCTCGCCAGCACCTGTTGTCTCTTGAGTTTTTAATCTTAGTCATTCTGACTGGTGTGAGGTGGAATCTCAGGGTTGTTTTGATTTGCATTTCCCTGATGACTAATGATGTTGAACATCTCTTAAGGTGTTTCTCGGCCATCCGCATTTCTTCTGGTGAAAATTCCTTGTTTAGCTCTGTACCCCATTTTTTGATAGGGTTATTTGGTTCTTTGCAGTCTAACTTCTTGAGTTCTTTGTATATATTGGATATTAGCCGCCTGTCGGATGTAGGGTTGGTGAAGATCTTTTCCCAATTTCCATCCAGTGGAAAAAAGACAAATGGTGCTGGTTCAACTGGAGGTCAACATGCAGAAGAATGTGAATTGACCCACTCTTATCTCCTTGTACTAAGATCAACTCCAAGTGGATCAAGGACCTCCACATAAAACCAGACACACTGAACCTAATAGAAAAGAAACTGGGGAAGACCCTGGAGGACATGGGCACAGGGGGAAAGTTTCTGAACAGAACACCAATAGCTTATGCTCTAAGATTAAGAATTGACAAATGGGACCTCATAAAATTTCAAAGTTTCTGTAAGGCTAAGGACATGGTCAGAAGGACAAAACAGCCATCAACAAATTGGGAAAAGATCTTCACCAACCCTACATCTGACAGGGGGCTAATATCCAATATATACAAAGAACTCAAGAAGTTAGACCGCAAAGAACCAAATAACCCTATCAAAAAATGGGGTACAGAGCTAAACAAAGAATTTTCACCAGAAGAAATTCAGATGGCTGAGAAGCACCTTAAGAGATGTTTAACATCATTAGTCATCAGGGAAATGCAAATCAAAACAACCCTGAGATTCCACCTCACACCAGTCAGAATGGCTAAGATTAAAAACCCAAGAGACAACAGGTGCTGGCGAGGATGTGAGAAAGAGGAACACTCCTACACTGTTGGTGGGACTGCAAGATGGTACAACCACTCTGGAAATCAGTCTGGTAGTTCCTCAGAAAATTGGGCATGACACTTCCAGAGGACCCTGTCATACCACTCCTGGGCATATACCCAGAGGATTCCCCTGCATACAACAAGACTTATGCTCCACTATGTTCATACCAGCCTTATTTATAATAGCCAGAAGTTGGAAGGAGCCCAGATGTCCCTCAAAGGAGGAATGGATACAGAAAATGTGGTATATTTATACAATGGAATACTACTCAGCAATTAAACATAATGAATTCATGCAATCTGTAGGCAAATGGTTGGATCTGGAAAATATCATCCTAAGTGAGTTAACCCAATCACAAAAGAATACACATGAATTGCAATCACTGATAAGTGGATATTAATGAGCCCAGAAGCTCTGAATACTCAAGGCATAATTAGCAAATGAAAAGATTCCCAAGAAGAAGGAAGGAGAGGACCCTGGTCCTGCAAAGACTGGATCCAGTTTTTTTAGGAGAGTACCAGAACAGAAAAAAGGCAGGTGTGTGTGTGTGTGTGTGTGTGTGTGTGTGTGTGTGTGTGATGGGGGAATAGGCAGGAGGCAGCTGGGTGCGGGGGAAGAGGACTTATGGGACATAGGGTGAAGGGGAAACTGGGAAAGGGGAAAGCCTTCGGAATGTAAACAAAATATATAGAAAATTTAAAAAGAGAATTCTGCTTAGCTCTGTATCACATTTTTTAATTAGTTTATTTGGGTTGTTGGTGTCTAACTATATATTTTGGTTATTAGCCCTTTGTCGGATGTAGTGTTGGTGAAGATCTTTCTCCAATTTGTAGTGAATAAATAAATTAATGAATGAAAAAAGAAAAAAACATTAACCGTGTTTGGGTTTCACCAGTTCTTCATCACACTCTCCCTGCTCTGCTGCTCTGTTCTATGATGTGAACTGAATGCATAGATCTCTGTACCTGTAGCTGTGGTGTGTTGAACTCTTCCACTACTCCACAGAAAGGCCTGAATCTTCTCTCCCTTACAACTCTCACCCCTGGAGACCACTGTCAGTTCTGCATGTCTATAATTGTGTCAAAAACAAGATGTGAGGAGAATGTTCCAAGGGCTTCATTTCGGGGTGACACGCATCTCAGCTGTATGCATTCCTTCTTTTTTATCTGAACAGCCCTCGCCTACACAGATATACAAGTCTGTCCATCCATTCACTTGGCAGAGAACATGTGGGGTTTTTTTTATTATTGCAAACAAACCAGCTGTGAATATTTATTTGTATGCCTGTTTTTGTTGAAGACACCTTTTCATTCTGTAAGAGAAATATCTTGGAATATGACTCTGGGTTTTATGTGTGTTTTGCTGTGTAAGAAAATGTTGGAGACTGCAGAGGTGGCTGAGTGGTTAACAGTATGTGCTGCTCTTGCAAAGGAACCCCATGTAGACAGTGAAGAACTGCCTGTAACTCCAGCTCAGGGTTTCTGATGCCTGTGACTTCATGGGCACCTGCTCTGTTGTATGAATAACCCCCCACACACACACACACACCTAAAAATGGTAAAAGTAAATCTAGAGGAAGGAAGGAAGGAAGGAAGGAAGGAAGGAAGGAAGGAAGGAAGGAAAAGGAAGGAAGAGAAAGGAAGAAAGGAAAGAAGAAAGAAAGAAAGAAAGAAAGAAAGAAAGAAAGAAAGAAAGATTGAGAGAAAGAAAGAACAAAAGAAAGAAAAAACAAAAGAAAGAAAGAGAAATAGAAAGAAAGAAAGAAAGAAAGAAAGAAAGAAAGAAAGGAAGGAAGGAAGGAAGGAAGGAAGGAAGGAAGGAAGGAAAGGGAAGGGAAGGGGTCCTTGAAATCAAACTCTCTGAGCATTATGGCCGAAAACAATTTACCTAATCATTGTGTGGCACTCGTTACTCTTCACAGGCCTGGTGGGTATTCCTCAGTCACCATCTCCAAGAGCAGCAAATCCAGCCTGGCCCGCCTACAGCCCCTCACCAGCACCTGCTTCAGTTCATGTTGTTCAACTTCTGCCTTACCCATGCCCACACTGATTTACCTGAGGACTTTTCATGGGTATCTCATTCATCCACCAAATAAGCTGCTTTCATTTGTCTCTGGGGTTGTTTCTACAAAAATCTTTGTAAAGGATACTCTGAAGGGATTGTTCAAGCTTTCTCCATACTCTGAAGAACTCAGGCAATGAATGCACCCTGTGCCCAGGAGTCATTTTCTGATTGGCATGTATGCATATGTGAGAGATGTACACATTTGTAGATGGCTGCATGTGTGTGTGTACATGTGTGCATACATACATGTGTCTTCATGTATGTAAAAGCCAGAGGATCAACACTGGGTATCTTCCTCATCGTCTGGCCACCTTAATTTTTGAGCCAGGGTCTCTCATTGGAGCTCACTGATTCTGCTAGACTGGTTGACCCACATGTACCAAAAAAATTCTTATCACTTCATCACCAGCCATGGACTTACAGGCACATGCTGTTGCTCCTAGCTTTTATGTGGGTGCTGGGGATCCAAACCCAGGTTCTTAATGCTCCCTCAGCAAGTACTTTATTAATTGAACCGTCTCTAATCTACCTGGCTAACTTTAATAAATTGTAAGGACTAAAGGGTAATATACATATTATATATTATATATTATATATTATATATTATTATATTATACATAATATTATATATATATATATTTTATATTTATATATATATATATATATTATATATTATATATTATATATTATATATTATATATTATATATTATATTATATTGTATATTGTATATTGTATATTGTATATTGTATATTGTATATTGTATATTGTATATTGTATATTGTATATTGTATATTATATTGTATATTGTATATTATATATTATAATATGGTATAATATAATATAATATAATATAATATTATATTATATTATATTATATTATATATAATATTATATTATACGTAATATTATAATATATATATTATATATATATATATATATATATATATATATATATATATCAGAGTAAAAAAGCCAGTAAATATGTACACCAGACTCCTGAGTGAGAACATTTACAGTCATCATCACTACTCATCTTCTGCTAAAAGAAAGATGGAAAGCAATGGAAAACTGAGGGCTATGGGGGAATTATCAAAGTCACGTGTCTCCTTAGGTCAAACCTCAATGCTCCTGAGTTTAAATGAATAGTTTAGCTGTAAATGTGGGTGGGAGGAAAGAGACTAGGAAGGGAGAAGAGGCAGACACATCATTTAAGACGTGCCCCCAAACTGCCTCGTGGCTTCGTTTTGACCTCTCCTCCTTTGTGTCTATACAGTTTATGAACCTCCAGGGCAGTGGCCCTTAGTTAGCTGGCATGCATGATCATCGCCTGCAGGATCCATCGATCGATCACATACGACACGTTCTGCTCAAGTTAGCATGGAATTAAACAATCCCACGTGGAAAATGTTCCTCCATTGATTAAAAGAAACAAAGACAACTCTTGAAGGCTTTATGGTGTAGGTGTTCAGAAAGCTTTTTCCAACAGCTTTTTCCCCAGCCCCAGAGTCATAAAGATGATGCTTATTGTGACGATTCTTGTACAGACGATCATATTGTGAGTCATGTTGTGCTTTAAAATATTTTTGCCTCCACTTCTCTCTGTGTGGTCGTGGGTGTATGTGCACGTATGTGTGTTTGCAAGTGTGTGCGTTTCTCAGTTAGGGTTACTATTACTGTGATGAAACACCATAACCAAAGCCAACTTAAGAAGGGTAGGCTTGACTACCTTATACATTCTGTACTACAGTCCATTGAGGGAAGCAAAGGTAGGAACTCAAACTGGGCAGGAACCTGAAGCCAGGAGCTGATACAGAGTAGTATTGACTGGCTTGTTCCTCATGAATTACTCAGCATGCTTTTCCATAGAACCCAGGACCACAAGTCCAGTTGTGTCCCCACCAACAATGGTCTGGGCCTTTCCATACCCATCATGAATTAAGAAAATGTCCTGTAGTCTTGCCTACAGCCTGACCTTATGGAAGCATTTTCTCAACTGAAGCTCCCTCCTCTCAGATGCCTCTAGCTTGCACCAAGTTGACAGAAATCTAGCCAGCACTGTCGGTGAACATGTGTTTGGGTGTACATGTGCATGTATGTATGCACTGCAGGAAGAGGCCAAAGGCTGACACTGGGTGGCTTCCTCCATCTCTGTCCGCTGTTTCTATTGTGGCAGGGACTGTTCTGATAGTGAAGCTCACCAATCACAGAAAGCCTAGATAGCCAGCCTATCCCTGGGACCCCATCTCTGCCTCCTTCGTGCTGCGGTTACCACCAATGCCCACCAGGCTCTTACATGAGTTCTTGGTATCCAAAGTCTAGGGCTCCTCCCACTTGCCTGATGGGCTTTACCAGCGGAGCCCTTCTCCCAGCCCCTCATTTCCTAATGAAGTCTTTTAGACGCAGATGATAAAGCACTTGTGTTTTGCCGACAGTATTTATTTAAGCAGTATTTGATGGGTGGTATGCTAACTGGGCAATTTACACAGAGAAGGTATTTTACTTGCAATTGCCCATAAATATTTAGCATAAATATAAATATGTGAGCGAAAGCCTATAAATATTGTACTCCTGCCACAAGTAATCACAAACTTTTAAAGTGTATATATCAATTTACAAGAGCCCAAGCAGTTCATGAAAATTCATTGCCAGGGAAGAACTAAAAGCCGGGGGAACAATGTGTTCTTTCGCTTCTACTTCAATTATTTTTACATAACTCCTAATTCTGTGATGAGACATTTTAGAATATTGATTGCTTTTTTAAAATCTACAGATTGCCTCAGCCAGCGCCAGAGGCTCTGTCAGGTACTTACGAATTATGTAGAAAGAAAAGTTCCAATAAATTGGTTACAAATCTTAATTTGCAAATTGAACTGTTTACTGCAGAGTACTCAATTTTCCCTTTGGGTGAATTCGAAAGTCTTTAAAAAGCAATGTGCTACTGTTTCCACCAAGTTAGAACATTCCCTCCAAGAGAAAAGAGAGACTCCTAAGGTTCAAGAGACTAACAAGTCGGGGGGGGGGGAGGTCAAGAGACACAGGAAGCTGAGGGCTCTGAAAGAGTTAACAGATTTTCCAAGCCCCTGCCTAAGGTTATAAAATCAGAAAATGGTGGTGGGGAAGAGGAACTTCCTGTGGAGATGACAGGTTGGGGATTCTGAAGATGCAGCTTTCAGGAGTCACCACAGTGCTGGGGTGGGCACTGCTGGGATGTAGCAGCTTTTGTATTACCTATGCTCCTGAGGTAATCTCGGGAAACTGCTGGCTCACTAAACATCCTCAGGGGAGAGGTTTCATTGGTCTTGTCTTTGGTGTCCCAAATGGGATAACTTGATATTTATTCACTTCTCTGTGGTATGTAACAGTATCTCAGAGATACTTCACACTTATAAAAGAGGACATTCCATCCAGGTGTCTAGAACTGGAATTCCAAAGGTCCATGGAGGAGAGACACGATGCTCTTCTTTGGACCACCTTTATGGGCTGTGACTTAGAAGTTAGACAACCAACCAAAAACTGTCTTCTCATAGTAAAGCTTAAATTTTTCTGTTATCTCCCAAAACATAGAATTGGTTGCCCCTAGAGAATTCTCAAAGCAAAGGGGACAGAGCAAGGCTACTCCTGTGGCTCCAGAGAATAGAGTCTCAAGGCCCATTATCCATCCACTCACGCTGTTCTTCCTGCAGTGGATGCTTCCACCTGAGTATCCCTTCTTCTTCACTTTGCCATTGTTCATAAGATCAGGAATCTGTTGCTGTAATGGTTCCAACAGAAGCAACAAGTCAAGGGGTTAAACGGTTCTTTACTGGAAAGGGAATTACAGTGATGTCTCTAGCTAATTTTTAAGATGTTTTAGAATCAGATATAATGCTACACAAATACAAAATGAATAATAGCAATGACGATCATCATAAGTGCTTACTGAAGAGAATTACAGTGCACACATGTTAAAAGGTCTGTACGCTGAGCAGGATGCGGTGCTACACCGCTGCAACAGGCTAAGACAGAAAGATTGAGGTAAGCCTGGGCTACATAGTGACACTTTGTCTCAAAAAATTCAAAGCAAAGAAAAAGAGTTGTGTGTGAATATTACATTAACAACTTAAACACGAAGCCTCTGCCTATCCACAAGTGAAAGGATACATTTTTAGATTTCTTTACAATGAAGTGCCATTCGGGATAAAAGAGGGGGAAGTGGAACTATGCATAGTACCAGATAATTTGCTGGGCAAAAGAAGTGAGGCATAAAAAGAGTACATAGTACATAACTCTATTTATGAAATGAGATGCTGAAATAATTAGAGCTCAGTTATGGTGACTTTAAAGGAATAGATCCATG